>CM046432.1:37173610-37921110 GCA_025506505.1 Flaveria sonorensis
ATTTTCTATTACTCTTCTTTATCTGTTAATTCCCAGTTACTATGTCTTGGGATCTGCCCTGGGGCTAGACCCCTGCTTGTGATGAACACAAGACTTTACTTTATCCATGCTAGTGATGAACACAAGACTTTACTTTATACATGAGAGCACAACAAATGCAACTCTCCTTTATCCTTTGCTTGCAAGACTTTACTTTAGCAATGGTATATTGTTATGAGCTCAATAACTGTCACACCCTCAAAATCCGCGAGCGGGGTTTTACCGCGAGGCGCGTGACATACCAGGATCTCAGTCATTAGTTACCAAGAACGACTCTATATGATAAATAAACAAAACCAGAGTTAACGTTTAAAATACTGCGGAAGCGTTTAAAATACTGCGGAAGCGTTTTTAAAACAGAAAAACCCCAAGACAAGTAATATGTAACGAGAATGCGCAAAACAAACGCGCCCCAAACACAAATGTATAAAATGAAAACAATCCCAATTTGTAAACAATGCAAATGCAGACAACTCAACAATGCTGACGTGCATGCTCCTAGGCAACCTGGCAACCTTAACCTGAGAATAGCATACTAAACAAGTCAACACATGGTTGGTGAGTTCAAGAGTTTGCGTTAAAATATAAACCAATCAATAGTTTTCAGAGCATAAGTAGTGTATTGCAATAGATAGCTAGTCTATTAACATAAAAATATTAATCATAGTGATCTCGCGATTGAAGCTGACTGTGATACGTTTGTTGCCTCCCGTCACGACTTACCAGGTCGTGACGAATATGTGATAGGACAAAATTGCACCCGTTTGACCTCGAGTCGCACAGGTGGGGCTCGTCAGACCCAGTAGTACTACCCAAAATTTCCCCGCTAGTCAATATTAACAATCCGAAAGTGTGAGGACTTTCCATGGTAAACAACACTATATCAATATTATACACACTCATATATAAAAGCGTTTGTAAACAGTATGCCATCTCCCCCAAAAGAGATTATGTAAAAAGAGTGGGGCAAGAACTCACCTGATGCGCGCAAGAATTAACTTAGAGTTTAACTTGAAAGAAAGAAGGAAAGACAACCTTCAAAGGTCACCTAGAATACAAGAGTACATAAGTACGTGTGCACAAAAACAACACGAAACCCTAAGTGCTCTACAAACCAAAGAACTCAAGGTTTAAGAATACAAGACACATTTGACCCAGTTGACCCGTTTGACCCGTTGGTGACATTATAGGTGATAACTCATTAAACTAACACAACAGCATATCATACATGATCAACATACCACTTGATTACATATAGCACATCACCACCACATGTACTACCTAGATCATCATATAACTAGATATCATACAAATCATGCAAATCACAACAGGCCAAAACAGATAACAACCCAAATCAACATTCATACAACATAAACAACACATTTAGTCACCTTAGAACCCATCCATGAACACACTAGCATGATCCTAATAACCCAAACATGCTCAAATCATCCAATTCAAGGATTTGCACAATTAAAGTTTCCCTTTTGGGAAAGTTCATCCCAAATTCATCAAACTCACACAACATTCATGAATTCATCAATTATATACCATTTCAAGTCCATGACAACATCTAAACATGACCAACAACACCTAGTCATCATGATTCATCAACTTTCATACCCAAAAGTTACTATCTTTAGTAAGGTACGAACTACAACATGCATTCTTGAATTCCTAACATTCATATCAACCATCTAGCATCTAATCATCATCACAAACACATCCATAACATTCATACATCAACCAATCATCAATTCATGCAAAATAAAGTTACTATTATTAGTAACCTATGAACAAAGTACCAAAATCATAGCTTTCTTGCATAATCGACGTTAACTAACATCAATCTAACCTAACTAACATAATAACATCAACAAACAACCAAAAATCGACATTCAATTGCAATATTCGAACTAGGGTTTCGGCCTTAATGTAAATCCCATAAAACTTGTAAAAATCCAACCTTTATTGCATACTTGACGTTAATTAACATGTAATCTATCTAACAAACACATTAACATCAACAAACAACATGTAATCGACCTCCAAATCACCAAAATCGGACCTACCATTCGGCCATAGTCAAATACATGAAAGGAACACCAAAAACTAACCTTTAATCGTGTAATGGCTTGTATTGATGCTTGCTAACTTGTTGTAATGCTTGAACTCAATCAAATCGATGTTTAATTGGATGTCTTGGCCGAAATCGCAAGGGAGAGGGAGAGGGAGGTCGCGGCCGATTATGGGGGGTTAGGGTTTGGGATTTTGGTTTTTGATTTAATTTTATTAATGATAATTACCCTTTTAACCCTCATAATTTGTATTTTATAAAAATTAAGCTTTTTGAATAGTTTTTAAATAGTTTTTAACTACTAAACACAATTATTATTAATCACAAATAACAATCATGCATAATTCCCATTTATCACAAAACACACGAATAAATATGCACATTTTCACGTTACGCGATAACATTACAATTAACATTCAAATCACATAAGCATAACTTAATAATCACATTGTTAACCTAATTATCATCAATTCAACATTACTGATTATTGTTAAGTCACCAACGTTCAACGACAACTAGTGTGTGCTCCCGACACGTGTATGCAAGACTTAACGGAAACAAACGGAGTTTGGTAACGGAAAATTACCGGATGTCACATTATCCCCATGTTGAAAGAATTTTCGTCCCGAAAATTGCGTTACATGGTGAGTGTTCCATCACTGGTCTACTGCATTGGCACAAGGAAATCGAAATCGTGTGAGTTTTGGATGAGTTGTCACATCATCCCCATGTTGAAAGAAATTTCGTCCCGAAATTTAATCAATACCTTCGCCGGCTGGCATCGTCCTTTCAAATAGCTGAGGATACTTAAGCTTCATTTGGTCTTCACGTTCCCACGTGAATTCTGGTCCACGTCTCGAGTTCCATCGAACTTTGACAATGGGTATCTTGCTTTGCTTAAGCGTTTTCACCTCACGATCCATCACTTCGACAGGTTCCTCAATGAAACGTAATTGTTCGTCTACTTGAACTTCTTCCAGCGGTACGACCATCGTTTCATCCGTTAAACATTTCTTTAGATTTGAAACATGGAATACATCATGGATTCCACTCAATGAATCAGGTAAGGCTAGTCGATAAGCCACTGGACCAATTCTTTCCACTATCTCAAATGGTCCAACGTATCTCGGATTTAGCTTTCCTCGTTTACCAAACCGAACTACGCCTTTCCATGGTGAGACTTTTAACAAAACTTTGTCACCTATCTGAAATTCCAAAGGTTTTCGTCGTTTGTCAGCATAGCTTTTCTGTCTGTCTCGCGCTGCGGCCATGCGGTTTCTTATCTGAACAATCTTCTCAGTTGTCTCGTGTACTAACTCGGGACCCGTTAATTGACTATCACCAATTTCAGCCCAGCAAACTGGTGATCTACACTTTCTCCCATACAAAGCTTCAAAAGGTGCTGCCTTTATACTAGTGTGATAACTGTTGTTGTAAGAAAATTCCACCAATGGTAGGTGAACTTCCCAGTTATTCCCGAAATCAATCACACAAGCACGTAACATGTCCTCCAAAGTCTGTATAGTACGCTCGCTTTGACCATCAGTCTGTGGATGATAAGCAGTACTCATATCCAATCGTGTACCTAAAGCTTTCTGCAATGACTGCCAGAAGTGTGATGTGAAACGAGAATCGCGATCAGAAATAATTGAGATTGGTACTCCATGCCTCGAAACGATCTCCTTAAGATAAAATCGGGTTAACTTCTCCATCTTATCTGTTTCCTTTATCGCTAGGAAATGAGCAGATTTTGTCAATCGATCCACGATAACCCATATTGTATCGCAACCCGTAGAAGTACGAGGTAACTTAGTAATAAAATCCATTGATATTTGATCCCACTTCCACATAGGGATCTCGGGTTGTTGTAATAATCCAGATGGTTTCTGATACTCCACTTTAACCTTCGAGCAGGTCAGACACTTGCTCACATAAGTAGCTACATCTGCTTTCATGTTAGGCCACCAATAGTGCGCCTTCAAATCGTGGTACATCTTGTCAGATCCAGGATGTATAGAATACTTGGACTTGTGAGCCTCACTCATCACCAAGTCTCTCAGGTCTCCGTGGAGAGGTACCCATAGTCTATCCATGAAATAACGAATCCCATCCGCTTTACTTCTAATTGCTTTTCCATTCCTCGTAACCCTTCTAAACTCATATTTTCTACTTTCAGAGCTTCAGTTTGAGCATCACGGATTTGTTCGGTAATTGCGTACTAATCGTTAGTTGCAGAGCTCGCACTCGTCGAGGCTTAGCAGTCTCTTTTCTACTCAGCGCATCAGCAACTACATTTGCCTTCCCCGGGGGTATTTAATAGCACAATCATAGTCGTTTAACAATTCCACCCAGCGTCTTTGCCTCATATTCAACTCCTTTTGCTCAAAGATGTGCTGAAGACTCTTGTGATCGGTGTAGATGGTGCATTTGGTACCGTACAAGTAATGTCTCCAGATCTTCAAGGCAAACACTACCGCACCCAGTTCCAAATCATGGGTGGTATAGTTCTTCTCATGAATCTTCAACTGTCTAGAGGCGTATGCTATCACTTTATCCCGCTGCATCAGGACGCATCCAAGTCCTTGAATAGAAGCGTCGCAGTAGACTACGAAGTCATCGCTACCATCCGGTAACGCTAATATTGGTGCGCTACACAATTTATGTTTCAGCAACTGAAAAGCAGATTCCTGACTCTCACCCCATTTGTACGTCGTTCCCTTGTGAGTCAAGGCTGTGAGAGGTTGTGCAATCTTAGAGAATCCTTCAATGAATCGTCGATAATATCCCGCTAATCCAAGGAATTGTCGTATCTCACTCGGTGTCTTAGGAACAGACCAATTCTTTATCGCTTCAATCTTAGCAGGATCAACATGTATTCCCTTCTCGTTGACAATATGACCTAAGAATTGTACCTCACGTATCCAGAAATCACACTTAGAAAACTTTGCATACAGTTGTTCCTTTCTAAGTAATTCCAAGATTAAACGTAAGTGCTTCTCATGTTCTTCCTCGGTCCTTGAATATATCAGTATGTCATCAATAAAGACGATAACAAACTGATCAAGATAGGGTTTGCACACGCGATTCATGAGGTCCATGAATACGGCTGGTGCATTCGTCAACCCAAATGGCATGACCAAAAATTCATAGTGACCATATCGTGTACGGAAAGCAGTCTTCGAGATGTCCTCTTCTCGAACTCTCAGCTGATGATACCCAGACCTCAGATCAATCTTGGAGTAATAGCTTGATCCTTGCAGTTGATCAAACAAATCATCGATACGAGGTAAGGGATATCTATTCTTGATAGTAACCTTGTTCAGTTCCCTATAGTCGATACACATTCTAAATGTACCATCCTTCTTCTTCACAAATAGAACTGGCGCTCCCCAGGGCGACGAACTCGGTCGGATAAACCCTTTATCCAACAGTTCTTGGAGTTGGGCGGATAATTCTTGCAGTTCGTTCGGAGCTAACCGGTATGGTGCTCTCGCAATTGGAGCGGCTCCTGGAGTCAACTCAATCTGGAATTCAACTTGACGATGAGGCGGTAATCCAGGCAGATCTTCCGGAAACACCTCAGAAAACTCACGAACTACGGGAATATCCTCTATCTTCTTTTCCTCAGTCTGTTTATCCGTGACTAGTGCCAATATGGCCAGTCGACCCTTTCGTAACAACTTCTGCGCCTTCATGAATGAGATGATGCCTATCACCGCACCACTCCTATCACCTCTGACCGTAAGGACTTCTTCACCAATGGGAATCCTTATGATCTTCTCGTGGCATATGACTTCCGCTTGTTTATCGGAAAGCCAATCCATGCCTACTACCACATCAAAGCTTCCTAACGTAACAGGCATGAGATCTATGGTGAACGTATGACCAGCAAGCTCTATCTTGCAGTCTCTAAGAATATGCGTTACGTGAATCTGTGTGCCGTTAGCTAACTCCACGGTGTATTTAGATTCTAAGGCTGAGGGCATATCACTTAAAAGACTACAGAACCTAGTGGACACGAAACTTCTATCGGCTCCGGTATCGAATAATACAGTAGCAAAACAACCATTAACCGAAAATTTACCAGTTACTGTTGTAGGGTCGTTTAGAGCCTCACCTGAGCCAATGACGAAGGCTCTTCCTTTGGCTCCATTGTTATTATTGCCTCCATTGTTGTTGCCATTACCATTGTTGTTGTTATTGTTATTGCCGTTGTTATTATTGTTGTTGTTCCCATTGTTGTTGTTACCATTACCATTCCTCTTAAGTTGGGGACAGTTGCGTTTGTAATGGCCTTCTTTCCCGCATTCAAAACAACCTTTCGGAGTTTCTTGTGATTGTTGTGGCTTTCTCATCAGTTCACCCCGACAGTCTTTGGCTGCATGACCACTCTTCCCACAACGTTGACACTTGAAGTTATCACACCGACCCACATGGTGGTAGTTACACCGGTTGCACTTCGGCAGTCTTCCACCATACCCGCCGGGTCCTTGATTTGAGTGCGCCTGGTTGAAGCTTCGGTTGTTATCAAACTTCCGTTGCTGTTGCTGACTTTGCTGCTGTTGTTGAGGTTGAGATTGGCTACTGGATGACGATCCCTTGTTGCTTGAACCATCCCACTTGCGTTTCTGGTCGGGCACGCTTGCCACCGCACCCGTTTAGGTAACCGACCTTGCTCAACTGCCTGGTCAGTCAGCCTGTGGGCTGTTCGGATAGCTTGTTGTATGGTAGTGGGGTTAGAAGCAGTTACCATACTTTGAATTTCAGGCACCAATCCCCGTATATAATGCTCCACCCTCTTGTGCATTTCATTCACCATCCCTGGACATAAAGTGGCTAACTCATGAGTACGAGTCGTGTAGGCTTCAATTTCTGAGCCTTGCATTTTGAGTTGCCAGAACTCAATCTCCAGTTTCTGCACTTCATTCCGGGGGCAATATTCTTCAGTCATGATTTCTTTGAATTCATCCCACGGTAGTTCATTGGCCATGGCTTGACCCAACATTTGTACCTGGGCATTCCACCAAGAGAGTGCTGCGCCTTCCAACGTCCCTGTGGCATACTTCACCTGATCAGCAGGCGGGCAGTTGCATTTCGCAAAAACCGACTCTGTCTTCTCAAACCACCTTACAAGCCCTACAGCCCCTTCCGTCCCGCTGTAGGTATGAGGTTTACAGTCCATGAAGGACTTGTAGGTACATGGTGGTGGTCCTGTTTTGACAATCCCAACATTAGTCAGATATCCTAGACAAATAACTAGGATAATCAGTTTAACCTCTTGCTATCATTTACCTGCTGGTTGTCCAGGTTGGGCAGCAGCCACTGCCGCCTGAACGTGTTCATTAATCAATGCCGCCAATTCCGCAGGCGTCATGTTTATGGCTCCGGCTCCACGGCCTCCGGCGCCACGTCCACGACCACGCCCACGTCCTCTTCCACGTGCGTCCATATTTCACTTTAAAATTCACAATTACAATAATGAGTAACATCCAACACATTAATCTCATCAAAGTACAGTAAACAATAAGAAATAACGAATTTACCACAACCACAACGTTTATAACAGAAATAATAATCAAAGATAAATAAATTGTAATTGAGTCACAAAATATTCCATCAATGTCAAAATTTAAGTTTGTCAGTTGGGTGGGAAACAACCCTTCCCACATAGGTTTCAAAGAAAAGAAACACTACATAGTCTAAGTCATTTAAAAGTAGGATCAGTCCAGTACATCAGATCCGTCACTGTCCTCATCCATCTCTACTGGTTCTTCTTCGGGGGCTTCCTCGGGTTCTTCTTCTGGGTCTTCCTCATCAGGGTCCACCAAAGGTGCAGGAGCTTCAGCAATCTGAAGTGCTGCTAGTTGTGCCTCTAAACCAACGAACCTATTATCAATCTCCATGTTATGGTGATCCTGTGCATCCATGCGCTCACCAAGTGCTACCACGTTACCTGCCAGAGTATGATGTCCACCAATGGCCATCGAAAGTCGCTCCTGAAGCGTATCTACTTGGTAACGCAGCTGACGCATCTCAGATCGTATCGCAGAGTTCTCGTCAGTGAGTCCTCTAATCCGCTGTCGCTCTGTGTCCAGTGTGGCTACTAGGGCTGCAAATGCCTGCTCCAGAGGGATGCTCAAGGTAGGAAGTGTAGGCAAAGTAGAGGCGGTTGATGACCTAGTCCTAGGTCGTGTAGGTGCTACAGGTGGTACGCGTTCTCTATAAGCCATACGGTTAATGTAAGTGGGGTAGAAATCCCAGTTACGCGGAGGATCGAGCTCAGGAGGTACGAAAGGCTGATCCCAGTCTATCTCGCCGCGAGGATAAGGATGTCGTGGCCAGTTAGATCCCCTATCAGGTACGGGAGATGTAGGAGGTGATTCAGATCGTGCAGGTCTCTTGCCTAAATTCCTGGACGACGATGCCATGCTGCGAAGTACGTGTTGCGTATGCCAATGAGTATACAGTAAGGAGAGTAAACGGTAAGTAACTAACAACTGTGCGGTTATAGTCTAGTGTGTGTATGCAACCTAGTTCCCTATAACCAATGGCTCTGATACCAATCTGTCACACCCTCAAAATCCGCGAGCGGGGTTTTACCGCGAGGCGCGTGACATACCAGGATCTCAGTCATTAGTTACCAAGAACGACTCTATATGATAAATAAACAAAACCAGAGTTAACGTTTAAAATACTGCGGAAGCGTTTAAAATACTGCGGAAGCGTTTTTAAAACAGAAAAACCCCAAACAAGTAATATGTAACGAGAATGCGCAAAACAAACGCGCCCCAAACACAAATGTATAAAATGAAAATAATCCCAATTTGTAAACAATGCAAATGTAGACAACTCAACAATGCTGACGTGCGTGCTCCTAGGCAACTGGCAACCTTAACCTGAGAATAGCATACTAAACAAGTCAACACATGGTTGGTGAGTTCAAGAGTTTGCGTTAAAATATAAACCAATCAATAGTTTTCAGAGCATAAGTAGTGTATTGCAATAGATAGCTAGTCTATTAACATAAAAATATTAATCATAGTGATCTCGCGATTGAAGCTGACTGTGATACGTTTGTTGCCTCCCGTCACGACTTACCAGGTCGTGACGAATATGTGATAGGACAAAATTGCACCCGTTTGACCTCGAGTCGCACAGGTGGGGCTCGTCAGACCCAGTAGTACTACCCAAAATTTCCCCGCTAGTCAATATTAACAATCCGAAAGTGTGAGGACTTTCCATGGTAAACAACACTATATCAATATTATACACACTCATATATAAAAGCGTTTGTAAACAGTATGCCATCTCCCCCAAAAGAGATTATGTAAAAAGAGTGGGGCAAGAACTCACCTGATGCGCGCAAGAATTAACTTAGAGTTTAACTTGAAAGAAAGAAGGAAAGACAACCTTCAAAGGTCACCTAGAATACAAGAGTACATAAGTACGTGTGCACAAAAACAACACGAAACCCTAAGTGCTCTACAAACCAAAGAACTCAAGGTTTAAGAATACAAGACACATTTGACCCAGTTGACCCGTTTGACCCGTTGGTGACATTATAGGTGATAATCATTAAACTAACACAACAGCATATCATACATGATCAACATACCACTTGATTACATATAGCACATCACCACCACATGTACTACCTAGATCATCATATAACTAGATATCATACAAATCATGCAAATCACAACAGGCCAAAACAGATAACAACCCAAATCAACATTCATACAACATAAACAACACATTTAGTCACCTTAGAACCCATCCATGAACACACTAGCATGATCCTAATATCCCAAACATGCTCAAATCATCCAATTCAAGGATTTGCACAATTAAAGTTTCCCTTTTGGGAAAGTTCATCCCAAATTCATCAAACTCACACAACATTCATGAATTCATCAATTATATACCATTTCAAGTCCATGACAACATCTAAACATGATCAACAACACCTAATCATCATGATTCATCAACTTTCATACCCAAAAGTTACTATCTTTAGTAAGGTATGAACTACAACATGCATTCTTGAATTCCTAACATTCATATCAACCATCTAGCATCTAATCATCATCACAAACACATCCATAACATTCATACATCAACCAATCATCAATTCATGCAAAATAAAGTTACTATTATTAGTAACCTATGAACAAAGTACCAAAATCATAGCTTTCTTGCATAATCGACGTTAACTAACATCAATCTAACCTAACTAACATAATAACATCAACAAACAACCAAAAATCGACATTCAATTGCAATATTCGAACTAGGGTTTCGGCCTTAATGTAAATCCCATAAAACTTGTAAAAATCCAACCTTTATCGCATACTTGACGTTAATTAACATGTAATCTATCTAACAAACACATTAACATCAACAAACAACATGTAATCGACCTCCAAATCACCAAAATCGGACCTACCATTCGGCCATAGTCAAATACATGAAAGGAACACCAAAAACTAACCTTTAATCGTGTAATGGCTTGTATTTGATGCTTGCTAACTTGTTGTAATGCTTGAACTCAATCAAATCGATGTTTAATTGGATGATCTTGGCCGAAATCGCAAGGGAGAGGGAGAGGGAGGTCGCGGCCGATTATGGGGAGGTTAGGGTTTGGGATTTTGGTTTTTGATTTAATTTATTAATGATAATTACCCTTTTAACCCTCATAATTTGTATTTTATAAAAATTAAGCTTTTTGAATAGTTTTTAAATAGTTTTTAACTACTAAACACAATTATTATTAATCACAAATAACAATCATGCATAATTCCCATTTATCACAAAACACACGAATAAATATGCACATTTTCACGTTACGCGATAACATTACAATTAACATTCAAATCACATAAGCATAACTTAATAATCACATTGTTAACCTAATTATCATCAATTCAACATTACTGATTATTGTTAAGTCACCAACGTTCAACGACAACTAGTGTGTGCTCCCGACACGTGTATGCAAGACTTAACGGAACAAACGGAGTTTGGTAACGGAAAATTACCGGATGTCACAATAACTTTCTTTAGGTTTCACTTTCATCTTTAGTTATACATATACTTATACATGCTAAGAATCAACTCATAGTCCATATATTCACATTCTTCACAAAATAATACAAACAGTATAATCGACCCTCCACGGTACAGCGGGGGTTTGGGGGCGGCAGCCCCTTGATAGCGGGGTTCTAGGGGCAGCAGCCCCTGGTGAGGTCTTAAAGACTGTATATAGCATAATTTGTTATAGAAAATTCTATTTTTTTAAAACCTCTTGAAATCTTTGCCATAAAAATCGAATATTTAGTATGCATATCGCCCCCAAAACATTGAAAACGTATAAATAAGGGGGATCTAGAACTCACCTGGTCGGTAAGTAACTTGACGTCTAAGTTACCTAAGCTATGATCACGGTACACGGTCTGCATATAAGTTAACACACATAAATGTCATTTTCTACATAGTTTCACATGAAGTTTCGCTGACAGTTTTGCATGAAGTTTCGCTGACAGTTTCGCATACAGTTTCTCATGCAGTTTCGCATGCAGTTTCTCATGCAGTTTTGCATGCAATTTCTCATGCAGTTTCGCCCAACTTTCGTTGGAATTTCCTAGGTTCGCTAAATCTACAGATCTACCTATGCACTTGCGAAACTACCTGCGAAACTATAGTTTCGCAGGAAGGAGATTGCCTTAGTTCGCAGGATGAATCCACAGTTTCGCATGAAGAATTGACAGTTTCTCAGAACGCATAAAAATGACGTTCCAGCTCGTTTTTAACCCAAAATCTCAACTTTTTACATCCAAAACCTTAGTTTTTCATTCATGAAACTATATCTAAGCTTTGTACATGATTTCATATGTAAAAATTGTGACCTTTATATGATTCTTTGTAACTTTTCAAAACCCAAAACCCTAGAATCCGAATCTGATGTAAAGAGATGTTTGGATGATGATTCTTACCTAGATTTCTTGCTCTTTCCTTGTTGTTTGATGCTTAAATACTCAGACTTTCAATCCTTTAATCAATAAATCCTTAAATCTTTGATTTTCTCCACTTTCTCTCTCTACTCTCTCTTTCTGTAGAATGTTGGTGGCTTGGGATACAAATGAGGAGAAAGATGACAGATTAGGGTTGTTAATGGGTGCTTATGGGCCCTTAAACCTATCAAATTTTTAGCCCATGGAGCTAATTGGGCCATAATCTATTTTCTTCTTCGTAGTTGCTCGCTTCGACATTCTGGGTGTTACAAAATGGAATCTTGTTATTTTACTTTAAATCAATGGCTATGTGATGGATTAATGAATTCTCATAAAAACTAAGGGTTCTCAGATGATTTAAATCCTATATGTATATATATACAAGGATATGTTCCTTGATGGAGTTCCTTAAATTTATAATAATACTTAACAACTACACTACTCTAGAAAACAAAAAAAGGATCCTTTTCCCTCTACATTCTAACTTCATTTTCTTCTTTGTTTCCATCTTTCAAGACACTTTCGTTTTCATTGTTACCTCTGGGTGCGAGGACATCTCAGCAGTACAAACATATTGTTTTGTTTGTTGTACCCTAGGGGACAAATGCGTTCATCTGATTAAAGGCACGAAATATTTTTTAAGAGATATCTGTCAACCATCACTCAACATTTTGGTTCGTTGATTATGCAACCATAGGTGAAGTTGTGAATAATCTCTACGGTTTCAAGGATCAAGTGAAGGAAGTTCTCTCTGAAGATTACAGTTTAATTTTAGTTCATGTAAACTTTGTAATTACTTACATTCGGTTTGTAGGTGGTATTCCAGTTTTATAATTCGCATCAAACATGTGATTATTCTTTTATTAATCAATAATAAATACGAACCCATGTCTTACAAACTTAAAAAAGACTTTCGTGAGATTGTTGTGACAATTTTTAAACTTTATAAACAAGGATTTTGGGTTCATAAAAGGATAAATATAAATTATTTGAGGTTTTTTTAGTGCCAATCTTATATATATAATTTTGGAAATAAGTAGTTTAGTACAATTCTTATATAGGATTGGAATGCAATTTTGAGTCCAAAATACTATGTTACAAGTCGAAGGATTTGCCTCCAATTTTGGCCTTATATAAACGATCATTGATCGTTTATTTTTTAGCATAAGTATTAAAATTTGTTTTTGCTATAAACCATACTACTACATCATTTTTGGTAAATGATTAGTTTTTCTTACGTGTACGTTAGAATTCAAGTAATTATCTAGTAAACGTCTTATGTAACTGTTTTATATCTCACAAACATGTTGGTGTTTACTATAATTAGAAAATAATAAGAATTTATCTAAAAGAATGTTTTGTGTTAACATTTAATTCTAACTTGAGAGCTACAAAAGTTATTTTATAAAATAATATGAGATGATGTTGATGCCAACATGCGTGTTTGCGTTTTTTTTCAAAACATTAAGTGTTTTAAAATGTTTTATATAAATGCTAAGTGTCTAGCTTGCGTGTTAAAACCAATGTTATGTAATTTAAACTATTTTAAGTTTGTATTCCTTCAGTTTAGTAATCAATATATAACTGAAATAGTTTGTCTTAAAGCATCTATATAACTTTTTAAGTGATACTATTTATGAGTGGTTTATTATTTAAACAAATTATTTTTGACAACTTTGTGACTGTTGAAGACATGAGTCTTAAGTTGAAATGGAGTAATGATGATATGGTGGCATGGAGTTTTATTGAGGGAGTACCTCAAGACGTGCTGCAAGAAGATGTCATTGGATTCACTCCATGAATGTATGAAATGACACGAGTCATTCTTGTCGTGGATAGTTCTTGATAACTGGAGCAACTATTTATACATGTTTTAGTCATTCTAATTTCAAGAAGTATCGTGAGGTTGACAAAAGGGTCATGTTGCTAGATGGACCTAACATTAAAAAATATTGTTCATGTTCCCAACTTAAAAAAGGATGTGATATCTTTAAGCAAGTTGAATAGTTTTGGGTACTCGATCTAACTTGCATCGGAAAATAAGTGGCACATGTTCGAAGAAGAGAATCCAGCCACATTCGTGATGTTGGAACCATAGTAGCTGGGTTGTATAGATTAACTTTATGAAAGGATGTGTCATAATAAGTGGTTCTTATATCTGATAATGAAAGTGTTGAGCTAGCAACATTATATGATTTTTATATATTAGAAATCATTTAAATATTCGATTTAAATTGTGATCAATATAAGTTTACATTTAAATTGATTATTCTAATTTATATTATTGTTGTGTTCAATATTTTAAGGAAAGAATTTGTCATTGATACAAAATCAATAAACCAATTATGATATGAATGAAATAAACTTTTATAATAATTCAGTGTGTTAATAATTATAATTTAAATTGGATAGTGCAAGAAGAAATTTGCACAACAACTAGTGCATTGTTATATAACTATTGATAGTCATGCATGATACATCGGATATAAAATATATGCCTAAAAGTGAGAATTCACTATGTGTGAATCATAATATATGAAAGTATTATATGTTACTATAGTTCTAGTATGAATCATGCGTGACACGTAACATGTGATTTGCACAAAATGACATGGTGAAACATCTACTACCCTCAATGTTATTTAAATATGAAGGGGATATGAGCCTTAATTTGGGTGAGAAACTGACAGCTAGCAGGTTACTGCCAAAAGCAGTCAACCACTATTGACTCATAACTAATGAAACTGCTTCTGTTGCTAGTTGGCTAAAAAATACAAGCTAGTTGATAGTTGCTAAATAATAGTTGCATTTTTTACACATGATCTACTAATCAAAAATATATGTTCTGTATCCAAATGCTACAAATGTGTAGATTGTATGGGAATCTGTGTGTATTTCATGTTATGAATATCGGTCCGTTATGACTATATCTTAACATAACATTGAATTATTCATTTTTATTAATAAATGAATTTTATAGAATAGCTTAAATTGAGTTTTTGTTGGAATTCATATAAGTCAAATGTGGCACGTTATAGATAAAAGAAGTTATGATCCTTAAGTGAATGATGATGTATGTTTATATAACATATATACAGATTTAGGATGTTGAACTGTCTAGGTTGAAGAGTGAATGTGGTAAGAGAATAGTGTGATATTTCTTAAGGCTATAAAGAATTAGAATGATTCATCTTTCATTCACATGCTAAAGTATAAAGTCTAAAGCATGCTAGACCAATACATGTTAGTTAGTGTGTTCCGTGAAGACTAATTAACAAGAAGCATTCAAATATACATACCACAAGATTGGTTTGTGTTTAGACAATTTGAAAATTATTTTTCATTCGATCTAAGGATATGTCATAACATAAGAGCATCTTAAGAAGACATCCATTGTTGTGTGTCCTAGATGCGACTTAGATCCTTTTAAGTCTGTGATGGTTTGCAACCTACCTTCTAACAAATTTAGTTTCAACACTAAAAAGTAATGAAAACATGCACCAAGGCATGTGTTTCTTTATAAGTAAACATTGATCAACTTAATGATACAAAAAGTGGTCTTGATCAAGTCATAATCATCAAGTTATTATCATAAGCAATGTTAAGCAAACTTCATCAAAGTGCAAGATATGTGGGAGAGAAGCCATTTAATAAAATACTTATGGGTATATAAAAATGGTGATTAAAATGATCTCTTAAGTTCTATAGGAAGGGAGAACATTTCCTTATCCTATTAGGAAGTCGGATGATGCATAAACTGTGCACTATGCACTAAAATATGGCATTTAAAAATGCGGCTACATGTTTTACCTAATTAGGAATTAGAATGATTTTATCTAATAACATTTAAATGTGGGGGTGACTTGTATTTGATATACTAGAATATTTTATAGGTATATAGAAATGGTGATTAAGATGATCTCTCAATTTGTGTAGAAAAGAAGAACATTTCCTTGCTCCATTAGGAAGTTGGATGATGCACAAAGTGTGTACTATGCACTAAAATACGGCATTTAAATATGGGGGCTACATGTGTTACCTTATTAGGAACATACTAGAATTTTTGACAATAAGGACATTTTGTAATCCGAATTTAATAGTGCAAACACATGACCAAGTTAAATACACAAAGCTCATAAGAGGTTAATCAACTTATTAGCTTTGGATGTCAGTTGAATTAGATTTAGTATCTAGTGACAAATGGCATAACTGAGTAGCGTTAATTTAAAATGCATTTGTATCTTTCAATATATAATTTATACCTACAGGCCTGAGGTTATTGTCATGAAGGTTGATAATTTGCAAGATTAACTTGAGAGTTAAGAACACACCATAACAACTAATCTCGATTGTAATTTATCTATAATGACTTTAAGAAGTCAAAAATAATAACTTGGATCCAACAACATGAAGGTTGATAAGATATTGAGTTGTTGAATGAGACTAAAGCCCATGGATAAAGGTATGTGAAGGAAACCTAACTTTGTCAACTAGAGATCCCAAGATCCAGGTTATACTGGACAACCGACTCACATATCTAAGGGTGGTCACTGTTGGGGCATAGCTAACATATACACACACACACACACACACACACACATATATATATATATATATATATATATATATATAACCCCTAAATTATGAAGACACTTTAAATACTTCCTAGTCCATTTCTTAACCGTCAGTGCTATTTGTGTGAGGATAAACATAATATGTGGTTAATGATTTGTGTAAATCATGAAAACTATAATGTTTTTAATGATTTAAGACAAATCACCAATGTGAAAGAGAAGTGGGGTCACTTTTAATAGAATTATGGGGTGCAAAATTCCTAGATCTTTCATAGAACCAAGCTAGTGTTCCATGATGATTATTGGACATGATAATGATGGGATGGCCCAACTATGAAGAATCTTGTGTAATTATACATTGTCATCTCTGTTTACAACCATAATATGTGAGGATAAACATAGTATGTGGTTAAAGATTTATGTAAATCATGAAAACCATAATGTTTTAATGATTTGAGATAAATCACCAATGTTAAAGAGAAGTGGGATCGCTTCGAATAGAATTGTTGGGTGTGTAATTCCTAGAGCTTTAATAGAACCAGGCTAGTGTTCCATGATGATTATTAAACACGATAATGAGGGGATGGCCCAACTATGAAGAATCTTGTGTAAGTATATATTGTCATCTCTGTTTACAACCATCAATTCAAGTACATCAATTATACTAATGGTATAGAGTCTATGTGTAATTTACAAGAGAAGATTCAAGGTGAATAACTACCTTTTCTATGCAAGATTCAACTATCGAGCTTTCATTGAGATTTGATGTTTTGATCAATCTCTATTCATGTGGTGGATTTTTGGAGATATAGTGCAAAAGTAAGCTTTTTACTAATTTTTGGACACTAATAAATATTATTGTTTGTTACTAATATGTTTATTATGTAGTGGGTTTGTGAGAGGATCAAAAATAATCAAACCGTGTTTAAGACGAAGCAATGATAAATGAGATATCAATGCTCAAAGTTGCTGGAATAAGTGGAAGTGGTTGGTTTTGTCTCAGATTGATGGAGTGACAAAACAAACCTTGAAGTGGTAAAGTATATATAAGGGCTTCTTATCCTACATTAAAAGACTAATAAATTTCGAATGGATTTCTAAGTGGGAGCAATATGGCGCTTTAATATCGCACTTTGCACTTTGCACACTCGCATCATCGCTTAAGAGCTGCCTTAGTATTTTTGAGCTATAATATATGGGTTTAGTAATTGCACCGCTACTTAGTACATCTGCTGACAGCTTCTAGTTTATGTATGCTAAATGCAACTACTGCTAAGTTTATCTGCTCATCAGTAGATGGAGCTTTGTATCTACCAAAAGGTAGTCTTTAGCAGCTTATTCGTATCTATTGAATGGTAGATTTCTACAGCTATAATAGTAAAATGCATAACAGCTTATGCTGTAAATGATCGATAATTATAATATTAACTAAGTGTTTATGAGGAGATCTTTCGTATAAATTTGTTAATAAGAAGACATTTGGTATTACTTTATTAATAAGGAGACCTCTGGTATTACTTTCTTGAAGCTGTTACATGCTTATACAATACAAGCGCACACACAGACAAGGATATGTTCCCTTTTAGGGTTATTTGAATTTATAATAATTCTTAACATCAACACTACTCTAGAAACAAAAAATGGATTCTTTTCCTTCTCCTTCTACATTCTAACTTCATCCTCTTCTTTGTTTCCATATGTCAAGACACTTTCGTTCATTGTTACCTCGTGTGCGAGGACATCTCCATTAGTACAAACATACGGTTTTGGTTGTTGTACCCTAAGAGACAGACACATTTGTTTGAAAAGAGACGCGAAATTTGTTTTAAGAAACCTCTATGCAAAAGAAATCCTCAACCACCACTCAACCTTTTTTTTTATTGATTGTGCAGCTATAGGTGAAGTTGTGAAGAATTTCTATGGATTCAAGGATCAAGTGACAAAAGTTCTCTCTAAAGTAAACATTCAATTTGTATGCGGTATTGCAAATTTGCATTTCTCATTAATAATATGATTATTCTTTTATTAATCATTACTAAAATTGAACCCATGTCCTACATGGTTTTCTTCAACTCTATAACAACTCTTGTTTGTCTCCATTTTTTTTTTTAAATTTCCTCTTCAAATAATCAAAACATCTCAGCCAAATTATCAAGGTTGTTGAGTTTGGTGAGTAGCGAATGGGCCTGCGAGTTTTCACATGCTTTTATTTATAGATTCCATACTATAAGAGCATTCATGTAGGACCAGATATGGTTCAAATAACAGTTTCACAGTTGGAGATTATCAACTAAACACACTTACTAGATTAAATAGGGAACCAGGCAATGTAACAATGAAAAACAAGTAAGAACACTTAAGAACAAAAAGATTGGTTTTCAAGGATGATGTATATTGCTCTCAAGTGTTTACAAGTATTGCCAAGCTTCTTCTAAGTCTTTAGACCGATACATGAGATACTTTATACTACAACCTACAGCCGCCCATACTTTGAAGGCCAGCTGGACACTAATCTAGACAACAAGATTAATGTAGAGTCAAAAGGCAGATTGGGTTTTGACATATGACTATGATAGGCCATAGCTCACATCCTATTGTAATACAATAAAAATAAAAGTACTAAAGTAAGAAATTACAAAAAGAGACCATATTATACAGTTGACAAACGTAAAAAAGGTAATCACCAACTTGTATAAGTTGGTGAGTCTTCAGAGCTGACAGCGGAAAGGTCTTCTTCTTTTGTCAAAAGTATGTTAGTCTTCTTAGTCTTCGGAAGAGTTCAGTCTTCAAGCTTCAGAAGACTTTGTCTTTAAGCTTCGAAAGACTTCACTTAGGCTTCGGAAGATTTATGTCTTTGGCTTTGAAAGATTTGACACTTAGTTATGTTCTTTGTACATATTCAAATCTTCCAAAGTGCTTCCTTCCTTGTACTTCATTGCATGCTGAAAGATCTTTGGTTAGCATCAGCCTTTAAGATAATCATCTTGATCTTACAAACTCCCCCTAGGCTGATTCTATCAAAACTTGTAGATTACTATGAATTTGAATCTTCTATTTGTTTATAACCATTAGAATCAGAGTCATTCCTCTCTTTATTTGCTTGTCAGGATTCTTCAGGCTTTCATAGTATCTCTTCATGTCCAAGAGATCATGCTTAGGCAGGTCTAGTATGTTTTGCCAGAAGAATATTTATTGAAATCCTTGATCTCTTGTGACAACCATCTATTTGGGTTTGGAGAATACATCCAAGACATGATAGGTCTCTTAACAGCTAGAGGCTTTACATATAAGGGAGTTGGTTGAGCAGCCTCTTTTGGTTGACCCTCAGGATGTTCTGACTTATCCTGAGGTGTAGAGGTGGATGCCTTAGACTTCTTCTTCTTTCTTGACTTCAAGTCTCTTTTGATGGCCATCCTTTTCCTCTTTCTATATTTTAACTGAAAAGCTTGGTCTTGATCATCTTTTCTTTATTTTTCCTACTTGGTTTGGTCATTCCCTTTCACATGTTCAGAAGAAGGTTCAGGACCTTGTTATGGGTTAAAAATGAAGTTAGCTATTGATTAGTAGTTGATCTTGGTTCTCTTGTCTGTTTGGGTTGAACCTTGATCTTAGCTTTAGGTGCAGCTTGACTTGGAGGAGAATGCAAGTCTTGAAGCTCACCCTTTTTGATCCTTTTCTTGATCACCCTGATGTGCTCATCCATTATTGTTGGTCCACTCGATCGATATAACAGTGTAATTGATTAATAAACACAAACAAATCCCACTGAAAACACAAATATAAATGATATTTGTGTAAAATATAGATCAAATACAATAAAATATTGATGAACAATGATGAACACCTTAAGAACACTCAATAAACTCTTGTTTGATCTAAATTGATTGCTAAAGATATTACAAATGTGAAAAGACCCTCAATCGATGGCTCATTCAAGCTCACTAACCTAATTGTCACATATCTATATATAGTGATAATATTCACTAATGACATATTAAGCCCCTAGAATTAGACAATTAGAGAAATTACATATAAAACATAAAAATGACTTAAACATAAATAAATATATTTTGTTGACACAAAATATATTTATTAACAATAAACTCCTAGTCAAATATATCTTCAACGTCTCGTCTTGGTTCTTCGTCTTGAACGCATCTGTTTGTCTTTTCCGAAGACTTTGACAGTGACGTTGACCTTTGTGACTTTGACTGTGTTGATAATATAGACTATCCTTTTTAGGCCCAACAATACTCCCCCTTAGTCTATCATTATCAACGTCTTGTTTCAACTTCAGCTCCGAGAAGTCAACTATATAATTATCTTCAATCTCCACGTAGATTGATGATCTAGTACCGACAATCTTTCATCGTACAAGCTTCCCCTATTTGAATGCTCCCTCCTTTTGTGTGCATCATGAGAATGATCAGGAAAACCTCTCCAACTCTCTATTCTTGAGTGCTTCAGAAGATGTAGGAGAAGGAATCCTAGCTCAGTATCTTCTGCAAACTTTAGGAACAGGTTCTCTGGTCTGGTACTATGCTCAGTTGATGATTGGCCATCAATTGCAGCAAGAATCTATAACATAATTACAAACACATTCTACACATTTCTCGTTAGATAATTTCAACAATACAAATAAACCCGTGTTTATTTGAATATGCAATTTCCCGTGAAATGCATGTGAAAATGATAACATTTTAATAGCATAATATGAAAGACTTGAAAAATAATTTGAAATGAATATTTTATTTTAATTTGTTTTATCATATTACACCAAGAACTAATTTGATAATGAGATCACAACCTCAAGATATACGAAAGCACAAAGATGTATTTAAACATCGACAAGTTAGTGAGATCACACTGATACAGAGTTTGGTCACAGTTTTAAGTTTTTGATAGCCAAAATAGTTCAAAAATGATTGTTGGTATATTTGTTCAATTTAAACCCAAGCGTTATCTTTTTTAACAAGTGATTTGCAACTGATTTTATCATGTTTTAGATTTAATTATAGAAGCTCTGGTGATTTGGTTCCCATAGACATCCGGCAAAGAACTTATCCCATCATCAGGGCTTATTGAGTAATATGATTAACTCTGCTTGATTTTCTTTTAAGTTTTCAACAATGATCTTAATTTAAGAATCACTATGCCTTTATTTGGGGAACAGATGATGAGAGCTTCAGGTCTATACTTACATAGAGGAGATGATCACCTAAGCGTGCTGATGAGAGCTTCAGGTCTATACTCACGTATAACAGAGAATATCATCACTCCAGGTCAATGCTTCCGCATAGCAGAGGAGATAAGCACGAAAAGGATTCTGAAGAGCTTACAAGAAGCATCAATTCAGAAGCAAGGGTGAGGGAATTTGAGAATAGAAGTAATCAAGGCAGAAGTCAGATACTCTCAACCCATTTTTGACGAGACTTAGAACTTTGTGCAAGCCGAAATGTTAGGAGAATAATCCTTATCACCTAGTTCTAAAGCTTTAGTTAGGCTACAGAATCACTGTTTACTTTGTTTTCAGGCTATGCCTACCAAGCATATCATATAATGAAACTGTCTTTTTCAGATTTTAGAATTTTAAGTGATACAGACATCTATATCAGTTACTATCATTTCTCACAAAATACAAGTCATGCAAACAAGTAAACCAAGAAGACATACTATCATATCTCAGTCAACCCAAATCAAGTTCTTAGTTCTCGTGAAATTTTTTTATTCTCCCCCGAAATTTCTTTTTAACTGCCATGAAACAAAAAAAAGAAATTTTCCCCTTTTTTTTAAGTATATAATAAACAGAATTGAAAAAAAGAATTTTACTAAAGAAAGTCTTCCAAATTATACTAGCAAAAACATGAGAAATGAAGTAACAAGAAAAATGCAGTGATTGTGAATGGTAGATAAGAATCCAAAATGTGGATGAGATACCATAACCTGTTTGTTCTTGTTCCGCCTCAAATTTGAATTAGGAACAATCCCAGTCAGTAAACCGGATTACTGATAGGCCTCCAGAATTGTTCCTACACTCATAAACAGATTAGTTAGAGAGGGGGACCCAAGCCATCATGGTCTTGGGAGTTTCTTTTTCATCAGTGTATGTAACCTGTTTAAGGACACACTCTTTTGAAAAAATCATTCATTTCTTTATCCTTTTCATTTTGTTTTACTTTCCAAATTTGTTTCTGTTCAATTACTTTTGTTTTTAAAGAATTGAATTTGGAAATCATTTTCTGTTTAAGACCCCGAAGGAAGAGATTTTAATTTTGAAACATTGGTCTTTTTCATCTTTGAATCATGTGAAACCGGCTTCACATGAGAAGGTTTGGATAGATTGTTCTTTATCCAACCATTCAAAGATATGTGCTTTTTACCTTTTGAACCCGAGAAGCAACCTGTGTTATCTTTACCTCTCGAAGCTTGCCTTTGAACCTAAGGGCACTTCTTTAGCACATGACCTTCTTTTCCACATCTGAAGCAAGCCTTGAAAGGCTTTTGGTTCTTTGTAGTCCCGTGGATTGCTGGAGAGGGTGGAGCCTGCTTTGAGGTTGTTGCAGCTTGTTGACAACCTTGAAGCTTCTTCTTTTGGATATCAGGAAATTGAACTTTCTGAGGCTTTGTCAATGTGGATTTTGAATTGGGCTGTGATTTGATGTGTGATGTTTTGGAAGCTATGATCTGAACATTCTTTTGAGAATCTTTTTGTATGACAGATGACATGCTAGACTTGGAAGCAAATTTGTGAGGGTCATGATGGATAACAGATGAAGATGGTGAGTGCTTCTGCTGAGTTTTGGAGGAACTGCTGATTTGTTTAGCAGTTGGAGATGAGATCCGTATAGGTCTTGATTTAACTGTTGGAAGCTTTTGACACTTGATAACTTCAGGTGACATGATGATCTCTGGTTCATCATCAGAACTTATCCAGTCCTGTATACACAAGTCAGCTTCCAATGGATCTTGATTGATGACTCTTGTTGTGTCGGTTTGTGTTGTTGAGTTCTGATTGCTTGACGATTCCATAACTATTCATTCTTTGACAAACTTGACAGGAACAAAAGAAGGGATGTTACCTATTTTGAATTTGTTAAAGAAGTTACGTTAAACAACTTACTGGTTTTGAAGCATCAGAGTTGGAATTATCATTTTGCAGATTAGATCCTTTCTTGATGAGCCCCAAACCTGCAAGAAAATCATATTCATCTCGAACCTCTTTGTGATTAACACTGCTTAAACCTGCATGTAAACTATTTGTATCTGCAGCTTCAATTAAATCATTAGATGGATGAGGTTGAGGCATAAGAGAGTAACAGTAAGTGCTAGGAGGAGGATAAACATATGAAGTTTCACCACATCCCACACCTGTTTTGATTCTAGCTCCCCTTTGCTTAGAGAATAGTTCTTCCTATTTCATCCCTGATATCATCCATTTATCAAGTTTAGTTTTAAGTTTGTTGTCTCAAATTCTGCTAATGTGACTCGTTCGCTCAAAACATTAATCTCGACATTCTTTTCTAAAAGATTTCTTCTTAAAAGATCAGTTTCTTTTAAAGCTTTTCTTAGTTTAATAAAATATTTGGACTCATTGATTTTAAGTTCTTTGTTTATTCGTTTTAATTCTTTTTCATTTTCTAACAATAATCTGTTAGCTTTAGAAACCCCGAATAAACGAATTTTGCAGGGACGAGAACATATGTCTTGAACTATCTCATAGGGGAGTCCCATAACTATCTCTTCAGCAGCTAGGGCTTTTTCACATTGACATATGGGAGTGTTCTTTTTGTATTCTTCCTCCTCAGTAGCTCTCTTCTTAGCTTCTTCAGCTTCACCTTCCTCTTGCTTTCCTTCATCCTGAACTTTACTCCGACTTGTACAATCACCAACATCACCAAAACTCTCACCTTGAGTATCACACCTGAGTTCTTTGAAAGGATCAAAATCCTTAATTGAATCCTCATCACTGTTTACCACCTTGGCCATCAATACATGGTTGACTTTTTCTTTAGTTTCTTTGATCTCAACACTTGAAGATACACCACCATACATGAATTGACTGTACTCTTTTCTTTTCATATCCAAATCAAATGACTTCAACTTGTTGATAACTTCCATGAGTTTGTAGTCAGCAAAATTTCTTTCATGTTTTAACAACCTAACTTGTGGACTCCACTGTGGAGGAAGAGAGTCCAAAAGTTTTATGACTTGTTCATGGTTTCCCAGCTGGTCATCATACTTCTTAAGGTTGTTTGCCACCATCAGAAATCGATCAACAACATCAGATATCTTTTCATCTTTCATGGCTGCAAAAGAATAAAACCAACCTTGTGCCATTTTGGCGTTGTCTGATTCGAAATCAGCAGAAAACAACATTTTCAGTTAAAGATATTAAAATTCACTTTAACACCCAACACTAAAATTATTTTTCCAAAAAATATTTGAATGATATTCTCCCCCTGAAAAAATACTTTTAATGTCAACTAAATGGTTTCTAAGCAATTGGGGTCAAGCTGAACTTTTAATAATTTCGCAGGCAAATTCGCTATCAGTTTTTCTCCTAATTTCGCTGGTAATTTCAGCAGCAGTTTCGCCCAGCAATGGCACACAGATGCTAGTTTCGCTGGATAGTTTCGCCCGAAACTAGTTGAACTTTCATTCAGAGAACAATTTGGCAGCAATTTCGCTGGGATTGGCACACAAACACTATGAACTTTCGTTCAACAGATGTATTTTCGCTGGAACGAAGAAACCAAATCCAAAAACCAAGAGCAGCTTAGTTTCGTTGAAGGAGCCCTAGTTTGACCAGGCGAAACTATATAGTTTCACTGATTGAAGTTGTAATTTCGCTGGACGAGCTGTAAATTCGTCCAACGTATCTGAACAGCCTTTTTCAGCATGAAATCAGCTCAAACTGATCCAAATCTCAATGAATTTGAGATCTGATGATTCCTATAGCTTCCTACACTAAAACCAAGCAATCCTCAATCAATTTCCATATCCAAAACATGCACATCAGATCGAAAATGAATAGAACAGTGACTTGAACTAGAAACCAAACAAAGATCGAATAATCAAGAGCACAATGGCTCTGATACCAAATTGTTGGTCCACTCGATCGATATAATAGTGCAATTGATTAATAAACACAAACAAATCCCACTAAAAACACAAATATTTGTTTGATCTGAATTGATTGCTAAAGATATTACAAATCTGAAAAGACCCTCAATCAATGGCTCATTTAAGCTCACTAACCTAATTGTCACATATCTATATATAGTGATAATATTCACTAATGACATATTAAGCCCCTAGAATTAGACATGAAAGAAATTACATATAAAACATAAAAATGACTTAAACATAAATAAATATATTTTGTTGACACAAAATATATTTATTAACAATAAACTCCTAGTCAAACATATCTTCAACATCTCGTCTTGGTTGTTCTTCTCGAACGCATCTGTTTGTCTTTTTCGATGACTTTGACAGTGACGTTGACCTTTGTGACTTTAACTGTGTTGATAATATAGACTATCATTTTTCAGACCCAACAATTATGGTTAGAGACATGGGACCAAGCCTACCGGAGAACCCTTACAACTTCAAGAAACTTACCATCTTTTGTCTGTCATCTGACTTCTTATTGTTGGCTTTGATGGTGGCCTTTGATTTTTCAGCTTCCTCCCTCATCTTTCTCTTAGCAGCTTTTCTTCCTTTAACAGCTTCTTATTCTAGCTGCTTAAGGTACTCGAACTCTATATAATCATAAGATAGAGGGAGTAAAGCTTCTGCCATGTAGAAACTTATGGCACTCAAGTAGATGATCATGTTCTATTTATCCTGTTCTTTATCTACTTGAGTTTCTTCCTCTACAACCATAGTTTCCACCTCAGGCACCTCTTGAACTGGGGAGAGGACAGAAGCTTAATATAATTTTCTTTTCTTTCTTTATGAGAAACAAAGCAGCATCCTCAGCGTCCTTCCTCTCTTTAGACACCTTTTTGTCTGCCAGTTCAGTCAATACATCCAAGGGAAGAGAGATTAGATCATCAACATTGTAATTCCTAGTTCCTAGGTAGTTCAATCTGGTGGCCTTAACTCATCTTCTTAAGTGTTTAGCCTTTGAGCAGCCCTGATTCAAGCCTGCATGAAACTAGGATTCTCTCTTTGTCTTTCTTCCCTTACTTTCCTCTTCCTCTCCCTTTTCTCCTCCTCAATCTCCTCTGATGATAGAACCTTATTTCCCTTGTCAACCACTAGCTTGTATGACTCAGGGAAGAGAGAGCTTTGGCCTTCTTGCACTTGTTCTTCATTGGAGCTCTGGGTAAGGAGAGGCTATGAGACATCTTCACCAACTAGTGTCTCACTGAGAGTGGTTGGTTTTGAAGGAGCAAGAGTCTCAAGGTTCACGAAGTCCATAACTAGGCCTTCAACTAAGGCTTTCCCTTTGAAGCTATTCTTAGGGTCCAACTCAGTATCTAGTTGACCAAATGTTTTCCCCGCTAGCCTTTGTTTGTAAATGCTTGTTCTTCTATTGAACTCCTCAGACACTCTCCTTTGAATCCTCTCTTCTAACCTGTCAGCATGTTTGTTTTGACTTGGGTTGACAAATGGCAGGTTTAACAGAGGGAAGTTTTTATAGAATCCCAGGTTATAGATGTTGAAGATTTCTTGTTGACCCAGTAATCTAGAAAGCACCAAGGCTCTTCTTTCAATGTCATACCTCCATCCTATGATTGGATTTGCAGCAGGATTGGATGGAGGTGACATGGCCCTTGGTACAAAGCCTTTCTCAAATAGACTTTGAAAGATGGCATCCATATTAATGTGGGCCAAAGGAGGTTGTTGAGTCTGGACAATTGTAAGTGAGGGTGGTGTATCCTTAATGTCCATCCTCTGTGCAGTGCTCCCATGTTCTATGATTGTAGTAACCTTCTCCCTAGTTTTGGTAGCATCACTAACTTGCAAAAATGAGCTGAAGGTTAGGTCTAAGTTGCTGATTGAGCACCTGTCTTTGTAAGGTAGCCACCTAAGATTCCAAGTGACTAACCTTTGAAACAAGATATGTGCATGTAGCTTGCACCTTTTGTTTCATGCTCCCCTCAACTTCATCAGAAGGATTATGGGAGGATGAAAGTACATAACCAAAGTCATCACTCTCACCACTAGATGTTTGTTGTTGGTCTCTAGATTTCCCCCGCTCTTTGATAGTTTCAAGAGAAGTGCCAAGAAGCTGGGTAGTCATGGTTGAGGTCTGAGTGATCTAATCACTTGTAGAAGTAAGAGCCTCTTCCATATGGACCTCTTGAACATGTTTAGAGAGGTCCACCTCAATAATGGGTAGATGATGTGGGCTAGACATGGGAGTGTCAGGAGCACTCATCTTTCCTTGAGAAGGGGAAGAGTAAAGAGATTCATGGTACTCATTGAATCCCATGTCTTCATCATCATAGAATTCAAAGTTGGGAATTGGTTGGTTAAGATCTAAAGACTGGGGATGGTAGCTTTCCCCTGAAGGTTAATCATCTGAGTGTTGAGACTTAAGATGATGGCTTAAGGCTGGGGTTGTGAGCTCATCAAGATGAGCATGAGGAACCTCAGCACTGATACTTGAAGGAATGGGAGTGGTTGCTCCTCAGGAGAAGTGTGAGCTCTAGTTTCCACTTGCTCTTATATGGGTGTGTATATGGGGGCCTGCTCAATCTGAATAAACTGAGTAGGGGTTCGTTTGGTTCTTTTAGTGTAGGTGATGGAGATTTGAGGCTGTGTAGGTGGTGGTGAAGAAGGTGTGGGTTCAATATTGGCTGGGATTGCCAAGTCTTCACCTTGAGGAGGTTGTTCTAACATTTGGGGTACAAGGGCTGTTTCTACCTCGGAAAAACCAATAGTGGTTTTCCTTATTATTTTAAAGATGTCGGGCTTCATCTGTCCCATCTTTAGAATATTAGTTGTTCCCCTCAACTGTGTGCCCAGTTCATAGTTGAGAATGTGCTGGACATATCTAGGTAACACATAATATACAAGGGAATTCAAGTTTGCAAGTAAATTTGTGTAAACAAATTGAGAGTACCTAAATTTGATCCCCTGGACTATTCCATGAACTATGTAGGACATGTCTTCAGGATCTTGGTCCCATCCTCCATGCTTGTTAGATAATGAGTGGATAACCACATAGAGGAGGTATTTCCATTGTAAAGATACCTTTCCCTTCCTAAAGGTTCTGACCATGTAGTCACCTTCATAGCACATTTGATGGAATGATCCATTGACTTCCTCCTTAGTGAAGGACAGCTCACCATCTTCATCATCCAGCTACATATGTTGGTTTATGGAGGCTGGAGTGATGAAAACTGTCCTCCCTTGCACTGAAGCCGAGAGTGCCTTCTCACCATCCATAATTAATTCCTATCAAGTCCTCCAAAACTCCAAAAGATGATCTTCGTAGAGTTGAGGGTCAATGGTAAAGGCGGTAAGATAGGAGGAGTGTGAAAGAAAGTTGCAGATGTCTGAAAAAACAATGTCTTTTTTGGCATTTAACAGAGCAACTAGGTTGTGTTGCTTGGGTAGATGCATGATGAAGGGTGTTTTTTGGTTTTGGGGTTCAGGGTAGCCATATTTGAAGCTTTTGGGAGAGAGATTGGAAGAAGAACAAGTGTTTATGAAAACATTTAGGGCTTGAAAGATTTAGATGAAAAAGAAGAAGAAGAGAGAGTGAGGCCGGTTGAAAAGGCTATTTATATGCTTCGATTTGAGACAAAATTATTTCGAAAGATAAACTTTAAAATCTGGATGTAGGTCCCACTTCTAAAAAAGTTTCCAAAAAAGTAGTTATCTCGAAAGTTTAAAATCTTCCGAAGGTACTTTGTTTTCGAAAGTTTAAAGAAAGCTTCTGAAGCTAAATTGACTTCGGAAGATATTCCTTAGTTTGATAAGAATTTCTTTCGAGACAAATTTGCTTTCGAAAGATGTTAAGCTTCTGAAGTTATACTCAAGGAATAAAAAACTTTTGATACTTAATTGCTTTCAGAAGAAAACTGTCCTTCAAAACATATAAGTACTTAGAAGCAGACTTAAACTTCGAAAGATATATTAGAATTTCTTTCGAAGTTAAATTCCTTAGTAAGTAATTAATTTGAAGATATAATTTTCTTCTGAAGTCAAATCAATTTCTTCCAAGAGAAAGTTTGTCCATACTTCTTAAAATTCTCAGGAATATTTACTTACAAAAATTTTGTTCCGAGATAAACAGGGCTTATATGAGTGATACATTAGACAAAGGTAAAGACACACACCTTTTGAAAAGCAATTTTGAAATTAATTTAAGAAAATCTACTTAAAGTTAATCATCCCAATAGATGATACAAGATATTTAAATCTCTATTCATCAAATGCTTTTGTGAATAGATCATCATATTGTTCATTTGTGTTAACTTTGAACAGCTTAATCAATCCTTTTTAAAATTATCTCTGATCAAGTGATACCTGATATTAATGTGTTTTGTCTTTGAGTGCTATACTGGATTCTCTGTGATTATGATAACATTGTTGTTCTCTATGTGGATAGGAGTCTTCATGAAGTTGAATCTATAATCTAACATCTTATTCTGAATCCAAAGCACTTGAGCACAGCAGCTTGCAACAACAATGTATTCAGCTTCAGCAGTTGATTCAGATACACAAGATTGCTTCTTGCATTGGCATGAGACTATCCTTCCAACAAGGAACTGACATCCCCTAGATGTAGACTTACCAGTCATATTACAGCCACCATAGTCACTATCTGTATATGCATACAGATTGAAGTCAGAATTCTTTGGATACCAAATTCCCAATTTGGAAGATCTTTTGAGGTATCTAAGAATCCTCTTGACAGAAATTAGGTGTGACATCTTGGGGTTAGCTTGATATCTTGCACATATGCATGTAGGAAACATGATATTAGGCCTGCTGGCTGTTTGGTACAAAAGAGACCTGATCATAGCCTTGTATTGATGTTCATCAACACATTCTCCCTCAAGGTCAGGTCCCAGGGAGTGGTTTCTGGCTATGTGAGTCTTAGTAACCTTACAATCAGTTAGATGAAATCTGGTTAGTATGTTATGTACATACTTTGATTGGTTTATGAAGATGCCATTGTCAACTTTCTTCACTTGAATTCCTATGAAGAAATTGAGTTCCCCTATGACACTCATTTCAAATCTTTTCTTCATCAGTTTCTCAAACTCTTTACAAAGTTTTTCATTAGTTGATGCAAAGATAATGTCATTAACATAAACTTGAACCATCATCATGTCATTCCCTGTTCTTTTAATGACGAGTGTGCTGTCAATAGTACCATTTTTGTAACCATGTTGAACTAGGTACTATGATAGTGTCTCATATCACTTCCTTGGTACTTGATGCAGCCCATAGAGAGCTTTGTCAAGCTTGCAGACATAATCAGGATGATCTGGATCTGCAAAGCCAGGTGGTTGAAAAACATACATTTCTTCATCTATCACCCCATATAGAAAAGCACACTTGACATCAAGTTGGTAGACCTTGAAATCCTTTGATGTAGCAAAAGCAAGGAATATTCTTACAGCTTCAAGTCTTGCTACAGGAGCAAACTCATTTGTGTAGTCAATCCCTTCCTCATGAGTGTACCCTTAGACTACCAGTATAGCCTTGTTCTTGATGACAAGTCCTCTATCATTTTTCTTGTTCTTGAATACCAATTTATTTCCTATTAGTATCTTCCCAGGAGAAAGAGGACATAAGTTCCAAACACCCTGTCTTTTGAATTAAAGAAGTTCCTCCTACATTGCTTCAATCCAGATTCCATCTCTTAAAGTTTCATCTACTTTCTTTTGCTCAATCTGGGATAAGAAGCAAGGGTTCATACAACATTTTGATCATGGGTTTGTCCTCTTGTTCTCACCCCAATTTTAACATCACCAATGATGTTTGTGGTAGGATGTGACTTGGGGATTCTTAGCTGAGGAATCATAGGAAGTTGCTTTGATAGATCCAAATTTGAGAAATTTAGATCTGGTGATTGAGTATCACCTACCATATCAGCACACCCATTAAGTATGACTTGATCTAGAGAGTGTGTAACATCATTAATGATGCCTTCAGTGGAGTGGTTGTTAGCATCAAGATATTCTTGATCACATTCACCATCTCTATCTTCTACTACATTAGAGATCCCTTCATTTGAGTTTTGTGCCTCATTGCTGGAATTAGTAGGAACCTCAGATGTATTAGCAGAAAAATTTGTTATATTTGTTCTGATAGGATTTCCACTTATAGTGTTTGTTACCATTGATGCTAAAGAGATTTGATCATTTGGTCTTCTCAACTCAAACTTGGATCAGGATCTTTTACAGATATATTACATGTTGTTCCTGAAACATCTTAACAAGATTTGTTAAAACAGTTGGTAACTAAATCAAGATCAAATAGCCAATCAGGACCAGAACCTTTCACACTTGGAGTGTGTTCATTGAAGGTCACATTGGCTAACTCTTCAACTACTCTGGTTCTGAGATTGTATACTCTAGTTATGACTCTTCAGTGCTTCGGAAGTATTCCTTTCTTCCGAGACCAAACTTGCTTCCAAAGATAATTTTCCACCTATCTTCTTGTGGGTCACCTTGATGCTTCTAAAGGAAAATGATTTTCCTTTTGAAGCTATTTTCTTTTTTCTTTTCAGACGTCTTCTTCTTGTTCATGTGGATGGTACTCTTAGGACTGTAAATGCAATCCTTAGCATAATGAGTTGTACCATAACACATGATACATTCTATAGGCTTTCTTCTAAAAGTCTTCTCCTGAGGGTATGGTTTGTCCTGAGCCTTTTCCAGCTCCTTCTTTATCTTCTTGGATGATGTAGCATGCTTCTGAGGGTGAAGCTTGCCTTTGGAGTTGGATGGTCCAGCCTATGCAGCAGTGGTGCATATTGGTTCAATCTTTTTCTCCTTACCAGGATGGCTTAGACTTGAACTAGGACTCTTGGTACTAGAGTCCTTGGTTAAGTCTTCAGTCTTCCTCACCTCAAACCCAATAGAGATGATAACTTGTATTTTGCTTAGGGTTGAAGGTGGGCTTGATCTCCTGTACTTTCTTTGATCTTCTTTTTACAGCCCTGATCAAGTTCTTTCTTGTAGACTTGGCCATCCCTGGTCTCTTCTTCTCTTCGGGGATATAGTGACTCTTCTTAGAGTGAACCTCTTCACTCATTTCTAGTTCTCCCTTCACTATATCCTCTTCTTCAGTTTCATCTTCATCTTCCTCTTAGATAGGATCAATAGGAGGCAGATCATCTTCACAAGTTTCGCACCTTAGTTCTCTGATTGATAGTAGTATGTGTGAAGGAGCTATTTCATTTGATCCAAGTCCCTACCTGTTCTAGTAAAAAACTTTTGTATGTAAGGATGAAGATATAATGTTCTTAAAGGTTTCCTCTTCAAGAACACATTTTTCTGCCTTGGCTATGCTTATCACAAGCTCTGCCTGGCATTCTATCAACTTGGAAACAAGATCTTTAATCTGAGTCCTGTAGTTTGTATGCTCATGTTTTAGAGTAGAAATGGTTTTCTCTAAGTCTTCTATTTTAAGCTTATAATCATTTTCTGCTCTTTTAAAATCATCTTTTAAATTGTTTAAGGACTCAAGATCAGATCTTACTTCCAAGTTGTAGGACCTGTACATATTAACTTTAGTAATGCATTCAGGGGAGCAAAGATGTTCCAATACCTTTTATTATCATGATTTGCCATCAAGGCTTGGTTTAGGAGACATCTTCCACCTAAAAACTTCAATCAAAGCCTCCTTCTTCAATAGCAACTGCAGCTTGCTACTTTGGTAGGTTGGGCTTCTCAGCTCTTGGAGCTGCCTCAGTGTAGTCTGGCCTGGACTGTGTATGGCCACCATTTGTCCTTGGTGCCTTAAACTCTCAAGCAAAGTGACCCAGTTGGTTACATTGTAACACTTTACTTTGTTCTTGTCCCGGCCAAACTTCCCACAGGACACATTGCTAGGAAACTTCCTCCCTATCCTCTTGTAGAATTTCTTGGCTCTGTGAGTGAGAAGAGCCATCTGCTGGACTATTTCCATGTACTCCAGATCATCTGGATGGATGTAGTCTAGGTCTTCAAGGGTGAAGAGAAAGTTGCTAGAACTTTCATTTGAAAACATAAAGGCCTGAGAAGAGCTGGGCTCTTGGAATGAACTTCCTTGAGTATAGCTCTCCCAAGGTGTCTCCGGGAAGGTGATAAAAGGACCCTTTGGTGAGTTGTCAGGGTAGCAAATGAGATGATCTTGTGGTTCTCTACTGTCCCTTTCAACCACATGAAGGGTTGAACTCTTTTTGGTGTTGGATGAGCTGGGAGAAGGATTTTGCATGTTCATTTCTATTTGGTAATCGCTAGGATACCATACAGCTCAGTGAGAGTGAGGGTATAAAGGTTCTTAGTTCTTTTGATGGCCATATAGTAGTGCATCCATTCTCTAGGAAGAGAGAAGATGAACTTCCTCACTATGTCCTAGTTCTTAAGTCTAACTCCAACATCCATTAGAGTGTCTAAAATCTCAATATATCTGAAGTATTTTTGAGTCATAGTTTCACCTGTCTTGTAGGTTAAATTTTCAAACTGCTGCTTCATTATGTCTTTCTTGTTCTCCTTAGCTTTCTCAGATCATTCATACATTAGCTTCAGTGCATCCTAGAGTTCTTTTGCACTCTTGCACTTATTGAAGCCTTTGTAGATGGAGTTAGGAAGAGCAGTTTTGAAGAGCGGTCATGGCTTTCTGATCAATGTTTATTTTCTTCTAAACTTCTTCAGGATAATCAGCCACTTCCTTGGGTATCATCCCACCTCCAACAGTTGCTGAAGAAGTATTTGGGATGTGAGGTCCATAGACTACAGATCTCCACATCCTGTTGTTTTAAGACTTGATGAAGCCTTCCATATTCATGCACCAAGTGTCAAAATTATCAGGAGTGATCAGTAGAGACTTAGTAATTGTGTCGGTTTCCATATAAGCTTTAGAAAGAGCTTCCATTTAAGCAAGTAAGTGAATGTGAAACTTAAGAGTGATTCAAGATGGTGAGATCTTGCAATCAAGAGCCTGAGAAGCTCTGATACCAATTACAGGAGTACTTGTGGTTCAAACAATAGTTTCATAGTTGGATATTATTAGCTAAACACACTTGCTAGATCAAATAGAGAACCAAGCAGTGAATCAATGAAATATAAGTAAGAACACTCAAGAACAGAAAGATTGGTTTTCAAAGATGATGTATATTGCTCTTAAGTGTTTACAAGTATTACAAAGCTTCTTCTAAGTCCTTAGACTGATACATGAGATACTTTATACTACAACCTACAGCCAGCCACACTTTGAAGGCCAGCTGGACACTAATCTAGATAACAAGATCAATGTAGACAAGCCATACCTCACATCCTATTGGAATACTGTTGGGTTTTCACAAGTTTATCAAAATCATCTTATCCTTATAAAATGGAAACACAGCGGAATGGGAATAAAAAACTTGTTATAGTTTATATATAAACCAATTTATAATATATGTTAAAAAAAAACCTGTAATGGATCGTTATATGAAAACCATGCTTACAAACAACCATAGGGTGTTTAGTAATCTACCTCTTGAATAGGACAGAGGAAAAAGATCTTTGATTGATAGCTTCTAAAGCAAGAAACCTCAAGCTTGTCTACCCTAAGCCTCTAACAATACACCAGATTGCTAGGATTTTTCTTGAATCAGGCTCTGTTCTTGGTTTTCCTCGACCGATCGAGAGAAAAGCTATAGTAGCACACCGATTACACCTTTGTGTGTGTTGTAAGTTATCAGACAGAGTGGTTGAATGCAATCATATATTGCACGTCCTATGAAACTGAATTTTAGAGTGAGAGAAAAATGGGCGGGACCCATCCCTTTAACCCATCCGCATTTCTCTAATATTCATCCGCATTAGTAAAGGCGGATGAACAAACTCTAACCGCATTTGTAAATGTAGAAGAAAGAACTTCATCCGCATTTCCCAAATGTACATCTGCATTAGTCAATGTAGATAAGTAACTCCAGCATTTCCATAAATGCTCATCCGCATTTGTAAATGCGGATGATCAGTCTTATCAGCATTTCCTTAGATCCTTATCCGTATTAGTAAATGCGGATGAGGAACATTCATCCGTATTTCCTCAGTAACACATCCGCATTAGTAAATGCGGATGATCAAAAGAAATGAAGACAAAACACTTGTATCGTTTGTTCAACCATTTGAATAACAATACAAAGTACTCCCTCTTTTTAGAATAAATTATCCATATAATTTATTCATAACACCAGTGCAAATATTTAGAAACCCAATTTCTAAATACTTCAAGTGTCAATATTTATTTACATGATCATATCATAAAACAAATATTATAGGTGTTTGTCTAGCTTGTTATTGGGTATGACCTGACTTGGATCATAACGTACTAGCCACATCAATTCAATATGTGTCTTGGGCAGACCATCCCCAACAATCTCCCACTTGCACAAGATACATAGAGAATTGATGCAAGTAGTAAATACCGCCTAACAACGATTTACTACCCCTAATACGCATGATGAAGTGCCATTCGATAACATTATCTTCCTCAAGTCCCTTACTTGAAATGATTTAGGTGAATCTATCATTTATCCTTTTGTTACTGATGTCATGTTAAAACCAGAGACACAGAATGATCATTCTCTGTTGATTTAACTAATCGGGCCTTAGACATCATACTCTCAACGAATAATAGGAACAAATCCCATCTTGACTGCATACGTTTCTCACAATCACCTTGTATCACACCTGAAACTAGCCTCATATACTGTCCATTATTTCAGAACAGCAAAGAACTAGATCAAAGTATAATATTTGGTGAATATCGAAACCCAATATGTATCTCAGGTCGGAGGACACAATGATATTCGCCTTTATTCAAATTTTCTTATGATCAATTACATAATTCCTTGCAGTAAAACTTAAGAGCGGGTCTTTCCATTATTTGTATCCTACAAATATTTATGAACCTTTGTAACAACCTCTTGCTCTATATTCATACCTTATGAATATCTACCAATCCAAGTTCATAATAGTCTTACTTCATATTCGTTCCCACAAATATGACTGACTACGGACATTTAGAATAATAAACATATTCATGGATTTAAACATGCTAAAATGGAACATAACTCATAGTATCATAATCATATATATATGAGTCAAAATAATAATTGTTCCGATATTTAAATACAAAATATATCAAATCCAATCACTAGAATATCGAAGTCCTAAGGTACAAGTATGACTCTTATGCTTTGGCCTTTCAAGGAGCTTCGTGAGTGGATCCACAACATTTTGATCAGTGTGAACTTTGCGAATACATATCTTTCCTTTTTCAACTTCATCCCTTATGTAGTTGAATCTCCGCTCAATGTGCCTTGTCTTTTGATGTGAACGGGGTTCCTTGATTTGAGCAATCCCACCCTCGTTGTCACAAAAGATCTCTAGGGGATCTTGAATGGTAGAGACAACGCCTAGATCGGCAATGAATTTCTTTAACCATGCAGTTTCTTGTGCTGCCAATGAAGCGGCGTTGTATTTTGATTCTGTAGTGGACAATGCTACCACATCCTGCTTTGAACTCTTCCAGGACACTGCCCTCCATTCATAATGAAGACATACCCCGATTGTGATCGAGAATCATCTCGATCAGTTTGGAAACTCGCATCCGTGTAACCCTTGGACATTGAGATGCACTCAATATTGTCCCTCTTTGAATAGGTACCAAACCTTTCTTAGAGTTCTCCATCTTGAACCTTTTCAAGATTTTATCAATGTATGCACTTTGGTTTAAACCTATCAACCGCCTTGATCTATCCCTATAGATCTTTATTCCCAAAATATAGGCGGTTTCACCAAGATCTTTAACACCTTCCATGGTTAGAATGTCATTACCAAACAGTAATATATCATCAACATACAATACTAAGAATGTGATGATGCTCCCACTAGCTTTCTTATACACACAAGCTTCATCAGCGTTCTTGATGAATCCAAACCTTTGATCTCTTCATCAAAACGTTGATTCCAACTTCTTGATGCTTATTTCAATCCATAGATTGATTTCTTAGACTTGCATACTTTATAAGGATATTGTGGATTGACAAAACCTTCAGGCTGAACCATATAGACATTCTCTTCGAGATCTCCATTAAGGAAAGCAGTTTTGACATCCATTTGCCAAATCTCATAGTCATAATATGCAACTATGGCAAATAATATCCTAATTGACTTTAGCATTGCGACAGGCGAGAAGGTTTCATCATAATCAACCCCATGAGTTTGAGTGAAACCTTTTTCTACAAGTCTTGCTTTATAAGTATCCAAGTTTCCATACATATCGGTTTTCTTGTTGAAAACCCACTTACAGCCAACCAGTTTGGAATTAAGTGGTGGTACAACCAATTCCCACACTTGGTTGTCATACATGGATTGCATCTCTACGTTCATGGCTTCAAGCCACTTGTCACAATCCAAATTGGACATTGCATCATGGTACGTAGTTGGTTCATCCGAGTCAACTACATAGCATCCATTAATGAAAAATCCATATCTTTCGGGTGGATAGCTAGTTCTACCAGATCTGCAAACGTTTTGTGTGTATTGATCAACCACTTGATCATTATCAACAACCTCTTATTGATTGCTAGTATCAACCAAACGTGTATCAGCTTTTGGTTCTCGATCCTCATCAATTTCCACTGTTCTATCGGTAGTTCCTTCCATAAGGAATTTAGTTTCCAAGAACTCAGCCTTTCGAGCAATAAATACCTTTTGCTCTGTTGGATTGTAGAAGTAATATCCCATCAAGTCTTTGGGATATCCTACAAAGATACACTTAGTGGATCGGCTTTCTAACTTGTTTGGGGTGTTTTGCTTAACATAAGCCTCACAACTCCATACCTTTAAATATGATAACGATTGAACCCTTCCATGCCATATTTCAAAAGGTGTCTTATCCACTTTCTTAGTTGGCGACATATTCAGAATACGGGCCGCGGAGAGCAATGCGAAACCCCAAAATGACAGAGGTAGTGTGCTTCTGGCCATCATAGATCGAACCATATCCAATAGGGTTCGGTTTCTCCTCTCAGACACACCATTATGCTGTGGTGTTCTAGGTGGAGCAAGCTGTGAGACAATCCCACAACTCCTAAGATGATCTTGAAAGGCATCACTAATGTATTCACCTCCTCTATCCGAACGAAAAACTTTGATGGTTTTGTTGAGTTGATTTTCTACTTCATTCTTGAAGATTTTGAAAGTTTCAAAAGCTTCATCTTTGTGTCTTAACAAGTAGACATAACCATAACGACTATAATCGTCGATGAAGGTAATGAAGTATCTTTCACCATTCCTTGTCATTGTTTTAAAAGGACCACATACATCCGAATGTATGATTCCTAATAAATCTTTTGCCCTTTGGTTAGTACCACTAAAGGGTTCCTTGGTCATCTTTCCTTGTAAACAAGATTCACACTTATCAAATGAACCCTCTTCATTTGCTTCCAAAAGACCTTTCTTTTGAAGTGTTTGAATACGATTCTTGTTTATGTGACCAAGAGGACAATGCCAAAGATATAATTCACTTAAACCCATTTTAAGTTTCTTGGTGCTCGACTGGTATAACGAGTTATTAACGGATGAGTCATCATGAACCAATTCATAAATACCATTAAAAGGCATAGCCTTAAAATAAAATATATCATCCATAAATACACAAATACCATCATTTACAAACTTTAATATATAACCAAATTGTTTTAGAAGGGAAACAGAAATTATGTTCCTAGTCAAACTAGGAGCATACAAAACATTCTTCAAAATGACTTCCAAACCATTTGGAAGCTTCAAGATGTAGTCTCCTTAGGCTTCGACATCAACCTTTGCTATGTTGCCCATATAGAGACTAGTATCCCCTTTCTTAAAATGCTTATTTCTTTTGAATCCCTGCAACAAATTGCAAATATGAGTTCCACATCCGGTATCTAATACCCATGTGTTTGAAGAAATAACACTAAGTTCAATATGGATCATGAAAGTAAGAGGTCTGCCCAGCATCCCTCTTGTTTCTCAACTCCTTGAGATAGATTGGACAATTCCTCTTCCAATGTCCTATCTCACCACACTCAAAGCATGGATCGTTCTCCGTAACCTTTGGCTTCTTAAGCCTCGGTTTTGGTGGTCCCGCTTTAGTCTTTCCCTTACCCTTTCCTTTGATGTACCCCTTGCCTTTGGCAATATTTGCCTTGGGTTCGGGGTGATGCCTCTTCTTGTTTCCACCCTCATTGATCATGAGAACTGGTAAAACCCTTTTACCCATCCCTGCCTCAGCTGTTTTGAGTATTGCATGAAGTTACCTAATGCTTTTGTCCCATCCATTCATGTTATAATTCATGATAAAAGTCTCAAACTTCTTGGTTAAACCATTGAGGATCATATCCGTGGCCAACTCTTTTGAGACGGGACAATTTAGCCTTTCGAGGCGATCAATGTGGCTTTTCATCTTCATCACATAAGATGATATAGATTGGGTTTCTTCCATTCGACATGCATGAAACGCTCAAACCGTTTCGAAGCGCTCTACCCTCGCTGTTGAAGGAACATTTCCTTCAGCTGGGTAATCATGTCGTATGCCCCGTGATGTTCAAAATCCTTTTGAAGCTCGAGAATCATGGTTCCCAACATGAGGCAAGAAACTTGCATAGAATCCTCAGTGTGCTTAACCCAATCCTCGTAGGCATCAACATCATCAATGTTGGGTTCATCGGGAATAGGATCGTCCAACACGTATGATTTCTTTTCCTGCTTGAGAACAATTCTCAAGTTTCGAAACCAATCCATGAAATTATTGTGATTTAGACGATCCTTTTCCAGTATAGTTCTCAGTGAAAGGTTATGGACGGTCGGGGAGGTAGCGTTGTTATTATTGCGGCCTTAACTACAATATAAACAAAGTTCAATTTTAGTATTTATAAAAAAAAATTTACTATTAATAACCCTTTCATGTTCATAGACAATTAATAATTAAAATCTAGAATCCAACGTTACATTCAAATAATGGTTAGGTGACCCTCTATCCCATATTTAAATTAACAAGGTTGTCAACTTTTGACATTGCAACCCATGCAACTTCTAGTTTATGGGATCGGTTAAACATCTTTATGTTTAGTCGCATGTTTAATCCCTCAACACCATTATACACCATGCTTCGGTGACCCTATTCACATGGTTTCCAATTCAAGTCGTCTACTTACACACACGTGTGAGTTTACAAATATAGGTGGTTAGGTGACCTTTATCCCATAAATATGTTAAACCCACTCAACCACACAAGTTCCCTAAATGGGTTAGGTGACCTTTATCCCACAAATAGTTCCAAGTGATTCGAGTGTTGTATAAAAGGATGGTGTTAAACTTGTTTAAAAGGGATTTTGTTTCTATTAATTCTAGTTTGAAAACATTTTGTACCTTACATTCGCATGCATTCAAATGCGTGGTACACGAGAGTGAAACCAATTTCAAAAGTTCTTTTAATAAAACCAATTTTATTGAAAAACATTAACCTTAATAAAACCATTTTATTACCCATGTTAATGTTCCAAAAGAACCCTTTGCAGCTTGTTGTTGATTTGAAATTGTTTAATAGTGCATATCCAAATATCATAGAACAATAAATTAAATCAACCAACAAGCAACACTACACAACAAGTTCATAACCATAGCCAACTAATTTAACATCACTTGTTGGACAAAAAACAAGTGAGTATTAGGTCCTTCCTAAGGGTAACACTTGTGTCGGTGAACTCCCACTTGATCCCGCATCCAAATGCTTCAAGTGTCCACTTTGTGATGTGAGATGGACTTAAATTCTGCACCAAACTCTTGGGCCTTCAAAATATGTTTTTGGTTATTGGGCTAAATCCCATTAAGAGCCATGAAGCCCTTTGGCACAAAATTGACCAAAAACCGAAAAAAAACATTCTTGTTGCATCTTCTTTTACAAAATTATATATCCCATATACATTTTTTAGTAAAAATGAAAGCAACTAATCTATTTATTTTACATACCAAATGAAAATAAATAAATTACATAGCCAATAGGAAGAACAAATAAAATTTAAATTATTACAACCCTTTGATAATCAAAATACAAGAAGCATAAACTCCTATCAGTAACTCCTATCGGGTGAGAATGCACGAAGAATAACTCCTATCAGTTGAGCACACCGAAGGGTAACTCCTATCGGGTGAGAATGCACGAAGCATATCTCCTATCGGTTGAGCACACCGAAGGTAACTCCTACGGGTGAGAATGCATGAAGCAATCTCCTATCGTTTGAGCAGCACCCGAAGTGTAACTCTATGGGTGAGAATGCACAAAAGCAGATCTCTATCAGTTGAGCAAACAAAGTGTAACCTATCGGGTGAGAATGCATGAAGCATAATCTCATACAGTTGAGCACACGAAGTGTAAATCGTATGGGTGAGAATGCACGAAGCATATTCTCCTATCAAGGTACATGGTAACTATTCTTTCGGTTTCACATGTAAATTAACATCGTTCTTTAAACCTTTAACTATCATGATATATATAATATATCACATACGTACTTTAATCCTTTAGCGTTAAGTTCATCATTAAGTCATTATTAACGCACGTTTACGGGGTAACATAACACGTAACAGTCAGATGTTTTCAACGAGAACCCGCATTCACACGAGAACTTTCTTTCGCGACGAGAAATTCATCATTCGCGGGAGAACTTTCAAAAGATAACCGTCAGCCTACAAATCACATTTCGCGCGAGAACATACCTCTCATCGATAACTTTTTCTGTTGTACACAACTTGCTCCCCAAGTTATCGCTCCCTTAGCCCTTTTTTACACCCAAAAATGCTAACAGTTATAAACATCATTCTTTCACAAAACATTCGTAGGTATGCATATTAGCCCTAAAAACATATAAAACACGTTAAAAGAGGGGTCTAGAACTCACCTAATGATACCTTGCATACGAACACCACAAAAACGAGAGTGTTTCGAGCCAAAAAAGCTACATAATCATTGTGCAATATCATTACATACGGTTCATACATGCTTAACTACATCAATATCGACGATACTACCTTAGGCACCACCTAGCACTAACTTCTCTTTTCACAAGCAAACAGCAGGACTTTTCGCATGAAGTAGAGAAGATTGGGTGCATGGGCCTATCTATAGTGTCACTCTTCCTCGCAGCTTTTCTTGCATGAAAACATCTATTCTTGTGAAAACTGCCTCCACACGAGAACTTGTTGACTCGCCCGAGAACTCCACCTCTCGCGCAAGAACTTCTCCCTTCAACAAAAGAATTCGGGGCTTGACAAGGGTGTTTAGTAATCTACCTCTCGAATGGGACAGAGGAAAATGATCTTTGATTGACAGCTTCCAAAGTAGGAAACCTCAAGCTTGTCTACCCCAAGCCTCCAACAATACACAGGTTGCTAGGATTTTTCTTGAATCGGGCTCTGTTCTTGGTTTTCCTCGACCGATCGAGAGAAAAGCTACTGTAGCACATCGATTGCACCTTTGTGTGTGTTGTAAGTTATCAGAGAGAATGGTTGAATGTAATTATATATTACACGTCCTATGAAACTGAATTTCAGAGTGAGAGAAAAGTGGGCGAGACCCATCCCTATAATCCATCCGCATTTCTCTAATATTCATCCGCATTAGTAAATGCGGATGAACAAACTCTAACTGCATTTGTAAATGCGGAAGAAAGAACTTCATCCGCATTTCCCAAGTGTATATCCGCATTAGTCAATGCGAATAAGTAACTCCAGCATTTCCATAAATGCTCATCCGCATTTGTAAATGCAGATGATCAGTCTCATCAGCATTTCCTTAGATGCTTATCCGCATTAGTAAATGCGGATGAGGAACATTCATCCGCATTTCCTCAGTAACATATCCGCGTTAGTAAATGCGGATGAACAAAAGAAATGCGGACAAAACACTTGTATTGTTTGTTCAACCATTTGAATAACAATACAAAGTACTCTCTCTCTTTAGAATAAATTATCCATATAATTTATTTATAACACTAGTGCAAATATTTAGAAACCTAATTTCTAAATACTTTAAGTGTCAATATTTATTTACATGATCATATCATAAAAAAATATTGTAGGTGTTTGTCTAGCTTGTTATTGGGTATGAACCGACTTGGATCATAACGTATTAGCCATATCAATTCAATATGTGTTTTGGGCAGACCGTCCCTAACAAATACAATAAGGATAAAATACTAAAGTAGGAAATTATAGAAAAGAGACCATATTGTAAGGTTGTCAAAAGTAAAAAAGGTAATCATCAACTTGTATAAGATGGTGAGCTTTCAAATATGACAGTGGAAAGGTCTTCTTCTTTTGTCAAAAGTATGTTAGTCTTCTTAGTTTTCGGAGATTTCAGTCTTCAAGATTTGGAAGACTTTGCCTTTAAGCTTCGGAAGACTTTATCTTTAAGATTCGAAAGACTTCACTTAGGCTTCGGAAAATTTTTGTATTTGGCTTCGGAAGATTTGACACTTAGTTATTTTCTTTGTGTATAGTCAAATCTTCCGAAGTACTTCCTTCATTGTACTTCATTGCATGCTGAGATATCTTTGGTTAGCATCAGCCTTTAAAATAATCATCTTGATCTTACAATTCATACTATCTTCCCCATCTTCATTCTCATACTTACAATAAGTACACTACTTTTTCTCTCTTACTTTCAATATAATAATATTATTTATATCTTTATTATTTTTTTCTCTCTTCTCCACTCACAATCGCTTTAAAATATACTAAAAAATTTATAAGGGTTGTACTGTGTTTTTTCAAATATGAGGATGAACACTAATATTTTCTCTCTCACCACTCGCAACCAATCCTATAATATAGGACACACACTAATTCAAAATTGAAAACCTACTGTGAATGCTCTTAATGATAAGGGTGTTCATCGGATCGGATAACAAATTATTCGGATTTGAAAATTTCATGACTCAATCCAAAATCCGATCCTATCCGAATAAGGATATCTATACCAATCCGAATCTATCCGAATTCTATTCGGATCAGTCGGATGTATCCGAATTTATCCGAATAATCCTATTAAATAAAATAACAATTTTTCCAAATTTTTGTTTCTATTTTTTATTTTTAACATTTTATAAGTTTAAAATCACAATAAAATATATAAAACCAAAAAATACTAATTTGACTTGAACACAAATTCAAAATTTATACGTAATAGGTAATTTTATGGAACATGAAGATTAAAATCTCTAATTTAGAACAACAATCAATTATTGTATAATTGTTTAGGATTAGATGACTAAGGGGCTGTTTGATAATTTTTGAATGATTAAATGCTGAACCAATAAGAGGTCCGAACCATTAAGTGCTGAACCATTAAGAGGTACGAACCATTAAAAGCTAGTATATTGCTTAACTATTTAAAAGTAATTATCTGACCAATTCAGATAAGAGGTCTTAACCATTTAGCATTAGACCTCTTAACCATTCAACATTAGTATAATGCTTAACCATTCAAATCTCTGAACCATTCAGACATTTGCTCGCGAAACAAACAGTCTGAACCATTAAGTGCTGAAGCATTCAAACATCTGAACCATTAAGAGGCTGATTCAGATGCTGCCAAAGAACCCCTAAAACGTGTCTACATTCTTGAGTATTGAGTTGAAAACGTAATAGGTAGTTAAATAATGATCATTGGGCTAGAAACATATGTGAATTCTTATTCGAGTTAATCGGATATATGAATAATCCGAATAACCCGACTAAAAAAATTGTGATATTCGAAATCAGCTTCGAAATCCGAATACGAAATTTGGATTCGGATGAGATCCTTTATTCGGATTCGAATACGGAGTAGATTTAAGATATTTTCGGATGTCGGTTTTTTTAAACACCCCTACTTAATGAAGTGGTATTTTTAATGCATTTGATCTCGTTTTTTTAAAAGAAAACCGAAGAAGTAACTCGTTCCGAGTCAATAGAACTCCGTCGAAAGATTTTGAGGGTAGGTGGGTGTCTCCCTCACCAACCCCCACGCACACCTACCGCGCACACACGAATATAATCTCTCACGTTTAAACCTACCTTCACACCACAGGCTTTTTCAGGATCAAACCAAATGGCGTCTTCTCTCTCTGCAAATGCAAAACCCTTCGTCGGAGCTCTATCTTCCGACGAACCCTCACGCTTCGGTTCCCTTCGCCATTCCGATTTTCGTTCTGCAGTCCTCCGAATCTCAACTACTCGCGGATCACGCCGTCGAACACTCGGTAAGTTTCCCATTCTTCTGATCTATTATCCGTCATTTTATGTATTCTGATTTTGATTTCAATGTTACTTTTGTGATCTATGAGGTTGAGTTTCACGGAAATCGAATTTCTATGGTTGTTATTCAAATTGTGGATCCGTTGATTGTGTGTAGATTGATTCTGCCTGAACTTGATCGGTTTTATATAGTATATATATGGTTATGACTTATGGTTTCAGACAGAAAACGTGTTTCTTTATCTATTTGTGTGTGTTTATGTGGTAGTAGCTGTCTATGTTGAGTAGTTTCTTATGCTTGATGTGACTTTTGAAGTTCTATTCTGTCAGTGATTAACTTTTAAAACAACTGATAGTTGCAATAGAATCATCAATACCTCTAGAGACTTCTGTAGATTATTTTATACGAATAGTCATGCCAGAGGATTTGCAAAGTTGATCAAAAGGCATCTGTAGGTTATTGGTTATAAAGATTTTTATGCCATTCACTTTCTTTATTGTTTTCATTATATATTTCCTGAATAAGGGAAACTGGTTTAGTATGATAAAGAAGCGACTTTTAAGAGAAGTTATATAGTGAAGTACTTGAATTTTTACCTGGGAAGGGAATGTTCTTAGTTTTGTGATGACTTGGTCTCGTAACCTCCCTTGATTTAATTTTTTCTTAGTCCTATACCATTTTAGTTTAAAAAGTTTAAACGTTCACTCTGTGTTATCCCCTTTATGCAACCACCCAAGCATGAGCCAATGGACATCCGATGCATCGGCATTTAGAATCTTATCACACTTAAGATTAGATGTTACTTGTAACTTGCCTGTCTTTCATAGTTTTCTGTAGTTCTAGTTACTTTCTGGAAAGGTCTAGATAATCTCATTCATCCAGAGTTGGTAAATTTTGTGGAATCAGTGCTTTTCTATTGTAATTTAAAGGAATATATTTGTTAGTAATTTCTTGTATTCCTTTGGCTTGCTTTCTTTTCAAAGTCATTAAGCCAAAAAAATTTTCATCCTGCGTTTCAACAGAGATAAAAGCAGCTGGAAGTACATATGGAAACTTCTTTCGTGTTACAACATTCGGTGAATCTCATGGTGGTGGAGTTGGTTGTGTCATTGATGGATGCCCCCCTCGAATCCCACTTACAGAGGCTGACTTACAAGTAGATCTTGACCGAAGGTATTATTTATCCTATATATCATGAAGCTGGCGTACATATTATAGATTAAAGACCAATAATTTATTGGAAGTTCTTTCATGTGCTCCAAACTTGTTATATAGGAGGCCAGGCCAGAGCCGAATTACTACACCTAGAAAAGAAACCGACACAGCCCGCATATATTCAGGTGTTGCTGAAGGTTAGTTTGTGATTACCATTTCTTCACATGATATCAGATTTTGCTGTGTATTTATCTTTTGTATTAAAAGTTTCTGATAAGATATCACTCAAGACACATGCATGGTGCTTAAGATATGCAGGATTTACTACTGGATCTCCAATCATGCTTCTATGTACCCAATATTTAGACTGGATCTCCAATCATGATTAAAGTACCCAATACAGACCAAAGGGGAAGGTGAGTACTCATATAATACTGAATATGAATAGATCACAATCAGGAAACATGCTAACATTACAAAGCCACAAGTAATTGTTCCTTTCAGTTGGATATAAATTAGAATACACAGAGTCACAGATGTAACCTAACTTATTCTATAAACCATCAAACAGGCTAGGAGATTATTGGTGTTTGTATTGTTTGCAGTATATTAATTTTTGTACTTATCAGGATTATAGTGAAATGTCAATGGCATATAGACCTTCTCATGCTGATGCAACTTATGACTTTAAGTATGGTACAAGATCAGTAGAGGTATGCATGGTTTTTTACTAAGACATATGAAAACTCATGGACACTCGAACGTTCATACTTGAAACATGTTGATGGATCACAGGGTGGTGGTCGATCATCAGCTAGAGAGACAATTGGGAGAGTTGCTGCTGGTGCTGTGGCTAAGAAAATTCTCAAGGCGTATTCAGGAACTGAGGTGTGTTGAGTTTTGTCTATCTATATATACATGCAGTCATGCAGATACTTAATTATCTTAACTTCAATTTAAATATTTCACCAATCCCTTCAATGATAATAATTTGCTAAATTCTCAAACAGATGATTATTCTATCATTACAATTTAGGCATCAAAAGGACACCCAGACACTGTCATGACTGCAGTGCATTTTATTAAAACTGATTACGTATTCTGGTTATTCAGTCACATAATTGTTTCAAAACACATTTGAAGACCCCCAAACAGAATTTGACTTACGCAGTACGCACAACATTTTCCTAGTACTAACTATGTGTTTTCTGTACACCAGATTCTTGCCTATGTCTCTCAAGCTCACAAGGTTGTACTTCCAGAAGACCTTGTGGATCATGAAACACTGACACTTGATCAGGTAGAAAGCAACATCGCCAGGTGTCCAAATCCTGAGTATGCTGAGAAGATGATTGCTGCTATTGATGCAGTCCGAGTGAGAGGCGATTCTGTTGGTGGTGTTGTGACTTGTATTGTGAGAAACCTTCCACGTGTAAGCACTAGCACTAGCTCTTTTTTATTATGTGTGTCTATCTATGGCTGTGTGCACCTGCTCAGATGGGATTAATCCTTGGATGTCTTCATGTTAGGGGCTTGGTTCACCAGTTTTTGACAAACTTGAAGCTGAGTTGGCTAAGGCCGCTTTGTCTTTACCTGCAACCAAGGGATTCGAGTTTGGCAGTGGATTTGCAGGTATGTCGGGCATGTTGGGTAACATATTAAAACAAGTACATTTTCGTGTAGCTTGTAATGTGTTGTGCTTATGTGGGTTGACCGGGAACATTTCCGTTGAAAAGTTTTTCAATGCTATAATAATTAATGTGCTGAATAGCGTATGAAAAATAATATTATTTCAACACTACTTTCATCAAAGAAAATGATTTAGTAGCTTTTATGCATTAAAAATACACAGTAGGGACTATTTGACCCATTTGACATGCTTCCCTTTTAGCTAATCATTTTGTATGTGCTTGTTATATATAATACAAACCATGTTCAATCCATACATAATAAACAATAACAATTGAGACAAATTGGTGGCTAGATGCTATTTGTCTATGGATGATTGTACTTTTTTGATTGTGTATTTTCTTATTATCTTTGTAAATGATAAAACCATAGGTACTTTTTTGACGGGTAGTGAGCATAATGATGAATTTTATATGGATGAACATGGACGGGTCAGGACAAGAACAAACCGGTCAGGTGGGATACAGGTATATTTTCCAACCTCTGATCAGTTGGTTGTAAAAGTTTGATTGCAAGTAGTACATGTTTAGACATGTATAGAGTCATTTCTATTTGATGCTTATTTTTCAGGGTGGTATATCCAATGGAGAGATCATAAACATGCGAATAGCCTTCAAACCAACATCTACAATCAGTGTAAGACTACAATGCATAAATCGCATAAACTATTTCAAGAAAATCAGGTTATTATTGGAATGATATCATTTTTGTAATCCTATCAAACATGCTAGTTGTCTATAGCTATCGAATTTTTGGACCAAAATAATTTATTTTGCTTGTTTCCCATTTTTCCACCTCAATGAATAATCATTTCTGACTTGTCACTCTATCATAATTGCCATTTGATTGCTAATATTTCTTTCTTACACCTATGTTGTAATGCGATGCAGAGGAAGCAAAACACAGTGACGAGAGACAAAAAGGAAACAGAACTCATTGCTCGTGGCCGCCATGATCCATGTGTCGTCCCAAGAGGTTTGCACCCAGATCTAAGCTTCTACATGCTAGTTTTTCCTTCATTGGGCCTTTTGTCATTCTATATGTATATGCTTATGCTGACATTGTTGAATGGGTGGTGATGGTGCAGCGGTGCCCATGGTGGAAGCATCGGTGGCATTGGTGCTGATTGATCAATTACTTGCACAATACGCTCAATGTCAGTTGTTCCCCATAAACCCTGATTTCCAGGAGCCGTTACAGCTCCCTAGGCTTGAACAGAGTGGCATTCCCCTTTAAACCTTAAGAGAACTTCCGAAACAAAAGGCAAGCTTTTTATGAAACAAAACCTTTCATGATTCATTACAATATATAGATGGTTTGTTTGTATCCTTAACTGACTAACATCCAGTCGGTTGTGTCTGTTCACTGCAGATTTTACATGTAGTTTTATTATTTTGATATGTTTCCTTGAGAACGGTATTGGTTTTTGTATTTGAACTATCAAACCCAAGTTGTAGATTTAAGAGTGTCCTCAATCAAATAAAATCAAATTTGAGATCTTTTTTACCAAAAAAATTTATTTGTATTTGTTGTAATATAATTGTTTTCTATAGTTATACTATAAGTCAAATTATACATTATAGTTATACTATAAGTCAAATTATACATTAGTTTGTCCGTATAATTGCATTTTTAGTCCTGCTTAGCTAAAATATTAAATGTAAAATAGCAAAAAGGACAAAGTAAATTTTTTTGCATGTCGTGTATGTTATGAGTGGGCCTAGGCCAACAGACATCTAGACCCAACCACAACTTCAGGAAGGAAGACCCGTCCGAGATCACAAAAGGCCCGCGAGATTCTCTGATTGAAGCAGTTGACTTGCACGATTTCCACTATGCATTTTCCTATTTTTATTCCTTGTTTGAATTTATCTTTGATTACTACACTTAGAATAGTGGTCCATGTTCTCCACGAAGAAGTAAGGGACATGGGATTTGAATGTTAGTTTTTCCGGGATTTGAATGTTAGTTTTTCCTGCACATTTAAGTTGCATTTTATTGTTGGAACAGATGAGAAAATTGCCCCCAAAATTTCGTCTCTTCTTTATTTTTTTGAAGTGTTTGCGTTCTATAAAAGGCTATATCAATATGGTGCTTTCATTCACGACTCACCTTCCGTCTGCCGCCACGTATGGATTCCTCCGTCTCCGATGACTTACCAACCTCCATCTCTGACCAATTTAACCAACTCATCACTATCTCCATAGGTTCTTCCACTTCCCAATCCAACGTAATTACGTAAACACCAAACTAGCCGCCCTCGTCAAAGCCACGGTAAACCTCAACTCCAAATTTGATGCCCAAACTCAAACCACCGCTCGTCTCGTTACTCATATTGCTCAACTTTTCGATCACATCCAAGACGACTCCTCTACGTCGGGCCCCAAGACACCTCCATGCAAAACACCACCCGTTCCACCCCAACAAAATTACCCACGAGCCCCTAAAATTACCTTACCTTTCTTCGATGGATCCAACCCCCTTGGTTGGATTTTTAAGGCCGACAACTATTTTTCGTATTACCAAATCCCTCCCGGCGAACGTATTTCCCTCACCGATGCACTTTCATGGTATCAACATCTCGCAAACAACGACCTTCTCGGGTCTTGGACGCATTCCAAACGTGAGGTTGAATTACGTTTTTGCCCATCCACCTGCGAGAATCATGAAGCCACCCTCTTTAAACTCAAGCAAACGACCACGGTCGCCGCCTACCAAACTGACTTCGAGCAGATTAGCAATCGCGTTTGTCCTCGCAAACCTTACGGAATTGTTTTATTTCTGGACTTAAACCGAAAATTCAGTCCAAGCTAGCCATTCTCCGACCCACCACGCTACATAAGAACCGGTCGGACCGGATATAAGAACCGGATAAAATTATAATTATTTTATAAATATATATGTAAAAATACTAAAAAAATAAAAAATATATATGAAAAACCGGTTCGATCGGTCCAACCCCCGGTTCATCCGGTTCGGTTCGGTTCCCGGTTCGACCGCCGGTCCGACCGGTCCGACCACCGGTTCAATGCCCAAACGGTTTTAAGCACCGAACCGGACCGGATTGGAGTCCGATTCTTGGTCGGACCGGCCGGTCCGATCCGGTTTTCAAACAATGCTTACTACCTCATCGTCCCCTACTGCCACAACCTCCTCTCCTTAAACTTCCTCAACCATGACCGAGAAACCAACATCCCTGCCCACCAAAACCTCTTCCAATCACCAAACTCTCACCCAAGCAATCCAGCAACGTCGTAAGGAAGGCCTTTGCTTTCGATGCCCGGAAAAATTCTTTCCCGGCCACAAATGCTCGCCCCCATAATTCATGTTAATCGTCGACAACGAAGGTTTCCTAGCCATGGCCGAAACCCCGGACTCACCCCTTGGTAAACTACCTACAGCCCTCCCAATTCATGTCTCTTTCGTATGCCGCTTATTTTGGGTTATCGTCCCTCCAAACTCTCCGCGTTACTGGGTATATCCTTGGCTTCCCTGTAACCGTGTTGGTCGATTGTGGTAGTACCCACAACATCATACAACCGCGTGTCGCAACTAGACTGCATTTACCACAGAAATCCTTACAACCCATTTCGATGATGGTCGGTAATGGCCAATTTATTCACTGTGAATGCTACTGCCCGAAAGTCAAGTTGCAACTCTGATAGAATCCAGTACGTGTTCACAAGAAAAAGGTCTCGGTCGCAGGTCAAAGCAGATGAGATGGGCCACAATGGATTAGAATTTAATGTTATTTTCGGTAATTGGATGGACCCAATGGGGCAACACAGCAGCGAACTAGTGGAATGGTGGGGAGTTATGCGCGACCCTCTTTTCAGGAGCAGTTAGCAAATGTTAATCTTTTAGTAGCAAGCTTTGTTTTTCGTTTTGGTTGTTCTGGTTTTTGTTTGATTTGTTCTGTAATCACTGGAGACTTAGCCCCTCTCGAATTGGGCCAGCTTTATCCGTTTCAATTCGTTCGTTTGGTTTATCCAGTTATCTTATTCCTATCATTTGGTTCCGTTTCCGGGACCCAACGATGGTTCAGACACGAAACAACTCGGGCGAGGGCGCTCCACAAGATCCGATTGCTACACAGTTAGCAGCCATAGCCGCATCTATGGAGTCCTTGAAGGCCGATGTTGCAAATCTTAAATCCGAATCCAAATTCAAAGAGAAATCAAGTGGAGCGGGAAGATATGAGGAGGGCGACTCCTCTTGGAGTAACAACCGTCATCAGCGACCTTATAACAAGTTAGATTTCCCATCATATAGTGAAGGTGACCCCCGGGGGTGGATTCTCAAAGCAGAAAAGTATTTTCGTTATTATAATATACCGGAGGAAGACCGAGTTGATGTGGCTTCCATGCACCTAGAGGGTGACGCCCTGGATTTATACTCCTGGTTATCGAGCGACCAGCACATTGAGTTCTGGGAAGACTTGGTCAACATTCTCCAAAAGAACTTTGGACCTGCTGAGTTTAGGAATCCTGATGAGCCTCTATGTGATATTAAACAAACAGGGTCGGTGCAAGAATACCGTCAAGAGTTCGCAAAGAGGTCGTTTAGGGTCTCCAATTGGCCCGATCACTGCCTTCTTGGGGTCTTTTTGAGCGGACTTAAAGAGGAGCTTATTGTTGATGTTCGGCTGCACAAACCAAGGACTGTTTATAAAGCAGTCAGCTTGGCTCTGGAATATGAAGCAAAGGGGAGTTTAAACCGTCCCAACAAATTGTCGACGGGGTATTCACAAACCAAAGCCACTCAGATCGACAGTAAACCTACAACTCCTGCCACAACCCAATCAACAACTAGTAGTCGTATTTCTGATAGTGAGAAACAAGCAAGATTTCTTCGAGGCGAGTGGTTCCGTTGCGGAGACAAGTATGGGCCAGGACACCGCTGTAAAACGGGCACGTTTAAGGTGTTAGAAGCGGATGAGGAAATTGAGGCATAATCCAGGAATGAAACACCAGGGCGAGAGATACACAGGAGGATACAGCCGAGATAAGTTTGCATGCAATCTTGGGAAAATCACATCCCACCACAATGAAACTACATGGTACGCTTAGCTCTACGGAGGTACTTATTTTGTTGTTGGGGTCTATACATAATTTTATATCCGATGTTTTGGTTAAAGAGTTGAAACTAGTTACTCGATTAGTGCCACCTTTTGGGGTCCAAATTGGAAACGGGGATATAATCAGATGTGGAAGGGTGTGTAAGGATGTTACTGTGCAGGTGGATAACCTTAAGATTACCCAAGATTTCCACCCATTTTCACTGGGTGGGGCTGATCTAGTGTTGGGAATTCAATGGCTGGCAACTCTAAATACTGTCCAAGCAAACTGGCGGGAATTATTTATGGTGTTCACGATTGACGGGGTAAAGTACAAGCTGCAAGGAGTTCCTTCCGGTCCACAAAAGTCCTCGAGTTTTCAGCATTTATCTATCGACCCAACTGATGCTCCTCACATTCCTTACCAATTACAACCCATTGTGAACCGTTACTCTACTGTATTTGACGAACCACAAGAACTTCCACCCACCCGTTTCCAAACCCATTCAATCCCACTTTTACCCAATGCTACCCCACCTAATATCCGACCTTACTGTTATCCACATTCCCAAAAAACAGAGATTGAAACCCAAGTTAAACAATTAATCACAGCAGGTTTTATCCAGCCGAGTACAAGCCCTTTTTCAAGCCCGGTTATGTTAGTAAAAAAGGACAATACGTGGAGGATGTGTGTGGATTATCGGGCCCTTAATAAGATCACTGTAGCTGACAAATACCCTATTCCCAACATTGATGAATTGTTAGATGAGCTCTATGGGGCTACAGTATTTTCGAAACTGGATCTACGCTCCGGTTATTATCAGATTAGAGTTGCTAATGAGGACTTCCCAAAAACAGCCTTTCGGACACATTCCGGGCACTATGAATTCAAGGTCATGCCGTTCGGCCTCACTAACGCACCATCGACTTTCCAAGCGGTTCTGAATGACTTGTTTCGACCCTTTTTACGACGTTTTATACTAGTTTTCTTTGATGATATCCTCATATACAACACATGTATGGATCAGCATATACAACACTTGGAACAAGCACTAAAGTTGTTGCATGAACATCGTTTCTTTGCTAAATTGTCAAAATGCTGTTTTGGGCAATCTAGGGTGCTATTTTTGGGACATGTGGTAACAGCAGAGGGCGTACAAGTCGAACAGGAAAAGGTAGCAGCGGTCCAATCATGGCCGACCCCGACTAATGTCAAACAAGTGAGAGGATTTTTGGGGTTAACCGGATACTATCGCCGGTTTGTAAAAACTATGGTTTGATTGCACGTCCTCTAACTGCTCTCACCAAGAAAGAAGGATTCAGGTGGTCTGAAGAAGCGCAAACAGCCTTCCTTGCACTAAAACAAGCTCTTATGTCTGCTCCCGTTCTCCGGTTACCGGATTTTTTGAAAACGTTTGTAGTGGAGTGTGATGCGTCGTCTGAGGGTGTTGGGGTCATTCTCTCTCAAGAGGAACACCCGGTAGCCTATTTTAGTAAGGGTTTCTCCCCTTCTAATAGGTTCAAATCTCCATATGATCGGGAATTGTTAGCGCTAGTGTTGGCTGTTAAAAAATGGAACCACTACCTTTTGGGTCGCCACTTTATGATCCGCACCGATCATTACACCCTTAAGTTTTTGCTAGAGCAGCACATCACCACCACAGAACAACAGAGATTATTGTTAAAGCTTATGCCTTACGATTTCTCCATTTGCCATAAATCGGGGAAAGAAAACAAGGGCGCAGATGCACTTTCTCGTATGCCTCATTCTGGAGAGTTGTTAACTTTAACAATTCCTTATTGTGTTGATGTGGAGGAGATACGACAGGGTTTACACACTGATACTTATACTAGTGGCATTATTCAGCAACTGAAATCAGATCTTCATCATTTCCAGCTTTTGTTTTGTTGGACCAACTTTTGTTCTATAAATGACGCTTATTCATCCCCGATGTGCCCCACATAAAACTCAAGTTAATGCATGAGGCCCATGATTCTCTAGTGGGTGGTCACGGGGGTTTTTTGAAGACCATCAAGCGGCTATCTACTCAATATTATTGGCCACGCATGAAACAAGAGGTTCGCCTTTATGTGCAGCAGTGCGTCACTTGTCAACAGCAGAAGTACCAAACTCTTTCACCGGCGGGTCTGCTACAACCACTCCCAATACCGGAACGTATTTGGGAGGACATCTCCTTAGATTTTATCGTGGGATTACCTGTGTCTAACCGTCTCGACACCATCCTAGTCGTAGTCGACCGGTTGAGCAAATACGCCCATTTCATCGGTTTATCCCACCCATTCACAGCCAAAAGTGTGGCCTTGGTATTCTGTAAAGAAGTTGTGCGCCTTCACGATTCCCAAGATCCATTGTCTCTGATCGAGATGTCATATTCCTCAGCAATTTTTGGCAGGAGTTGTTCAGATTAAGCCAAACCAAGCTGCAATTAAGCACCAGTTACCACCCGCAAACGGATGGCCAAACGAAGGTGCTCAACAGGTGTCTTGAAGCTTACTTGCGTTGCTTTGCCCACGAGCAACCTGTTAAATGGAGTTCTTATCTGGCTTGGGCTGAATTTTCCTATAATACCGGGTATCATGCTGCCACAGGTACTACTCCTTTCTCGGTGGTATATGGTCGAGATCCTCCTCTGCTTTTACCTTACACTAAGGGGGATACGAAGAACGAGGATCTAGAACAACAACTGACTAATCGGGATGATATGATTACATTGCTCCGCCTCAACCTTAGTAAGGCTCAGGATCGAATGCGTGCTCAGGCCAACAGCAAACGCAGAGAACTCTCCTTTAAGGTCGATGATTACGTATTTTTGAAGATTCAACCCTATCGACAACGTAGTCTGGTTAAACGACGATATGAAAAGCTTTCCCCACGTTTTTTGGACCTTATCGCATTAAACGTGTGATAGGTCCGGTTGCTTACGAGTTGGAGTTGCCCCTGGATGCCAAAATTTACCTGGTGTTTCATGTTCCATGCTTAAACCTACTCGAGGGTCTTTCTCTTCAACTCCACCTGCTCCACTTCCTATTACTAAGGACTAGGAGATTGATCTCCTCCCATCTTCTGTAGTGTCTCACCGATGGGTTACTGAGGCAGGTCGACAAGTTTTAGAGTTGTTAATTTCGTGGTGCGGACGACCAGCTGAGGAAGCTACTTGGGAACAATATGATTTGCTTGTGGAACAATTTCCTACATTCTGCCTTGAGGACAAGGCGTTTTACCGAGGGGGAAGCAATGATAGAATCCAGTATGTGTACACATGAAAAAGGTCTCGGTCGCAGGTCAAAGCAGATGAGATGGGCCATGAGATGGGCCATAATGGATCAGAATTTAATGTTATTTTCGGTAATTGGATGGACCCAATGGGGCAACACAGCAGCGAACTAGTGGAATGGTGGGGAATTATGCGCGACCTTCTTTTCAGGAGCAGTTAGCAAATGTTAATCTTTTAGTAGCAAGATTTGTTTTTCGTTTTGGTTGTTCTGGTTTTTGTTTGATTTGTTCTGTAATCACTGGAGACTTAGCCCCACTCGAATCGGGCCAGCTTTATCCATTTCAATTCGTTCGTTTGGTTTATCCAGTTATCTTATTCCTATCAAACTCCAAAAAACCACTTTCCAAATTCCATTCTTTTTCCTATTGAAGGTGCCGACGTAGTGTTGGGCATATCCTGGTTAGGCACCCTCGGTTCCATCACTGCCAACTTCTCCATTCCGGAAATTTCTTTTACCATTGCCGGTGTGACTAACACCATCCGCGGTGAACCCTCAAACCAACCCGTTTCACCACCTGTTCGATATACCCCACTCCTTACCACCTAACAGACCCCATGAGCATCACATACCTCTTGCCCACACCACCACCCTCATTACCAGAAACAGATCATTACAAACCTGATTGGTGAAATGTTACAGGATGGTATTATCCGACCTATTTTCCTCTCCTGTCTTGCTGATCAAAAAGAAAGAAGGCACGTGCTGTTTTTGTGTTGACTACCGAGCACTCAATGCGGTCACAATACGTGATTGTTTCCCCATTCCAACAATCGATGAACTCTTGGATGAGTTGCATGGTGCTACCATCTTTTCCAAAATAGAACTCCGCTCCGGGTACCATCAAATCCGTGTCGCTGAGCCGGATGTCCACAAAACGGCTTTCCGGACAACCGATGGGCATTACAAATTTCTCGTCATGCCATTCGGTCTAACGAACGCTCCATCTACATTTCAGTCCGCCATGAATGATCTCTTCCGCCCAGTTTTGTGTTGTTTCGTGTTGATCTTTTTCGACATTTTAATATACAGTGGCACAAAGGAGGAACATTACTCCCACTTGAGGTATGTTTCTGAAACATTACTGTAAAATCAATTCCATGCGAAAGCATCCAAGTGTGTATTTGTAGTCTCGGAAATTTCATTCTTAGGCCATCGAATTTCATCTAGCTACGGAACCAGATAAAATCGATTCAATCCAACAATGGCCAACCTCAACTTCATTCATTACTCTCCGAGCATTTTTGGGCCTTACCGGTCTTTGTTCTTATGCCAAGCTGCCTTAAGCTCAAGGAATTTGCATGGAATGATGCAGCTACAGCCGCTTTCACCTCCCTAAAAGCTCACATGAAAAATCTCGTCACCTTAGCCCTTCTAGATTTTACCCAACCGTTTGACCTCACAACCGATGCATTCGGCTACGCTATCGGTTTTGTTCTGTCCCAAGACAACAAACCAGATGCCTTTTTCTCAAAAAAACTTTGCCCCACCATGCAAGCTCAATCGACGTATACAAAATAGTTGTATGCCATAACCAAATCCGTTCGTAAATTGCCTCCATATCTTCTTGGCCGTCGATTTCGAATTTTCATCGATCACCATAGCCTCAAGCACATTCTTACGCAGACCATCCAAACCCCTGAACAACAAAAATGGATAACTAAACTTCTCGGCTACGATTTTGAAATTCACTTCAAACCGGGAAAAGAAAACTCCGTTGACGATGCCTTGAGCTGAGTCGACATTCCAATAATGTTGGCATTCTCATATTCCAAAGCACCATGGTTGGAGGAAATAATAGCCTACTTTCAAGATAACACAGTGGGCCAATAGTTAGTAGACAAGATTGTTACCGATACTTTTCCACACCATTAGTTTCATGACGGCTTAGCCTTTTTACATGGTAAGATATTGGTTCCTAAACTTGATACCCTGAAGAATAAGTTATAACAGGAGTTCCATTCATCATTTGTTGGTGGCCATGCGGGTGTTACGACCACATTCAAGAGGCTCTCGGCATCCTTTGGTTGGCTTGGTCATAAAAAGGATGTGGCAAACTTTGTCAAGAATTGTCAGGTTTGTCAAGCAATTAAGACACCAAATCACAAGCTTTGTGGGTTTCTGCAACCTCTACCTATTCAGACTCAACGTGGCAAGATATTTCAATGGACTTCGTTACAAACTTGCCACCATCGCGAGGCAAAACAACAATTTGGGTAATCGTGGATCGTCTCTCAAAGTTTGCTAATTTCATTTCCCTACCAGCTCACTATACAGCAGTTTCCTTGGCCACTGTTTTCATGCATGAAATTTATCGTTTTGCATGAACTTTCAAAATCTATTGTGTCAGACTGTGACCCTATGTTTCTCAGAAGCTTTTGGAAGGAATTGTTTAAGCAATTGGGAACACAATTGCTTCATTCCAATGCTTATCACTACCAAACAAATGGGCAAACTAAGGTTGCCAATCGTTGTTGGAAACCTACCTGTGAGCATTCGTCTTTGACAAGCCTTCAGCATGGGAGCGATACTTGTATCTAGCTGATTTTTCATACAACACAAGCTACCATTCATCTATCAACATGACACCATTGAAAGCCTTGTACGGTCGAGAAGCGGCATCAATTCATGACTACATACCTTGTACACACAAAGTTGCTTCCATTGATACGTCACTCACTGATCATTAGCAATTTCTGGGCATTTTAAAGCTTTCTTTGGAACGAGCAAGGTCCTGCATGGTAAATCAAGCAAACAAAAAGAGAATGGATAAAGAATTCAACGTCGGAGACATGGTCTTATTGAGGCTGCAGCCATACCGCCAAAAATCAGTTCAGGATCACCTACTCAAAAGCTATCTTGACGTTTTTTCGGGCCGTATAAAATTTTGGAAAGGATCGGTAAGGTTGCCTACAAGTTAGAGCTACCACCGGGTTCGAAGATTCATATGGTCTTTCATGTTTCTATACTCGAGGCAAGTCATGGAGCCATTAGCTCATCCCAAGAGGGTCTTGATTCGTTTGCAAATGACAATCATATAGACCTACTACCAGAAGCGGTTCTTAATTCAAGAGTAGGAACTAAAAACCAACAACTACTTATCAAATGGGAAAAACGCCCCATTGAGGAATCAACATTCACATTAAAGAACAATTTCCCTTCATTCTCGACATTGAGGACAATGCCTCATATCAAGATTCAAGGGGAGGGAGATGTTACGAGTGGGCCCAGCCCAACAAACATCCAGACCTAACCACAACTTCAGGCCCAAGGAAGACCCGTCGGAGATCACAAAACGCCAGCAAGATTCTCTGATTGAAGCAGTTGACTTGCACGATTTCACTTCTGAGACATGTTTGGTTTCGGAAGAGATTAAGACTTGGGAGTTTTATTCTAAAGAGAATAAATCTTCCAAGACTTAATTGCTTTCGAAAGAAAATTGTCCTTCAAATACATATAAGTACTTAGAAACATATTTAAGTTTTGGAAGATATCTTAGAATTTCTTTCAAAGGTAAATTTCTTATAAGTAGTTATTTGACTTGAAGACATAATGTTCTTCTGTAGACAACTTGAAATCTTCCGAAAGAAAATATGTTTGGAAAAATTTTCAAAAATCTAAGGAATATAAAGATTTTCTTCCAAAATAAACTGGGCTTATGAAGGTGATAAAATAGACAACTTAGGACATACAGGTTTTTAAAAATAAAGTTGATTTAAGTTTAAGAAAATCTACTCAAAGTTAATCATCCCAATAGCTGATAAACGATATTTGAATCTCTGTTCATCAAAAGCTTTAGTGAACAGATCAGCATATTGTTCATTTGTGTTAACTTTGACTAGTTTGATTAATCCCTTTTCAAAATTATCTCTAATCAAATAATACCTGATGTTGATGTGTTTTGTCCTTGAGTGCTGCACAGGATTCTCTATAATAGAGATAGCACTGTTGGTGTCTATGTGAATGGGAGTCTCTTTGAAGTTGAATCCAACATCTGATTCTGAATCCAAAGCACTTGAGCACAGCAGCTTGCAGCAGCAATGTATTCAGCTTTAGCAGTTGATACAGACACACAGGATTGTTTCTTGCATTGCCATGAGACTATCCATCCACCAAGGATTTGACATCCCCCAAATGTAGACTTTGCAATCATGTTGCAGCCACCATAGTCACTATCTATATAGGCATACAGATTGAAGCCAGAATTCTTTGGATACCAAAGGCCAAGCTTGAGAGTACCTTTGAGATATCTAAGAATCCTCTTCATAGCAACCAGGTGTGACATCTTAGGGTTGGCTTGATATCTTGCATAGATGCATGTGGCAAACATGATATTAGGCCTGCTGGCTGTGAGATACATAAGAGACCCAATCATAGCCCTGTAGAGATGTTCATCCACACACTCCCCCTCAAGATCAGGTCCAAGGGAGTGGTTCTTAGCTATGGGTGTCTTGGAAACCTTACAATCAGTCATGTTAAATCTTATAAGTATGTCTTGTACGTATTTTGACTGACTTATGAAGGTGCCATTGTCAACTTGCTTCATTTGAATTTCTAGAAAGAAATTGAGTTCCCCCATGGCACTCATTAAAAATCTATTCTTCATCAGCCTCTCAAAGTCTTTGCAGAGCTTTGGATTAGTTGATCTGAAGATAATGTCATCTACATATACTTGAACCAGCATTAAGTCATTCCCTGTTCCTTTGATGAAGAGAGTTCCATCTATAGTACCCCTCTTGTATCCATGTTGACAGAGATACTGAAATAGTAACTCATACCATTTTCTTGGAGCTTGGTACAGCCCATAGAGAGCTTTACCAAGCTTGCAGACATAATCTGGATGATCTGGGTCTGCAAAGCCAGGTGGTTGTTTGACATACACTTCTCCATCAATCACCCTATATAGAAAGCATACATGACATCAAGTTGGTAGACCTTGAAATCCTTGGATGCAGCAAAAGCCAGGAATATTCTTACAGCTTCAAGTCTTGCCACAGGAGCGAAAATATCTGTGTAATCAATTTCTTCTTCTTGTGTGTACCCTTGAGCAAGTAGTCTTGCCTTGTTCTTTATGACAAGTCCTCTATCATCTTTTTTGTTCCTAAAAACCCACTTGGTTCCTATGGTAGTCTTCCCATGAGGAAGAGGACATAGGTTCCAAACCTTCTGTCTTTTGAATTGATGCAACACCTCTTACATTGCTTCAACCCAGCTCCCATCTTTCAAAGCCTCATCAACTTTTTTTGGCTCTACTTGGGACAAGAAGCAAGAGTGTAGACAAACATTTTTGTCATGGGTTTGTCCTCTTGTTCTCACCCCTGTATCAACATTTCCAATGATGTTTATGGTGGGGTGCGACTTGTGGATCCTAAGTTGAGGGATCACAACAAGTTGATTGGAAAGATCCAGATTAGAGATATTTAGATCTAGAAATGGAGTATCACCCACCACATCAGCACACTTATCATGTGAGACTTGATCCAATGAGTGTGTGACATCATTTATATTGTCTTCTATGGAGTGGTTATCAGCATCAAGAAATTCTTAATCACTATCACCACCTCTATTTCCTTCTACATTTGAAGCTCCTTCACTTGAGTTTTGAACCTCTGAGCTACAATTTGAAGGCATCTCAGATGCATCAGTTGAATTTATCATGTTTGTGCTGATAGGATCTTCATTTACAGGGTTAGTTACCACTGGAGCTGAAGTAGTATTCTTGCTTGGTCTTCTCAGCTCAAATCTTAGGTTAGGATCTCCTGTTGATATATTACCTGTAGATCCTGAAACATCCTCACAAGACTTCTTCAAACAGTTAGTAACTAAATCAAGATCAAATAGCCAATCCGGAGCAGAACCTTTCAAATTGGGAGTGTGCTCATTGAAGGTCACATTGGCTGACTCCTCAACTACTCTAGTTCTGAGATTGTATAGTCTATAAGCCTTAGCTTGAGAAGAGTATCCAATAAAATGTCCTTCATCTGATTTCTCAGCAAACTTGGCTACTAGATCTTTGGTATTCAAGATGGTGCATCGACATCCAAATAACCTGAGGAAACCAATGAATGGTCTCTTTTTGTGCCACAACTCATAAGGAGTTTTACCATGAGTCTTAACTACTAAAACTCTATTCTGCACATAGCAGGCTGTGTTAACAGCCTCTGCCCAGAAGGTGATGGGCAGTTTAGAGTTAGACAGCATGGTTCTTGCAGCCACAATAAGTGTCTTGTTTCTCCTCTCAGCAACACCGTTTTGCTGAGGAGTCCTGGGAGCACTATATTGTCTTGTAATACCCTTTTCATTACAAAATGTGTCAAGGATTTGGTTCTTAAATTCTGTTCCTTGATCACATCATATGGTCTTGACCAAGTGATCAGATTGATTCTCAATTTTCAGAATGAAATTCTACAAGATCTCAGGTGTCTCATCCTTAGTTCTAAGGATAAAGACCCAAGTGAATCTTGTGAAATCATCTGTGATCACTAAACAATATGAGGTCCTTCCTAAACTCATTACACTAGTGGGGCCAAAGAGATACATGTGTAATAAGTGTAGGGGAGTAGTGATAGAGTTCCTTTCCTTTGGCTCGTGAGACACTTTGTGTTGCTTCCCTTTCAGGCATGCAACACAATGATAATCACTTGTAAACTCTTTCTTTGGCATTCCAGTTACCAATCATTCTTAATTAATTTATTCATGTTCTTAAAGTTTACATAACATATTCTTTTATGCCAGAGGAAAGACTCATTACTATTTGCTTTAGATAGAAAGCAAGAAACCTCTCCTGAGGGAGATGTTTCATGCAAGTCCATCTTGTACATGTTCCCTTTCCTGGGGGCTCTGAGCAGGATATGCTCTTGAGGAATGATCACCCCGGGCTTGAGAACAATGCACTCATGCTCAGTAAAGAGCATGTTGTGTCTCTGATCACAAAATTAGGATACACTCAGTAGATTATATCCAAACTCCTTAACAAAATTTACCTTCTCAATGGTGAGCTTACCATTTATGACCATGCCCCTTCCAGTGATGTAACCACCAGCATCTCCTCTAAAAACAACTGGTCCTCCATCAGTTTTCTCAAAATTGTTAAGCAAATAACCATTGCTAGTCATGTGCCTGGAATAGCCACTATCAATGATCCACATATTTTCCTTGGTCTATAGCTATTCCTACACAAAAAGAAGTGGTTAGTTACACTTTGAAACCCAAGCCTCATTGGTCTTGGGCTTCTCAAAGCAATTCGAAGACAATGTAATAGTAACTGATCCTATATTCAAGCTTTGAGGTTCATTAGTTGTTGTTGATGAAAAACTTTCAGTCACCAGGTCTTTCTTCATCTTCCACACCATCTTCGAAAGATTGGACTTGACCTTCAACACCTTGGAAGTTTCAACAACTTCTGAAGTTTTGGAGACTAGACATTCGGAAGATCTTGCTTTTATTACATCATGCTTCAGTACTTCGGAAGCATTCCTTTCTTCCGAGACCAAATTTTCTTCTGAAGGCAAGTTTTCACTTGTCTTCTTCTTTACTTTGGAGCTTTCGAAGGAAACAAATTTTCCTTCCAAAGCTAGCTTCTCCTTTTTCTTCTCAGAAGTTTTCTTTTTGATCATGTGGATGGTACTTTTAGGATTGTAAATGCAATCCTTAGCCAAATGAGAAGTACTATCACACATGATGCAGTCCATTTGCTTCCTTCTAAGAGTCTTCTTCTGAGAGGAAGACTGAACTTGATCACTTTCCTTCTCCATTTTCACCTTCACAGATGATGCAACAAGCTTCTTAAGGAGAGGTTTGTTCTTGGAGCTGGATGGTTTGGACCTGAACTTGAACTCCTGGTACTAGAGTTCATGATTGGATCTTCAGCCTTCACCACTTCAAACCCTGCAAAGATAAACACTTGTTTCTGCTTAGAGTTATAAGTGGCCTTGATTTCTTGAGCCTTCTTTGCCTTTATCTTGGCTCTCTTGATCAAGTTCTTTCTTTGAGACTTGGTCATCCCAACTTCTTCATCTCTCTCCTCAGGAGAACAGTGTCCCTTCTTAGGATGGTCCTCTTCATTCTTTTCAAACACATCCTTCACTATCTCCTTCTTATTCTCTTCAGCAATGGGGTCAATGAGGGGAAGCTCATATTCACAAGTTTCACACCTTGGAGATCTTACAGATAAAAGAGTGTGTGGAGGAGCTATCTCAGTAGATCCCAGACCCTGCTTATTTTGATAACAAACTTGTGCATGTAGAGATGAGGATATCATGTTCTTGAAGGTCTCTTCTTCGGGAACAAGTTTTTCTGCCCGGGCTTTGCTGATCCCAAGCTCAGCCTGGCATTCAGTTAACTTTGTGATGAGATCTTTGATCTGAGTCCTGTAGTTGGTGTGTTCATGCTCTAGAGTTGAAATGGTTTTCTCTAGATCTTCTATTTTCAGTTATAATCATATTCAGCTCTTTCGAAATCAGCTTTTAAGATATTTAAGGACTCAAGATCTGATCTCATCTCTAAGTTATAGGACCTATACTTATTGACTTTAGCAATACATTCAGGTGTATAGAGATGTTCCAATACCTTGGCTTCATCATGGTCTGCCATAAGTACTTAGTTTGGAGCAGCATCCTCCACCTGAAAGCTCCAGTCAAAGCCTCCTTCTTCAGCAAATGTAGCATGTTGCCTGGGCTTCTCATTCTAGTGTGTAGTCAATTCCCTTTTCTTGTGTGTATCCTTGAACAACTAGTGTGGTCTTGTTCTTGATGACAAGCCCTCTATCATCCTTCTTGTTTCTAAAAACCCACTTGGTTCCTATGGTAGTCTTCCCTTGAGGAAGAGGACATAGGTTCCAAACCTTTTGTCTTTTGAATTGAAGCAGCTCCTCTTGCATTGCTTCAACCCAACTTCCATCCTTTAAAGCCTCATCAACTTTCTTTGGCTCTATCTGGGACAAGAAGCAAGAGTATAGACAAATATTTTTGTCATAGGTTTGTCCTCTTATTCTCACCCCTGTATCAATATTTCCAATGATGTTTGTGGTCGGGTGTGACTTGTGGATCCTGAGTTGAGGGATCACAGCAAGTTGATTGGAAAGATTTAAATTTGAGAACTTTAGATCTGGCAATGGAGTATCACCCACCATATCATCACACTTATCAAGAGAGGCTTGATCCAATGAGTGTGTGACATCATTTATGTTGTCTTCTATGGAGTTGTTATCAGCATCAAGAAATTCTTGATCACCGTCACCACTTCCATTTACTCCCCCATTTAAAGTTCCTTCATCTGAGTTTTAAGCCTCTGAGCTGGAATTTATAGGTGCCTCAAATGTATCAGCTGAATTTGTCATGTTTGTGCTGATAGGATCTTCACTTGCAAGGTTAGTTACCACTAGAGCTGAAGTAGTATTCTTGCTTGGTCTTCACAGCTCAAATCTTAGGTCAGGATCTTCTGTTGATAAGTTACCTGTAGATCCTGAAACATTCTTATAAGATATGTTAAAACAGTTGGTAACTAAATCAAGATCAAAAAGCTAATCAGGACCAGAACCTTTCACACTAGGAGTGTGCTCGCTGAAGGTCACATTGGCTGACTCCTCAACTACTCTAGTTCTGAGATTGTATACTCTATAAGCCTTAGCTTGGGAAGAGTATCCAATAAAGTGTCCATTATCTGATTTCTCAGCAAATTTGGCTATTTGATCTTTGGTATTCAAGATGGTGCAAGGACATCCAAATGACCTGAGGAGACCAACAAATGGTCTCCTTTTGTGCCACAGCTCATAAGGAGTCTTACCATGAGTCTTAACCACTAAAACTCTATTCAGCACATAGCAGGCTGCGTTGACTGCCTCTACCCAGAAGGTGATGAAGCAGTTTAGAGTCAGACAACATGGTTCTTGCAGCCTCAATAAATGTCCTGTTTCTCCTCTCAGCAACACTATTTTGCTGAGGAGTCCTGGGAGCATGATATTGTCTTGTAATACCTTTTTCATCATAAAATGTGTCAAGGATTTGGTTCTTAAATTCTGTTCCTTGATCATATCATATGGTTTTGACCTTGTGATCACATTGATACTCAATTTTCAGGATGAAGTTCTTCAAGATCTTAGGGGTCTCATCCTTAGTGCTAAGGAAAAAGACCCAAGTGAATCTTGTGAAGTCATCTGTGATCACCAAAGAATATGAGGTCCTTCCTAGACTCATTACATTGGTGGGGCCAAAGAGATCCATATGTAATAAGTGTAGGGGAGTAGTGATAGAGTTTTTTTTCTTTGGTTTATGAGACACTTTGTGTTGCTTTCCTTTCAGGCATGCAACACAGTGGTCATCACTTGTAAACTCTTTCTTTGGTATTCCAGTTACCAAATCATTCTTAATTAATTTATTCATGTTTATAAAGTTTACATGGCATATTCTTTTATTCTAGAGGAAAGACTAATCACTATTTGCTTTAGATAGAAAACAAGAAACTTCTCCTGAGAGAGATGTTTCCTGTAAGTCCATCTTGTACATGATCCTTTCCTGGGGGCTCTAAGTAGGATATGCTCTTGAGGAATGACCACCCCGGGCTTGAGAACAATGCACTCATGCTCAGTGAAGAGCATGTTGTGTTTCTATCACAAAATTGGGATACTCTCAGTAGATTGTACCTAAGATCTTTAACAAAGTTTACCTTTTCAATGTTGAGCTTACCATTTGTGACCCTGCCCCTTCCTGTAATGTAACCTCCAGCATCTCCTCCAAAAGCAATTAGCCCTCCATTAATTTTCTCAAAATTTGAAGTAGAGAACCATTGCCAGTCATGTGCCTGGAACAACCACTATCAATGATCCATACATTTCTCTTAGTCTTCAGCTGTTCCTGCACAAGAAAGAAATGTTTAGTTACATTTGGAAGCCCAAGCCTCATTGGTCTTGGGCTTATCAAAGTGATTTGAAGACAATGTAACAGTAATTGATCCTATGTTCAAGTTTTGTGGATCATCAAATGTTGTAGATAAAGAACTTTTAGTCACTCGGTCTTCCTTCATCTTCCACACCATCTTTGGAAGATTAGACTTGACCTTCAACACTTCGGAAGTTTTAACAACTTTGGAAGTTTTGGAGACTGGACCTTCGGAAGATCTTGCTTTCACTGCAGCAGGCTTCAGTACTTCGGAAGCATTCCTTTCTTCCGAGACCAATTTTTCTTCTGAAGGCAAGTTTTCACTTTTCTTCTTTTTCACCTTGGAGCTTCCGAAGGGAAAAGATTTTCTTTCCGAAGCCAGTTTTCTTTTTTCTTCTCAGAAGTTTTCTTTATGATCATGTGGACAGTACTTTTTGGATTATAGATGCAATCCTTAGCAAGATAGGAAGTACTACCACACATGATGCAATCTATTTGCTTCCTTTTATGAGTCTTCATTTGAGAGAAAGACTGAACTTGATCACTTTCCACCTCCATCTTCATCTTCACAGATGATGTAGCAACCTTCTTAGGGTGAGGCTTGCTCTTGGAACTAGATGGTTCAGGCTGTGTAGCAGTGAGGAGCTATCTCAGTAGATCCCAGTCCCTGCTTATTCTAATAACAAACTTTTGCATGCAAGGATGAGGATATCATGTTCTTGAATGTCTCTTCTTCAAGAACACGTTTTTCTGCCCTGGCTTTGCTGATCCCAAGCTCAGCCTGGCATTCAGTTAACTTAGTGATGAGATATTTGATCTGAGTCCTGTAGTTGGTGTGTTCATGCTCTAGAGTTGAAATGGTTTTCTCTAAATCTTTTATTCTAAGTTTGTAATCATTTTCAGCTCTTTGGAAATCAACTTTTAAAATGTTTAAGGACTCAAGATCAGACCTCATCTCTAAGTTATAGGACCTATATCTGTTAACTTTAGCAATACATTCAGGTGTACAAAGATGTTCAAATACCTTTGCTTCTTCATGATCTGCCATCAGTGCTTGGTTTGGAGATGTATCCTCAACCTGAAAGCTCCAGTCAAAGCCTCCTTCTTCAACAGCAACTGCAGCTTGCTGCTTGGGCTTCTTATTCTGGGAGCTCTATCAGTGTAGTTTGGTCTGGTTTGTGCTTGGCCATTACTTGTTCTTGGTGCCTTGCACTCTCTAGCAAAGTGTCCCATTTGGTTACAGTTGTAACACTTCACTTTGCTTTTGTCCAGCCCAAACTTTCCACTACTTTCATTGCTAGGAAATTTCCTCCCTGTCCTCTTGTAAAACTTCTTGGCTCTGTGAGTGAGAAGAGCCATCTGCTGGACTATTTCCATGTATTCCAGATCATCTGGATGGATACAGTCCAGGTCTTCTAGGGTAAAGAGAAAGTTTCCTGTGCTTTCATCAGTAGACACAAAGGCTTGTGAAGAGCTTGTCTCTTGGAATGGGCTTCCTTGGATGTAGCTCTCTCTTGGTGTCTCCGGGAAGGTGATGAAAGGACCCTTCTGTGAGTTGTCAGGGTAGCAGATGAGATGATTCTATGGTTCTCTACAATCCCATTCAACCACATGAAGGGTTGAACTCTGCTGATTGTTGGAGTTACCAGATGGATTTTTCTTGTTCATCTCCATCTGGTAGCCACTGAGGATACCATACAACTCAGTGAGAGTAAGGGTCTTGAGATTCTTAGTCCTCTTAATGACCACACTATAGTGTGTCCATTGTCTGGGAAGAGAGGACATGAACTTCCTCACAATGTCCCTGTTCTCAAGAGTTACTCCAACATCCATTAGAGTATCCATAATCTCAACATACCTAAAGTATTGTTGAGTCATGGTTTCACCTGTCTTGAAGGTGAAGTTCTCAGATTGCTGCTTCAAGAGGTCCTGCTTGTTCTCTTTTGCTTCATTTGACCCCTCATAAATCAGCTTCAGTTCATCTTATAGTTGCTTGGCAGTCTTGCACTTCTTGAAGCCTCTGTAGATAGAGTTTGGAAGAGCAGTTTGGAGGGCGGTCATGGCCTTTTGATCTATGTATATCTTCTTCCAGTCTTCTTAAGAATAATTAGCCACTTCCTTTGGTATCATACCACCAGCAGCAACAGCTGAAGAGGTGAATGGTACATGAGGTCCATAGACAACAGATCCACACATCCTGGAGTCTTGAGACTTGATGAAGCCTTCCATTCTTTGGCACCAAGTATCAAAGTCATCAGGAGTGATTAGTGGAGACTTTGTCATAGTACTAGTTTCCATATCAGCCTTTGTGATAGCTGCCATTTGAGTTGTTAAGTGTTTTGTGAAACTGATGGGATTTAAGATGGTGAGATCTTACAATCAAAAGCCTAGAAAAGCTTTGATACCAATTGCAGGACCGGTTAATGGATGGTTAATACAATTAGTCTCACAATGCAGAGAGTGTTAGAACCCTTAACAGATCAAATGGGGAACCGAGTTTATGTAAATGATACTAAGAACACAAGTAAATGAGACAGAACTAAAAACAAGAACAGACTAATATGGTTCTCAAGAATGCTGTATATTGCTCTCAAGTTCTTTTACAAGTGTTACAAAGCATAAAAAGAAATACAAGGACCTGAGATACTTTATACTACATCCTACAGCCGGCCATACTTTGAAGGCCAGCTTGAAACACTAATCTAGACAACAAGATCAATGTAAAGTCAAAAAGCAGATTGCCTTTTAACTAGTGACTATGACATGCCATAGCTCACATCGTATTATATTATAAAAGGATAAAAGGTACAAAGTAGGAAGTTACAAACTCAAGACCATAATCTACAGTTTACTAAAGCATGGACCTTTTCACCAACTTGTATAAGTTGGTGAGTCATCAGAGTTGCAGTGGAAAGTAAGTCAGCTTTATGGAAAAGTAGATCAGAGAAAGCATGTCCTCTCTGTCTTCGGAAGAAATCAGTCTTCACTTCATTGGCTTCGGAAGACTTTGTCTTTGAAGCTTCAGAAGACTTCATCTTTGGCTTTGAAATATTTGGTCTTTGGCTTCGAAAGATTTTACACTTAGAATAATTTCTATGATGAGTGTAAAACTTCCGAAGTAACTTCTACCTTGTACATCAGTGCATATGCAGAAAGCTCCTTGGTTGTTTTGGCTTCTTTGGTTGCATCAGCCTTTTAATATAACCTTACAGTTTTGTTTGGGTGTTTTACTATGATGATAACTTCAGATACATCAACTTGATTAAATATTTTTTTCCTGGCATAACCATGTATTGATTAGCACCGGTCTATGATCAAATGTGATGACTGAAATGAGGAATCACATGCAATGTTGTACACAAGACTACTAAAGATGGTTTTAAAAACTATTTTATTCTCGATACCTCTAAAATTAAATGATTGAGGATCTGCTGTCTTCTCATCTAAAAGTCACACCAACTTAGAATTTGTTTAGGGGTTAGAGAATGGCATACACCAGAAGTACTTGAAGAAGATTCATTTTCATTTGTCTATAGTTTTGCATTATAAAAAACATTCCTTTTTGAGCCCTGATTATTTCCCTGGCCAGTCCTAGGCTTATAAGCTTGATGCTATCCATCAAATTCAAAGCACCCCTTAATGGTGTGACTAATCTTGTTGCAATGAGTACACTTCAGGTTTTGGTTTGGACCTCTAGCAGCTCATTTTTTTTATTTTCAAAAATCTAGTTTGCCTTAAAGATAAGCAAACAATTTGAGTTTTTTGAGATATTGTTTGAATTCCTATGTACTCATTCTAAGGCCTCAAGTCTGGGTAACCACTATTAGCAAATCATAAGTATACATAATTCTCAAACTAAAAATTTCATTAAAATCATGCAACAAAAAGTAACACAATATTTAAAATCCCACATGAAACCACTAGTTTAACAAAAGTTCTATAGAATTGGAATCAAAATCTTGTCTTAAATATTGCCATTCTTAAAATGTCACGTAGTCTTCATTCCATGCGAAGAATTAACATGTACATATTCAACCTGACATATATGCTAAAAATCATATTACTGAGCGAGTTCTAGTTTTCTTAATGAATAAGTAAAACAATTAAGAATACATAGCATACAATTACATAACACTTAAGCATATACATTCCATTCAGTCATCGTAGCCCATCAATCATTCACATATTATTCTCGGGGTAACTTTGCTCATTTAACTACTTGTAACTAATACAAGCAGGCTTACAAGTGGGCCCATGGCAAGTGTGCATACCCAACATCAGTTGGAATCCATACCCAGCAAGAGATGTTGGTGTGCTTACCTAGCAACAAATGGTAGTGTCCTTACCTCATAACATGCAAATGCTAGTGTCCATACCCAATTACATATATTGGTGTCCATACCCAACAACAAAGTGTTCCTGTCGTGTAAACATACCCAGCTTTTTAAGTTGGTGTCATGACCATAACTACTCCCAAGTACTAGTGACATAACAAAACATAATAAGCATCATATGGCATAAACCATAATCATCATTTTAACAATCACATTCATTCATCTTATTCAAACCTTAACAATCATATTCATTCATTCATCTTGTTCATAGTTACATACGTAATCAAGTAGCAACATGATAGCATACATTAGTACACTCATAGTACACACATAAGTCATTCTAAACTATTTGAAAACCATCTTTTCTTGTAAAGTTTCCATTAGCCTCTTTAAAAAATCATGGTATAATAACATCATAATATATATATATATACACACACACACACACACACACTATGAAATAACATTTAAGCATAATAAAATTTCACATAATCAATCCATAAGAATGATAGCCTACTTTGAAAACTATTTTTCTTGTAAATCATGTTTCCAAGCATATATGCCACCCAAAAGCATTAAAAGTGGGACATAGAACTTACCTTCGGTGTTAGAATCCTTTAATCTCACAACCTTGATGGATTTTGTAATTAAACCCTAGAAACCATCGACTTAGATGGTCCTAGATCACACAATTTAATGTAAATCATCAAATTAATCACAGGATAAGCATAGAACCACCTATCCTCACAAACCCTAACCATTAATTCAACGATACATGATCAAACAAAGCCTTTTCTTCTTTTTTTCCTTGAAGTCGTAATTGAAGGGTGGGAATTGGGGGTTCTCGGCCACCAATGACAAAGGGAGGAGAGATTAAGGTTATATTGCTTTAATCTTCCCGTTAATTCTTTCATGAGTTAATTACATAGATGGTCCCTATGGTTTTTGAAAAATAACAAGTTTGGGTACTAAGCAAAAAAAGTAACAAGTTTAAGTACTTATTTTTAATTTTGTAACAAGTTTGGGGTACTAACACTAACGAACATTAAACTTTTTGTCTAAGTGAAGCACATTTTAGTCATTTATGATATGAGGGAATAACTATGTAACTTACCAAAATTGTATGATACTTGAGGGACTATTATTTTATTTTACATAATCTGTTAAAAGTTTAAAAAAATAATCACTTCTTTTCTTTGTTAAAACTGTGCCACCCCATCACTCATCCTCATCTTACATCCTCATTCTCTGTTAAAACTTCGTCGGCACCACCACACCTTTGCCTCTTCCCTTCTCTTCCAACACTGACATCTCAACCCACCTAAATTTCTTCTTAATTTTTTACACTTAAATGGAACCTTCAAGTGGTGGAATCCCACCACCTAAACACCCTCCTGGTCCGATTTCTATTCAAGTCTAATTTCCATCGATGAGTACTCCTTCAAAAGAAAATACCACCAGGGCACCACCTGTTTGTTTGTTCTACCTGTTCTAGTTGAAATTATGGCTTTTTATTTGTTAAAAGTATGGTAGTGATTCAGTTAAGGTTATGTTCATATAAACCCCGATTATAGAGAATGAAGATGAGAGGTGTCGACTTTTTGGATTTCTAGATCTCTGGTCCACCGGATTTCATTAATGGGGGGTACGATGGTGACCTTTGTGTACGAATATGGTGGTAAGCATCGTGGGAAGTGAATATGGCAATTGGCGTGGTGAGTAAGATTGACGATATGGTGGCGTGAAAGATCAATGGTGTGGTGAATGATGGTGGTTTTGGTGTCTTTATGGGTGGTGGACCTGGTGGTATCAATGAAGGTGGGTGGTGGTATCATCGGAGGTGGGTGGAGGTGGGTGATCTGGTAGTTTGGGAGAGATTTGATTAATATAAAAGTCAAATATTTTATATTTATGGTTTACATATATAGTCCATCCACTTAAAATATGTTTAATAACATAAATAGTCCATATAATTATAAAATAGTAATTTGGTAAATTAATCAAAACTTAACAAAAACTTAACGGAAGTTAGTGTTAGTATCCCTAGACTTGTTACAAAATCAAAAATAAATACTCAAACCTCTTACTTTTTTTACTTATTACCCAACCTATTATTTTTTATAAACCATAAGGATCATCTGTGTAATTAACTCTTATTTCCTAGTTAACCATTTAGCCCCTAGTCATAAAATCTTTAATTTTCAAGTATTTTTTATTATTTTTAGGCCCCCAAACTAGTATACAAGAACCTTGAATTTTATAATGTTACACTGGTATGATAACTTTAAAATCTGTATTTTCTTTAAGTGGTAGGGTGTTATCAATATAAAGAACAAGACTCACGTCTGCGAAAACAAAGTTGTGTATTTATTTAAAGACTCACTATGAAACAACGGAAAGTATACAACACGTTTCAACTCTCAAATACGAAATAGAAGTTGGAAAACAAACACACGAGGCAGAGGTGGAAATTAGAATGCCTTCTCCCTTATCCGACAAAACCACGTTTATGACTTGTCGGTTCGCATCACGAGTAATAGTTCTTGCGAAATTAAGCACAAAAAGCTAAATTAAATCAAAAAAATATATTCTTTTGGTAACATTGAAATTTCTAATATTATGTTTTCTAGTGATTTATATTTTCTTGTTTTTAAACTTCTAAAAATTAGTAAAAGATGAATGTTTTGTTGTTTATTACTTTATTTATGTTTTTGTGCAATTATTTTTTAGAGTTAAATAAATGAATAGTCCCTAGAATAAGGTCATTTTCAATTTTGATTCCCAATTATCACTTATTATAAATTTTCAGACTAACAACATTTTATATCAATTTTGTCCCCAATCTAGACGGACATGAACTTTTTAGTTAAAAATTTCTGAAATGACCAAAATATTTCTTAATTAATAAATAAAAAATAAAGAAAAAACCTACTCTATCCCTTTTTCATCATTTCACCATACCACGATCACACCCATGCTACCTCAGCTCGTCATCACTAATCAAGGGTGACTATGCTGGTGATTTCTAGTTCTCTAGCAGTAGAGCCCAACAAATGTGGTGTGTAGCAGCATTATGCGCTAATTCCTGCTCCTCCACCGTCACACGTCGGTTTGTGCTCCATGTATGCCTAAGGAAAATTTGAAGTGCGCCACCATCGCTGTCGTACAACGTTTTGTGAAGCTGCAAGTCATAGTTTATACCAACAACTTCTTCTTTAACTTGAACCAGCCATTATCGCACATCTTCTATTCTTTCAAAACAAGATGAATTTCAAACTCAAGAGTTAGCGCTTCTGCATGAAATGTATGAATTTTGGAATTGGTGTTGCTTGATTGAAGAGTTGTAAAGCAGTTTCGTTGTCTCATCATTATAGTTAATTCTAAAAACATTTAAAGCTAAAACTTTTATGTAATATGAAGCAAGTCGGGAGATTGAAGAATCACTTCTAGAATATGTAATACAATAATTTAGAGATAGAAATGGTTGATTGCAGGTATGTTCCTCACGGAAACTAAGAGCAAACTTATGACCTCGAATCGAAATTCATCATGTTCTTATTCCCTAACGCTAATGATTCAAACTTTGATTCGCTATTGGTGCACATTCAAATCGGCTACTTGCTAATGAAGATTCAAAGTTCTTAACTTCACCGATAGATTAGTTTAAAAATGTTTTTCATCAAAGATGCGAATTTTTTCGCAAAATCAGACTTTGAAAAATAGAATCTAATGCCAAAATAAATTTAAAAAACTGAGTATATGCATATTAAGGTGCAGTTTGTTTTTCAGAGGTAAAATGTTTGTAGTCTGCGGACCATATCTGTAGACATCTATAGAAGAAGAGGTGGACCAAACCTTTGCAGTCTGCAACAAGAAGAGTGTCTGTTTTTTAACGTCTGCAATCTGCTAAAATAAACTGGTGGTGGTATACGGCGGTGCTAGACGATGGTGGTGATGGTAGATGGTGGGTGGTGGTGGACGGTAGGTGATGATGGACGGTGGGTGGTGAGGGACAGTGGTGGAGGCGGACGGTGGTGGTGGCGGATGGTGGTGGTGGCGGAAGGTGGTGGTGGCGGAACAGTGGTGGTGGTGGTGGTGGCAGACGGTGGTGGTGGAGGTGGATGGTAGTGGTGGACATGGGTGGTGGTGGGTGATAGTGTTTAACGCTCTGCAGACTTTAGAAATGGCTGTGCTAGATCTACACCAAAAAGAGCTCGCGCAGACTTTTTTTAATGAAACGTCTTAAGAAAAACAAACAGTCTGCAGATGGTAATGTCTGCGCATGGTCTGCACGGTGCAGACAGAAGAGTCTTCGCAGACCTTTTTTAGAAAAACAAATACCACCTAATATATATATGTGCGGTACAGAATCAAAAAAAATTGATGTGAAAACAAATTTGAAAGTTCGCTTGCAACTTAAATAATCATGGGATTATGAAAATAACGACCAAGAACACACATTGAAAGCAATGATGATCAAACAAAAGCTTATCATTCCAATCACCATAAAAAATCAAACATAAAACTAAAGAGGGATATATTCTGTTATTTACATATATTTTAATGTTATTTTTTTCTTTCACCAAAGTTATAACGGTCATTCATATTGATTTAACGGAAAAAAGCTAACCTCAATTCAATCTAGGGATACACCGACAAGGGGCTGTTTAGCAGCATCTGAATCAGTTTCTTAATGATTCAGATGTCTGAATGGTTTAACACTTAATGGTTCAGACTATTTGTTTCGCGAGCAAATATCTGAATGGTTCAGACATTTGCCTCTGAATGGTTAAGCATTATATTAATGCTGAGTTGTTAAGAGGTCTACTGCTGAATGGTTAAGACCTCTTATCTGAATTGGTCAGACATTTGCATTTGAATAGTTAAGCGATATAATAGTTCTTAATGGTTCAGACCTCTTAATGATGCATCACTTAATGGTTGACCACTTATTGTTACAACTTGGCATACGTGGAAGCGTTTACATTCCATTTTACATCTTCATCCGTATTTATATTAAATATCATTATTGTTTCTCTTTTTTTCAAATTAAAAAATATTTTTTTATATATTTATCATTAATTTTTCTCTCTCCTCCCCTCACAATCATTTTCAAAAATTATTAAAAAATTATAAGTGGTAAACAGCGTCACCCTATATATAAACAGGAACAGGAAAAATTTCCCTCAGTTCCTCTTATAAACACTTACAATAATTTATTATAATATAAGAAACACACTCATATTTATAAGAAACCCACTGTAAATGCTCTTAGAGTGAAAACTAGTAATAAATTATGCCGAGTGACTAAACTTTCAAAATAGTCATACCACATGACCATCTGTGTAATTAACTCTATTTTTTAATTAGTTTTCTCCTTATTATTTATTTTAAACCTAATTTTTTATGGAACTAATTTATTTAAGATGTAAAATTAAATAAAGAAAATTGTATATTGTTTATTTACTTTAATTATCTATTAAATAAGTAAAAAATATATTTCGTAACTGAAGCGGTTTAAAAACTTCAACTGGGCTTGAGCCGGTCTCAAAACGGTTCCAATCAATGTGGGTTATATCCTTCCTCCAATCGGTTCTAAACTATACTGATTTTCTCTCGAAGCGGTTTTGATCATGTTGACCTGAAATCAATTCGATGCGACCCAAAATGATTTATAAGCCCCAACCGTTATGTTCAACCCTTGGCCAAAACACATATGGAAGAGAAGATTTAAGTGTCGTGCAACATTTCTTTTTTATAGTTTCCCAAAAGAGGTTGATAGTGGTGGTAATCATACATTTCCCAACCTCTACTTTTGTAGCATCCACTTTTTGTCTCCAAGACCATCACCACGTTCTTTTTTAACCTTGTCTTTTACTTTCAACCAAATTTTCTTTTTATATGTTTATTTATATGCCTTTTTTAACCAACTTAATATTACTCCCTCTTTTGGTTTTATTATCTACAAACGAAAAGAATAATAATATATGTAACTGATACAATTTTTGTTAGTATTATGGTTTTGCCTTTTACATAAAATTACTTATTAGTCAATGAACTTGCACGGTACGATAGGATGTTGGAAGTTTATGTTGGATCATATGAGGTTGGTGCAACCAAAACAACACTTAGAATATTTTTGAAGTACAATTGAAGAAGTCTTTCGAAGCTAAAGCTGCTCTTCCGAAGACAAGTTGAAGATCTTCCGAATCTTAAGTATGAAGAACTTCCGAAGGAAAAACTAAGTCTTCCGAGACTAAGTAGTTTTACTTCTGAAGTATATGAAGAACTTTTGAAGGTAGAACCAAGTCTTCCGAAGTATATGAAGACCATGTAATTCTCCTTCCGAATCATTCACACTTAGAAGATCCAAGACAAAGTCTTCCGAAGAATGAAGTCACAAAGACTTACAGAAGACTTGGAAGAAGTTGATTCTTCTGAAGTATATATAGCCTCGGAAAAACTTATTCTTCCGAAACCATTTTGCCTTCGGAAGAATCAACTATGAACCAGTGGACATAAGTATGGGCTATCTGACATCCGCTGACAACTCTGATACACTGCATGGCATTTTCGCACTCCCATGTAGTTAACCATACTTTAATCCACTGTTTACCTTTTTCAGTTAGTATAGTTACCATACTTAGTTGGTGACAAAAGGTAAGTCATGGACCTGTCATGACTATCTAATCTAGGATATTATTTTATCTTAGATATTTTACTTCTAGCAATGTAGTATTTGCTTAGCGGTAAATTCCAGCTGGTTTTTCAAGTATAACCGGCTGTAGATAGCAGTATATATAGTTTCTCATTGTAACTTATGTAACCGTGCTTCTAAGAGTCTTGTAATACTGAGTTGAGAAATAATATATACAAGTATCTTGAAAACCATTATTATGTTCATTAACTTATTATATTATTGTAACTTAGTTAGAGATTCCTCTTCATCAACTAAGTGAGACTTAGTGAGTTTGTGAAATACAAAATTTGTGTTGAGAGACCAACATCGATCCTGCAATTGGTATCAGAGCTTTTTAGACTCTTGATTTGAGATCTAACCATCCCAAATCACCCATGTTTCTTCACACCTACTCACTTCACTCAAATGACTCTTAACCAAAAGTTTTTTGAGTCCGAGATGGGAACCATGACCAAGGCTCCTATCATCACCCCTGATGATTTTGGAACCTGGTGCAAACATATTGAAGGTTTTATCAAGTATCCAGACAGCCACATATGGAGATTTTTCACTCATGGTCCTTACAAGCCAAAGGTGGCGGACCCGGCTGGTAATGGCGCCATGATTGAGAAAGCTATTGAAGACTACTCTGATGAAGACTTCAAGAAGATGGACATCGACTACAAAGCGATGACCGTGTTGCTTACTGCCATACCAAACTCCATAATGGCAGGCTTTGAAGCTGTCGTACTCTGGTTCCACTGAATCAAAGGAAAACAAGAAGGACATGCTGAAGCAGAAGTTTGAGAACTTCACTTATGTTGTTGGTGAGACCTTGAGCCAACAATACTTTAGGTATAGATCTGATCATCTCTCTTCAGACTATGGGAGTTGCTCTTGAGAAAATAAACATAGTCAGAAAATTCATGAGTGCACTTCCTCATGAGTGGACTTTTTACTGTGTCTTAATCAAGAGAACTGAAAATCTCAACACTCTCACTATGACTGAACTTGCAGGACTGTGTGAAGGGTGGTCAATACAACCAGTCTCACAACGACGAGGGGTTTAGAACACTTAACAATTCAAATGGGGAACTGGGTTTGAGTATAATGATACTAAGAACACAAGTAAATAGTAAGACAGAACTAAGAACAAGAACAAACAAGTATGGTTTTGAAGGATGCTGTATATTGCTCTGAAGTTCTATTACAAGTGTTTACAAAGCATGTCCGAATTACAAGAACGTGAGACACTTTATACTACATCCTACAACCGTCAATACTTAGAAAGACAGTTGAAAACACTAATCTAGACAACAAGATCAACGTAAAGTCAAAAGGCAGATTGCCTTTTGACTAGTGACTATGACATGCCATAGCTCATATCCTTTTCTAATATAAAAAGATTTATAGGTACAAAAGTAGGAAGTTACAGACAAAGACCTTATTCTATTGTTTACAAAAGCATGGACTTTTCACCAACTCATACAAGTTGGTGAGTCTTTAGAGTTGCAGCGGAAAATGTGTCAGCTTTACGTAAAGTAGATCAGAGAAAGTATGTCTTCTCTGTCTTTGGAAGAAATCAGTCCTTATAGCAAAATGGCTTCGGAAGACTTTGTCTCTGAAGCTTCGGAAGACTTCATCTTTGGCTTTGGAAGATTTTAACTTTGGCTTTGGAAGATTTTACACTTAGAGTATTTTCTGATGTAGAGTGTAAAACTTCCAAAGCACTTCTACCTTGTACGTCCAGTGCATGCGTGCAGAAAGACCCTTGATTGTTTTGGCTTCTTTGGTTGCATCAGCCTTATAATCTTCTGATATTATCTTACAAACTCTCCCTAGGCTGATGCTACCAAAAGAAAGAAGTTTTTAAGATATTGATAGTCCTCATCAGGATCAAGACCAATCCTCTCTTTATCATCTGGTCAGGATCCCTCAGACTTTTATAGTATCTTTTCATATCATAGAGATCATGTAGAGGAAGATCAAGCATGTCTTGCCAGAAGTAGATATCTTGACCTCCTTGATCTCTGATGACATACCATCTGTCCGGATTAGTAGTGAAACTCTAGGACAAGATGGGTCTTCTAATGTTAAGAGGCTCTACATGAATAGGAGTTCATTGAGCAGCCTCTTCATGCACTACCTCAGGATGCTCTGACTCATCCTGAGTTGTGGAGGTGGATGTCTTGGTCTTCTTCTTCTTTGAAACACTTTTCCTGGCCATTCTTTTCCTCCTCTTTGAAGTTTTTAACTAAGAGGACTGGTCTTCAGCACCAGACTGTTCTGTTGTGTCTCTCTCAGTTGGGATCTCTTCTCTCACAGGTTCAGATGGAGAGAGAAGAGAACCCTGCTGCGGATCAGAAGACGAAGTTAGGTTAGATGCAGCTCTAGGTTCAGGTTGTGTTATCTCAAGGTTAATCAATCATGTTGAATCTTGTAAGTATGTTTTGTACATACTTTGACTGACTTATGAAGATGCCATTGGCAACTTGCTTCACTTGAATTCCCAGAAATAAATTAAGTTCCCCCATGGCACTCATTTCAAATCTATTCTTCTTCAGCCTCTCAAAGTCTTTGCAGAGCTTTGGATTAGTTGATCCGAAGATAATGACACCCACATTTACTTGAACCAGCATTAAGTCATTCCCTGTTCCTTTGATTAAGAGAGTTCCATCTATAGTACCTCTCTTATAACCATGTTGATAGAGATACTGAGATAGTGTTTCATACCACTTTCTTGGAGCTTGGTGTAGTCCATAAAGAGCTTTATCAAGCTTGCAGACATAATCAGGATGATCTGCGTCTGCAAAGCTAGGTGGTTGTTTGACATACACCTCTTCATCAATCACCCCATATAGAAAAGCACACTTGACATCAAGTTTGTAGACCTTGAAATCCTTGAATGATGCAAAAGCCAGGAATATTCTTACAGCTTTAAGTCTTGCCACATGAGCGAAAACATCTGTGTAATCAATTCCCTCTTCTTATGTGTACCCTTGAACAACTAGTCTTGCCTTGTTCTTGATGAAAAGTCCTCTATCATCATTCTTGTTCCTAAAAACCCACTTGGTTCCTATGGTAGTCTCCCCATAAGGAAGAGGACATAGGTTCCAAACCTTCTGTCTTTTGAAGTGAAGCAGCTCCTCTTGCATTGCTTTAACCCAGCTTCCATCTTTCAAAGCCTCATCAACTTTCTTTGGATCTACTTGGGATAAGAAGCAAGAGTGTAGACAACACATTTTTGTCATGGGTTTGTCCTCTTGTTCTCACCCCTGTATTAATATTTCCAATGATGTTTGTGGTGGGGTGTGACTTGTGGATCCTAAGTTGAGGGATCACAGCAAGTTGATTGGAAAGATTCAAATTAGAGAAATTTAGATCTGGAAATGGAGTATCACCCACCACATCAGCACACTTATCAAATGAGACTTGATCCAATGAGTGTGTAACATCATTTATGTTGTCTTTTATGGAGTGGTTATCAACATCAAGAAATTCTTGATCACTGTCACCACCTCCATTTCCTTCTACATTTAAAGCTCCTTCACTTGAGTTTTGAACCTCTGAGCTGGAATTTGAAGGCATCTCAGATGTATCAGCTGAATTTGTCATGTTTGTGCTGATAGGATCTTTATATGCAGGGTTAGTTACCACTGGAGCTGAAGTAGTATTCTTGCTTGGTCTTCTCAGCTCAAATCTTAGGTTAGGATCTCCTATTGATATGTTACATGTAGATCTTGAAACATCCTCACAAGACTTGTTAAAACAGTTGGTAACTAAATCAAGATCAAATAGCCAATCCGGACTAGAACCTTTTACATTGGGAGTGTGCTCATTGAAGGTCACATTGGCTGACTCCTCAACTACTCTAGTTCTGAGATTGTATACCCTATAAGCCTTAGCTTCAGAAGAGTATCCAATAAAATGTCCATCATCTGATTTCTCAGCAAACTTGGCTACCTGATCTTTGGTATTCAAGATGGTGCATGGACATCCAAATGACCTGGGGAAACCAAGGAATGATCTCCTTTTGTGCCACAGCTCATAAGGAGTTTTACCATGAGTCTCAACTACTAAAACTCTGTTCTGCATATAACAGGCTGTGTTAACAGCCTCTGCCCAGAAGGTGATGGGCAGTTTAGAGTCAGACAACATGGTTCTTGCAGCCACAATAAATGTCTTGTTTCTCCTCTCAGTAACATCATTTTGCTGAGGAGTCCTGGGAGTACTATATTGTCTTGTAATACCTTTTTCATCACAAAATATATCAAGGATTTTGTTCTTAAATTCTGTTCCTTGATCACATCTTATGGTCTTGACCTCTGGGCACAACTGTGAGAGAGATCACTGAAGAAAAATCTTCTTTAATCTAGTTGTTTGATCATATCATGACTCCCACTGTTGCTGAAGATAACAGGATTATGGTCTGGAAATATGATCCAGAGTGGGATTGTGCACTTATCAAGAGAGTATCTGGAAGAGTTGAATACTTCCACTTACTTGAATCAATCTTGTTGTTGCCTCATACTGACATCAAAGACCTTCAAAGTTTGATCATCTCCAACTACCCAATAAGCCCAAGAGGAAGAGATTTCTCTACAATGGTTGGAAAGTTGAAAACAAAATTTGATCATCTCCAACTACCCAAGGAAGCAAGAAGAGAAGATGGGGAACACAAGAAAAGATACCAAGGGAAAAGAAGATCAAAATCCAACTCCTCTACACTGGTTGATGATGATATCATAAGGAGGGTTGGATACTCTAACAGAAAAACAGCTACCATAAAAGTCATTGAAGGAAATCAATACACTCTTCCCATTACTGAGTGGGGATATGTGGAGAAGACTAAAGAACTGGTGCTGATGAGAAATGAAGAAAAGAAGAAAGCAAGGAGTATAAGATTGTTTGATCTAATTGAAATTAAACTTCTGCATCCAAGCTACACTTCATACCTACATGATAAGTTCTTCCCAAAACTCAAAGATAATCAAGCTCAAAATGACCTATGCCTGTATTTGCATATCATACAAGTCATTGACAAACTGCATGCAAAAGCATATAAAAGAAGAAGATATGAGGCTGGACTGTTAAGAGGAGCTAACATCAAGGAAGTATCTGAACTGAGGATGTCAGAACAAGATGAGCTGGAAATAGTCAATAATCAGAGTTTTATGGAAACTCTCACTACAGAAGAATACATTTTGGGATTGAGCTTTGAGACACTACAAATGATATGCAGAATGGAGATCAAGTACAAGTACGATGATCAAATGGATGCAGTGTCATATTTCAACAAGAAAATGGTGTCAAGAGTCAAAGAGCTTTCAGTTTTGAAGACCTGATTACAAGTGTTTAAGCCTAAGGGGGAGTATTGTTAGATCTTGGAATAATAGGTCTAGATCATTTTGTATAGGCTTAGAACTTTAATTAATACATGTAATGAATATTTGTAATTCATTATGTATATATATAGGTTAACCCATATGTGCGTTGATTTATGTGTATGATTACAGGTACAAACATTATACTTGATCAATTTCGGAAATTGACTAAGTGTAAGAAACATCTACGGATGAACATTTTTGTTCTTCCGTAGATATCTTTCTTACAAGACATTCATCAGAAGATCTTCTACGGATGAATATGGGTATTCACATGAACAAAGTAACTACGGAAGATCAAGTAGCTGCGGAAGAACAAAGTAACTGCGGAAGATCAAGTAGCTGCGGATGAACAAAGTAACTACGGAAGAACCAGACACGTAAATCATACAAGTGTTTCTAGTCAACAAGTCAACAAGTCAATCACAGACTCCAAGAGATTCGCTGTTTCCTTAACAGAAACATGCGTGTCTATAAATATGAGTCCTAGGTTTCACATCAAACACACAGCAAGAAACGGCGACAAAAATACCATCACATCGTTTCGCACGATCAACACAAACCTTAGCAGCCGTCACATCAACTCACCAAAAATCATAAACACAATCATAGCATAGAATTTTGTTAGCAATTATTATTTGATTCTTTGTAATCATTAATCAGTTTTAATGAATTACGTTTGATTCAAATCATTATTCTTTGCATATTGTTGATATCGTTTGATCATTTATTGTTTATTTTCTCTGGCATCGATATTTATTTGTTAATCAATTAAACAACGATTAATGGTAATTCCGCGATCATTAATTCGAAACCAATCTAACACTGATAATTCCTGGTTGTGATCCTTGGATTCACAGGTGGTATCAGAGCCAAGTGCTCATTGCTCTAGATCGATTGATCTATCTGTGTTAGAATTGTTTAATTCGAAACCTAGATCTTTTAGTTTTCTGACTAGATCTATAATTTTTTTTAGCAAAAGTAATTGGTGTGAAGATTTGAAATTCAATAAATCAGTGATTTGTCATTCAGCGAGTACTGTTACATTGATCGGTTAACATTGATCTATATTCAAATTAATTGAAACATAGATCTGTGTTATTGGCTGACTCTCATTAACTTTTCATAAGTAACTTTGTTTTAGTTAAAACTTCAATATTTGACTAAAATGAGTAGGTTTGTCGGTGGATCATCGTACCAGCCTCCAAAGTTGGAAACAAAAGCAGACTTTAAATCCTGGAAGATCAAGTTCTGAAATCATGTGAACTACACTAATTCTGACTTATGGGTATCAATAACTAAAGGTCCTTATATTCCACCCACCCTTGGGCCGGATTATAATGACAAAAATCAACCCATAAGTACAAAAGATCTGGCACCTGATGATATTAAAAAGGTTAAAGTTGATATTAGAGCATACAGTTTGCTCAGTATGGCTTTACTAGAAGAAATACTAATCAGGTGTGAGAATTATAAAACAGCAAATTCCTTGTGGAAGTTACTTCATACTCTTTGTGAAGGGAGTTATGAAATCAGAAGCATTAGGAAGGACACACTTCGCTCACAATATGAAACATTTCATCATATTGAGGGTGAATCAATTCCTCAACAACTCCATAGGTTTATGCAATTGGTAACCGAGATGAACATCATGGAGTTGAAGTATACAAATGAGGAATTGAACAAAAAGATGCTCCATACATTGCCGGAAAGTTGGAAGCAAACTGTGTCCATGTTCAAGAACACCATTGATCTCAAAGCAACTGGCTTAGATACACTGGTAGCTGAAGTTGTGGCACTTGAAATGGATCAGAAATCAAGAAACAAGAGTGTGAGAACACATGTCACACCTTATCATTTTAAAGAAACCAAAAGTGCTGGAAGTGCTTTTATCTCTAACAATGATAGTGACAACTCTTGTACTTTGAGTGAAGATGAAGAAGAAGTGAGCTTTTATGCATAAAAGCCTTCAAAGAAATCTTCTCAAAGTAAATCAGGAAAAGAAAAAGGAAGACCTGATCATAGAAAAGATGCATCTACATTAGCAGCAAAGTCTTCAACAAACAACAACCAAGCAGAGCCCATTACTGTGATTCTGGATTCTGAAGAACAAAAGCAGCATTTGCAGCTTTTAGTTCAAGTTTTCAAGCCTACTTAGGAAGCACCTTAACACCTGCAAATATCTGCCAACAAGACTTGGAAGAACTACATCCAGATGTAGTAGAGGAGATGGATCTTCAAAGGCAAATGGCAATGATTTCTTGTAGAGCCAAACAATACTTGAGAAGAAACAAAAGTTTGGCTGCAGCAAGCAAAACATCAAAGATTGGTGTTGATAAGTCAAAGGTAAGATGTTTCAAATGCAATCTCTATGGGCACTTCTCAAGAGAATGTAATCAACAATCAAATCCTAACATGAGACAACAGTAGCAACATCAGTCTCATCAGCATCAATCTTATCAAACAACAACATCTCAGAGATCTTATAGACAACCACAGCTAACCAACTCATCCCCACCAGTCACAAATGCATCAGCAGGACCTAGTAATTCTAGAGAAACTAGGATGATCATTCTCCAAGATGGAACCTATGACTGGAGCATGTATGAGAAGGAAGTTTTGGATGAAAATCAAGCTTTAATGGCCCACATGGAGAACAAAGTTCCACCTATGGCTAGAGAGGTAAGAGATAGATTGTGTTCATCAATGTAGGCTGAGGAAGTTGAAATATATAGAGTCCATGATCAACAACTGGCTGATAAAGTAAAAGAAATAATGATTTTGAATGAATCTCATGTAAGAGAACATAAATTATATCAATTCAAAATTAACTCTTTACAAAAAGATTTAGATAAATTTGTTTCAGAAAATTACAGCTCAAAAGCCCAAGTTGAGCATCTGACCACTTCCTTAATTAAATCCATGGCTGATCATGCATCAACTGAAGTGAAACTTCAGAAATTTCAACTTTCATCTCAGCAATATGAGAAATTATTGAATTCTCATACTGAATCAAAGAACAGGTATGGGTTGGGATATAATGTTGTGCACCTCCTTTGAATGATAACTATACAACTTTACCTGAATCAATGACAAATAGCTTGTCAAATCATTTTGTGCCATGCACCAAGTTTGAAACAAACTGTACTGAACAAGTTAATAACAATGAATCTGAGGTGAGTGAAACTGAGTCTTCTGAATCAGATAAAATCAAACAAAATGAATCAGAATTTGACTTTGATGGATGTGATGACTTGGATGATTCTGATGAACATGATGATAACTGTGCGGATCAACTGAACATTGGTAAGAATGTTTCAGTTGAAACAATCATTCCCAAAGTACTTGAGCAAACAAAGTTGCCATATCCTCCTAAGCAAAGAAACATGTTGAAGACTATTTGCAAGAGAATAGCTCAGCTAAATGAAGGTCTTCAAGTACTTCATCAGCAACAAAAACCTTCAACTGAAGTGATTGATAAGTGTACATCTACTGAAGTTCACAAATCTTCCTTAGAAACTGAAAAGAAGCGAGTATCAGCAGAACTTCTCCGGAAGAAGAAACATTCTTCAGTAGCAGATCTGCGGAAAAACAAATCTACTGAATCAGTAGATGATCTGCGGAAGGCAAAAGAAACGACCAAAAAGAAAACAACTCAAAAAGGTGTGAGCTCAAAGCAACAAACTTCAGCTGATAAACATGAACCTTTTGACATCATGTCAGGAAAAGGAAAGGAGTCAGCTTCAGTAAAGTTTGAGAAGGAGTTGAAGACTCAAAAACAGCAAAAGAAGAAGAAATTAATTGAGTCTGATAATGAGTCAGAAGAAAAGTATTGCAAATGGTGTGATATGAAAAATCACAACACTGAAGACTGTTACTTCAGCAGCTATTGCTCCATCTGCAATATGAACAATCACATGACTTCAGACTGTTACTTCAACAAACATTGTGCTATTTGTAACAAAAATAACCATTCCACTCAGGAATGTTATTTTAACAAAAAGAACAAGACAAAGAGCACAAAGAAGAAACAACCTGAGAAGGATGAATCAGAATCTCAATCAAGCAAGATCAAAAAGATTCAAGATTAAAGAAACAACAAAAACAAAAACAAAAGATGTCAAAATCACAAGAGAAACCATCAGTTGATAGTGAACCTTTGAAGAAAAGACAACCTGAACAGAAATCAAAGACTCCTCAACAATCAAAGACACCTCGCAAAAAGGTGGATTTGAACAATAAGAAGTCAAATGCTAAAGCTACTTTCTTTGATAATTTTGAAAAAGGAACTCATGTTTCACATTCAAAATCAAAGGATGATGAAACTTTCAACAATCAAGGATCATCATCAAACTCAAAACAGCAAACAAAGAAAGAGAAGATCCTTGAGGAAGAGTTTGAACAATCAGAACAAAATTTCACAAGTTCATCATCAACAGAATCATCCTCACCACAAACAACACACAATGAATCAATTGAATCTAAAATTAATACTGAATCTTCAAGACTCATTCATTAGGAAGTTAACATTTTAGACTCCACAGGATCACCCAAGATCATTAAGACTTGGGTTTCCAAATCTAATTGATTTCTTTAATTGTGCAGGAACAATCTTGGAGAGCTGACAATAAGTGGTATGTTGACAGTGGTTGTTCCAGACATATGACAGGAAACTGTTCTTTTCTCCATGACTTCAAACATAAAAATGCTTAGGAATGGTAACTAATGGTGTGCTCAAATTTGAGAAAGTAAATTATTGTGAAAATTTGCAATATAATTTATTGAGTGTGTCTCAAATTTGTGATCAAAATTATACCACATTATTTGATAACACTAATTGTTACATTCTTAAGCCAGGTTTTGCAGTTCCAGAAGATTGGATCCTTCTTAAAGCATCAAGAAAAGGAAACATATATGTTTTGGATATGAACAATACAACACTCACAAACAATGAAACATGCCTGCTATCTAAGTCATCAGAAGATGAATCTCAGTTGTGGCATAGAAGGCTTGTTCATTCCAACTTGAAGAACATGAATAAATTGGTGAAAAATGACTTAGTCATTGGATTGCCAAAGAAAGAATTTTCTTGTTCAAACCATTGTCCTTCATGTTATAAAGGAAAACAATATAGAGTGTCACATAAATCCAAAATAATAAATTCAAACACTACACCACTCAAATTGCTTCACATGGATCTTTTTGGTCCAACTAATGTGATGAGCATTGGAAAAAGGCAATATTGTTTAGTGGTTGTGGATGACTTCACTAGATTCACATGGGTCTTTTTCTTAAAACAAAGAGTGAAACATCAAAACATTAATGGAGTTTATCACAAAGATTGAGAATCAACTTGATTTAAAAGTTAAAATTTTTAGGAGTGACAATGGGACTGAATTTGTTAATACTGTCTTAGATTCATTTTGCAGGAATAAAGGCATAGCAAGGCAATTCAGTGCACCAAGAACTCCATAACAAAATAGAGTTGCTGAAAGAAGAAACAGAACTCTCATTAAAGTAGCAAGAACAATGCTAGCTGATTCACAATTGCCAATCACCTTTTGGGCTGAAGCAGTGAACACAGCATGCAATGTTCAAAACAGGATATTAATTGTCAAAGAACACAATAAAACACCTTATTAGCTTTTATTTAAAAAAAAAACCTTACATAGGATATCTTAGAGCTTTTGGGTGTCATGTATCTGTTTTAAACACAAAAGAACAATTAGGAAAATTTTCAGAGAAAGCCTATGATGGTTTCTTCGTTGGATATTTTTCAACATCTAAATCATATAGGATCTACATTCCACAACAAAACATTGTGGAAGAAATTCCTAATGTGTCTTTTGATGAATCCTTATTTCCTAAATCTGTAAAAGGATCATCATGGTTGTTTGATATAGATGCACTCACAAACTCATTTAACTCTGGTTATTTGAATGCTGCAGGTACTGAGGATACATGCTATCCATTTGTTCCTCCAAACATGAATGAAGTGTCATTATCTGCTGATCCTCCAAGAATACAAACTTCAAGTATCAGGGAACAAGGAACACCAAATAATGTCAATAATGCAGCACAAGACCAAGCAAATGGATCTACATCCTCAGATGCAAACACTTCATCAGCAGCTACTGACTCTGCAGCCGTAGATGAGTGTCCTACATCCGGAGATGTGATTATTGGATCAGCTGATGTTCCATTCACATCAGTAGATTTCCACATATTGGAGATGGTCCATTGCATTCCAAATAGTCATTGTCAGCAAGTCAACAAAATACATCCGTAGATGTTACTGTAACTCCTGCAGAAGCACAAAATACATCCGTAGATGTTCCTGTAACTCCTGCGGATGGCACTCACAATGCAGCTGATGTACAAAACGAAAATCATTCAGCTTCCAATGATGATCAATTTGATTACTTCATAAATTCATCATCTCAGCTGGATATATCTGCATCAATGCATATGACTAACTTGGAATCATCTATTCCAGTTGAGTCCATTCCAACAACAAGAATTCATAAGACTCATCCAATAAACAACATCATTGGAGATCTCAATGAAAGAACCACAAGAAGCCAAGGGGGAGCTGCAAACATCTGTTTTTCACTTGTTTTCTTTCACAAATGGTTCCTCCAAACATTACAGCTGCACTAAAAGATAATAGCTGGATTGAAGCCATGCAAGAAGAACTTCAACAATTCAGAAAGCAAAAGGTCTGGAATCTAGTTGATCTTCCTGAAGGCCAACATCCAATTGGCACAAGGTGGTTATTCAAAAATAAACTAGATGACAGAGGTATCATTGTGAGAAACAAAGCTAGGCTGATTGCTCAAGGATATACTCAAGAAGAAGGGATAGACTATGATGAAGTTTTTGCACCAGTTGCAAGAATTGAAGCCATTAGAGTATTCCTAGCCTATGCATCATATAAGAAGTTCACTGTTTATCAAATGGATGTGAAGTGTGCCTTTTTATATGGGAAAATTGATGAAGAAGTCTATGTAGCTCAACCTCCAGGTTTTGAAGATCCTGATTACCCACATAAAGTATACAAGCTTGACAAAGCTTTGTATGGTCTTCATCAGGCACCAAGAAAGTGGTATGAAACATTATCATCTTTCTTGTTCAAGCATGGATACAAAAGGGGAACTATTGATCAGACTCTCTTTCTCAAACATGAATATCAAGACCTCTTAGTTGTTCAAATATATGTAGATGACATTATATTTGGATCAACAAACAAGAGACTGTGTGAAAGTTTTGAAGAGTTGATGAAATCTCAGTTTCAAATGAGCTCAATGGGAGAATTAACTTTCTTTCTTGGACTACAAGTTCATTAGAAAACAGATGGCATATTCATCAATCAAGAAAAGTATATTCATCAAGTATTGAAGAAGTACAATCTTGCTAATACATCTTCATGCAAAACACCTGCTTCAACAATTGACAAAATTGCACCTGATCCTACAGGAAAATCTATTGATCAAAGATTATATAGATCAATGATAGGATCTCTTATGTATTTAACTACCAGCAGACCTGACATAATGTTTGCTGTATGTGTGTGTGCTAGGTACCAAGCAGATCCAAAAGAGTCCCATCTGAATACTGTGAAGAGGATTTTCAGATATCTCAAAGGGAAACCAGCCCTTGGTCTATGGTATCCAAAAGATGGAGACTTCTCTCTCTACTCTTATTCAAACAGTGACTATGGAGGATGCAACAACAATAGAAAATCCACAACTAGTGGATGTCAATTTTTAGGACCAAGACTTGTTTCATGGTAGTGCAAAAAGCAAACAAATGTATCAGTATCCACAGCTGAGGCTGAGTTCATAACTGCTTCAGCTGGTTGCTCTCAAGTCCTTGGTTGCAAAACCAATTACTTGATTATGGTTACAATTTCCTTCAAACTCCAATTCATATTGACAATTCAGCTGCTATGTTTACCACAGCTAATCCAGTTCAACATAGTAAAACAAAGCATATTGAAATCAGATATCATTTTCTGAGAGATTGCTCAGAAAAAGGTTTAATCAAGTTAGTCAAAGTGGATACAACAAATCAGCTTACTGATCTATTCACTAAGGCCTTTGATTCAGTTAGATTTAATTTTCTAATTGAGTCTTTGGGCATGATTAACTTAGATTAATCATCATTAACAAAGAAAACCATGTGTCTGTCCTTGTCTTTATTTATTGTGTCTTCTATTTCTGCATGACATATGGTTTGGGAAATGATAGTACACTATGCTTCCTGAGTTCTTAAATTTTTTTAAAAACTGATCAAAAGTTCTTTGATATGCTTAACATAATGAAAAGGTGACTGTTTATGAGAAGCTTCATTTTGAGGATCAAGCAAGTAAGTCTTATCCTGATGTGATCAATTCTTTCACCCAAGCACACTATGTAAAACACTTTATAACTTCTATCTTTGCAAATCATATTCCCTCTATTTTGTGTGAACAAAGACCTGGGTTTATGAACACCATGAGATACATATGTATTCAACTGATGAAAAGATCATGATCCTCATCATCCCTCTGTTTTGTGTAAACAAAGACCTGGGTTAAAGGCACCTCTGTTTTACGTAAGTAAAGACCTGGTGACCTGATGATGATCATGTCTAAGCTCTCAAAAGAATTCATTGTGATCAACTGTATATTTACATAAGAGCTTTTATGACAAAGCATTTATGAGACAACTCATATGTCTCAAGATAGAATTTATAACTTAATGTACATAGTTTCTAAGTGTGAAAAAGTGATGAATTGACTCACAAACGGAGGACAAACTCTAATGTGAATTGAATGTGGAGCCCATAAAAGTTTATCACTAATAAACATGAAAACATGATAAACAGCATGTCTAGTTGATTCCATACTCTTGTTTGGATTTAAGTGGACAAACATACTTGCAATCAGGACTAGAATCAGGTCACAATTCAACAATCAACTCAATCAGGAAGAAGTTTAGTGTCATAGTATGATCCCATTATATGTGTTTATATGCATGTACATATTTTTAATTCAATTTTGTTACTTTTAGTTTATTTATTGTGTGTAATCTTTGGACTGTCATGTGCCTTTCATGCTATTTACTTCATAAATTTATGATGAATGCAACACTTTATCATTAATCACAAATTTAGGGGGAGTAGTTATTACATGAAATACATGAAACATAAACGCTGAATTCAATGATCCAAATTCAAATGAAGGAATTGGAACTTGAGCACAAACTTGGCTGAAGGATACATGAAGTTTTTCAAATTATATTTCTTGTGCACAAATTATCATGCAAACAAAGTCAACAAGGTCCAATAGCAATAAATGGTTTTATCAGTTGATTAGGACCATACAATCAAAGAAGTTTCAACTTTGCATCTTCAGCAGAAGTTGAAGCTACAGTACATTTTCCTGTTCAGTAGATGCTACAGTACAAACTTGGCTGAAGGATACATGAAGTTTTTCAAATTATATTTCTTGTGCACAAATTGTCATGCAAACAAAGTCAATAAGGTCCAATAGCAATAAATGGTTTTATCAGTTGATTAGGACCATACAATCAAAGAAGTTTCAACCTTGCATCTTTAGCATCAGCAGAAGCTACAGTACATTTCCCTGTTCAGTAGATACTACAGTGCAAAAAAAAAGGAATATGACCATCCGTAGATTGGTAACGTATGGATGTGGTAGTATTTAAAAGTATAATAGTTCCATAGACTGGTAATCTATGAAAATTCAAATTATACTTCATCAAAAATCAGTTTTTTAATTCTAAGTCATCCGTAGATGATCTACGGAAGAACTAAAATCTGCGGAAACAATAAAATTGGTAATAAGAATAGGGGGTCCCAGCTCATTTATTAACTGAAGTTAATATATCCGAGGGAGTATAAATGATGTTTTTGACTTGTCATTTCCATTCACTTTTTCAGAACACCTTTTTCAACCTAAAAAAAGGTTCAGATAAACCCCGTCCGACAATATTCAAAATTACCAATAACCTTTAAACCTTGCTTGATTCTTGATCTCCGTTCATTACAAGTTCAATAATATCAAGGTAAAATATATCATAATCCGAAATTATGAACTGATTGATTCATCATTTCTGTGTCTAAACTCTTCGTATTCTTAAGTGTGATGATTTTGCTCTAACATAATTTTCTTCATTCTTATAAACAGATGGCTAATCATTTTGCAAGAGAGCACAATGTATGTGCAATCTTAAATCCTGATGACCCTGTAGCAGAAGGATGTCTAGATATCATCAGATACCTATGACGATCCAGGCTTTTCTATGCTTTATCAGCAGAGCCTGTGATTCATCAAGCACACATCACTAATTTCTGGAATTCAGCTCGAATAGAGCAAGTTGGAGAATCTGAGGTGATAGTTGCTGAAATCAAGAATGAAAGGATGAGAGTTGATGAACAAACTATCAGAAGGGCACTTGAGCTGGGAGAACAAGAAGTTGGTCACCCGGATGTTTTTGAGAATGAGTACATAGAGAAAGTGTTCTATCTGATGGGTATGATGGTGACTTTGACAAGGGTGAGATAAAGAAAGGGAGATTATGCAAGCCATATAGATTCTTATGTCACACATATCTAAAGTGCATCTCCAACAGGAAGTCTGGGCTTGATAGATTCTCAAGGCACATTTCATCTGGCATTATTAGCATTTTTGAGGGAAGGACATACAACTACTCAAAGTACATTTTCAGTTGTCTGTGTGATCACATCAAAGTGCAAAAGGCTGATAAGATGTACATGTTTCCAAGGTTTATGCAACTAATCATTAATGGTGAATTTCCTGGGATAGCAAGAGAAGGTGATGTGTTTGTTCAAGCACATCTGGAGAGATCTGTACTGAATAAGATCAGTGGAAAATATGAATGAGAAGATATGCCAATGTTTGCACATGTGGCTCCTGCTTTAGGGAATGAGGTTGAGATTGCTGGTCAACATCAAGAAGGTGAAGAAGAAGCTAACTATGTTGATGTTATAGCCTATCATGAAGATGACCTGGAAGATGATGATATAGATGTAAGCAAAAGTTATCTGGTTGCTGAGTATAACAAACTTATCATCAAATCAAACAAAAGGTTGGAAAGAATTAGAGAGCTCAAAGGAATGTTAAAAGAAAAGGAGGAGCTAATGAACAAACAAGAATACAGACTGATCAGATTAAGAGAAGATACTCAAACCAACAATGATCTACTTGATGCATTGCATGAGCTGGTTAAAGAACTTAAAGACTCTGTGAAGCATGAGAAGACTGAAAAAGAGAAGCTCATATTGGAAGTTGAACAAGCAAACAACTCTATCACTGCTCAGTCTATTTTGTTAAAAAGGAAAGATGAACAAATTGAGGAGCTCAAGATGAAAATTTGTGCACATGAATCGAATGCTGCTCCATCAACAAAAATAAAAGAATATACTGAAGCTTCAAAGCAAATCATTCAGTACTCAAGAAAGAGGAAGTATTTGGGGTATGTAGAGAAAGAGGTGATTAATGTTAAAGATTCACTAAAAAGATCAAGGCCTACATCTCCAAAGCTCACTCCTTCAGTGGATGTTTCCAATTTAAAGCCTAAGTCTCATGCTGAAACTGAGAGTGATGCTGAATGGGATGAGCTTACTAAAGATGAGTCTCCCAAAGAACAAAAAGAATTAAAGGCTGATGACCTACTGTCCACCAAAGACATATTGGAAGAAAGGCTTGAATCAACTATGTTTATGACCCTGATCAATCATGGGTTTCCATATGACATGGTTGAGAGAATGAACATGACAGAAATGAAGGAAGCACTGAAGGAATTTGAGCTAGCAAGCTTCATGATCCCAGATTGCAATTATGAAACATTCATAGCCTTTCAGACAATTCAGAAAACAAAGAAGGAGCTAGGTGACTGTGACACAACAACTCTGAGCAAATACAATATGACTTGTTGGTTACAAAGTCATAACTACAAGATACATGAGCTGAAAGGAAGATCAGTGGCTGAGCTTAGAAGGATGATGGAGCATGTAATGAAGGTGGAATTGGAAACTGGAGTAAAATTCAGAACTGGAGCTCCAAATCCTTCCTATGAACATCAATTAAAAACCCCTGCTAAACCAGTAACAGTTGAAAGCAAAGATCAACATAAAGGGAAAGATAAATTGATCAAAGAACCAAGAGAGGTGATCCTGGGAAAGTATGGCTCTGGGCACAACTGTGAGAGAGATCACTGAAGAAAAATCTTCTTTAATCCAGTTGTTTGATCATATCACGACTCCCACTGCTGCTGAAGATAACAGGATTATGGCTTGGAAATATGATCCAGAGTGGGATTGTGCACTTATCAAGAGAGTATCTGGAAGAGTTGAATACTTCCACTTACTTGAATCAATCTTGTTGTTTCCTCATACTGACATCAAAGACCTTCAAAGTTTGATCATCTCTAACTACCCAATAAGCCCAAGAGGAAGAGATTTCTCTGCATTGGTTGGAAAGTTGAAAACAAAATTTAAGGATGATGTCAAGGAAGCAAGAAGAGAAGATGGGGAACACAAGAAAAGATACCAAGGGAAAAGAAGATCAAAATCCAACTCCTCTACACTGGTTGATGATGATATCATAAGGAGGGTTGGATACTCTAACAGAAAAACAGCTACCATAAAAGTCATTGAAGGAAATCAATACACTCTTCCCATAACTGAGTGGGGATATGTGGAGAAGACTAAAGAACTGGTGCTGATGAGAAATGAAGAAAAGAAGAAAGCAAGGAGTATAAGATTGTTTGATCCAATTGAAATTAAACTTCTGCATCCAAGCTACACTTCATACCTACATGATAAGTTCTTCCCAAAACTCAAAGATGATCAAGCTCAAAATACCTATGCCTGTATTTGCATATCATACAAGTCATTGACAAACTGCATGCAAAAGCATACAAAAGAAGAAGATATGAGGCTGGACTGTTAAGAGGAGCTAACATCAAGGAAGTATCTGAACTGAGGATGTCAGAACAAGATGAGCTGGAAATAGTCAATAATCAGAGTGTTATAGAAACTCTCACTGCAGAAGAATACATTTTGGGATTGAGCTTTGAGACACTACAAATGATATGCAGAATGGAGATCAAGTACAAGTACGATGATCAAAAGGATGCAGTGTCATATTTCAACAAGAAAATGGTGTCAAGAGTCAAAGAGCTTTCAGTTTTGAAGACCTGATTACAAGTGTCTAAGCCTAAGGGGGAGTATTGTTAGATCTTGGAATAATAGGTCTAGATCAATTTGTATAGGATTAGAACTTTAATCAATACATGTAATGAATATTTGTAATTCATTATATATATATAGGTTAACCCATATGTGCGTTGATTTATGTGTATGATTACAGGTACAACATTATACTTGATCAATTTCTGAAATTGACTATGTGTAAGAAAAATCTACAGATGAACATTTTTTTTCTTCCGTAGATATCTTTCTTACAAGACATTCATCAGAAGATCTTCTACGGATGAATATGGGTATTCACATGAACAAAGTAACTGCGGAAGATCAAGTAGTTGTGGAAGAACAAAGTAACTGCGGAAGATCAAGTAGCTGCGGAAGAACAAAGTAACTACGAAAGAACCAGACTAGTAAATCATACAAGTGTTTCTAGTCAACAAGTCAACAAGTCAATCACAGACTCCAAGAGATTTGCTGTTTCTTTAACAGAAACACGCGTGTCTATAAATATGAGTCCTAGGTTTCACATCAAACATACAGCAAGAAACGGCGACAAAAATACCATCACATCATTTCGCACGATCAACACAAACCCTAGCAGCCGTCACATCAACTCACCAAAAATCATAAACACAATCATAGCATAGAATTTTGTTAGCAATTATTATTTGATTCTTTGTAATCATTAATTAGTTTAAATGAATTACGTTTGATTCAAATCATTATTCTTTGCCTATTGTTGATATCGTTTGATCATTTATTGTTTATTTTCTCTGGCATCGATATTTATTTGTTAATCAATTAAACAACGATTAATGGTAATTCCGCGATCATTAATTCGAAACCAATCTAACACTTATAATTCCTGGTTGTGATCCTTGGATTCATAGATTGTATCCAAGCTCCTTAACAAAATTTACCTTCTCAATGGTGAGCTTACCATTTGTGACTTTGCCCCTTCCAGTGATGTAACCACCAGCATCTCCTCCAAAAGCAACTGGTCCTCCATCACTTTTCGCAAAATTGTAAAGCAAAGAACCATTGCCAGTCATGTGCCTGGAATAGCCACTATCAATGATCCATACATTTCCCTTGGTCTTTAGCTGTTCCTGCATAAAAAGAAATGGCTAGTTACACTTGGAAACCCAAGCCTCATTGGTCTTGGGCTTTTCAAAGTGATTCGAAGACAATGTAACAGTAACTGATCCTATATTGAAGCTTTCAGGATCAATAGTTGCTGTTGATGAAGAGCTTTCAGGCACCAAGTCTTTCTTCATCTTCCATACCATCTTTGGAAGATTGGACTTGACCTTCAACACTTTAGAAGTTTTAACAACTTCTGAAGTTTTAAAAACTGGACCTTCGAAAGATCTTGCTTTACTACAGCATTCTTCAGTACTTTGGAAGCATTCCTTTCTTCCGAGACCAAATTTTCTTCTAAAGACAAGTTTTCACTTGTCTTCTTCTTCACTCTGGAGCTTCCGAAGGAAACAGATTTTCCTTTTAAAGCTAGCTTCTCCTTTTCCTTCTTAGAAGTTTCTTATTGATCATGTGGATGGTACTTTTAGGATTGTAAATGCAATCCTTAGCCAAATAAGAAGTACTACCACACATGATGCAGTCCATTAGCTTCCTTTTAAGAGTCTTCTTCTAAGAGGAAGACTGAACTTGATCACTTTCCTTCTACATTTTCACCTTCACAGATGATGCAGCAAGCTTCTTAGGGAGAGGCTTGTTCTTGGAGCTGGATGGTTCAGGCTAGGCTATGTAGCAGTGGTACACAGCTGATCAATCTTCTTCTCCTTGCTGAGATAATTTGGACCTGAACTAGAACTCCTGGTACTAGAGTTCATGATTGGGTCTTCAGCCTTTACCACTTCAAACCCTGCAGAGCTAAACACTTGTTTCTGCTTAGAGTTAAAAGTGGCCTTGATTTCTTGAGCCTTCTTTGCCTTTATCTTGGCTCTCTTTATCAAGTTCTTTCTTTGAGACTTGGTCATCCCAGCTTCTTCATCTCTCTCCTTAGGAGAATAGTGTCCCTTCTTAGGATGGTCCTCTTTACTCTTCTTAGACACATCCTTCACTATCTCCTTCTTATCCTCTTCAGCAATGGGGTCTATGAGGGGAAGCTCATCTTCACAAGTTCCACACCTTGGAGATCTTATAGATAAAAGAGTGCACGGAGTAGCTATCTAAGTAGATCCCTGACCCTACTTATTTTGATAACAAACTTGTGCATGTAGAGATGAGGATATCATGTTCTTGAAGGTCTCTTCTTCAAGAATAAGTTTTTCTGCCCGGGCTTTGCTGATCACAAGCTTAACCTAGCATTCAGTTAACTTACTAATGAGATCTTTGATCTGAGTCCTGTAGTTGGTGTGTTCATTCTTTAGAGTTGAAATGGTTTTCTCTAGATCTTTTATTTTCAGCTCTTTTGAAATTAGCTTTTAAGATATTTAAGGACTCAAGATCTGATCTTATCTCTAAGTTATAGGACCTATACTTAATGACTTTAGCAATACATTCAGGTGTACAGAGATGTTCCAATACCTTGGCTTCATCATGGTCTGCCATAAGTGCTTGGTTTGGAGTAGTATCCTCCACCTGAAAGCTCCAGTCAAAGCCTCCTTCTTTAGCAACTGCAGCATGTTGCCTGGGCTTCTCATTCTGGTATGCTCCTTTAGTGTAGTTTGGTATGGCTTGTGCTTGGCCACCATTTGACTTAGGTGCCTGGCACTCTCTAGCAAAGTGTCCTATTTGGTTACAATTGTAACACTTCACCTTTCCTTTGTCCAGCCCAAACTTTCCACTAGACATATTGCTGGGAAACTTCCTCCCAGTCCTCTTGTAGAACTTCTTGGCCCTGTGAATGAGAAGAGCCATCTGCTGGACTATTTCCATATACTCTAGATCATTTGGATGGATACAGTTTAGGTCTTTAAGTGTGAAGAGAAAGTTTCCTGTACTTTTATCTGAAGACACAAAAGCTTGAGAAGAACTTGTCTCCTAGAATGGGCTTCTAGGGATGTAGCTCTCCCTTGGTGTCTCCAGGAAGGTGATGAAAGGCCCCTTTTGTGAGGTTTCAGGGTAGCAAATAAGGTGGTGCTATGGTTCTCTACAGTCCCTTTCAACAACATGAAGGGCTGAACTCTGTTGGATGCTAGAGTTACCAGATGAATTTCGCATATTCATCTCCATCTGGTAGCCACTGAGCATGCCATATAACTCAGTGAGAGTAAGGGTCTTGAGGTTTTCAGTCCTCTTAATGACTACACAATAGTGTGTCCATTGTCTGGAAGAGAGGACATGAACTTCCTTACAATATCCCTATTCTCCAAAGTTACTCCAACATCAACAAGAGTATCCACAATCTCAACATACCTGAAATACTGTTGACTCATGCTTTCACCTGCGTTGAAGGTGAAGTTCTCAAACTGCTGCTTCAAGAGGTCCTTCTTGTTCTCTTTAGCTTCATTGGACCCCTCATACATTAGCTTCAGTGCATCCCATAGTTGCTTTGCAGTCTTGCACTTCTTGAAGCCACTGTAGATAGAGTTTGGAAGAGCAGTTTGGAGGGCGGTCATTGCCTTCTGATCAATATCAATTTTCCTCCAGTCTTTATCAGAATAATTAACCACTTCCTTGGATATCATATCACCACCAGCAACAGCTGAAGGGGTGGATGGTACATGAGGTCCAGAGACTACTGACCCCCACATCCTAGAGTCCTGGGACTTGATGAAGCCTTCCATTCTTTGACACCAAGTGTTAAAGTCTTCAGGAGTGATCAGTGAGGACTTAATCATAGTACCAGTTTCTATGTCAGCCTTGGTGATAGCTACCATTTGATATATTAAGTATTTTATGAGAGTGAAATGATTAAAGATGGTGAGATCTTACATTCAAGAGCCTAAAAAGCTCTGATACCAATTGCAGGATCGTGTGAAGGGTGGTCAATACAATAAGTCTCATAATGAGGAGAGGTTTAGAGCACTTAACAGTTCATATGGGGAACTGGGTTTGAGTATGATGATACTAAGAACACAAGTAAGTAGTAAGACAAAACTAAGAACAAGAACAAACAAGTATGGTTTTCAAGGATGCTGTATATTGCTCTCAAGTTCTATTAAAAGTGTTTACAAAGCATGTCCAAATTACAAGGACCTGAGACACTTTATATTACATCTTACCACCATCAATACTTAGAAAGACAGTTGGAAACACTAATCTAGACAACAAGATCAATTTAGAGTCAAAAGGCAGATTGCCTTTTGACTAGTGACTATGACATGCCATAGCTCACGTCCTTTTCTAATATAAAAAGGTTTACAGGTACAAAAGTAGGAAGTTACAGACAAAGACTTTATTCTACTGTTTACAAAAGCATGGACTTTTCACCAACTCATACAAGTTGGTGAGTCTTCAGAGTTGTAGCGGAAAGTGTGTCAGCTTTATGTAAAATAGATCAGAGAAAGCATGTCTTCTCTGTCTTCGTAAGAAATCAGTCTTCACAGCAAAATGGCTTCAGAAGACTTTGTCTCTGAAGCTTCAAAAGACTTCATCTTTTGCTTCGAAAGATTTGGACTTTGGCTTCGGATGATTTTACACTTAGAGTATTTTCTTATGTAGAGTGTAAAACTTCCGAAGCACTTCTACCTTGTACGTCCAGTGCATGCATGCAGGAACATCCTTGGTTGTTTTGGCTTCTTTGGTTGCATCAGCCTTATAATCTTCTGATATTATCTTACAGAACTGTATGGAATCCTTGATGGATACCGTATGGAGATGGAGATTCAGAAGAGCCAACAGATGAACAGACCCTCAAATCCTGCAATTAAGAATGCTTTACATGTTGCTGAAGGATCAAGAACTTCCTAGGCTCAGTTGTACCTAAACTACCCCCAATAGCCATTATCCTCTTCTGGGCCATACATCACTTTCCCTGAGACACCAGATCTCAATAGGCTCAACACACTCCCTTCTAGGAGAGTTATCTTTTTGTTTCAGGGAGTGAGCACTCTGGGGATTTTCAATACTGTTTTGATGATCTAGAGTGTTTCAGCCCAGATGATGTTGAATATATGGACATTATCCAACAAATGGCTCTTTTAACCTATAGAGTAAAGAAGTTCTTTAAAAGAACCAAAAGGCAGTTTCCTCAACACACAACTAATAGCAAATTCGGGTTTGACAAGAGCAAGGCCAAATACTACAACTGTAACTAGCTTGGTCACTTTGCAAGGGAATGTAAAGCTCCAAGAACCAATCTTGGAGCAACTCAAGCCTTCCAACATTCTGTTACCTCAAAGGCTGCAACCAAACCCACTAAGCCACAAACTGTTGTTGTTGCTCAAGAAGTTGACTGGAGCTATATGGTGCAAGATGTAACTCCTGCTCAAGCTCTCATGGCTGGAACTGAAGACAGCAAGGTATATAAACATCTCTGTACCCCAGCATGTATTGCTAGGGTTAAATTGTATCAGGACTACAATGTGGAAATTAGATCTGATTTTGAGTCTTTAAATATCCTAAAATCTGATTTTAAGAGAGCAGAATCTGACTATAAGCTCAAAATAAAAGAGTTAGAGAAAACTGTGTCCTCTTTAAAACATAAGCATACCAACTATAGGTCTCAAATAAAAGATCTAATATCCAAGTTGACTGAATCTCAAGCCCAGCTAGTCATAGCTGAGGCTAAAGCAGAGAAGTATGCTATTCAAGAGCATAACTTCAATACCATTATAGCATCATCCTCCCACTCCAAGGTATGCTATCAAAACAAAAGTGGGTTGGAATCCAATGAAATTGCTCCACCATACACTCTTGTGTCTATTAGATAGCTAAGATATGGTATTGATGAGTAAGAGGTTCCAACTGCTGACCCACTACCTAGTGAGCAAAAGAATGATGAAATAATGGAAACCACCACAGAGAAGGATAAGGTAGAAAACCTCATCTCCACAGTTGATAAACCCTGGACCACTAAAGCCAGAAAGAACCAGATCAGGGCAGCAAGAAAAACTGCCAAAAAGGTGGCTGAAACTAAGATGAAAACAAACCCAAGGCAAAAGGGTGTATTCATCTCAGCTGGATTCCCAGTGGTTGGAAGTTCTGATTCAGGAAAAGAGAGTAGTGCCAACACTCCTATCCAGCTAAAGGATCAGAAACTAAAGGGAAAGGCTGTTGAAGAAGAGAAGAAGTGCAAGAAACAACAGCCCATATGTCCCACCAAGATTAACATTGAGTGCATAATTTGTGGCCTGCATAACCACATGGCTAAAGATTGTTACTACAATCTAGCAAGCACACATTACGCAACCAATGTTAAGAAAGAAGGAGTCAAGGATGGTTTCATATTTGGACCTTACCATATGGTCCAAGTGTTAAGGAAAGGAAAGCTTGTTTCCGAAGCTAGGTTGCTTTTGGAAGAAACTTTTTCTTTCGAAAGGAAAATAGCTTCGGAAGACAATTCAAAGAACAAACAAAGAAACAAAAACATTTTCTTTAAACCTTCCAAGAAGAAGGCTACTTCGGAAGAAAATGTGGTGAAGACTTCTTTTGAAAAGAAAGAAGCTTCGGAAGCAAGTCATGTTGCACAAGCCTCCTCAGGCTCATCAACACAGGTCAACCATAGGTTGTAATGGAAGACCAGAAAAGATGCTGCAGCCCAAACCTCTTCTTCACAAACTATAATTAAGCCCACATGCATACAATTTGGTTCAATTATATCATCTGCTTTGGAAGAACCCAAGACCAACAAGGCTTGGGTTTCCAACAATAACTAATCATTTCACCTTACGTGCAGGGACATCCATATGACAAGAATGGAAATGTCTGGATTATGGACAGTGGATGCTCCAGGCACATGACAGGGAACAGATCTCTCCTACAACAATTTAAACATTTTGATGGAGGTCCTGTTTAGTTTGGAGGTGAAGCCGGAGGATACATTTCTAGTAGAGGTAGTGTATCCAATGGTAAGTTAAAAATTGACAAAGTAAACTTTGTCAAACAGCTTGAACACAATCTCTTAAGTCTTTCTCAATTCTGTGATCAAAAGCACCAAATTCTTTTCACAGAACATGAGTGCATTATCATCAAACCTGGGATGACAATTCCTCAGGAATTGGTGCTTCTTAGATCTCCCAGAAGAGAGGATATGTAAAAGCTTGATGAACAATGCTTCTCCACTGGGTGAAGTATCATGCTTTCTTTCCAAAGCTAATGGTGATGAGTCAACTCTTTGACATAAAAGAATGTGCCATGTTAATTTTAAAACCATGAATAAGCTGGTTAAAAATAATTTGGTACATGGTGTGCCTAAAAAGGAATTTTTCTGTAAAGATAACTATGTTGCTTGCTTGAAAGGAAAGCAACACAAGGTTTCTCAAAAATCCAAAGAAGTTAACTCCATCACCACTCCATTACACTTATTACACATTGATCTTTTTGGTCCCACAAGTATAATGAGCATTGGAAGGAAATCATATTGCCTTGTGATTGTTAATGATTTTACAAGATTTACATGGGTATTCTTTTTAAGAACTAAAGATGAAATGGCTAAAACTTTAAAATCTTTTATTCTTAAAATTGAAAATCAAAAGGATCACAAGGTAAAAATCATTAGAATTGATCAAGGGACTGAGTTTAAGAATCAAGTTCTTGACTCATTCTGCAACTCAAAAAGGATTGCCAGATAATACAGTGCTCCTAAAACTCCTTAACAAATGCTGAGAGAAGGAACGAGACACTTATCGAGGCTGCAAGAACTATGTTAGATGATTCACAGCTGCCTCTAACTTTCTGGGCAGAGGCAGTCAGCACTGCATGCTATGTGCAGAATAGGGTTCTCATTGTTAAGCCCCATGGAAAGACCCCTTATGAGTTATAGAACAAGAGGCCACCGTTCATTGGCTTTTTTATGTCCTTTGGTAGCAAGTGTACCATACTCAACACAAAAGACAATTTAGCAAAAATTGCTAAATAGTAAGATGATGCTATCTTTGTTGGATATTCCTCAACCTCTATTGCTTATAGAGTGTATAACATTAAAAATCAACAATTTAAGGAATCATCCAACATTGTTGTTAATGAGCACACTCCTTGTGTTTGAGGGAATGGCCCTGATCATATCTTCAATCTAGAATTGTTTCCAGTTTCAGCTGGAACAGGAACTCAAAGTGACATCTATGATGATCAAATGTTTGAGTTACCCAGACCTATTCCCAGTTCTCCAAGAGGAATTAAAGAACAAGCTCCCACTACTGGAAGTCCGGAAAGCATGAACATCTCAGGAAATCATGGAGCTTCAACAAGTTGTCAGCCAACTGAGCCTCAAAACTCATTAGCTGACAACTCCAGTGTTCAACACCAAGCTGATGAAAACAGTAATCTGGAGGAATAGGAAACTGCTGATACTACTTCTCAGCAGAATATCATTGATGTTGTCACTTATTCATTCAATCAGTCCTCATTGAATGAGTGTGAGACATCAGCTGGTCATGGTGTTCAAAACCCTATGCAGAACTTCTCAAATCTAGATCTATCTATGCAACTAAATGGGATCCCTAGGCTCAGGATACACAACACTCACCTAGATGAGAACATCATTGGGGATGTCTTAAAAGGTATGAGAACAAGGAGTAGACATACAATGGGAATGTCTATTTGTACTCATGATTTCTCTCTAAAATGGAACCAAAGAAGGTGGAAGAAGCCCTCAAGGGCAACAATTGGATTGAAGCTATGCAAGAGGAGTTGCTTTAGTTCAAGAGGCAAAAGGTATGGAACTTGTGTCCATTGCCACCTGGCCAAGTCCCCATTGGCACCAAGTGGATGTTCAGAAATAAGAGAGATGATAGAGGTTTGATCATCAAGAACAAGTCAAGACTTGTTGATCAAGGATACACATAGGAGGAAGGAATATATTACACTGATATCTTTGCACTTGTTGCAAGACTTGAGGCTGTGAGAATCTTCCTTGCCTTTGCAGCATCCAAGAACTTCACTGTCTATCAACTTGATGTCAAATATACATTTTTATATGGAGATATTGATAGAGAAGTCTATGTGTGTCAGCTACCTGGCTTTGAAGACCCATAGCACCCCAACTATGTGTGCAAACTGGATAAAGCTCTCTATGGGTTGCATCAAGCACCTAGGCTGTGGTATGAGAACCTGTCTTAGTTTCTTCTTAGGAGTGGCTACACCAGAGGCACCATAGACAAGACTTTGTCCATAAAGAAGTCTGGGAAGGACATGCTACTTGTTCAAGTCTATGTTGATGACATCATATTTGGTTCCTCAAATGACCAAATATGCAAAGACTTTGAGATGAGTTCAATGGGAAAGATGGATTTCTTCCTTGGAATTCAAGTGAAGCAGATGGAAGAAGGGTTCTTCATCAATCAATCTAAGTATGTCAAGGACATCTTAGAGAGATTTGAGATGAAAGATTGTAAACCAGCCAAGACACCTATACCTAGAAATCACAATCTTTGTCATGATTCTAAGGGGGAGGATACTGATTAGCATCAGTACAGGGCGATTATCGGATCTCTGATGTATCTCACTACAAGCAGACCTGATATCATGTTTGCAACCTGTATCCGTGTAAGATATCAGGCTGCTCCCAAGGTGTCTTACCTAATTGCTGCCAAGAGAATTCTTAGATACCTTAAAGGAGCTCCCAAACTGGGTCTTTAGTATCCTAAGAATAAGGACTTCTATCTCTATGGGTACACTAACAGTGATTATTGTGGCTGTAACATCAAAAAGAAATCCATATCCGGAGGATGTCAATTTCTTGGTGGAAGGATTATCTCCTGGCAATGCAAGAAGCAATCATGTGTCTCAACATCAACTGCTGAAGTTGAATACATTGTTGTTGTGAGCTGTTGTGCTCAACTGCTATGGATTCAGAATCAAATGCTGGACTATGGTTTCAACTTCATGTAGACTCCTATCCACATAGACAACAAGAGTGCCATTTCTATCACAGAAAATCCGGTCAAGCACTCCAAGGCAAAGCATATCGACATCAGGTATCATTTTATTAGAGATATTCATGAGAAAAATCTAATAAAGCTAGTCAAAGTGAATTCAAATGAACAATATGCTGACTTGTTCACCAAAGCCTTTAATGAACAAAGATTTAAATATTTAATTACAGCTACTGGGATGATTAACATTGACTAGTTCTTCTCTTTTGAAAAACCTTTTTAAAATATGTCTTGTCTATGTTGTCTAACTACAATCTAAGCCCTATTACAAAAAGGCGTTCTTCAAAAATCTAAGTGTAAATACTTCCAAAGAGAAATTTACCCTCGGAAGAAACCTTTATTCTTCTTCTGAAGGCAAATTCCTCTGCCTAAATATTATCTTCTGAAAAGTTTTTAGCCTCAGAAGAACAATTGATCATAGATCAAATTTACTTTCAAAGCTTACTAACTTCTATTCTCGGAAGAAGATTGTACTCTCGGAAGCAAACTTGTCATTGAGACATGGTTTCTTTCGGAAGTAAAAATGACTTTGGAAGACAATATTGAGGAACAAAAGTGTTTTCTCTCGGAAGCAAGCTTACCTTTGGAAGAACATCTTTACTGTGTAACGAAAATCTTTGGGCCCCACTCTGTAAAAAGTAAGATTTTGTTGATGATTGTTGGAATATTTTAAATATTTTATCTTACCACCTCTGTCAAATCAAAACCAAAACTGTCCTTTCACCTTATCGGTTTGCTTTTTAACCCCATTTAAAATTTTTGACTCTCTCTCTTTACTTTTTTTACCACAGCAAAAGCCCTCAAATTACCACCATCATCTTCACTCACTCTCAAATTTCTTCAATCCTACCATACCTCTTAACGATGGCCCTAAATTCCCAACATAATCAGGTCGCCACCCTTAATTCTTCAAAGGATGCCGACTTTGCCCCTATCATCGAATTTCTGTCCCAATCGGCATACTTCACAGCCCTCACTGTTAACCCCACCATCTACTCTAACCATATGGATGAATTCTAAGCCAATGGTTAAGATGAAACATTAAATGGTGAACGGGTCATCCGTTCGAGGATCTGTGGACAAGAGATCACCATTGCTGAATCAACCATCAGGGAGAATCTGGAGCTTCATGATGAGGGCACCCCTACTGAGTTCCCCAAATCTAAGTTGGAAGACACTTATAGTCAGATAGGATATGGCGGTGATGTGCACAAGTCAACAGTCTACAAGTTTAACTTCTCCTACAATTGGAAGTTCTTGTTGCACATTGTCCTGTACTGCCTATCCAATAAATTCAGGGGATGGGATCAAATCCCATATGATTTGGGCTGCCTCATCCATGGGTTGGTAAAGGGCCTACGCTTCAACTACTCAAGATTTGTGCTGAACAACTTAGAGGCAATCTCACCCGGGATCCATTCTACATGTATCCTCGGTTCATTCAGCATATAATCAACTGTGATCTAGACCAAAACAGATTACAATATGCAGATGTTCTACTGGTCCATCACATGTGGCCTGGCATCTTCAAGACCTTGAAGAAGGTGTCCACCAACTTCTTTGGAAGATTCATCGATCTTCTTCCAGGTATGCGCAAGCCAACAGCTCCTGGTGACATCCCTGCAAGCCCAGCAGGTGATGAACCCACACCAGACACCACCACTCAAATGCCAATCACTTCTTCCCACCCAATCAAGATTACATACACTAGACGCCCCAAACGCCCCCTGATCAATCTACTCTGATTGGTCAGGTCCCCTCTGTTCTATCCAAAAAGGCTCGAGTAGAACTCAGGGCTCCCACTTAGGCAGAGGTCCAACTATCCTCCATCATTAACCTCAATGTCAGTGTTGAGTCTACTCAGTCTAAAGCTGACGAGCCCACAACCCAAGCCTTTAGCCCTCAAGGTGAGTCTTAACACTCCCCTAAGCAGCCAAAAAGGGACACCAACATCATTGGGTCATCTGCTCTCGTAGAAGAACCCGTAGGTGCTAACCAAGGTCCCGAGTCATTAGATTTAACCTCTCTATCCCTCATTGACCTATCAACCCTACCTGATGAGGACATTATGTTCCATCCGGGCCGTGATATTGACCTACCATACAACTCTCTAGATCAAATGAGCCCCAGGGAACCTCTAATGTCTAGCCCATATCAGCTATACCTAACTGAGGAGAGTCAAACTGGTGTAGAGGTGACTCATGTAGGCTCAGCTGCTACTACTGAGAGTGTTTCAATAACGTCTCAAGATAGTGATAACATAAGTGGGACTGAGTCTACGACAACCTTGCCTCTTGATGACTCTGAAAGAGACATCAGCACGCAAGGGTATCCAGGGGGCCGAGAAACCACTACTGGTGGTGATGATGAACATACCAGGTATGTTATCTCATCTCCCAATGATTCTTTGAAAGAAGATGAGGGTAGCCTGAAACTCATTATCAGAGACCTGATTTCTAAAGTCTCAAACCTTGAATCAAAGGTTAAGACTTTAGAGGATAGGTCTGCCACTCAGTAACTTGAGATTGAAAATCTCAAGGCACAACTAGCTAAGACACAGATTAAGAAGTCTGTTAGGCATGTACATACTCAAGTTTCTTTAAGTTCTTACTATAGCTCATATACTTCTCAAGATGATGCTACCAAAAAGGGGGAGAATGTACATAAACAAAGACATAAGGAACCCTGCCTTGCCATCACAACAACTTCCTTTGATGCCATATCTTCTTTGTACCCCACACAGCAACACGTGGCAACTACCTTCCCTCAACCAGCTCCCATTACTATTCAAGTGGATCCAAAAATGCTTATAGACCTCAACAAATTTTAACCACATTTTTTATAAGCTCATCCATTGAATAACCTTCCCTTGATGTAGCCGTTGCCAACTTTAGAGCTGAGGATCTTCAAAGACTAAGTGCACCACCTACCTCCGAAAAGGAAGTTGGTCAACCTAAGGTCTCTGTTGAACCCGAGATTAACTTCAAAGAAGATACACAGACTCATGACCCAACAACTAATTTAGAAGGGACAGGTAGTGCAGTTCTAATTACTTCTGGAGCAGAAATACAAGCTACGGAAGGAATAATTGAACTGTCTTCCTCGTCCAATGATCTGTTCATCACAGAGGCTATTCTTGACCTAGCCTCTGAGGTAAATAGTGAGGACTTCCTTACAACCCTTCTCTCCCAAACACCATAAGTCCAACTACACTCTCCCTAACGTGAATCTTCTAAACCTAAGTCTCCAAAGACTGAATCTTCCTCTGATCCTAAGGGGAAGAGGAAGCTCACTGCTGAGGAGCTTTTAGAGGAGGAAAGGTTGGAAAAGCTTAAGAATAATGGAAGAATTGATACTAGGAAGTTGTTAGCTGCAAGCAGCAAAACAACATCACCCACTCAAGAAAGTATCAACAACAAGAGGAGAGTGGAGGTTATTGACAGGCTCATCAGCCTGGGAGTAGTCAATGAAGACATCCTTCTATTCCCACTTGATGAGCTTGCAAAGCTGGAGAAGGCAACCTTTGCACAAAAAGAAAAGGAGAAAGCAACAAGGTTGGCCGAAGAGGAGGTGAAGAGGAAGAGGAAGGAGGAGGCTACGGAAAGGGAAATGAAGGAGAGAATAGCCTTTCTCTGCTCAAGAGGCTATTCTCAAGAGGAGCTGGCACCTCATGATTATTACATGATCTTGTTTTTTTTCCACAAAGAGCAAGATCAAATCAACAAAGAGAGGAAGAGGACTGGCAGGGAAAAGCTGAGGGAGAGAAAGACGAAGGAGGAAGAGGCACAACTTGCCGCTGCCAAGAAGGTGGGAGATAAGGAATGGATGAAAGCCTATCTCAAAGCCTATGGCTTCACCGGCAGGCAAGTGGGTCCTATGTTTGAGAAGACCCTACAGCGACATGTCAGTGACATCAAGGCTGACATTCGCTTAGGAAGAAGGCAGGAGGTAAGTTAGTTGTCAAGTGTTCAGAAGAAGGCATCCAAACCAACACCAACACCTAAACCGACACAACCTACACCCACACCTCTTCCCTTCCCCATCAAAACTAAACCAACCACTGAGCCTTATACCCCTAAACCCACACCATCAGCCTTACCTACACCCACACCCACTGCTTCCCGACAACCACCACCACCACCTATCCTTAAACCCAAAACACAACCTAGAACCCAATCTATACCCATACTATCTTCTGAACCTTCTAAGCCCCTGACCTTGGAAGAATTCAAGAAGATCAAAATGAAGCTCATCAGCTGCACAACATTGAGCGACATCTCTTGTGAGGAAGAGTCAATTAACCTGAAATACACCGATGGCTCTTCCAGTTCCCTCACAAGAGATGCATTCCTTGATCTACCTAGGGGAGCACTGGACCAAGTTCTCCAACTTCCTGTAACCAACTCAGATATTCTTACAGAAGAAAAGAAAAAGTTAAGAAGGAGACTGGTGACTCTACTGGACACTAGGAAGGGGGACAAGCTTTCATCCAAACCCCTCAATCCTAGAAAACAAATAGTCCAGTGGAGGTTCGATGAACCTTCCCATAGCTTTGTTGTGGAAAGAGAGAATGGTGAGGTAAACAGGGTTGATACCTCATCTATGCTACGCTCCAGCAGATTTGACCTCGTTGAGTTAGCAAAGAAACCATTCTCCTATCCCTCCAACTCTCAGGTTGCGGCTCACATCAGAAATCATCTGAGCAGCCTTCATTTGGCTGAGCTTACAAAGAAGGTCAAGACTAAAGAAAAGTTGAAAAAGAGAGCAAAGGATGAGGAAGAAGGCACAACTACAAAAGGAAAACCATTCCTTCAGATGGTTGAAGGCTCAACTTCTGATCTTATAGTTAGATGGGAGTATGACTATAATTCCCATCAACTAACTCTCTTCAGAGGGACCCAACAAAGGGTGCATGTCATTCAAAACAACAGACTCGATCTATTATCTACGAATGACTTGTACCAGCCCTTAACACCACATCAGGGAAGAACAAGTAAACAGATAAATATCTTCTTTCCCTGGTGTTAAGGACCTTAAGAAGGAGAAGGAAGTGAAGTTTTGGTAGCATCAGCCTAGGGGGAGTTTGTTGGATCATATGTGGCTGGTGTAACCCAAACAACACTTAGAATATTTTTGAAGTACAATTGAAGAAGTCTTCCGAAGCTAAAGCTGCTCTTCTGAAGACAAGTTGAAGATCTTCCGAAGCTTAAGTATGAAGAACTTCAGAAGGAAAAACTAAGTCTTCCGAGACTAAGTAGTTTTACTTCCGATGTATATGAAGAACTTTCAAAGGTAGAACCAAGTCTTTCGAAGTATATGAAGACCAAGTAATTCTCCTTCTGAAGCATTCACACTTAGAAGAGCCAAGACAAAGTATTCCGAAGAATGAAGTCACAAAGACTTGCAGAAGACTTGGAAGAAGTTGATTCTTCCGAAGTATAAATGGCCTCGGAAGAACTTATTCTTCCGAAACCATTTTGCCTTCGGAAGAATCAACTACTAACTAGTGGACAGCAGTATGGGCTGTCTGACCTCCGCTGACAACTCTGATACACTGCATGGCGTTTTCCCACTCCCATGTAGTTGACCACACTTTAAACCACTGTTTACCTTTTTCAGTTAGTACAGTTATCATACTTAGTTGGTGACAAAAGGTATGTCATGGACCTGTCATGACTATCTAATCTAGGATATTATTTTATCTTAGATATTTTACTTCTAACAATGTAGTATTTGCTTAGCGGTAAATTCCTGCTGGTTTTCCAAGTATAACCGGCTGTTGATGGTAGTATATATAGTTTCTCATTGTAACTTATGTAACCATACTTGTAAGAGTCTTGTAATACTGAGTTGAGAAATAATATATATAAGTATCTTGAAAACCATTCTTGTGTTCATTAACTTATTATATTATTGTCAACTTAGTTAGAGATTCCTCTTCATTAACCGAGTGAGACTTAGTGAGTTTGTGAGATAAAAAACTTGTGTTGAGAGACCAATACCGATCCTGCAGTTTAATTGAAATTATATAAAAATTTATATAAAAATAAGCATGTCAAAAAAATAATCGAAACTTTATAAAGTATCATATTTAAAAAATTATAACATAAAGATAAACTGAACCAAAAGATTGTGAGCAAGCCATGTGTAGAAAGGTGGGTGTCAGAAAAAATAAAAAACAAATGCAAATTTTATATATTATTATATACAAAGTTTTTGAAGTAATCTGAAAGTTGCAAGCCGTAGGTTTGATTGAAGAAAAAATCGAACTTAAGATTCTAAGGATTTCAAAATAATAATTGAATTTTGAACAAACGTGACCAATTCAACTGAATTTTGAAGACAACTAAACTTTTCGATCTGCATCATAGCATATGAACCAGGCTATTAAATAAATACATAATAAAAAATACTAACAGCATTTTGCTAAATTTTTTTCAAATATCATCATTTTAATAAAAAAAATTTCACCAACCTCTATTTGAAGAAATTTGAGATCCTGTTGACTTCTTTCTTGTTTTAATATGAAAAAGATTACCAATTAAAATTTTACATTCAACTTGTGTCTCTTTAGAATGATAGAAACCACCAATCTAGTTCTCTAGTATGAATTGCAAATATAACACAATCTTTAATATTCCTAGTAGAGATATTTATCGAGTGTCAGAATGATAACAGGATTTGTGTCTCACTTGATGATCTATTTTTTAACCTCTTTGAGGGTTGGAGTTGATTGTGTATAATCCCCCAAAGTGTTTGAAAAGTTATACATTTAACATATATCAAGAGAGTGGCAATAAAATTCGACATGACCACTATAATCACACGTTTGAGGGATGCATTACATAATTTTTCTTTATAGAGTTTAGTTCGTTATAATAATAAGCCAAATTCTAACTTTTCACAGTATGTAGACTCTACACACTAACAAAATGAGATGGTTCATAACTTGAAAAAGAAAAATATAATCAAAACCAAAATAGATTTCCTTAAGCCAACAAAAAGTTATTGTTTCATTCCAAGTTAGATGCTCACTTCTTTCATTTGTGCCCATTTTGTTTAGACTACTTTTCTATTAAAAAAGCTTTTTTATTGAGAAATTCTTTCTGTCTGTCTATCAAAAATGGTAAAATCTCAAATGTAATGCTCGAACCTGAAGTTATAAGCCACAAGATACAAGAAACATAGGATGTTTAAATAGATTTAAGTGTAATTTACACTAGTGTAAAGTTTTTTATATTTACGAATTTACACATATGCATAACATAATATAATTTTGTGTACGTGTAATGATGTTATTCCAATAAAAAATAATGATTTTAATTGATCTTAAGAAGTTAACATAATTATCGCAATATATATATATATATATATATATATATATATATATATATATATATATATAGATATGGTGCGGTTCAAATGAAAATCATTAGAAATTATGATAAATAATAAATCATTTTCACTATTCACAACGTGACATGTGTCATTTTTTATTACAAAAAACTCTAATGTTAAGGGCATCTTAGTCATTTTTTTTATTTTCTTTTCTTTTCACTTGTACTATTTTTTAATATTTTATTTACATAATAATCTATGTGTTAGTTATTTGATATTTCTCAATACATTAACACATGTGTAAAATATAGCCCTAAATATTTTAACAAATGCGTAAAAGATAGTTCTAAAATAGTTCTAAATATGTTAACACATGTTTTTTCGTACTTTAACATATATGTATAAGATAGTTCTAAATACTATAACATGAGTAAAAATAAAAATCATGTGTAATAATTAATTAAACATGAGTAGAAGACATTTACATAATTTAGATTATAATCTATATCTAATGCACAAAAAAAATTATTACAAAATTAGAAAAAAAATCAACATGCTCCTTTGTTGATTATGTCTTGTTTACATCTCAGATCTGACCTATTCAACATGTTCAAAATAGAACACTACTATGTAACATGAGTCATTAACTATTTAAATTATAGAAATATAAATCTTAATAAGAACACGAGAAGTTTACACACACACACACACACACATATATATATTCAGTTTACACATGTGTAGTTACACATGTACGAATTTAGCTTACTCATGTGTAAAAATCAGTTTACACATATGTAAAAGTCACTTGACAAATGTTTACATAAAAAAAACTTAGAAACATAGATCTGACAAAAAAATATAGAATTATATAGCCACATACACATGTGTAATAAACTATTTGCACAAGTGTTAAAGTCATCAGACCCATCCTGAACAGATGGTGGGGGGTTGAAATATATATTTACACATGTGTTGAAGTCTTGAGAGCTAATTTTAACAAGTTTACAAAAGTGTGTATAGCATATCTTACACATGTGTTAATTTGTTTCTATCTTTGTAGTACTTAAAAAAATCAGAATCATATAACAATTATGAGTTTATATATAACAAAATTTATAAAAGATTTTACAAAAGTTCTGTCAAGTAAAACACCTCTTGTACATCTGAAAAAATTTATAATATCAAAAAACCAAAAACACACATTTATAAGTTTTTAAAAAATTATCAGTGTTTTTACCACTTCACAAACACTTAAAAAATTTAGTTCCTACATTCAATCTTTTACACAAGTGTTTGAATATTTCCACACTAAAAACTAACATTGATAAAAAATATACAAACCTTCTTTTCTCACTAAAACAAACATTGTTAAGAACAAATGAAAAGAAAAGAAAAATACATGAAATGTCTATAATGCCTTTCACCTTATGTATATAGTTTTTATTAAAACACAACACTTGTCACCATTTTATTGGTTAAAATGGTTAATTTGTATACATAATTTCATTGTTTTACAAAAGAACTCATCTACATATATATTGTAAGATAATATTAGAAGATTATAAGGCTGATGTAACCAAAAAAGCCAAAACAACCAAGGGTCTTTCTGCATGCATGCACTGGATGTACAAAGGTAGAAGTGCTTCGGATGTTTTACACTCTACATCAGAAAATACTCCAAGTGTAAAATCTTCCGAAGCCAAAGTCCAAATCTTCCGAAGCCAAAGATAAGTCTTTCGAAGGTTCAGAGACAAAGTCTTCCGAAGCCATTTTGCTGTGAAGACTGATTTCTTCCGAAGATAGAGAATACATGCTTTCTCTGATCTACTTTACAGAAAGCTGACACACTTTCCGCTACAACTTTGAAAACTCACCAACTTGTATAAGTTGGTGAAAAGTCCATGCTTTTGTAAACAGTAGAATAAGGTCTTTGTCTATAACTTCCTACTTTTGTACCTGTAAACCTTTTTATATTAGAAAGGGATGTGAGCTATGGCATGTCATAGTCACTAGTCAAAAGGCAATCTGTCTTTTGACTCTACATTGATCTTGTTGTCTAGATTAGTATTTCCAACTATCTTTCTAAGTATTCACGATTGTAGGATGTAGTATAAAGTGTCTCAGCTCCTTGTAATTTGGATATCCTTTGTAAACACTAGTAATAGAACTTGAGAGCAATATATAGCATCCTTGAAAATCATACTTGTTTGTTCTTGTTCTTAGTTCTGTCTCACTAATTACTTGTGTTCTTAGTATCATCATACACAAACCCAGTTCCCGATTTGAACTGTTAAGTGTTCTAAACCTCTCCTTATTATGAGACTGATTGTATTGACCACCCTTCACACGGTCCTGCAATTGGTATCAGAGCTTTTTAGGCTCTTGATTGTAAGATCTCACCATCTTTAATCCTTTCACTCTCATAAAATACTTAACATATCAAATGGCAGCTATCACCAAGGCTGACATGGAAACTGGTACCATGACTAAATCCCCACTGATCACTCCTGAAGACGTTGACACTTGGTGTCAAAGAATGGAAGGCTTCATCAAGTCCCAGGACTCCTGGATGTGGGGGTCAGTAGTCTCTGGACCTCATGTACCATCCACCCCTTCAGCTACTGCTGGTGGTGGTATGATACCCAAGGAAGTGGCCAACTATTCTGATGAAAACTGGAAGAAAATTAATATTGATCAGAAGGCCATGCCTGCCCTCCAAAATGCTCTTTCAAACTCTATCTACAGAGGCTTCAAGAAGTGCAAGACTGCAAAGCAACTGTGGGATGCACTGAAGCCGATGTATGAGGGGTCCAATAAAGCTAAAGAGAACAAGAAGGACTTCTTGAATCAGTAGTTTGAGAACTTCACCTTCAAAGCAGGTGAAATCATGACTCAACAGTACTTTAGGTATGTTGAGATTGTGGATACTTTTGTTGATGTTGGAGTAACTTTGGAGAACATGGATATTGTTAGGAAGTTCATGTCTTCTCTTCCCAGACAATGGACATACTATTGTGTGGTCATTAAGAGGACTGAAAAACTCAAGTCCCTTACTCTCACAGAGTTGTATGGCATACTCAGTGGCTACCAGATGGAGATGAATATGCAAAATTCATCTGGTAACTCCAGCATCCAATAGAGTTCAGCCCTTCATAAGGTTGAAAGGGACAACAGAAAACCACAACACCACCTTATCCGCTACCCTAAAACCTTACAGAAGGGGCCTTTCATCACCTTCCTAGAGACACCAAGGGAGAGCTACATCCCTGGAAGCCCATTCCAGGAGACAAGTTCTTCTCAAGCTTTTATGTCTTCAGATGAAAGTACATGCAACTTTCTCTTTACTCTTGAAGACCTGGACTGTATCCATCCAGATTATCTGGAGTATTTGGAAATAGTCCAGCAGATGGCTCTACTCACTCACAGGGTCAAGAAGTTCTACAAGAGGACTGGAAGGAAGTTTCCCAGCAATATGTCCAGTGGAAAGTTTGGGTTGAATAAAGGCAAGGTGAAGTCTTACAATTATAACCAAATAGGAAAATTTGCCAGTGAGTGCAAGGCACCTACGTCAAATGCCAAGCACAAGCCAGGCCAAACTACACTGAAGGAGCATACCAGAATGAGAAGCCCAGGCAGCATGCTATAGTTGCTGAAGAAGGAGGCTTTGACTGGAGCTTTCAGGTGGAGGATGCTGCTCCAAACCAAGCTCTTATGGCAGACCATGATGAAGCCAAGGTATTGGAACACCTCTGTACTACTGAATGTATTGATAAAGTTAACAGTATAGGTCCTATAACTTAGAGATGTGATCAGATCTTGAGCCCTTAAATATCTTAAAAGCTGATTTCAAAAGAGCTGAAAATGATTATAAACTAAAAATAGAAGATCTAGAGAAAACCATTTCAACTCTAAAGCATAAACACACCAACTACAGGACTCAGATCAAAGATCTAATCACTAAGTTAGCTGATGCCAGGTTGAGCTTGTGATCAGCAAAGCCTGGGCAGAAAAACTTGTTCTTGAAGAAGAGACCTTCAAGAACATGATATCCTCATCCCTACATGCACAAGTTTGTTATCAAAATAAGCAGGGACTAGGATCTATTGAGATAGCTCCTCCACACACTCTTTTATCTGTAAGATCTCCAAGGTATGGAACTTGTGAAGATGAGCTTCCCCTCATAGACCCCATTGCTGAAGAGGAAAAGAAGGAGATAGTAAAGGATGTGTCTGAGAAGAGTGAAGATTACCATCCTAAGAAGGGACACTATTCTCCTGAGGAGAGAGATGAAGAAGTTAGGATGACCAAGTCTCAAAGAAAGGACTTGATCAGGAGAGCCAAGATAAAGGCAAAGAAGGCTCAAGAAATCAAGGCCACTTTAACTCTAAGCAGAAACAAGTGTTTATCTTTGCAGGGTTTAAAGTGGTGAAGGCTGAAGACCCAACCAAGAACTCTAGTACAAGGAGTTCTAGTTCAGGTTCAAATCATCTTAGCAAGGAGAAGAAGACTGATCAGCTGTGTACCACTACTACACAGCCTGAACCATCCAGCTCTAAGAGCAAGCCTCTCCCTAAGAAGCTTACTGTATCACCTGTGAAGGTAAAGATGGAGAAGGAAAGTGATCAATTTCAGTCTTCCTCTTAGAAGAAGACTCTTAGAAGGAAGCAAATAGACTTCATCATGTGTGGTAGTACTTCTCATTTGGCTAAGGATTGCATTTACAATCCTAAAAGTGCCATCCACATGATCAAAGAGAAAACTTCTGAGAAGAAGAAGGAAAAGCAAGCTTCGGAAGGAAAATCTATTTCCTTTGGAAGCTCCAAAGTGAAGAAAAAGACAAGTGAAAACTTGCCTTCGGAAGAAATTTTGGTCTTTGAAGAAAGGAATGCTTCTAAAGTACTAAAGCATGCTGTAGTGAAAGCAAGATCTTTCGATGTTCCAGTCTCCAAAACTTCAGAAGTTGTTGAAACTTTCGAGGTGTTGAAGGTCAAGTCCAATCTTCCGAAGATGGTATGGAAGATGAAAAAAGACCTAGTGACTGAATGTTCTACATCAACAGCAACTAATGATCCTCAAAGCTTGAATATAGGATCTATTACTGTTACATTGTCTTCAGATCACTTTGAAAAGCCTAAGACCGAGGAGGCTTGGGTTTCCTAGTGTAACTAACCACTTTCTTCTGTGTAGGAACAGCTAAAGACCAAGGGAAATGTATGGATCATTGATAGTGGTTGTTCCAGACACATGACTGGTAATGGTTCTTTGCTTCACAATTTTGAGAAAATTAATGGAGGACCAGTTGATTTTGGAGGAGATGCTGGTGGTTACATCACTGGAAGGGACATAGTCACAAATGGTAAGCTCACCATTGAGAAGGTAAATTTTGTTAAGGAGCTTGGATACAATCTACTGAGTGTATCCTAATTTTATGATAAGAGACACAACATGCTCTTTACTAAGCATGAGTGCATTGTTCTCAAGCCCGGGGTGATCATTCCTCAAGAGCACATCCTGCTCAGAGCCCCTAGGAAAGGGAACATGTACAATATGGACTTGTAGGAAATATCTCCCTTAAGAGAAGTTTCTTGCTTTCTATCTAAATCAAATAGTGATTAGTCTTTCCTCTGGTAATAAAGAATGCGCCATGTAAACTTTAAAAACATGAATAAATTAATTAAGAATGATTTGGTAACTGGAATGCCAAAGAAAGTGTTTACAAGTGATGATCATTGTGTTGCATGCCTGAAAGGGAAGCAACACAAAGTGTCTCACAAGCCAAAAGAAAGGAACTCTATCACTACTCCCCTACACTTATTACACATGGATCTCTTTGGCCCCACCAGTGTAATGAGTCTAGGAAGGACCTCATACTGTTTAGTGATCACAAATGATTTCATAAGATTCACTTGGGTCTTTTTCTTTAGAACTAAGGATGAGACTCCTGATATCTTGAAGAATTTAATTCTGAAGATTGAGAATCAATCTGATCACAAGGTCATGACCATAAGATGTGATCAAGGAATAGAATTTAAGAACCAAATCCTTGATGCATTTTGTGATGAAAAGGGTATTACAAGACAGTATAGTGCTCCCAGGACTTCTCAGCAAAACGATGTTGTTGAGAGGAGAAACAGGAAACTTATTGAGGCTGCAGGAACCATGTTGTCTGACTCTAAACTGCCCATCACCTTCTGGGCAGAGGCTGTTATCACAGCCTGCTATGTGCAGAACAGAGTTTTAGTAGTTAAGATTCATGGTAAAACTCCTTATGAGCTGTGGCACAAAAGGAGACCATTCATTGGTTTCCTCAGGTCATTTGGATGTCCATGCACTATCTTGAATACTAAAGATTAGGTAGCCAAGTTTGCTGAGAAATCAGATGATGGACATTTTTTCGGATACTCTTCTCAAGCGAAGGCTTATAGAGTATACAATCTCAGAACTAGAGTAGCTGAGGAGTCAGCCAATGTGACTTTCAATGAGCACACTCCCAGTGTGAAAGTTTCTGGTCCGGATTGGCTATTTGATCTTGATTTAGTTACCACCTATTTTAACAAGTCTTGTGAGGATGTTTCAGGATCTACAGGTAACATATCAACAGAAGATTCTGACCTAAGATTTAAGCTGAGAAGACCAAGCAAGAATACTACTTCAGCTCTAGTGGTAACTAACCCTGCAAATAAAGATCCTATCAGCACAAACATGACAAATTCTGCTGATACATCTGAGATGCCTTCAAATTCCAGCTCAGAGTTTCAAAAATCAGGTGAAGGAGCTTCAAATGTAGGAGGAAATGGAGATGGTGATAGTGATCAACAATTTCTTGATGCTGATAAACACTCCATAGAAGACAACATAAATGGTATCACACACTCATTGGATCAAGTCTTACTTGATAAGTGTGCTGATGTGGTGGGTGATACACCATTGTCAGATCTAAATTTCTCTAATTTGGATCACTCCAATCAACTTGCTGTGATCCCTCAACTAAGGATCCACAAGTCACACCCCATCACAAACATCATTAGAAATGTTGATACAGGGGTGAGAACAAGAGGACAAACCTATGACAAAAATTTTTGTCTACACTCTTGCTTCTTGTCCCAAGTAGAGCTAAAGAAAGTTGATGAGGCTTTGAAAGATGGAAGCTGGGTTGAAGCAATGCAAGAGGAGCTGCTTCAGTTCAAAAGACAGAAGGTTTAGAACCTATGTCCTCTTCCTCATGGGAAGACTACCATAGGAACCAAGTGGGTTTTTTGGAACAAGAAAGATGATAGAGGACTTGTCATCAAGAACAAGGCAAGACTAGTTGTTCAAGGGTACACACAAGAAGAGGGAATTGATTACACAGATGTTTTTGCTCCTGTGGCAAGACTTGAAGCTATAAGAATATTCCTGGCATTTGCTGCATCCAAGGATTTCAAGGTCTACCAACTTGATGTCAAGTGTGCTTTTCTGTATGGGGTGATTGATGAAGAGGTGTATGTCAAACAACCACCTAGCTTTGCAGACCTAGATTATCCTGATTATGTCCGCAAGCTTGATAATGCTCTTTATGGGCTGCACCAAGCTCCAAGAAAGTGGTATGAGACACTATCTTAGTATCTCTGTCAACATGGTTACAAGAGGGTTACTATAGGTGGAACTCTTTTCATCAAAGGAATAGGGAATGACTTAATGCTGGTTCAAGTATATGTGGATGACATTATCTTCGGGTCAACTAATCCAAAGCTCTGTAAAAACTTTGAGAGGCTGATGAAGAATAGATTTGAAATGAGTGCCATGGGGGAACTTAATTTCTTTCAGGGAATTCAAGTGAAGCATGTTGACAATGGCATCTTCATAAGGTAGTCAAAGTATGTACAAGACACACTTACAAGATTCAAAATGACTGATTGTAAGGTTGCTAAGACACCCATAGCCAGAAACCACTCCCTTGGACCTAATCTTGATGAGGAGCGTGTGGATGAACATCTTTACAGGGCTATGATGGGGTTTCTTATGTACGTCACAACCAGCAGGCCTGATATCATGTTTGCCACATGCATCAGTGCAAGATATCAAGCAAACCCCAAGATGTCACACCTGGTTGCTGTCAAGAGGATTCTTAGATATCTCAAAGGTGCTCCCAAGCTTGGCCTTTGGTATCCAAATAATTCTGACTTCAATCTGTATGTTTATACAGATAGTGACTATGGTGGCTGCAACATGACTGCAAAGTCTACATCAGGGGGATGTCAATTCCTTGGTGGAAGGATTGTCTCATGGCAATTCAAGAAACAATCCTGTGTCTTTGCATCAACTTTTGAAGCTGAATACATTGCTGCTGCAAGCTGTTGTGCTCAAGTGCTTTGGATTCAGAATCAGATGCTGGACTATGGATTCAACTTCAAAGAGACTCCCATTAACATAGACAACAACAGTGCTATCTCTATTACAGAGAATCCTGTGCAGCATAGGACCAAACACATCAACATCAAGTATCATTTGATTAGAGATAACTTTGAAAAGGAATTAATCAAACTAGTTAAAGTTAACACAAATTAACAATATGCTGATCTGTTCACTAAAGCCTTTGATGAACAGAGATTCAAATATCTTGTATCAGCTATTAGGATGATTAACTTTGAGTAGATTTTCTTAAAACTTAAATCAACTTTATTTCTAAAACCTATGTCCTAAGTTGTCTATTTTATCACCTTTATAAGGCCAGTTTATTTTGGAAGAAAATTTTTTTAACGATATTCCTTAGATTTTTGAAAATTTTTCAAAAACATATTTTCCCTCGGAAGATTCTAAGTTGCCTTCGAAAGAAATTTATGTCTTCAAATCAAATAACTACTTATAAGAAATTTACCTTCGGAAGAAATTCTGAGAATATCTTCCGAAGCTTAAATATGCTTCTAAGTACTTGCATGTATTTGAAGGACAAATATCTTCCGAAAGCAATTAAGTCTTGGAAGATTTATTCTCTTTAGAATAAAACTCCCAAGTCTTAATATCTTTCGAAACCAAATATGTGTTGGAAGAAAAATTCTCTAAGAAAATTTTTTCGAAGCCAAATTTTCACAAAACTTAAGAATATCTTCCGAAGCCAAATTGGCTTCGGAAGCTTTTTCTCAATACTTCCGAAGCAAAATTATCTTCGGAAGATTTTCAACTTCCAAGAAAACTACCTTTTTGGGCACTTTTTCAGAGGTGGGACCGACATCCGGATTTCAAAGTTTATCCTTTTGCCTTAACTTTATCTCAAATCCATTTCATATATATTCTCACAATGGTTCCCCCTCTTCTCACTCTCCTCTTCATCTGCAATTCTCTAATCTAATTTCACCCATAAACCGCCTTCGTTCTTATCTTCCTTCATCACAAAGCTACTTTAAATGGCCAACCTTGACCGCAGAAACCAACCCGATTTTTCCATACATCTTCACAGGAAACATAATCAGGTTGCTCAGTTAGACTCTGAGAAAGATCCAGGCTTCTCAGAGGTTTGTCATTACCTTTCTTTGTCCAACTAGTTCACCTCTCTCACCATTGATCCTCCTCTCTATGAGGATCACTTGTTGGAGTTCTGGCGGACCTGCCAAGAGGTCACCATGGAGGGGGAGAAGGCAATGTCTGCCATAGTGTAGGGGAGGACAATCTTCATCACTCCGGCCACCATAAACACACATCTTTAGCTGGATGATGTAGAAGGTGACTTGTCCTTTCCCAAAACTGTAGTCAACCAGTCCTTTGCGCAGATGGGCTATGAGGTTGATTTCTCAGTCAAAACCTTCACGAAGGGGAAGGTCTCATCTCAATGGAAGTACCTCCTCCATGTTGTAATACATAGCTTGTCCAACAAGCATGGAGGATGGGACCAGATTCCAGAAGACCTCTCCTTCATAGTCCATGGAATGGTTCAGGGGGTCAAGTTCCGGTATTCTCAATTTGTATATACCAATTTTCTTGTTAACTTGGACTCCCTAGAGTATTACACATTCCTTAGATATGTCTAGCACATTCTCAACTGTGAACTGGGCACACAGTTGAGGGGAACAGGTAATATTCTAAAACTGGTACAAATAAAGCCCGACATCTGTAAAAAATGAGGAAGCCAACTGTTGGCTTCTCCGGGGTAGAAACAACCCTAGTCCTAAATATGTTTGAGCTCATTACTTAAGGTGGCAACCTAGCAACACCAACTAGTGTTGAACCAACACCTTCCACCTCCCAACTACAAATACAACACACAATAACCATCACCTACCAGAGAAAAACCAAACGAACCCCTGCACATGCTATTCAGCTTGTGCAGGCCCCTATATCACCAACCATACAGGAGGAAGTGGACACTCGAGCTCCTACTTCCCCTGAGGAGAAAACCACTCCCATCTCTCAAATGATTAGTGCTGAGGTTCCTCATGCTCAGCCTGAAGAGCTCACAACCAAACCAGCCTTAAGCCTTCACTTAGAGTCTAAACACTCTAGTGAACAACCTTTCGAGGACAGTTACCATCCCCAGCCACTGGATCTCAACCAACCAATTCCCAGCCTTGACTTCTTTGATGATGAAGACATGGGCTTTAGTGAGTACCATGAGTCTCTCTTCTCCACCCCTACTAAAGGAGAGATGAGTACTCTTGTCTCACCCATGTCTAGCCCATATCATCCACCCCCCACTAAGGTGGATCTTCCTAAACCTATTCAGGAGATCCATATGGAAGAGGCTCTCAATTTAGAAAGTGATTAAATCTGTCAGACCTTGACCATGGCAACCCAGCCTCTTGACACTTCTCTTGAAGTTGTCATGATGCAGGGGAAATCCAGCAGCCAAGAACACTATGTTGGTGAGGAGGAAGAAGACATTAGTCATATTCTCTCATCCCCACATGATTATTCTGATGAAGATGAGGGGAGTCTGAAACTAAAGGTGTACACATTGACTAAAACTTGCACCTATTTAGTCTCCAAGATTAGTCACCTGGAATTTCAGGTGACTATCTTACAAAAAAGGGTCAATGACCAGCAACTTAAGATCACTAATCTCAAGGGCAAGCTAGCTGAGAGACCATAAAGAACAACTCAACCAGGTCTATAAGAACCTGTGAATATGATAGACTCAACCCCCAGCTCACTTATGCAAGAAAGTGATGCTACCAAAAAGGGGGAAAAAGTCAGAACAGTCACAGAACCTGGAACTTCTTCTTAAAGTATGAACTTAGAGGATTCACCACCCTCACTTGCAATAGTCCATACTTAGCAGCCTCCTCAAGTCCACATTGATGTGGACTCACTCATATACAGCCTATTTGAGGAGGGTATACCCAGATCCATGTCTACCCCATCTCTTCACTCTGAGAACCCAATCTTGGGATGGAGGTATGACACAGAAAGAAGGTCTCTTGTCATCTCTAGAGCTCAGGGTCAACAAGAGATCTTCAATTTTACAAACCTGAGTTTCTATGAGTTTATCAATTTGGTTGATCTCCCACTTGTCAACCCAAGCCAAAACAGACAAGCTGAGAGATTAGCAGATTGGATTCAAGGAAGGGTGCTTGAAGAGTTCAAGATGAGATCAAAATTATATAGACAGAGGCTAGTAGGCGAGATTTTTGGTCAACTGGATGTTGAAATGGACCCTGAGATTAGCTTCGAAGGGAAAGCTTTGCCTGAAGGCCTAGAAGTTGAGCCTGTGATCCTTGAGACAGGATCTCCTTCAGCACCCAGTACCCTCAGTGAGGCACCAGCTGGTGAAGGTGCTTCACATCCTCTCTCTGGCCAGAGCTTGACTGCTAAACCAAGCAATGAAGGCCAAAGCTCTCTCCACCCTACGTCACCAAGGCCTATGCGTGATAAAGGGAAGAGGAAAATGACATCTGAGGAGTTAAAGGAGGAGAAGAGAGAGAGGATGAGGAAGCTAAGGGGAGAGAGTTCAGGAGGGTCCTCAGGCTTCATGCAAGCTGCTATCCGGGCTGCCCCCAAGCCAAACACTCAAGATGATGAGTTAAGGGCAGGCAGGCTAAACTACCTGGGGACCAGGAACTATAACGTTAATGAACTTATATCTCTCCCATTAGAAGAGTTGAATGAGCTGGCTGACACTGAGGTGTCAAAGGAGAGGAGGGAGGCAGAGGATGCAGCATTGCTCCTTAAGATCAAGGAAGAAAGGAGACTGAAAAGGCTCTACAAACATGCTTTTGTCCTCTCCCCAGTTCAAGAAAGTCCTGAGACAGAGACTGTGGTAGCTGCACAACCTCAGGTAGATAGGGAAGCTGAAAGAATGAACATGATCAACTACCTAAGTGCCACGGGACTCTATCAGGCAGCTGCACTTCTTCCCTTATCCTTTGAGTACATTGAGTTTGAATATCTAAAGCAACTGGAGGAACAAGCTACAAAAGAAAGAAAAGCTGCTAAAAGAAAATTAAGGGAAGAAGCTGCAAGGTCAAGGGCCATCATCCACAAAAGCCAAAAGAAGTCTGAAGATAGACAAAGGATGATGAGCTTCTTGAAGCTGTACGGATTCTCCGGAAGGAGGCTTGCTCCTATGTCTCTATCCACCATGGATGAGCATATAAGAGTGATCAAGCAAAAGATCAAAAAGGGAGAGCTTGTAGACTTGCATTCTCCACCAAGTCCAGCTCAACCTGAAGTTGAGGTGAAGGTTGAACCCCCTGAGACAACACAACCTGATCCTAGAGCTGCATCTCAGCCAGCTTCATCTTTTGATCCACGTCAGGTTTCTCCTCTTTCTCCATCTGAACCTGTGAGAGAAGTGATCCCAACTGAGAGGGACATAACAGAACAATCTGGTGCTAAAGACCAGTCTTCTCAGTTGAAAACTTCAAAGAGGAGGAAAAGGATGGCCAAGAAAAGTGTTTCAAAGAAGAAGAAGACCAAGGCATCCACCTTCACACCTCAGGATGAGTCATAGCATCCTGAGGAAATGTATAAAGAGGCTGCTCAACTAACTCCTATTCAAGTAGAGCCTCTTTCCATTGGAAGACCCATCTTGTCCTGGAGTTTTGCAACTAATCCGAGCAGATGGTATGTCATTAGAGATCAAAGAGGTCAGGATGTCTACTTCTGGCAAGACATGCTTGATCTTCCTGTACATGATCTCTATGATATGAGAAGATACTATGAGAGTCTGAGGGATACTGACCAAATAATGAAGAAAGGCTTGGTCTTGATCCTAATGAGGACTATCAACATCTGAAGAACATCTCTGTTCTGGTAGCATCAGCCTAGGCGGAGTTTGTAAGATAATATCAGAAGACTATAAGGCTGATGCAACCAAAGAAGCCAAAACAATCAAGGGTCTTCCTGCATGCATGCACTAGACGTGCAAAGGTAGAAGTGCTTCGGAAGTTTTACACTCTATATCAGAAAATACTCTAAGTGTAAAATCTTTTGAAACCAAAGTCCAAATCTTTCGAAGCCAAAGATGAAGTCTTCTGAAGCTTCAAAGACAAAGTCTTCCAAAGCCATTTTACTGTGAAGACTGATTTCTTTCGAAGACAGAGAAAACATGCTTTCTCTGATCTACTTTACAAAAAGCTGACACATTTTCCGCTGTAACTCTGAAGACTCACCAACTTGTATGAGTTGGTGAAAAGTCCATGCTTTTGTAAACAATAGAATAAGGTCTTTGTTTGTAACTTGCTACTTTTGTACCTGTAAACCTTTTTATATTAGAAAGGGATGTAAGCTACGGCATGTCATAGTCAATAGTCAAAAGCCAATCTGCCTTTTGACTCTACATTGATCTTGTTGTCTAGATTAGTGTGTCTAACTATCTTTCTAAGTATTGACGGTTGTAGGATGTAATATAAAGTGTCTCAGGTCCTTGTAATTTGGATATGCTAACACATGTAATAGAACTTGAGAGCAATATACAGCATCCTTGAAAACCATACTTGTTTGTTCTTGTTCTTAGTTTTATCGCACTAATTACTTGTGTTATTAGTATCATCATACTCAAATCCAGTTTCCCATTTGAACTGTTAAGTGTTCTAAGCCTCTACTCATTGTGAGACTGATTGTATTGACCACCCTTCACACGGTTCTGCACACACACACACACACACACACACACACACACACACACATATATATATATATATATATATATATATATATATATATATATATATATATATATATATATATATATACACGTATATGTATATGTATATAGGGGAGGGATCCCTTGAAAACTATGTTATAAATGAAAACCATAAAAACCAGGGGTTACATATATATAAGTACGTGTTACAAAATGTACAACTAAGAGTTACGTATATGTATAGGTTATGTACATGTAAGTTTGTATTACCAAGTGTACAACTAAGAGTTATGTACATTTACCTCATACAAGTTACGTATATGTAAGTCGTTTCGTCATCATCGACGTTGCTTGGAGTTTATATTAAAAAATATATAATGAACTCAAAAAATAAGGTTGAAATTTACTCAAATATGCTTTAAAAAATTAAAAAGTTAAATCAATTATGAATTATATGATTAGGTAGCTTTGGTTTTCACGGTATTCAATTATAAACATGGTTTTTATTTGATCCCTCTCTCTCTCTCTCTCTATATATATATATATATATATATATATATATATGTGTGTGTGTGTGTGTGTGTGTGTGTGTGTGTGTGTGTGTGTGTATACAGGTAGATGTTCAAATAAAAAATAAATTTCCCTAAGAAACCTAATAATCAATACTAACCTGACATGTGCCATAATTCAAATTTAATGTTTAAGAACAATTATATCAAAAAGAAAATCTAACATTTTTTAACAAAATGTAGCACATATTCTCATATCTCTAATCTCAAGCAAAGCTTTTCACTATTTTATATCAACCCCAAATATGAGTAATTGTAGAGCTGTAAACCCACCAACCATGGCGATGTGTTGCCATCTCAAGATCTCACGTCGCTCACATCAACCTTTGGCTATTGCAAAATATGTGCTGCATTTCATAAAATAAAGCAAAAGATGTGCTAAAGACGCAATATAGCACAAAACTATATTGTTTGAGGCAAAACAACACACTTCTGTGCTATTTTAATGAAATAAGATAATACATCAAAGAAACAACACATGATATTTATTATTTTGACGCAAAACAACATAGAACATGTTCCGCAAGACAGCACAAAACTGTACTGTTTGATGCAAAACAGCACAAAACTGTGTTGTTTGACTCAAAACAGCACAAAACTATGCCGTTTAATATAAAACAACACAATTTTACGTTGTTTTTATGAAATACAACACAAAAATGTTAAAATGTAGCACAACTTCACATAATTTGTTTTTTTTTAAATATAGCAATACTATACTCGATTTAAAAAGGAAAAAAATGCTTGACTTTATGGTGTAATTTGTTTTAAAAAATAATCTAGCGTGAAAAGTTATAAACGTTTAAAAAATTGTAGAAAACTCAAAAAAGTCAACAAAAGTGATTACATACCCAAAATATCTTTTCATCTTTCTGTTTACAACATTACCATCTTAGTCATTGATTAATAAATAGAAGACTAAAATTATTTTTTAGCCTAGGCAAAATATATTTTTTAGTGCAACCTTCCTTTATATATACGTACTACATTATAATGTACGAATAAAGGAATTAGACCAAATGTAGGAGAATTGAAATTTTAATGCACAATGTACAACTCAAAAAGTCTATTTAACATGGGTAGTTTTGTAATTTTAACAATTCTAAAAATCAGGGATTTTATACATATTTACACGTTGATCCCTATATTTATACATAAATACGTATAATTTTTTTTCGGTTGTAGGTTGACTATGGATAGTTTTGTTATATTTTTTCACTAAAAATAAGGAGGAAGGTTTTTGGTTTTTGGTGTACGTAATCTGGCATTGACCCCGGTATTTAATCATTTATTTTTTATAAACGGACCTATGTAAAAAAAAGCGATTACATTAACATAACAGTCTAGCTTATAAAATACAATCCATTTAATATACAGTCCAGTTTTTAAACACAAACAATGCAGAAAACAACTTGATTTTTACAGTCCAGTTTACATATTAGAAATACAATTTACAATCCAGTTTACATATTACATATAAAATGCAAAATACAACTCAATTTGTAAATTTTTACACCTGCTGCTGCTTCACCTGTTTCCCCGTAAATTCTGTTGATTGATTTCAAGTTAACAACAGAATAAAAAATTGATTAGTTCAATTTATGCGTTTTTAATGCCTGGCGATGGAAACAGTGAGTTGTTCGATTTTTTAGTTAGTTATATTTTAAACAAACAAATTCCAGATATTATAAAATAGTTAATTTTGGGTACACTTATTTTCCATACAATTAGCTTGTTAAAATGCCAGGTATGTACAATATAATTTTAGTTTTACAAATAAAAAATCAGCATGAAAACAAAAAAGAACAATACAAAACTTGTTTTTATTAGAAATTACGTATACCATAACCTGACATGCACCAAAATATTTCTATTAAAATCTGAACGACTGTACTGTAAATATATATTTAAAGGTTTTAAATATAACACCAAAGAAGATCTTATGTAAACCCAAAACACTATAACATATAACCTATTTTGGACCGGAAAAAATAACATAGTTTGAAAAGATAGATTTATAAAGTTAAGAAAATAACCCACTTTGGGCCAAAATAAATAGCATAGTTTATAAAGTTGTTAATATATAACTTACAAACATCTTATGTAAATCCAAAAAACCATTTGTATAAGCCCTTTTGGACATAAAAATTAAAACCATAGTTTTCAAAGATAGATGTAAATATTATGTTGTTATTATTTTATAAAATAAATTTTATAAAAGGCTTTTTCTTCTTTAACAAATTTTCACCATTTGGTAAAGATGGCGTAAATTTATAACCCGAAGAATATTTAAAAAAAATTGACACCACTAAAAAAGTCAGTGACAACAAACCAAACAAACAACCTATTTGTAGGGGAAGACCTGAATCGGTTGTTATTTAGGCACCAAACAAATATTCGAATACCAAATAGCAGCCTATAAATACATAGCAGTGCACAACTATTTCAAATGAAGAAAAACTGACTATGGCTTTTAATGCTACAAACATTCGTGGATACCAACCCTTCAAACTTGACCCTTTAGAACTTTTTTGCATACTGATATATGCAAATCCAAGGTGCAACCATCAAATGTTACTACTTCATAATTGTATTGAGAAAAAGGTATATTTTAATAAATTTTTTAATTGTAAATTTTTTTGTGTGCAGGTGGTTTCTCATAATAAGGTTGGTTTAAAGCTAAATTGAACTTTACAAATATCATTGTTTTGTACTTATTTGATCTCATTTTAAATTAATATATTAAGCTATAATTGTTTTTATAAATCTGGAGTGAATGAACACAAAGTGGAGAATATTGCGGATCTTGATGGCGATTTGAAGAAACATAATCCTAAAAAGGTTAATGGTTTCAATTTGTTTATGTTTAGATTAAGGTTGTAAATTAACTGTATTATGCTCGGTCACATATTTGTATCCAGGTTTATCTTCATAATAGTGTTGAGATTATTTGTTGTGGCGCCATGTATAGTCCCTACAAATATGACCTTCAACGTAAATTTAGTGAGGAGGTATTATTTATACTTTTCTATTGTTTCTAATCAACTGTATATTAGCTATTTCTTTTCTTAAGGATCGAATGTTTGAAGCCTAAGCTAGGATATTTGAAAACAGAAAAAGAGAATTAAGAGGTTTGATGAATGAAAATGGAGTGAGGTCATTGAGCTAGATGGTCCAGATAACATTGGCAGATAAAATAAACTAGAAGACACTACATATTCAGGAAAAAACTAAAAATAAGAATTAAATTTCCTTCGGTGTCAGTGCAGAAGCGAAATAGACATCATGTTGTTTAGATTTATGTTTAAATCAAAAGACTTTTACCTTGTTTCTTAGTTTTATGCATGTTAAATTAGTATAATAAAGGTTGTCGTTTGTTTTACAAGCATATCTCATGTTGTTTAGATTTATGTTTAAATCAAGACTTTTACCTTGTTTCTTAGTTTTATGCATGTTAAATTAGTATAATAAAAGTTGTAGTTTGTTTTACAAGCATATCTCATGTTGTGTAAGTAAAACATTCTTTTAACAAATATAATATGGTTTTTGATATGTGGGTGTATGTAAATTTTTTAAATTTACAGGTCTTATTATTTAATACAATAATGCACAAGTTTTTTTATTCAAACATCTGACTCGTACATAGTAACAAGGTATAAAACAGTTAGGTGTAATTTATTAAATTGTATAGTTTAAAAATTCAAAGTTGTAAACTTAATAAAAACATATAATCAAATTTATATGTCTAATAATATACATAATGTTGCTAATAAAGTTATATGTTTTTGTTTTTATAAAGTGATAACAATAAAATTTCAAATTGTCAACATTTTGAGGATTAGGTCCGAACTGAAAATGGAATGTAATTTTCTTTGTATGTTAATAACAAATAAATATTCATTAGTAGAAACACAAATATGGTTAAGTAAAAAGGTTACGCACATTCATCTCTTAAATTGTATCAAGTTATAAAACACATATATATACATTTTTAACTTATACAACTTTAAAAGTCATAGTTTTAACCTTAATAGAAACACCTAAACATATTGATATTGATAATACTATAGATACATTGTTATGTTAAAAGAGTTTTACTTTATTGGTATTAAGTGACACTATATTACAGACGAGTGTCCTTAAATCCGGACGTTTCTTTATTCTCTACATTGATTATAGATAAAACATTGATTAGTTACTTAGTTACATTAATTAAATAAGTGATAAAACACATCTATGTAATTTAGTAATTTATTTAATTTTAGATGTCACAGTTGTAAACTTAATAAAAACCTAAACATATTGTTATTTAAAACATTTTTATCTTAATAAAGTGTAATTTTTTGTTATTCAATATAATAAAAAACGAAAAGAAATTTAAAAGTGCCAATATTTGCTGATGACTAGGATTTTGAATTTGGAATTGTTATTTATATTAATAATACTTTATTTTATTTCATATTAGTTATAGCTAGAATTGAGGTTAGATAGTAATATTATTTAACGCATAAAATAATTAGTAATAATAAGAATGTCAACAAAAATTTTTTATTTCAACAAATTTATTTCATCAAGCTTCTAAGCCAATTATGGTTCCGTATGTAAAAAAACATGTTTATAATATGATCTTAATCATTAAGTTATATATTTACATACAATGAAGGTTATTAAAGAATTGTGTTTTTTAATTCAAGGTATTGAAAATGTAAGTCACTATTACTAAATCTTTAAAAATTTTAATATGTATAAACTAATGTTTTTTAGTATGTTTGAGCGGTTCATATATTAAATTTATATTAAATTCAAACCTAAAATTTGATTAGGAGAAACACAATGACCACCAACGAAAATTGTAAATTTTAATGTAGAAGTTTGTGTAGTACATTAAGCGTCCTTTATTTGAAAACTTATCACGCTTTATGTCCTTTTTACTAACAAATATTAAATTTTTCGGTTAGTTTTTTTGTAAAATACCATTTTACACTTTGTCATTAAAGGACGAAATCTGTAATTTTCACTAATCTTTTATTTTTTCTTTTTTGTTTTTATTTTATTTAATTTATTTTTCTTTAATTTTTTTCTCTTTTCTAATCATTTTTATTTTTATAAATGTTTTTTAAATGATTACTTTGCCCTTAACCCTTAAAATGACGAAATGTGTTATTATTAATCAATAAATTTCTTTTTTATTTTTTAATTTTATTTTCTTTACTTTTTTCTTTTAATTTTAGCCACTTTTGTTAAAAAAATCATCGTAAATATTACTAATAATTTAGTTTTATTTTTTTATAAAATGTAATATTAGTTATAGAGTTTATTTTATTACAAATTTATTTTCATTTGTTCACTTTGTTCGTTACATTTGTAATAAAACTAATAGAAATTAGACAACTCGATTTTTAACTTTTTCAGTACAAGATTTTTTAATCGTTTCAAATGATTTGGTTTAGTGTTTATATTCGAAACCGGTTGAAGAAAGTAAGATTTTAGTTTATGAAACCGGTTGAGTTCTCCAATTTGTTCTAGTACGATTAGAAAGGTAGATAAAAATTTTTAAAAATTGAAAACATAATAAATTAAAAACATGTAGATAAAAGTATATTTTACAAAAAAAAGATTAAAATAATTAAGTAATAATATTTCAGATAAGTTTATAAAATAAAAGGTTATTAAAAAAATTAAGTTAATAAAATAAAAACAAAATGGAAAAAGTAAAAGATTAATAAAAATTACAGATTTCGTCCTATAAGGAGTAAGAGCAAAATGGTCCATTCATTCAAAACTAACAGAAAAAGTTAATTTAGTTAATAGAAAGGACATAAAACGTAATAAATTTTCAAATAAAGGACGTTCAGTCTACTTATCAAAGTTTCAAGAGAAGATCCATAATTTTAAACATATTTAAAGGACAAATTTGTAATTTACTCTAAAATCTAGCGACATATCATATTTGATTCTAATGCAACAAAACTTACATATCAAAATAATAAACATAAACAAACACTTTAAAAATACATTCCAGATTAGTAAAAATGAATCAACATTAAATATTAAATATAGGTAATATAGTGGTTACTTGGGTATACTAATATTAATAATAGTAAACATCCAATTTATAATAATTATGTTATACATTTAAAAACAGTATATTTATTAAATGTTCAAGTTTAAAATTAAAGGATATTTCTCAATGTTCAAGTTCAAAATAGATAAAGTTTTTAACCAAGAGACAAAGTACCCAGTTTTATAAGAACCCACGTTTAATTATAAATAAGCTTTTGTTTAATTTTTACATGTATACAAATGATTTTTTTATAAATGTACAAATTGAGAATACATAGATTGTATAACCAAGAGACAACTCATATATTTTAATATTATTACATATTAAGACTGTTACCAAGATATTTAGTACAACTACACAAGTACACGGACACACACACAAGATATAATATTTATAAGATAGAATTATAAAAATTATAATTTTTGTACAGTTTTATTTCACATAACCCATTAACATACAATTATAACATTAAATTATAAGACACACACACAACTACACAAGCACACAAGCACACACATAACTACACAAACCCACATATAAGACACACACATTAACCATAACAAATAAAACTAAAAAATGCAAGTTTAAATTACTTGATGTACAATTACAAGGATATCATCAAATTAAGATCAATGAAAGAAACACTCATCAACAAAATAATAAACCAATCATACTAATACATAATGAAGCTTGGACAGAGGCCAGATTTCTAACCTCTCTAATGAAAGTCAGACAATCACTTCTAAGGAGTTCAACAATCAGTATGATTGTTCTTCATAGTACTACTAATATGCAACTAAGACACACACATGAACCATAATAAATAAAAATAAAATAATTAAATTGTTATCATAAAATAAAATAACCAAGTAATAAAGAGTACCTACCAATAGTCCAAGTTTTAACACTAGTGGGCAGTTGATTCCCGATTTCTGTCAAAAACTCGTCGATGAAGGTACTTGCTACTGGTTAAAGGTTTAGATGCCTTACAGTGAATTCGATACCATTACAGTTATCATTCAAAGATAAAACCATATAGAAGCTATATCAAACGGCCAATCTGCATCAATGAAATTAATAAGCAATAATGTTTTAATTTTGTAAAATTATATCGTACGCATGTGACAATAACAAATACGACAAACAGATAAACAAAATACCTGTAATATGACTAACAGGCACCTGTCCTCGATGATAATTGGAGTTCATGTAACACCCCGAATTTTTAAAGAAAAGAAAAGTTCTCGCGTGAAGGAGAGAGTTCTCGCGCGATGAGTAAATAGCTGCGAGGAGAGAGAGACACAATAACTAGGCCCACAATGCCAATCTTATCCACTTCATGAGAAAAATCTTGCTGTTGTGCTTGAGAAGAGAGAAATCAGTGCTAAGTGGTGTCTAAGGTTTGTATTCATTGATATTCGATGTGTTTATGCATTTATGAATAGTGTGTAATGATATTGCGTATGATTTTATAGCTTTTGATTGAAACACTCTTGGTTTAGTATTGTTCGTATGCAAAGATATCATAAGGTGAGTTCTAGACCCCTCTTTTTACGTGTTTTCCATGTTTTGGGGCTAATATGCATACCTTAATGAATGTTTTGATAAAGTATAGTAGTATAGATTGTCATAGCACGTTTTTGGGCGTTGAAATGGCTAAAGAATCGATAACTTGGGGATGATGTTTCGTACAGCAGAAAAGTTATCGCGCGGAGTGTAAGTTCTCTCGCGAATAGTAGGTTCTCGCGACAAACAGTTATCTTTCAAAAGTTCTCGCGTGATTGAGATAACTTGCCTGGAAAGTTGTTGCGCCTTGAAAAGTTCTTGCACGAAGAAAGAAGTTCTCGTGCGAGTCATAGTGTTCCGGTGTTGATGTTCTCGCGTGAAAACCTTAGATAGCTACGCGTGTTGTTACCCTCGTATAGCATGCGATAAAGATAGTTTAGCGATGAACTTACAACTAAAGAATTAATGTATATATATATTCTATATATATTATTATAGTTAAAGGTTAAAGAAAGATAGTAAAGTTACATGTGAAACATTAAAGAACTTGAAAAATAATTCAAGAACAGTTACCCGCTAAAGCACAACTGTGAAAACGTAAAAGCTGCTAAAGAAGTCTTGCAAGCACTGCTAAAGGAGTTATGCTTGGTGCATTCTTACATAGGAGCTACACTTTGGGTGTGCATATATTAATGTAATTTGATGTTCGAACATTGGTTTTTCTGATGTTCAAATCCAACTGTGAGGTTTCTTGGAACAGGGCCTTACAAGTTGGTATCAGAGCCATAGTTTGAGAGATTTAGACACTCTGATGTCTAAACTAGAAGTGAGAATGGGATCAATTAAGGGATGCAAGTGCTAGTAGCTCCAAGACTGGAAGGTTAAGTTAAGGATTATGACTGATTAAGGTTCCTTGAGGTTATAGTGCTCATAGTGAGATTGAGAGTTGATATGACTCAGGATAGGAAACGTTGAGGACATGAAAAGTAAAGTAAGTAGTTAATTACAACTGGCCACTGTCATTAGAAACTTACTTTACTTGACGTGATCTTAACTATTACTAGAATGATAACGTTGGTTCCTCATATCTTATAGAAAAACCATGCCTGGAAGAAAAGCTACTTGAGGAGGTGCTCGTGGTGGTAGGGGTAGACCACCAGTCACCAGGAACCAAAGGCAGACGACTGAAGAGGTGCCTGTGGACTCTGTTCACACTGCTAGCGAGTAAAACTCTCATCATTCTGAAGAGAGGATTACCTTAGAGCCTGTTGTTAGGGAGGCTATCGCCAAAGAGGTCCACAAGATTCTTCAGGACATCATGCCTTAGATCATGATTGAGGCCATGAAAGAGGTAACTAAGGAGTGGTCATTGGAGGCAATGAACAAAGCTAACAAGAAAGATAGTGAGGGTACCGGGGAAGGCTCAGGGAAGGATGGGAAAGATGAAGGGGATGAAAATGATAGGGAATTAGCTAGAGGATTTTCGTATCGCATCTTCAAGGGGTGCAATCCTCCATCCCTGGATGGCAAGGGTGGTGCTATTGCCACTCTCTAGTGGGTGTCTGAGATGGAGGCAGTTATTGAGATTAGTGAATGTAAAGCTAACCTGGCTGTGAAGTTCGCAGCCCACTCATTTGTTGATGAAGCTATTCATTGGTGGAACACCATCAAACAGACTAAATACCCTCGTGAGTTCAGGAACTTGAAGTGGGATGACCTGAAAGAGCTGGTAATGAGGATGTTCTGTCCTTAAAATGAGATCGATAGGGTGGAAAGAGAATTCTTGGGATAGTGTATGATGATGTGGTGGCCGATGAGCCCGTTAAGGAGGTGAAAAAGAAGAGTTGGTCGGGGAGTGTGAAACAAGAAAAGAATGAGAGGACTGCTGCTCAGGCCAAAAAAATGAAGGTGGAATCGTTAGATGAGTGCCGGATTTGTGGGAGGAAGCATGCTTGTGAGTGCAGGCTCGGTTCAAGCCTTTGTTTCAGATGCGGAAAGACGGGGCATTTCTCCAAGGATTGCCCTAATATGATAAAGTGATACAAATGTGGCAAGTTGGGGCACTACAGCCGAGAGTGTAAAGAGGTCAAAGCGGTTGAATCGGCTAAAGGAAAGGAGACAGAGAAAGACAAGAAAGCTAGTGACAAGCCAACAGCCAAGGCTAGGGCTTTCATGATGACAAGGGAGGAAGCCAAAGCGAAACCTGATGTTGTGTCAGGTATGTTTCTGGTTGAGATGTTACTTTCTGTGATATGATGAATGTTAAGACTAAAGAAATAATCATGTGTTTAAAGTAGAAACTGTGATTGGAAAGACTACTAAGATAACTGAGGCCTTAGAAGATTATAGCATAGATTTTGAAGGTCACAGATTCCCTGCTAGGTTATTTGTTATGACCCGAGGAGGATTCGACATTTTATTTGGTATGGATTAGTTAGCCTCCTTCGAGGCTAATATAGTTTGCTAGAGGAAGATGATTCAAATGAAAGCGCCTGATGGTAGCATAGTCACGATCTATGATGATAAAGTTTGCGAAGTTCCAAAGGTGATATCCATGACAAAGGAAGAAAAGTTCATGAGGCGAGGGTGTGGAGCATTCTTGGCATACATTAAAGATACTAAAGCCAAAACAGTAAAGTTGACAGATGTTCTCGTGGTGTGTGCCTTCCTGGACGTGTTCCCCGAGGACTTGAAGGAGGTACCGCCCGATCGGGAGATAGAGTTTCAGATCGACCTTGTGCAAGGAGCTCAACCTGTTGCTAATGCGCCATATCATTTGGCTTTGTCAGAGCTAAATGAATTGCTAGCCCAACTACAGGACCTTCTTGCTAAAGGTTTTATCACACCTAGCATTTCTTCCTGGGGTGCTTTGGTGCTATTCGTAAAGAAGAAAGATAGTAGCATGCGAATCTGTATAGGCTACAGAGAGTTGAATAAGCTCACAGTAAAGAATATATGCTTGTTACCTCAGATAGACGACCAGTTTGACCAGTTGCAAGGTGCAAGTTGGTTCTAGAGGATCAACCTTCGGTTGGGTTATCACCAGCTAAAGGTGAAGGAGCAGGATATCCCAAAGACTGCATTTCGAACGCGATATGGGCATTATGAATTTCTCGTGATGTCGTTTGGTCTAACCAATGCTCTTGCAGCATTCGTGGACTTGATGAATAGGGTTTGTCGATTGATGCTGGACAAATCAGTGATAGTGTTCATAGACGATATCCTGATCTATTCAAAAAATAAAGGAGACCACGCCTCTCACATCCATGAGGTGTTGGAAACTCTAAGAAGGAAGAAGTTGTATGAGAAATTTTCCAAATGCCTGTTTTGGTTATATGAGATACAGTTCCTGGGTCACGTGATTAACCCAGAAGGGATCATGGTTGATCCTGCTAAAGTGGAAGCAGTGATTAAGTGGAATTCACCAAAAACGCTGTCTGAAATCCAAAGCTTCCTCGGATTGGCGGGTTATTACAGGAGGTTCATTCAGGATTTTTTCAAGATTGCCTCACCGTTAACCAAGTTGACAAGGAAGGATGTGAAGTTTGAATGGAGCGATAGTCAAGAGAATGCGTTCATAGTGTTAAAGAGAAGATTGACACAACCTCCAGTGTTAACGCTACCAGAAGGGAATGAGGACTTGGTTGTCTATTCCGATGCTTCTTATCAAAGGTTAGGGTGCGTACTAATGCAACGAGGTAAAGTCATAGCATATGCGTCCTGACAGTTAAAGATTCACAAAGTGAACTACCCTACCCATGATTTTGAGCTGCCTGTTATGGTATTGGCATTAAAAATATTGAGACACTACTTATATGGTTTCAAATGTACGATTTTTACGGACCATAAAAGCTTAAAGTATTTCTTCGAACATAAAGATCTCAATATGAGACAAAGATGATGGTTGGAGCTCATAAAAGACTATGACTGTGAGATTCATTATCACCTGGGTAAAGCTAACGTGGTGGCCGATGCCCTAAGCCGTAAGGAAATCCATGAACCAATTCGGGCTAGATCTTACCAGTTGATTGTGACTCCTGATGTGATAAAGCGAATCTGTGAAGCTCCGAAAGAAACTCTAGATCTCGAACACATTAATGAGGAGAGGATGAAAAGGTAGGTCGCGAATTTGGAAGAAAACACCAATGTTGTCAAAACTAGATTCGGGTATGTGGATCCCTAGTCGTGGAGTTCTGCGAGAGAGTGTTAGACGAAGTCCACAAGACTCGCTACTCAATCCATCCGGGAACCGAAAAAATGTACCATGACCTAAGGAAGAACTATTGGTGGCTGGGGATGAAAGTCGACGTGGCGAAGTATGTAGAAAGGTGCTTGACCTGTCTCTAGGTTAAGCCTGAGCATCAGAAGCCATATCATAAAATCCAACCCTTGAAGATTCTCAAATAGAAGTGGGAGCATATTACTATGGATTTCATAATGAAACTACCTCGTACAACTAAAGGTTATGATGCTATATGGGTTATAGTATACAGACTGACAAAAAGTGCTCACTTTCTACCTATCCGAGAGACGTATAGCTCGGGGCGGCTAGCTGAATTGTTCATCAATGAGATAGTTACCTGTCATGGTATGCCAATGTCGATTGTCTCTGATAGAGGTATGCGGTTTACTTCTAAATTTTGGAAGAAGTTCAATAATGCTATGGGAACCAGACTACACAATAGTATAACATACCACCCATAGGCAGACGACTAATACAAAAGGACTATACAGATATTATAGGACATGCTTTGGGCTGTATCATAGACTTTGGTGGGAGCTGGGATAGTCACCTACCGTTGGCAGAGTTCTCATTTAATAACAACTACCATGCCAGTATTGGTATGCCCCCGTATGAGATGCTTTATGGTCGGAAGTGTAGGACCCCTGTATGCTGGGGAGAAATTGTACAGAAGGAGTTGGGGAGTATTAAGGTTATAGAGACTACCAATGAGGAGCTAGGCAAAATCAAAGCTTACATGAAAGCTGCCAAAGATAGACAGAAGTCTGATGCCCATAAACGTCGAAGACCGATTGAGTTTAATGTCGGTGATAAAGTGATGCTAAAGGTTTCACCTTGGAGAGGAATCATTTGATTTAGAAAGAGAAAAGTTAAGCCCTCGATTTATTAGATCTTTCAAGATAGAAGCTCGTGCGGGGGAAGTTGTATATAGTCTGGAACTACCAGATGAGTTAAGTGGAATTCATTCTACCTTTCACGTATCACATCTGCGTAAGTGTCTAGCAGACGAGGACACTCATGTTCCACTGGAAGATATGGAGATTGAAGACAGGCTGAATTACGTGAAACAACCCATAGCAATCATTGGCAGGAAGGAGAAACGATTTAGGAATAAAGTAGTTCCACTTTTCTGAGTATAGTGGAAGCATAGAAAGGGGTCGGAGTCCACTTGGGAATCCAAAGATGAAATGAGACAGCATTACCCTCAATTGTTTGACGAATAACAAGTTTCGGGGACAAAACCCAAATAAAGGGGATATACTGGTAACAGCCCGAATTTTTAAAGAAGAGAAAAGTTCTTGCGCGAAGGAGAGAGTTCTCGTACAATGAGTAAAGTTCTCGGGTGGAAGGCAGTTCTCGTACGACTAGAGGTTCTCGCACGAGAATAGCTGCGTGGAGAGAAAGACACTATAAATAGGCCCAGGTGGCCAATCTTCTCCACTTCATGGGAAAACTCCTGCTGTTGTGCTTGAGAAGAGAGAATTCGGTGCTAATTGGTGTCTAAGGTATGTATTCGTTGATATTCGATGTGTTTATGCATTTATGAATAGCGTTTAATGATTATGCGCATGATTATGTAGCTTCTGCTCGAAACACTCTCGGTTTAGTGTTGTTCGTGTGCAAAGATATCATAAGGTGACTTCTAGACCCCTCTTTTTACGTGTTTTCCATGTTTTGGGGCTAATATGCATACCTTAATGAATGTTTTGATTATGTATAGTAGTATAGACTGTTATAGCACGTTTTTAGGCGATGAAATGGCAAAAGAATCGATAACTTAGGGATGAAGTTTCGTACAACAGAAAAGTTATCGCGTGGAGGGTAAGTTCTCGCTCGAATAGTATGTTCTCGCGACAAACGAAAAGTTCTCGTGCGATTGAGATAACTTTCCTGGCAAGTTGTTGCGCCTTGAAGACTTCTCGTGTGAATGGAGAAGTTATCATGTGTGTCATAGTGTTCCGGTGTTGATGTTCTCGCGCAAAAACCTTAGATAGCTACACGTGTTGTTGCCCCTGTATAGTGTGTGATAAAGATAGTTTAACGATGAACTTACAACTAAAGAATTAAGGTATGTGTATGTATATATATATATTATTACAGTTAAAGGTTAAAGAAAGATAGTAAAGTCACATGTGAAACATTAAAGAACATGAAAAACAATTCAAGAACAAGTACCTGCTAAAGCACAGCTGTGAAAACATTAAAGCGCGCTAAAGAAGTCTTCCAAGCATTCCTAAAGGAGTTATGCTTGGTGCATTCTCACATAGGAGCTACACTTAGGGTGTGCTCACCTGCTAAAGGAGTTATGCTTGGTGCATTCTCACATAGGAGCTACACTTTGGGTGTGCTCACCTGCTAAAGGAGTTATGCTTGGTGCATTCTCACATATGAGCTACATTTTAGGTGTGCTCACCTGCTAAAGGAGTTATGCTTGGTGCATTCTCACAAAGGAGCTACACTTTGAGTGTGCTCACCTGCTAAAGGAGAATGGTATTTGTTACATTCTCACATAGGAGCTATACCTTGGGTATGCTCACCTGCTAAAGGAGAATGACATTTTTTGCATTCTCACCTGACAAAAGAGCTAAGCATTTATGCTAAGCTCAAAGATAAAGTTTAAAGAATAAAGCTAAAGGACAGATAAAGTAAAGATAAAGTAACTGATAAAGAAATGATAAAGTAAAAGCTAAAGTATAGTTAACGAATGAGTTCTATTGTAGTTAAAGAAGCCTTAAGCTAGCGTAAGCATAAAGTTGAAGTATGTTAAAGTGTATTTTCTTGTTAACGTTTCATTAATGTAATTCGATAAAGTAAACCTAGAGCTCACTCAGCGCCGCTGACTTTTTATATGCATATTAGATTGACAGTTATGCTACATAATTAAGGGGTGAGCTTGCCATGGATTGGGAAGCTACCTGGCAAGTGGTCAAGACTGGCATCCTAGGATAGAACTGGTGTTTCTGATGTCCAAAACCAACTGTGAGGTTTCTTGGAACAGGGCCTTACAAGTTGGTATCAGAGCCATAGTTTGAGAGATTTAGACACTCCGATGTCTAAACTCAAACTGAGAATACGATCAATTAAGGGATGCCAGTGCCAGTAGCTCTAAGCCAGGAAGGTTATGTAAAAGATTATGACTGATTAAGGTTCCTTGAGGTTATAGTGCTCATACTGAGATTAAGAGCTGATGTGACTCAGGATAGGAAACGTTTAGGACATGAAAAGTAAAGTAAGTAGTTAATTACAACTGGCCACTGTCATTAGAAACTTACATTACTTGACGTGATCTGAACAATTACGTGGAATGATAACGTTGGTTCCTCATATCTTATAGAAAGCCATGGCTGTAAGAAAAGCTACTCGAGGAGGTGCTCGTGGTGGTAGGGGTAGACCACCAGTCACCAGGAACCGAAAGGAGAAGTCTGAAGAGGTGCCTGTGGACTCTGTTCACACTGCTAGCGAGTAAAACTCTCATCATTCTAAAGAGAGGATTACCTTGGAGCCTGTTGTTAGGGAGGCTATCGCCAAAGAGGTCCAACAGATTCTTCAGGACATCATGCCTTCGATCATGACTGAGGCCATGAAGGAGGTAACCAAGGAGTGGACGTTGGAGGAAATGAACAAAGCTATCAAGAAAGATAGTGAGGGTCCCGGGGATGGCTCAGGGAAGGTTGGGAAAGATGAAGGGGATGAAACTGATGGGGAATTGGCTAGAGGATGTTCGTATGGCATCTTTTAGGGGTCCAATCCTCCATCCCTGGATGGCAAGGGTGGTGCTATTGCCACTCTCTAGTGGGTGTCTGAGATGGAGGCAGTTATTGAGATTAGTGAATGTAAAGCTAACCTGGGTGTGAAGTTCGCAGCCCACTCATTTGTTGATGAAGCTATTCATTGGTGGAACACCATCAAACAGACTAAAGACCCTCGTGAGTTCAGGAAATTGAAGTGGGATGACCCGAAAGAGCTGGTAATGAGGAAGTTTTGTCCTCAAAATGAGATCGATAGGGTGGAAAGAGAATTCTTGGGATTTAAAGCTGAAAGTATGACCCACAAACAATACACCTCTCGCTTCAACGAGATGGCTAGGTTGGTGCCTCACTTTGTGAGTACTGAGGACAAAAGGATGAAATGCTATGTGCAAGGTTTGCCTTCGAAGGTCAGGACGTATATGAAGGCAAGCGGACTGAAGACCTTCGAGTTTTTGGTGGAGCTGAGTGGGATAGTGTATGATGATGTGGTGGCCGTTGAGCCCGTTGAGGAGGTGAAAAAGAAGAGTTGGTCGGGGAGTGTGAAACAAGAAAGGAACGAGAGGTTTGCTGCTCAGGCCAAAAAGATGAAGGTGGAATCGTCCAATAAGTGCTGGAAATATAGGAGGAAGCATGTTGGTGAGTGCAGGCTCGGTTCAAGCCTTTATGTCAGATGTGGAAAGATGAGGTATTTCGCCAAGGATTTCCCTAATCTGATAAAGTGCTACAACTGTGGCAAGTTGGGGCACTACAGCCGAGAGCGTAAAGAGGCAAAAGCGGTTGACTCGGCTAAAGGAAAGGAGACAGAGAAAGGGAAGATAGCTAGTGAGAAGCCAAGGGCCAAGGCTAGTGCTTTCATGATGACAAGGGAGGAAGGCAGAGTGGAACCTGATGTTGTGTCAGGTATGTTTCTGGTTAACAACATACTTGCTTTTGTTCTTTTTGATTCTGGTGCAAGTAAGATTTTCGTAGCTGCAACTTTTTGTGATATGATGAATGTTAAGGCTAAAGAAATATATCATGTGTTTGAAGTACAAACTTTGATTGGAAAGACTACTAAGATAACTGAGGCCTTAGAAGATTCTAACATAGAATTAGAAGGTCATAGATTCCCTGCTAGGTTGTTTGTTATAACCCTAGGAGGATTCGACATTGTATTGGGTATGGATTGGTTAGCCACGTTCAAGGCTAATATTATTTGCTAGAGGAAGATGATTCAAATGAAAGCGCCTGATGATAGCATAGTCAATATCTACGACGACAAAGTCTGCGAAGTTCCAAAGGTGATATCCATGCTAAAGGAATAAAAGTTCATGAGGCGAGGGTGTGGAGCATTCTTGGCATACGTTAAAGATACGAAAGCTGAAACAGTAAAGTTGACAGATGCGCCCATGGTGTGTGCCTTGCCGGACGTGTTCCCCGAGTACTTGACGGAGGTGCCGCCCGATCGGGTGAGAGAGATTTAGATCGACCTTGTGCAAGGAGCTCAGCCCATTGCTAAAGCATCGTATCGTCTAGCTCCGTTAGAGCTGAATGAATTGCTAGCCCAACTACAAGATCTTCTTAATAAAGGTTTTATCAGACCGAGCATTTCTCCCTGGGGTGCTCCGGTGCTATTCGTAAAGAAGAAAGATGGTAGCATGCGGATATGAATAGACAAAAGAGAGCTGAATAAGATCACGGTAAAGAATAGATACCCGTTACCTCAGATAGACGATCTGTTTGACCAGTTGGAAGGTGCAAGTTGGTTCTTGAGGATCGACCTTCGATCGGGTTGTCACCAGCTAAAGGTGAAGGAGCAGGATATTCCAAAGATTGCATTTCAGACGCGATATGGGCATTATAAATTTCTCATGATGTCGTTTGGTCTAACCAATGCTCCTGTAGTATTTGTGGACATGATGAATAGGGTTTGTCGATCGATGCTCGAAAAATCAGTGATAGTGTTCATAGACGATATCCTAATCTATTCAAAAAATAAGGGAGACCACGCCTCTCATATCCATGAGGTGTTGTAAACTCTATGAAGGGAGAAGTTGTATGCGAAATTTTCAAAATGCACGTTTTGGTTACACGAGGTACAGATCCTGGGTCACGTGATTAACCTAGAAAGGATCATGGTTGATCCTGCTAAAGTGGAAACAATGATGAAGTTGAATTCACCAAAAACGCTGTCTGAAATCAAAAGCTTCCTCAGATTGGCAGGTTATTACAGGAGGTTCATTTAGGATTTTTCCAAGATTGCCTCACCGTTGACCAAGTTGACAAGGAAGGATGTGAAGTTTGAATGGGGCGATAGTCAAGAGAATGCGTTCATAGAGTTAAAGAGAAGATTGACACAACCTCCAGTGTTAACGCTACCAGAAGGGAATGAGGACTTGGTTGTCTATTCCGATACTTCTTATCAAGGGTTAGGGTGCGTACTAATGCAACATGGCAAAGTCATAGCGTACGCCTCACAACAGTTGAAGATTCACGAAGTGAAGTACCCTACCCATGATCTGGAGCTGGCTGCTATGGTATTCGCTTTAAAAATATTGAGACACTACTTATATGGTGTCAAATATATGATTTTTACGGACCACAAAAGCTTAAAGTATTTCTTCAAACAAAAAGATCTCGATATGAGATAAAGATGAGGGTTGCATCTCATAAAAGACAATGACTATGAGATTTATTATCACCCGGGTAAAGCTAACATGGTGGCCGATGCCCTATGCCGTAAGGAAAACCATGAACCAATTCGGACTAGATCTTACCAGTTGATTGCGACTCCTGATGCGATAAAGCAAATCTGTGAAGCTCAGAAAGAAGCTCTAGATCCCGAACACATTAATGAGGAGAGGATGAAAAGGTAGGTCGCTAATATAGAAGAAAACACCAATGGTGTTAAAACTAGATTCGGGCGTATGTGGATCCCTAGTCATGGAGATCTGCGAGAGAGTGTTAGTCGAAGCCCACAAGACTCGCTACACAATCCATCCGGGAACCAACAAAATGTACCAAGACCTAAAGAAGAACTATTGGTGGCTGGGGATGAAAGCTGACGTGGCAAAGTATGTAGAAAGGTGCTTGACCTGTCTCAAGGTTAAGGCTAAGCATCAAAAGCCATATGGGAAAATCCAACCCTTGAAGATTCTCGAATGGAAGTGGGAGCATATTACTACGGATTTAATAATGAAACTACCTCATACAACTAAAGGTTATGATGGTATATGGGTTATAGTATACAGACTGACAAAAAGTTCTCACTTTCTACCTATCCGAGCGACGTATAGCTTGGAGCGGCAAGCTGAATAGTTCGTCAATGAGATAGTTACCCATCATGGTGTGCCGGTGTTGATTGTATCTGATAGAGATACACGGTTTACATCTAAATTTTGGAAGAAGTTCAATAATGCTATGGGAACCAGACTGCACATCAGTACAACATACCACCCATAGGCAGATGGCCAATCTGAAAGGACTATACAGGCATTAGAGGACATGCTACAGGCATGTATCATAGACTTTGGTGGGAGGTGGGATAGTCACCTACCGTTGGTAGAGTTCTCATACAATAATAGCTGTATGAGATGCGTTATGGTCAGAAGTGTACGACCGCTGTATGTTAGGGTGCAATCGGATAGAAGGAGTTGGGGAGTATTGAGGTTATAGAGACTACCAATGAGAAGCTAGGCAAAATCAAAGCTTACATGAAAGCTGCCAAAGATAGACAGAAGTCTTATGCCGACAAACGTCAAAGACCGATGTAAGGCCCCGATCCCGGGAAGCCCCACTGTTGGTCATTCATAGTACATTACACATTAAAATACATTGAAGTAAGAAAACATGGCACCAGAGTAGTTAAACAAAAACCATTTCATGGATTAATAATAACTTTTTCCAAGAAATACATCATTGTTACAAGTTTCGAAAGAACATTTAGTTGTATTACAAGACAAAAATATCATTTCTGCATAACATGGATGCAAGTCTTTATTTTCCAAGTAGCTTTAACGTCGTGCCATCCCCAGCAACATTATTACCTACCAACTGATATGCATATAAAAAGTAAGCATTGCTGAGTGAGTTCTAGTTTTGATAATATACAAAATATACATTTTGTAAGCTTCACTTGATGTTCATCTGCAGGACCGGGGTAAGGGTACTTAACACTTAGTTTGACACTGAGGGAGATCTTAGATCACTTAAAAAATCAAATAGGGAACTGGTAACTAGAGACAGATGATACTAAGAATACAAGTAAATTAAAGAGACAGAACTAAGAACAACACAAGAACACAAGATTGGTTTTCAAGGATGTTGTATATTGATCTCAAGTTCTTTTACTAATGTTACAAAACATATTTAAATTACAAGGACCTAAGACACTTTTATACTACAACCTAAAACCATCACTTACATCTAAAGACAGTTGGGATTTGACTAATCTAGACAATAAGATCAATCTACAATCAAAAGGCAGATTGCCTTTTTCCTAGTGACTATGACATGCCATAGCTCACTGACTTTTCCTAATACAAAAAGTCTACAGAAACAAGTAAGGTAAGTTACAGACAAAGACCATTCCTACTTTTTGATAAAGCATGGAAGTTTAACCAACTAGTGTAAAGTAGGTGAACCACCAGAGCAGACAGCGGAGAGTGTGTCAGCTTTATCAAAGGTTGATTCAGAGAAAGCATATTTTCTCTATCCTTTGAAGAAATCAGTCTTCACAGCTTCCGAAGACTTTGTCTCTGAAGCTTCGGAAGATTTCATCTTTGGCTTCGCAAGATGCTGGTCTTTGGCTTAAGATTTCACACTTAGAATATTTTTTTTGTTTGAGTGTGAAACTTCCAAAGTAACTCCTTCTGAACTGTTAGCTTCGGAAGATCTTACACTTAGACACATTTGAGAGTGTAAGACTTCCAAAGCTAGTTCATCTTTGTTCCTTAGTGCATGAATGTAAGACTTGGTTGTTCTGGCTTGTTGGTTGCATTAGCCTTATAATCTTCAGATGATCTTACAAACTCCCCCTAGGCTGATGCTACCAAAATAGAGAAGTTCTTCAGATTTTGATAGTCCACATTAGGATCCTCAGCATACCTTTCTTCATCATTAGGTTTGGATCCTTCAGACTAACATAGAACCTTCTCATATCAAAGAGATCATGCAGAGGATGTTCAAGCATGTCATTTGTGAAGTAGACATGTTGTTCTCCCTGATATCTTGTGAACTACCACAGTAGCAAAAGGCTCTACTATGATTGGAGTTTGGTGAGAGACCTCTACATGCACTCCCTCAGGATGCTCTGACTCATCCTGAGGTTGGGAGGTGGATGCCTTTCTTCTTTTTCTCTTTGAGGTTGATCTTTTGGCCAGCCTTTTTCTTCTCCCTGATGATTTTAACTGAGGGGACTGGTCTTGAGTACCAGGTTGTTCAGTTGAGTCCCCCTCAGTTGGGATCTCCTTTCTCACAGGTTCAAAAGGAAAGAGAGGAGGACCCTGCTGTGGATCAGAAGATGAAGTTGGCTGAGATGCAGCTCCAGGTTCAGGTTGTGTTGTCTTAGTGGGTTCAACCTTCACCTCAACTTCAGGTTAAGCTGGACTTGGTGGAGAATGCAAGTCCACCTGCTCTCCCTTCTTTATCTTCTGCTTGATTACCCTGATATACTCATCCATTATGGATAGAGACATAGGGCCAAGCCTCTTTTCAGAGAATCCATATAGCTTCAAGAAGCTCATCATCCTTTGTCTGTTAGCAGACTTCTTTTGGATTTTGTGGATGATGGCCCTTACCTTTGTAGCTTCTTCCAGTAATCTTTTCCTTGCAGCTTGCCTTTCCTTTTTGGCTTGTTCTTCCAGCTGCTTGTTGTTCAAACATTATGTATTCAGATGGTAAGGGAAGAAGTGCGTCTGCCTGATAGAGACCTGTGGCACTCAGGTAGCTGATCATCTTTAGTCTTTATTCTTCAGTTGCTACCTAAGGTTGTTCGGTGGCCACAGTCTCTGGCTCAAGACTTTCTTGAACTGGGGAGAGGACAGGAATGTTCTTGTAGAGTCTTTTAAGCCTCATTTCTTCCTTGTGCTTGAGGAGCATTGCTGCATCCTCTGCTTCCTTCCTCTCCTTTGACAACTCTGTGTCAGCCAGTTCATTCAATTCATCTAAGGGGAGAGAGATGAGTTCATCAACATTATAGTTTCTGGTTCCCAGGTAGTTTAGCCTGGCTGCCCTTAACTCATCTTCCTGAGTGTTTAGCCAGGGGGCAGCCCTGATTGCAGCTTCCATAAATCCTGGGGAACCATTTGAACTCTCTCCCCTCGGCTTCCTCTTCTTCTCTCTCTTCTCCTCCTCAATCGCCTCAGGAGTCATTTTCCTTTTGCCTTTCTCGACCACAAGCTTTGGTGACTCAGGCTGGAGAGAGATTTGGCCTTCATTGCTTGGTTCAGCTGTCAAGCTCTGGCCAGAGAGAGGTTTTGAAACACCATCACTAGCTGGTGTTTCACTGAGGGTAATAGGTGCAAAGGGAGATCATGTCTCAAGGTTCACAGGTTCAACCTCTGGGCCTTCAGTCAAGGTTTTCACTTTGAAGCTAATCTCCGGGTCTACCTCAAAATCCAGTTGACCAAAGATCTCACCTGTTAGCCTCTGTCTATATAATTTTGATCTCAATTTAAACTCCTCTAGCACCCTGTATTGGTTTCTTTCTGCCAATTTTGCTGCTTGTCTATTATTGCTTGGGTTGACAAGTGGTAGATCTACCAAGTTGATGCTCTCATAGAAACTGAGGTGTGAAATGTTCAGAACTTCTATTTGACCCTGAGCTCTAGAGATCACAAGAGCTCTCCTATTACTGTCATACCCCCAACCCTAGATTAGGTTCTCAGAAGAGGCAGACATTGCTCTTGGTATTCCCTCCTTAAACAGCTGCTGAATGAGCAAATGTAGATCACTGTCTAGAGGAGTTTGCTAAGTATGAACATCTGCAAGAGAGGATGGTGATTCCTCTATGTCCATACTCTGGGAAGAACTCCCAAGTTCTGTGATTGTCAGAATTTTCTCCCCCTTTTTGGTAGCATCACCCTCTTGCATAGGTGAGTTGGGAGGTTGATCCATGACATCCACAGGTTCTTGTGGACCTAGATGAGTTATCCTCATGGATCTCTCAGCTAACCTGCCCTTGAGATCGGTGATCTTAAGTTGCTGGTCATTGACCATCTTCTGTAAGATAGTCACCTGAGATTCCAGGTGAGCTATCTTTGAAACAAAATAGGTGCAAAGATGTGACAGTTTGTGCACCTTTTATTGTAGACTCCCCTTATCTTCAGATGAAGAATCATTGGGGGATGAGAGAATTAGACCTAAGTCTTCTTCCTTACCACCAGCATAGGTTTCTTGGCTGCTAGATTTCCCCTGCCTAATGACAACTTCCAGAGAAGTATCAAGAGGCTGGGTTGCCATGGTAGAGGTCCTAGTAATGTTATCACTTGCAAAGGTGATAGCCTCTGCCATATGGATTTCCTGAATAAGTTCGGGACTATCCACCTTAGTAGGGGGTTGCTGATGTGGGCTAAGATGGGGGAAGCAGGAGTACTCATCTCTCCTTGAGTGTGGGAAGAGAGGAGAGACTCATGGTACTCACTGAAGCCCAAATCTTCATCAGAATAGAAGTCAAAGCTGGGAATGGGGCGGTTTAGATCAAGAGGTTGGGGATGGTAGCTGTCCCCTGAAGGTTGATCACTTGAGTTTAGAGACTCAGAGTGAAGGCTAGAGGTTGTTTGGGTAATGAGCTCATCAGCCTGAGCATGAGGAACCTCAGAACTGATTATTGGAAAGATGGGAGTAGTCTGCTCCTCAGGGGAAGTATGAGCTCGAGATTCCACTTTCTCCTGTATGGGTTGTGATATGGGAGCCTGCACATGCTCAGTAGCAAGTGCAGGGTTTCGTTTGGATTTTATTTTGTAGGTGATGGTGATGGTAGGCTGTGTTTGAGGTAGTTGAGAGGTGGAGGGTGTTGGTTCAACACTAGCTGGTGCTGCTAGGTTTTCACCCTAAGCAATAAGCTCAAACATTTTTAGGACAAGGGCTGTTTCTACCCCAGAGAAGCCAACAGTTGGCTTTTTCAAGATTTTGAAGATGCCGGGCCTTATTTGTCCTATTTTAAGAATATTACCTGTTCCCCTCAACTGTGGTCCCAACTCACAGTTGAGAATGTGTTGAACATACCTAGAGAACATGTAGTACTCTAAGGAGTCCAAGTTTGCAAGTAAATTAGTATATACAAACTGAGAGTACCTGAGCTTGACCCCTTGTACCATCCCATGGACTATGAAGGAGAGGTCTTCTGGAACTTGATCCCATCCTCCATGCTTGTTAGAAAGGCTGTGAATGACGACATGGATGAGGTATTTCCATTGAGATGAGACCTTCCCCTTCCTGAACGTTTTGACTGAGATGTCACCTTTATAGCCCATCTGCTGAAAGGAGTGGTTGACAGTAGATTTGGGAAAGGACAGGTCACCTGCTTCATTATCCAGCTACAAATGGGTGTTTATGATGGCCGGAGTGATGAAAACTGTCATCCCCTGCACTGTAGCAGACAGTGCCTTCTCCCCGTCCATGGTGACCTCTTGACAGGTCCTCCAAAACTCAAGCAACTGATCCTCATAGAGAGGAGGATCAATTGTAAGGGAGGTGAAGTAGTGCGACGAAGAAAGGTACCTACACACATCTGAGAAGCTTGGATCCTTCTCAAAGTGTAACAGGGCAACCTGATTGTGTTGCCTGTGTAGGTGCATGGAAAAATCAGGGTCGTTGCGACGATCAATGTTGGCCATTTGAGGAAGCTTTTTTAGTGAAGTAAGGAAGAAGAAGATGAAATTTGGGGGTAAATTTAGGGTAAGGATCAGTGAGAGTAGAGAGACGAAATAGAACCGTTTGGAAGATATATGTCATGGATTTGAGACAAAGTTATGACAAAAAGATAAACTTTGAAATCCGCAAGTGGGTCCTACTTCTTAAAAAGTGCGCCCAAATAGTTAGTTTTCTTGGAAGTTGTAAAACTTCCGAAGGCAATTTTGGCTTCGGAAGCTTTGTAGCAAAGCTTCGAAGGCAAGTTTTGCTTCGGAAGATATTGCAAAGAATTTTGAAAATTTGGCTTCGGAAGAAGTAAACAAAGTCTTCCGAGACTTAGTTGCTTTTGGAAGATGTTTGTTCTTTGAATACATTTAAGTCCTTATATACAAATTTAAGCTTCAGAAGATACTCCAAGAATTTCTTCCGAAGGTAAATCTTAGATAAGCTGTTAAATGATTTAAAGACATAAATTTCTTCCGAAGGCAATTTGAGTTCTTCCGAAGGTAAATTTTCACAAATCTAAGGAATATCAGTTAAAAGTTAGTTTTCTTCCAAAGAGAACTGGGCTTATGAGGTGATCTAATAGACAACTTAGGACACAAAATTTTTAGGAAATAAAGTTGATTAAGTTATTAAAGAAAATCTATTCAAAGTTAATCATCCCAATAGCTGATACAAGATATTTAAATCTCTAATCATCAAATGCCTTTATGAACAGATCAGCATATTGTTCATTTGTGTTAACTTTGATTAGTTTGATCAATCCCTTTTCAAAATTATCCCTAATCAGATGATACCTGATGTTGATGTGTTTAGTCCTTGAGTGCTGCATAGGATTCTCTGTAATAGAGATGACACTGTTGTTGTCTATGTGGATGGGAGTCTCCTTGAAGTTGAACCCATAGTCTAGCATCTGATTCTAAATCCAAAGCACTTGAGCACAGCAGCTTGCAGTAGCAATGTATTCAGCTTTAGTAGTTGATACAGACACACAGGATTGCTTCTTGCATTGCCAAGAGACTATCCTTCTACCAAGGAATTGACATCCCCTAGATGTGGACTTTTCAGTCATGTTGCAACCACCATAATCACTATCTATATAAGCATACAGATTAAAGTCTGAATTCTTTGGATACCAAAGGCCTAGATTTGGAGCACCTTTGAGGTATCTGAGAATCCTTTTGACAGTGATTAGGTGTGACATCTTGGGGTTGGCTTGATATCTTGCACATATACAAATGGAAAAAATAATATCAGGCCTGCTAGTAGTAAGGTACATAAGTGACCTAATCATATCCCTATAGAGATGTTTATCAACACACTCCCCCTCAAGATCAGGACCAAAGGAGTGGTTTCTGGCTATAGGTGTCTTTGCAACCTTACAGTCGGACATCTTGAATCTTGTAAGTATGTTCTGTACATACTTTAACTGACTAATGAAGATGCCATCTTCAACATGCTTCACTTGAATTCCTAGAAAGAAACTGAGTTTCCCGATGGTCCTCATTTCAAATCTATTCTTCATCAGCATCTCAAAGTCTTTGCAAAGCTTTGGATTAGTTAAACCAAAGATGATGTCATCTACATATATTTGAACTAGCAGAGTGTCATTCCCTGTTTCTTTGATGAAGAGAGTCCCATCCATAGTACCTCTTTTGTATCCATGAAGACAGAGGTATGTTGATAGTATCTCATATCACTTTCTTGGAGCTTGATGCAGTCCATATAGAGCTTTATCAAGCTTACAGATATAATCAGGATGATTTGGGTCTGCAAAACCAGGTGGTTGTTTGATATAAACTTCTTCATCAATCACCCCATAGAGAAAAGCACATTTCACATCAAGCTGGTAGACCTTGAAAGATGCAGCATAAGCCAGGAATATTCTTACAGCTCTAAGTCTTACAACTGGAGCAAAAACATCAGTGTAATCAATCCCTTCTTCTTAAGTGTATCCTTGGACAACCAGTCTAGCCTTGTTCTTGATGATAATGCCTCTATCATCCTTCTTGTTCCTGAACACCTATTTAGTACCTATGACAGTCTTCCCTTGAGGAAGAGGGCATAAGTTCCACACCTTCTGTCTTCTGATTTGAAGCAGTTCATCTTGCATAGCTTCAATCCAGCTTCCATCCTTCAAAGGCTCATCAACTTTCTTCGGCTCAATCTGGGATAAGAAACAAGAATGCAGACAAATATTGCTCTGATGTGTTTGTCTTCTTGTTCTCAACCCTGTGTCAATATTTCCAATGATGTTTGTGGTGGGGTGTGACTTGTGGATTCTAAGTTGAGGGATCACAGCAAGTTGATTTGAGAGATCTAAGTTAGAGAAATTTAGATATTGCAAAGAAGTGCTACCCACCACATCAACACACTTATCAAGAGAAGCTTGATCCAATGAGTGTGTTACATCATTAATGTTGCCTTCTATGGAGTGGTTATCATCATCAAGAAATTCCTGATCACTGTCACCACCTCTATCTCTTTCTGCATTTGAATTTCCTTCACCTGGATTAGGAGCCTCTGAGCTGGAATTTGAAGGCATCTCAGATGAATCAGTAGTATTTGTCGTGATTGTGCTGATAAAAGCTTCACTTGCAGGGTTAGTTACCATTAGAGCTGAAGTAGTATTCTTGTTTGGTCTTCTCAACTCAAATCTTGGGTCAGGATCACCTGTTGATATATTATCTGTAGTTCCTGAAACATTCTCACAAGATTTGTTAAAACAGTTGGTAACTAAATCAAGATCAAACTGCCAATCCGGACCAGAACCTTTCACACTGGGTGTGTGTTCATTGAAAGTCACATTGGATGACTCTTTAATGATTCTAGTTTTGAGATTGTATATTCTATATGCCTTAGCTTGAGAAGAGTATCCAACAAAGTGTCCATCATCTGATTTCTTAGCAAACTTGGCAACTTGATCTTTGGTATTCAAGATGGTGCAAGGACATCCAAATGTTCTGAGAAAACCAATGAATGGTCTCCTTTTGTGCCACAGTTCATAAGGAGTCTTACCATGTGTCTTAACCACTAAAACTTTGTTCAACACATAGCAGACTGTGTTGACAGCCTCTGCCCAGAAGGTGATAGGCAGTTTAGAGTCAGATAACATGGTTCTAGCAGCTTTAATAAGTGTCTTGTTTCTCATCTCAGCAACACTACTTTGCTGCTGGAGTCCTGGGAGCACTATATTGTCTTGAGATACCGTTTTCATCACAAAATGTTTCAAGGATTTGGTTTTTAAATTCAGTTCATTGATCACATCTTATGGTCTTGACCTTGTGATCAGATTGATTCTCAATTTTCAGAATAAAGTTCTTTAAGATATTAGGGGTTTCATCCTTAGTTTTAAGGAAAAACACCCAATTGAATCTTGTGAAATCATCTGTGATCACTAAATAGTAAGAGGTCCTTCCTAGACTCATTACACTGGTGGGGCCAACAGATCCATATATAACAAGTGTAGGGGAGTAGTGATAGAGTTTATTTCCTTTGGCTTTTGATACACTTTGTGTTGCTTCCCTTTCAGGCATGCAACACAGTGTTAATCACTTGTAAACTCTTTCTTTGGCATTCCAGTTACCAAATCATTCTTAGTCAATTTATTCATGTTTTTAAAGTTTACATGGCACATTCTTTTATGCCAAAGAAAATATTCATCACTATTTGCTTTAGACAGAAAGCAAGAAACTTCTCCAGAGGGAGATGTTTCTGGCAGATCCATCTTGTACATGTTCCCTCTCCTGGGGGCTTTAAGCAGAATATGCTCTTGAGGAATGTCAAGGAAGGACCTCTTACTGTTTAGTGATCACAGATGATTGTGCTGATAAAAGCTTCACTTGCAGGGTTAGTTACCATTAGAGCTGAAGTAGTATTCTTGTTTGGTCTTCTCAACTCAAATCTTGGGTCAGGATCACCTGTTGATATATTATCTGTAGATCCTGAAACATTCTCACAAGATTTGTTAAAACAGTTGGTAACTAAATCAAGATCAAACTGCCAATCCGGACCAGAACCTTTCACACTGGGTGTGTGTTCATTGAAAGTCACATTGGCTGACTCTTTAATGATTCTAGTTCTGATATTGTATATTCTATATGCCTTAGCTTGAGAAGAGTATCCAACAAAGTGTCCGTCATCTGATTTCTTAGCAAACTTGGCTACTTGATCTTTGGTATTCAAGATGGTGCAAGGACATCCAAATGTTCTGAGAAAACCAATGAATGGTCTCCTTTTGTGCCACAGTTCATAAGGAGTCTTACCATGTGTCTTAACCACTAAAACTTTGTTCAACACATAGCAGACTGTGTTGACAGCCTCTGCCCAGAAGGTGATAGGCAGTTTAGAGTCAGATAACATGGTTCTAGCAGCTTTAATAAGTGTCTTGTTTCTCATCTCAGCAACACTACTTTGCTGCTGGAGTCCTGGGAGCACTATATTGTCTTAAGATACCTTTTTCATCACAAAATGTTTCAAGGATTTGGTTTTTAAATTCAGTTCATTGATCACATCTTATGGTCTTGACCTTGTGATCAGATTGATTCTCAATTTTCAGAATAAAGTTCTTTATGATATTAGGGGTTTCATCCTTAGTTTTAAGGAAAAACACCCAATTGAATCTTGTGAAATCATCTGTGATCACTAAACAGTAAGAGGTCCTTCCTAGACTCATTACACTGGTAGGGCCAACAGATCCATATATAACAAGTGTAGGAGTGTAGTGATAGAGTTTATTTCCTTTGGCTTTTGAGACACTTTGTGTTGCTTCCCTTTCAGGCATGCAACACAGTGTTAATCACTTGTAAACTCTTTCTTTGGCATTCCAGTTACCAAATCATTCTTAGTCAATTTATTCATGTTTTTAAAGTTTACATGGCACATTCTTTTATGCCAAAGAAAATATTCATCACTATTTGCTTTAGACAAAAAGCAAGAAACTTCTCCAGAGGGAGATGTTTCTGGCAGATCCATCTTGTACATGTTCCCTCTCCTGGGGGCTTTAAGCAGAATATGCTCTTGAGGAATGTCAACCCCGGGCTTGAGAACAATGCACTCATGCTCAGTAAAGAGCATGTGATGTTTTTGGTCACAAAATTAGGACACACTCAGAAGATTGTATCCAAGCTCCTTGACAAAGTTTACCTTTTCAATGCTGAGCTTACGATTTGTAACCTTGCCCCTGCCAGCAATGTAACCTCCTGCATCTCCTCCAAAAGCAACTGGTCCTCCATCAAATCTTTCAAAGTATTGAAGTAAGGACTTATTACCTGTCATGTGCCTGGAGCAGCCACTATCAATGATCCACACATTTCTGTTTGCGTTTGGCTGTCCCTGCGCAAAAAGATATGATTTAGTTACATTTGGAAACCCAAGCCTCATTGGTCTTGGGCTTTTTAAAATGAGTTGAAGGCAATGAAACAGTAAGTGATCCTATGTTTAGTTTCTGTGGATCATTTGCTGTTGCTGATGAAGAATCTTCAGTCACACGGTCTTCCTTCATCTTCCACACCAACTTTGAAATTTTTTGGCTTGACCTTCAAAGCTTCGGAAGATTTGGAGACTAGACCTTCGGAAGATCTTGCTTTCACTGCAGCAAGCTTCAGTACTTCGGAAGCATTCCTTTCTTCCTAGACCAAATTTTCTTCCGAAGGCAATTTTTCACTTGCCTTCTTATTCATTTTGGAGCTTCCGAAGGAAACAGATTTTCCTTCCGAAGCTTTCTTTTCCTTCTTCTTCCCAGAAGCCATCTCTTTGAGCAGGTGGATAGTACTTTTAGGATTGTAGAAGCAATCCTTAGCCAGATGAGAAGTACTACCACACATGATGCAGTCCATTTGCTTCCTTCTGGGAGTCTTCTTCTGAGAGCAAGACTAAACTTGAACACTTTCTTTCTCCAGCTTCTTCTTCACAGATGATGCAACAATTTTCTTAGGGAGAGAATTGCTCTTGGAGGAGGATGGTTCAGACTGTGTAGCAGTGGTACATAGCAATTCAGCCTTCTCTTTGCTGGAATGAGTTGGAACTGTACTAAAACTCCTGGTACTAGAGTTTGTAGTTGATTCCTCAGCCTTTACCACTTCAAACCCTGCAGAGATGAACACTTGTTTCTGCTTGGAGTCAAAAGTTGCCTCGATCTCTTGAGCCTTCTTTGATCTTCTCTTTGCTCTTTTGATCAAGTTCTTCTTCTTTGTCTTTGTCATACCAGCCTTCTTACTCTCCTCAGGAGCATGGTGACCCTTTTTGGATTGACTCTCTTCACTCATTTCAGAGTCATTCCTCACATCTCCTCTTCATCCTCTTCATCACTGGGGTCTATAGAGGGCAGCTCATCTTGACCAGTTCCACACCTTGGAGATCTTACTGATAGTAGGGTGTGTGGAGGAGCTATCTCACAAGATCCCAATCCCTGCTTATTCTGATAATAAACTTTTGCATGCAAAGATGAGGATATTATGTTCTTGAAGGTCTCTTCTTCAAGAACTCATTTTTCTGCCCTGCTTTGCTGATCACCAACTCAGCCTGGCATTTTGTCAATTTAGTAACAAGATCTTTTATTTGAGTCTTGTAGTTTGTTTGCTCATGTTTAAGAGTTGAAATTGTTTTCTCTAGATCTTCTATTTTAAACTTATAATCATTTTCAGCTCTCTTAAAATCAGCTTTTAAAATGTTTAAAGACATAATATCAGATCTCATTTCTAAGTTGTATGACCTGTATCTATTTACTTTAGCACTACATTCAGGAGAGCAAAGATGTTCTAATACCTTGGCTTCATCATTGTCAGCCATGAGTGCTTGATTTAGAGAAGCATCTTCAGCTTGGAAGCTCCAGTCAAAGCCTCCTTCTTCAACAGCAACTGCAGCTTCCTGTCTTGGCTTCTCATTCTGGTGCCCTCCTTTAGTGTAGTTTGGCCTGGATGATGCTTGGCCACCATTTGACTTAGGTGCCTTGCATTCTCTGGCAAAGTGTCCCATCTGGTTATAGTTGTAACACTTTACTTTGCTTTTGTCTAGCCCAAACTTACCACTGGCTGCATTGCTAGGAAACCTTCTCCCAGTCCTCTTGTAAAACTTTTGGGCTCTGTGAGTGAGAAGAGCCATCTGCTGGACTATCTCCATATATTCTAGATCATTTGGATGGATACAGTCCAGGTCTTCAAGAGTAAAGAGAAAGTTTCCTGAACTTTTATCAGTAGAGACAAAGGCTTGAGAGGAACTTGTCTCTTGGAAGGGACTTCCTTGGATGTAGCTCTCTCTAGGTGTCTCTGGGAAGGTGATGAAAGGACCCTTTGTGAAGTTTCAGGGTAGCAGATAAGATGATGCTGTGGTTCTCTGCTATCCCTTTCACCCATATGAAGGGTAGAACTCTGATGAGTATTGGAGTTACCAGATGAATTTTGCATGTTCATCTCCATCTGGTATCCACTGATTATCCCATATAACTCAGTGAGAGTAAGGGTCTTGAGGCTTTTAGTCCTTTTAATGACCACACAGTAGTGTGTCCATTGTCTGGGAAGAGTGGACATGAACTTCCTAACAATATCCCTGTTCTCAATAGTTACTCCAACATCAGCCAGAGTATCCATAATCTCAACATACATGAAGTATTGTTAAGTCATGGTTTCACCTGTCTTGAAGGTGAAGTTTTCAAACTGTTACTTCAGGAGGTCCTTCTTGTTCTCCTTGGCTTCATTGGACCCCTTATACATTAGTTTCAGTGCATCCCATAGCTGTTTAGCGGTCTTGCACTTCTTGAAACCTCTGTAGATGGAGTTTGGAAGAGTAGTTTGGAGGGCTGTCATGGCTTTCTGATCAATATCAATCCTTTTCCAGTCTTCATCAGAAAAGTTAGCCCTCTCCTTTGGTATCATGCCACCACCAGCAGCAGCTGAAGAGGTGCATGGTACATGAGGTCCATTGACAATAGACTCCCACATCCTGGAATCTTGAGACTTGATGAAGCCCTCCATTCTTTGGCACCAAGTGTCAAAATCCTCAAGAGTGATCAGTGGGGACTTTGTCATAGTTCCAGGTTCTATATCAGCCTTAGAGATAGCTGCCATTTGAAGAGTTAAGTGATGTGTGAAGCTAAGAGGATTAAAGATGGTGAGATCTTACAATCAAGAGCCTGGAATGCTCTGATACCAATTGCAAGACCGCGGTAAGGGTACTTAACACTTAGTTTCACACTGAGGAGAGATCTTAGATCATTTAACAATTCAAATAAAGAATTGTTAACTAGAGACAGATGATACTAAGAACACAAGTAAATTAAAGAGACAAAACTAAGAACAACACAAGAATACAAGATTGGTTTTCAAGGATGTTGTGTATAGATCTCAAGTTCTTTTACAAGTGTTACAAAGCATATTTAAATTACAAGGACCTGAGACACTTTATACTATAACCTACAACCATCACTTACATGTAAAGACAGTTAGGATTTGACTAATCTAGACAACAAGATCAATCTACAGTCAAAAGGCAGATTGCCTTTTGACTAGTGACTATGACATGCCATAGCTCACTGACTTTTCCTAATACAAAAAGTCTACAGAAACAAGTAAGGTAAGTTACAGACAAAGACCATTCCTACTTTTTGATAAAGCATGGAAGTTTCACCAACTAGTGTAAAGTAGGTGAACCACCAGAGCAGGAAGCGGATTGTGTGTCAACTTTATAAAAGGTTGATTCAGAGAAAGCATATTTTCTCTGTCCTCTGAAGAAATCAGTCTTCACAGCTTCAGAAGACTTTGTCTCTGAAGCTTTGGAAGATTTCATCTTTGGCTTCGAAAGATGCTGGTCTTTGGCTTCGGAAGATTTCACACTTAGAATATTTTTTCTGTTGGGTGTGAAACTTCCGAAGTAACTCCTTCTGAACTGTTAGCTTCAGAAGATCTTACACTTAGACACATTTGAGAGTGTAAGACTTCAAATCTAGTTCATCTTTGTTCCTTAGTGCATGCATGGAAGACTTGGTTGTTCTGGCTTGTTGGTTGCATCAGCCTCAGAATCATCAGATGATCTTACATCTTCCATTACATAATCATTTGTTAAGAGATTCATTATCTTTCTTTCTTTCATTATTTATTGCAAGACTTTTCATTTATCATAAGGGCCCGGGGGTAACATTCATTAGGTTATACTGTCTTTCTTTTATTCCTTTGTGACCACTTGATTATGTATAATACTTTTAAGTTATCCGGTCATTAGAATCACATAACATGAAATATTAATATTCATAATACAGCACCTTTGAAAAGAATCAAACATGCAATTTAAGCCCCAGAACTTATGCTAACTATCAATTAGCAAACTCAACACTAAAACTAATACTTCTGAAGGCAAACGTAAGCTTCGGAAGACTATAAGCTTCGGAAGAAAATATGCTTTGGAAGAAACAAGCTTCGGAAGAAAACAAGCTTCGGAAGAAAACAAGCTTCGGAAGAAAACAAGCTTCGGAAGAAAATAAGCTTTGGAAGAAAATAATCTTCGGAAGAAAACAAGCTTCGGAAGAAAATAAGCTTTGGAAGAAAACAAGCTTCGGAAGAAAACTTGTACTTCTGCTTCGGAATGAAACTTGATTTGACTTTTATATCTCACAATTAGAAACATTAGACAAGCATAAACTTTGATTAAAACATAAGTACTTAGCACTTAAATTCTATTCCCAAAGTTTTAGAATAAACCTAAGTGTTAACAGCGCATGAAATAGGTATACAGCGGATGACCTAAATAATATAAGTATCCACAGCGGACAGCCAAAGTCCATAGCGGATAACAAGTTCATCACCTACGATCCAATCTTGTGCAGTTTCTAGTCCCATACATCATGTTAAGCATATTCTTAGCATGGATCTATTAGTTACACACTTACAATATAACAAACAACCATTCAACATCATAGGATCTTAAAAGAAAACCTTCATTTTTCATAAACAGTCATATTTTCATGGAAAATCATAGTTTAATTTAGAAATATATCAGTTTAATATACATATCAGCCCCAAACAAGTAGAAAACATGTGAAAGAGAGGATCTAGAACTCACCTTAAATAGCCTTTGAGCAAAACACCACAAACCCGAGAGTAAACCTGGAGTTCTAACACCTAAACACACGAAAACAAGCAACTAAACACATAGAAACACATAGAAATTGGTCCAGAAGCTTGAACCCGAATGAAAACGAGAAGGAAACACCTTAAAATATTACCTTTTTAAAGATTTCTTCTACTTTCTCACTCTAGAACCGCTGGGAGTCCTTTATCTCACTCTAGCCGTATGATTTGAGTGCATGGGGAGAGATTATGGGCGGCCTTACCTCCTTTTTAAACTCCATTACAGGCCGGTATGGCCCTTGTACACTTTTAACCCTTGCTTTTTGAAATAAAACCCCTTTTTGCTCCCTTACGTTTCGTTTCTTTTTTTTTTTTGGAATTTCTGGGTGTTACAAGTCCACCCCCCTTATATAGGTTTCATCCCTCAAACCTGTCACTTCTTAAAGAGATCTGGGTAGTGCCGTCTCATTTCTTTCTCTGACTCCCAAGTGGTCTCTGATCCCTTGCGATGTTTCCATTACACCTTAACTTGCCTAATCACTTTATTCGTTAATCGTTTCTCCTTCTAGTCCAAAATAGCCACTGGTTGCTCCACGTAATTCAACCTTAATTTCAGTGAGAGGAATAACATCTTTTTTCACCAAGCACTTTCGTAACTGAGATACATGAAACATAGGATGAATCCCATGCAGTTCATCAGGAAGTTCCAGCCTATAAGCCACTTCACCAACTCTAGCAATGATTTTGAATGGCCTGATATACCTTGGGCTCAACTTCCCTTGCTTTCGGAGCCTGATAATCCCTTTCCAAGGAGATACCTTCAACATCACCTTATCTCCCACTTAGAACTCAATTGGTCTCCTTCTCTTATCAGCGTAGGACTTCTGCCGGTCATTAGCTGCCTTCACAACAGCTTTGATCTTTTCCAACTTCTCCGACATGGCCTCAATGATCTCGATACTTCCCAACTCCTTCTGCCCGATATCACCCCAACACACCGGGGTTCTGCATCGTCTCCCGTACAACATTTAAAATGGTGGCATGCCTATACTGGCATGATAACTATTGTTGTACGAGAACTTTGCCAACGGCAGGTGTTCATCCCTGCTTCCACCAAAATCAATGACGCATGCCTGGAGTATGTCCTCCAAGGTCTGAATGGTCTGTTCTGATTAACCGTATGTCTGAGGGTGGTAAGCTGTGCTAATGTGTAACCTCGTTCCTATCGCATTATGAAATTTCTTCTAGAACTTGGACATGAACCGAGTATCCCTATCAGAAACAATAGACACCGGCAAGCCATGACAAGTTACAATCTCCTTGATGAACAGCTCCGCCAACCTTTCTGACGAGTAGGTCTCTCGGATTGGCAAAAAGGGAGCACTCTTCATTAAGCGGTCTACAATCACCCAAATGGTATCACATCCTCTCTCCGTACGAGGTAATTTTATGATGAAGTCCATGGTGATGTGCTCCCATTTCCAATTTGGTATATCCAAGGTCTGGATCTTCCGATATGTTTTCTGATGCTTTGCCTTCACTTGTAAACAGGTCAGACACTTACTCACGTACTCCACCATGTCACGCTTCATCCCTGGCCACCAATAATCCTTCTTTAGGTCATGATACATATTTGTAGCACTAGGATGGATGGAATATCGTATTTTGTGAGCTTCATCCATAATCCTTCTCATCAGATCCCCATAACGAGGAATCCACATTCACCCGGATCGGGTTCTAACACCAAGGGTGTTCTCCCCTAAATCCGTTACCTGCCCCTTCATCCGTTCAGAGTTGATCCTGTCGTCATTCAGTGCCTCATCTTGGAATTCCCTGATTTGACCCATGACATCGGCGTCACAACCAGTTGGCAAGCCTTCACCTGAATTTGTTCAGGTCATTGCTTTCGGCTAAGGGCATCGGCAACCACGTTCGCCTTGCCCGAATGATAGTGAATTTCGCAATCATAATCCTTGATCAACTCTAACCATCTCCTTTGTTTCATGTTAAGGTCCTTTTGCTTGAAGAAATACTTTAGGCTCTTGTGATCTGTGAAGATTGTACACTTCGACCCATACAAGTTGTGCCTCCAAATCTTCAATGCAAAGACCACAGCCGCCAACTCTAAGTCATGAGCAGGGTAGTTAACCTCATGGATCTTCAGCTGTCGAGACGCATAGGCTATGACCTTTCCTCGTTGCATCAACACACAACCTAAACCCAACCGCGATGCATCTAGATATACCACCAAGTCATCATTCCCTTCAGGCATTGTCAAGACTGGGGCTTGAGTTAACCTCGTCTTTGACTCTTAAAACATACTCTCCTGATCGGAACCCCATTCGAACTTCACATCCTTGCGAGCCAGCTTAGTCAACCGGGTTGACACCTTAGAGAAGTCTTGAATAAATCTTCTGTAGTAACCGGCCAAACCCAGAAAACTACGGATCTTGGATGGCGTCCTTGGGGACTCCCATTTCATTACAGCTTTGACCTTTGCATGGTCCACCATTGTTCTTTCAGGGTTAATCACATGGCCCAGTAGTTGAACCTCTTGTAGCCAAACACACACTTAGAGAACTTTGAGTACAATTTCTCGTTTCTAAGTGTCTCTAGTACCTCCTTGAGATGACAGGCATGCTCCTCTTTGCTCTTAGAGTAGATTAGAATATCATCAATGAATACGATCACTAATCTGTCTAGCATCAGTTGGCATACCTGATTCATCAGGTCCATAAAGTCAGCTGGTGCGTTGGTTAAACCAAAAGACATCACAACAAACTTGTAGTACCTATAACGCGTACGAAAGGCTGTCTAAAGGATATCCTACTCCTTCACCTTCAGTTGATGATACCCCGATCGAAGGTCTATCCTGGAGAACCAACTAGCACCCTGGAGCTGATCAAACAAGTCGTCAATCCTTGGTAACGGATACCGTTTCTTCATAGTCAACTTGTTCAGCTCACTGTAGTCGATGCACATCCTCATGCTACCGTCCTTCTTCTTCACAAATAAAACAGAGCACCCCATGGAGAGATGCTCGGCCGAATAAAGCCCTTATCCAAAAGATCTTGTAGTTGCGTCATCAACTCTTTAAGTTCAGATGGAGCCAAATGGTATGGTGCCTTGGCGACGGGTTGCGCTCCTGGTATCAAGTCAATTTGAAACTTGATTTCTCTATCGGGTGGGACCCCTTGCATGTATTTAGGAAACACATCGGGGAAATCGCATACTACCGGCATGTCTGATAGTTGAGGCATGGTAGCATCCACATCTTTCATATAAGCCAGGTAAGCACCACACCCTCGCCTCATAAACTTCTCTGCGGTGATCATAGATATCAGTCGCGGAGTGATGCATTCCTTGTCTTCGTGAACCGTAACCAAAATGCCGTTGGGAGCAATTAGACGAATCATCTTCTTTCGAAACACGATATTTGCTTCGTATGTTTCCAACCAATCAATTCCCAACATCACATCAAAACCTCCTAGGGCCATCACATACAATCTAGCAGGAAACTTATGACCGTCCAATTCTATGAGCAATCATCTATCATATTAGTCACCTTAGTAGATTTTCCTTTCGTTGTCTCTACATGGAAAGGCATATCTATCTTCCTACTCTTACCATGCACTACATGACAAAAGGCAGCAGATACAAAGCTCCTACTAGCACCCGAATCGAAGAGCACAAAAGCATATAATTGGTTTACCAAAAATTCACCTGAAACTACTTCAGGGTCCACTCTGGCTTCTTCCTTCTTTGGTGCTCTCACTCTTCCCTTTCACCCCTATAGTCTGGGTCCCTAAGCTTTCTGCCCCACCCTTCTTGCAATCCTGGCCTAAGTGGCCTACCTCTCCGTATTGGTAACATCTCAGTATCCCGCACTCCTTAGCATAATGGCCCTCACCCCCGCATTTGAAGCACCTATTCATCCACACTCTACATTCACCCGTGTGGCTCTTCCCACACTTCTTACATCTCCTTTGGGCATTCCCCTTCCTCTGTTCTGGGTGACGGTCGTCAGCGCTTATCTTCTTCTCTCCAATTCCATTGTTGGCATTCTTGAACCTCTTCCCATTACCATTTTTATTCCAACTCCTCTCGACCTTCATTTGAACTGGCAGCGGGTCCTTCTCATCATACAATCTCCCCGCCAAATCTACCACTAACCTAAACATGCTTGGTCTAGCTGCTATCATGTTCCTCCTAATGTCCACTAGCAAACCTTGCATGTATCTCTTAATCTTCTTGGACACCAGAGTTACCAGATCTGGCACAAGTCTTTTAAATTTATTGATATTAGAGGTGTACTCTTGATGAGTCAAGTTCCCGGCCTCCAAATGCAAGAACTCCTTCTTAATTTTGTCCAACTCTCGATGTGGACAATACTCCTCCAGCACTAACTCCTTCAAATCCAACCACCTCATCTTTGCTATGGATTGTTTTCCCTCGACTTGGACAATGCTGTTCCACCAGCATAGTGCCGAGTCAACAAAAGAATGGGAGGCAAACTTCACCTTCTGATCCTCCCGACATTCACTGGTGTCCAGGACTACTTCCATCTCTCGAACCCAACAGTGGGCAGCAGTAGCATTGCCATTACCATCGAAGGTCGGGGGTTTGCATCTCTGAAACGCCCCATAGCTGCACCCCTTAGCGGTCTCCTTCTCCTCCTCGCTATCATCCTCATGAATTACCACCTTTGGGCTAGATGGATCTTCATCGGCTTCCTCAGTCCTTTAAGTGGACTTTCTTGATTTCCCCTCCTCCTTCTTCCCCATATCCTCGGCTCTTTTCCCATCCTTTAAAGCCTTCAACACTTCAGTCACCACCAAAGGCAACACATTCTGCATGATGTTATAGACCTCATCAGCAATAGCTTCCTTCACCGTCTTGGTGGCTATGGAGATCTGTGTCCTCATCAATTGTCTTGGGAGCCTTAGCTTTGTTCCTTGTGACACGTGGCCCAGTAGTATGCCCGCCATGAGCACCACCTCAGGTTGCCTTCCTAGATTTTCTATCCGCCATAAAATTCTACTTCCTATAAGACTCAAACACCAACAAGGTCATTCAAGGTAATAGCTCAGATTATGTCAAGTATAGTATGTCCCTAATTATAGTGGTCAATTGTGATTAGCCACTTACTTTACTCATAATTCCCCAAGCATTTTCTATCCTGACTACATCATCATCCAAATCTACTAAGAACATAAATCAAATAGCACATGCATATAATACCAGTTAACTATAAGAAAATTACCTGATGGCATGTAACTACTTGGGCTGGAATCCCACTATTTGGTCCTATTTTCAGTTTAGGTATTGAAAATAATTTACCTAATTCTCTTAAACTTTGGCTCTGATACCAACTTGTAAGGCCCCGATCCCGGGAAACCCCACAGTTGGTCATTTATAGCATATTACACATTAAAATACACTGAAGTAAGAAAACATGGCAGCAAAATAGTTAAACAAAAACCATTTCATGCATTAATAATAACTTTTGCCAAGAAATACATCGTTGTTACAAGTTTCAAAAGAATATTTAGTTGTATTACAAGACAAAAATATCATTTTTGCATAACATGGATGCAAGTCTTTATTTGCCAAGTAGTTTCAACCTCGTGCCATCCCCAACAACATCATTACCTGCCAACTGATATGCATATAAAAAGTCAGTGTTGCTGAGTGAGTTCTAGTTTTGATAATATAGAAAATATACATTTTGTAAGCTTCACTTGGTGTTCATCCATCATTATACATAATCATTCGTTAAGGGATTCATTATCTTTCTTTCTTTAATTATCTTTCTCTTTCATTAACTAGGATTGCACAAAGCAAGAGCCTACATTGTTGGTTGGCAACAGATGCCGAACCCCTACCAGTACATGCTTATTATGGTAGCTAACCCCTGATAGTTGACCCACACTACTAGGCATGAAGCCTGCTCATGAATACGAGTTCCATTCATTCATTGGTCAATCACAAGGATTAGACCCCAGATGTGCATCCTGAAACAACAATACATCAGTTGAGCTAACGACAATAAGGTCGTGCACCTCCATTCATTGTGCTTGGAAGGTTTTTCGTTTATCATAAGGGCCCGGGGTAACATTCATTAGGTTACACTATCTTTCTTTTATTCCTTTGTGGCCACTTGATTATGCATAATACATTTAAGTTATCAGGTCATTAGAATCACATAACATGAAATATTAATATTCATAATACAGCACATAAGAAAAGAATCAAACATGCAATTTAAGCCCCTAAACTTATGCTAACTATCAATTAGCAAACTCAACACTAAAACTAATACTTCCGAAGGCAAACATAAGCTTCGGAAGACTATAAGCTTCGGAAAAAAACAAGCTTCGGAAGAAAACAAGCTTCGGAAGAAAACAAGCTTCGGAAGAAAACAAGCTTCGGAAGAAAATAAGATTCGGAAGAAAACAAGCTTCGGAAGAAAACTTGTACTTCTGCTTCGTAAGCAAACTTGGTTTGACTTTTATATCTCACAATTAGAAACATTAGACAAGCATAAACTTCCATTAAAACATTAGTACTTAGAACTTAAATTCTATTCCCAAAGTTTCAAATAAACCTAAGTGTTCACAGCGCATGAAATAGGTATACATCGGACGACTTAAATAATATAAGTATCAACAGAGGCCAACCAAAGTCCACAGCGGATAACATATTCATCACCTACGATCCAATCTTATGTAGTTTCTAGTCCCATACATCATGTTAAGCATATTCTTAGCATGGATCTATCAGTTACACACTTAAAACATAACAAACAACCATTCAACATCATAGGATCTTAAAGAAAACCTTCATCTTTCATAAACAGTCATATTTTCATGGAAAATCATAGTTTGGTTTAGAAATATCAGTTTAATATACATATTAGCCCAAAACAAGTTGAAAACATGTGAAAGAGGGGATCTAGAACTCACCTTAAACAGCCTTTGAGCAATTCACCAAAAACCCGAGAGCAAACCTGGAGTTCTAACACCTAAACACACGAAAACAAGCAACTAAACACATAGAAACACATAGAAATCAGTCCAGAAGCCTGAACCCGACTAAGAACAAGAAGGAAACACCTTAAAATCTTACCTTTTTGAAGATTTCTTCTACTTTCTCACTCTAGAACCGGTGGGAGCCCTTTATCTCACTCTAGCCGTATGCTTTGAGTGCATGGGGAGAGAGTATGGGCGGCCTTACCTCCTTTTTAAACCCTATTATGGGTTGGTATGGCCCTTGTACACTTTTAACCCTTGCTTTTTGAAATAAAACCCCTTTTTGCTCCCTTACGTTTCTTTTCTTTCTTTTTTTTTGGAAATTTCCGGGTGTTACAACCGATTGAGTTTAATGTTGGTGATAAAGTGATGCTAAAGGTTTCACCTTGGAGAGGAATCATTCGATTCAGAAAGAGAGGAAAGTTAAGCCCTCGATTTATTAGGCCTTTTAAGATAGAAGCTCATGTGGGGGAAGTTGCATATAGTCTGGAACTACTAGATAAGTTAAGTGGAATTCATTCTATCTTCCACGTATCACATCTGTGTAAGTGTCTAGCAGACGAGGACACTCATGTTCCACTGGAAGATGTGGAGATTGATGACAGGCTGAATTACGTGAAACAACCTGTAGCAATCACTGGCAGGAAGGAGAAACGATTGATGATCAAAGTAGTTCCACTTGTCTGAGTACAGTGGAAGCATAGATAGGGGTCGGAGTCCACTTGGGAATCCGAAGATGAAAGGAGACATTATTACCCTCAATTGTTTGATGAATAACAATTTTCGAGGACGAAACCCAAATAAAGGGGATAGACTTGTAACTCCCCGAATTTTTAAAGTAGAAAAAAGTTCTTGCGTGAAGGAGAGAGTTCTCGCGCGATGACTAAAGTTCTCGCGCAATTAGAGGTTCTCGCGCGAGAACAACTGCGAGGAGAGAGAGACACTATAAATAGGCCCAGGTGGCCAATCTTCTCAACTTGATGCGAAAACTCCTGCTGTTGTGCTTAAGAAGAGAGAAATCGGTGCTAAGTGGTGTCTAAGGTATGTATTCGTTGATATTCGATGTGTTTATGCATTTATGAATAGTGTGTAATGATATTGCGCATGATTATGTAGCTTCTAATCGAAACACTCTCGGTTCAGTGTTGTTCATGTGCAAAGATATCATAAGGTGAGTTCTAGACCTCTCTTTTTACGTGTTTTCCATGTTTTGGGGCTAATATGCATACCTTAATGAATGTTTTGATTAAGTATAGTAGTATCGACTGTTATAGCACGTTTTTGGGCATTGAAATGGCTGATAACTTGAGGATGAAGTTTCATACAGCAGAAAAGTTATCGTGTGGAGGGTAAGTTCTCGCTCGAATAGTAGGTTCTCACAACAAACGAAAAGTTCTCGCGCGATTGAGATAACTTTCCTGGCAAGTTGTCATGCCTTGAAGACTTATCGCGTGAAGGGAGAAGTTCTCACGCGAGTCATAGTGTTCTGGTGTTGATGTTCTCACGTGAAAACCTTAGATAGCTACGCGTGTTGCCCCCGTATAGCGTGCGATAAAGATAGTTTAACGATGAACTTATAGCTAGAGAATTAATTTGTATATATATATATATATATATATATATATATATATATATATATATATATATATATATATATACTACAGTTAAAGGTTAAAGAAAGATAGTAAAGTCACATGTCAAACATTAAAGAACAGTTACCCGCTAAAGCACAGCTGTGAAAACGTTAAAGCGAGCTAAAGAAGTCTTGCAAGCACTGCTAAAGGAGCTATGCTTGGTGCATTCTCACATAGGAGCTACACTTTGGGTGTGCTCACCTGCTAAAGGAGTTATGCTTGGTGCATTGTCACATTGGAGCTACACTTTGGGTGTGCTCACCTACTAAAGGAGTTATGCTTGGTGCATTCTCTTATAGGAGCAACACTTTGGGTGTGCTCACCTTCTAAAGGAGTTATGCTTGGTGCATTCTCACAAAGGAGCTACACTTTGAGTGTACTCACCTGCTAAAGGAGAATGGTATTTTTTACATTCTCACATAGGAGCTATATCTTGGGTATGCTCACCTGCTAAAGGAGAATGGCATTCATTGCATTCTCACATGATAAAGGAGCTAAGCATTTGTGCTAAGCTCAAAGATAAAGTTTAAAGAATAAAGCTAATGCACAGATAAAGTAAAGATAAAGTAACTGATAAAGAAATGATAAAGTAAAAGCTAAAGTATAGTTAACGAATGAGTTCTATAGTAGTTAAAGAAGCCTTACCCTAGCGTAAGCATAAAGTTAAAGTATATGTATGGTTAAAGTATGTTACAGTGTATGTTCATGTTAAAGTTTCATTAAAGTAATTCGATAAAGTAAACCTAGAGCTCACTCAGCGTCGCTGACTTTTTGTATGCATATTAAATAGACAGGTATGCTACACAATTAAGGGGTGAGCTTGCCATGGATTAGGAAGCTACCTAGCACATGGTCAAGACTGGCATCCTGGCATAGAAATTTAGTTAGATAGCTAATTTGATCTTTTGATGTAAATGCTTACACGATGGAAATTTAGTATGTTCCGCTGCTTATATTAATGTAATTTGATGTTCGAGTACTGGTGTTTCTGATGTCCAAATCCAACTGTGAGGTTTCCTGGAACATGGCCTTACAATTCAAGTGATAAGAGCAAATGATTGATACAATCAAAATACGAACCCTAAACTTAGAGATGGGGAACATTCCTAAATCTATGTATCTCATATCAAATAACCCAATACCAAAAATCCTAACATATGAAAAATCAAAATCCAAATCAATAAAACCCTGTTCAATAACAATACACATCAAGTCAACCCATAATTTATCCAACCATTGTTGAACAGCGAAAAATTAGAAACCCCAAATCAATTCAATACTGCCTGAATGCATATGCATGTGTCCAATACTGTATTCAAACAAACAATATCATGATCGGCGAACATTATGACACCAAATTCAAGCTTAGCATATCCATAAACCCAAAATAGAACAACCTTAAAATTAAGAAGTCATAATCAATCAACACAAGCTATACAACCATCTTACATACCGTACAATGTAGATTAACATCAAACGACTTGAATTATATAGGTGAATCGTGAAACCCTATGGTCCGAAAAGCCTATCGATTGTCGATTACAACGACAAAAGGATTGTGACAAACATACAGTCGAGATTAAACGATGTGGGTTGGTGATTTCATCAAATCTGTAGCTAGATGTGGAAGGTTGAAAGAGATGGATGCAAAATTAATCGGGTGGGTGCGATGGTTGGCGTATGGTGTTCTTGAAACCCTAAGACAAAGAAAACAACATTCCCCGCTTATATATACCGGACCGGTTAAGAGCCTAATTTTTCAACCCACATTACAATCCCAAATACCGACCTGACCCAATTCCCTAACAGCTTATCTTACCTACCCAGCCCAACGGTTTACTTGAAAACCCAAATAATATAAAAGCTGAATTTATATCCATTAACCGATGGGCTGCCATATTTATACTTCCCAATTATAAATATCGATATCCCACACAACTGACCCAAACCCATAATAACACATTAACCAATTAACCCATTCAACCCATGTTTCCAAGCCCATTTTATTTCTATTAAACACTCGTTAGTAAACCATTAGTTTTGTAATTTGGTTATTTTATAAAACCCAATTATAACTTTTAAGTAAACAACCTGATTGACTGATTGTTTTATTAACATGTGAATCATATAACAAAAACCATATCAATTATATACATAACACATCCAACAATTATCCATAACATGTTAACATAACCAAGAAACTTCATCATGCCCAAAGTTTCCTAATTTAAAATGTAAAAACACAAGTTGCACAAATTTCATCCAAATTTCCTAACATGTTCCTATGATCATTTCAGCATAAATCACATCAGGATAACATGTTCTACAAATATCATATCATACTCATCATACAACACATCAGGACATAAAAGTTTCCATAAATAGTAAACATGTTCATACAAAGCGTTTTTCACAATTCGAATATTTTCAATCTTTTCATATGCTCTAAACATCATATAACAATCATCACATCTCATCAAACATGCATAAATCATCTTCTATGAACTGACATACCAAAAAAGTTTTCTTTGATGCAAAGCACCTGAAAACCGAGCCAAAATCAAAAGTTCAAAATATGACTTTTCATCCATCAGCATCAACTAACATCATAGAACCATCAATTCAATTCAATTTCATCAAAATCATACAATTTCTAAAAAAGCCCTAAATTAAAGTTTGCATTATAAGTAAGTCTTGAGTTTTGATCAAAACAACACAATTCACAAAACCAATTCATACAAACATCATTATATTGAATACAAACACATATTCAATAATCAATCTCAATCAAATTCATGTTTTGATTTGAGTTTGGATATCTAGGGTTCATGTTTATCATGATAATCAAAGGATATGAATTCTAACATAAAACTTACTTGTAATGATGCATAGATGCAAGCTAACACGTTTTTGATGCAAAAACAATCCATAATCATCATCAATTGCAAGGAAGAATCAAGAGTGTGTGTTTTCATATGTGTGTATGTTCGAATGGAGAAGGAGGAAGGGAAGGGGCTGCTGCAAGATGGTAGGGAATGGGTCTAGGGCTGGATTTTAATCTTATATATTTTTTTTTAAAAAAAGGCCCACGTCATTTTATAAAATTATTTTATCGCTACGCGATTTAACTTTTTCTGCACCGAAACCACTAAATACTCACATAATATCAAACAAACATTAATAACATGAATAATATTTATTTTGCTAGTTCAAAGGAATTTTTATAATAATTAGGTGTTAAAAGCCGAAAATGCGCGAAAACGCGTAAATGCTAGAAAATTCCCAATTTTTCCAAATAAGCTAAAAATTTAATCATATAAACACATAACACATAATTTCATACCAATTATGATTATTTGAAAACCATTTTGACAAATCACCAACGTTTAGGGATAGACGCGTGTGCGATCCGGCAATTCACCGAATTACCGTTACATGAAAAGTTCGTGAATGTTTGTGCAATAAATGTCGCATTTAAGTAAACAAAATTAAATGCATGAATGTATGATAGGAAAACCATGTTTGTGTTGATCGAAAAATGACCTAAAAATGTCGGGTGTCACATCATCCCCTTGTTGAAAGAAATTTCGTTCCGAAATTTAAATAACTATGGTAAAAGACGGACGAAAATTTATTGGTTGCCACATTATCCCAGAAATTCTCAACTAGTAACATTGGCGCTTAACAGCGCATCTTTGTATAAGTGCAGCTATTTAGCCTTTATATGATTCTCGTGTTCCAAGGTAAACTCTTGTCCATGCTTAGAGTTCAAACTAACTTTAACGATAGAGGTAAAATTTTGCTTGAGTATTTTTGACCACTTGATCCATTATTTTAACTGGTTCGTCAACCAAACACAGAGTCTCATTCACATGAATCTCATCTAATGGAGCGACGGGTATCTCAACAGACATACATTTCTTCAGGTTTAACTTTCCTCGTTTTTTTTTTCAAAACGAATTGCACCTTCCAAGGTGACGCTTTAAGAAGTACCTTGTTGTCGATTTGATATCCAATGGGTTTTGGCGTTAGCCCGGGTAAATCATTTGTCAGTCATGTACTGCTGCCCTGCGGTTATAATTTGTACGATCTTCTTAGTCATCTTGTGCATAAGCTCAGGACTAATAAGTTAACATTCTTTTAACATTTGCCCAACAGATAGGTGATCAGCACTTACTTCATAGAGTGTCTCAAATAGTGTGGCCTTGATGGTCGTTGGTAACTATTATCGTAAGAAACCTTAATCAGTGACACATGCTCGCAGCATGTCTTTTAGAGTTTGAGTCGTACACTCACTCTAACCATCGGTTTGCGGATAACACGTTATGCGCCTATCTAAATGCGTTCCAAATGAACTTTTCAATGATCACTATAAATAGGAAATGAATTGTGTATCATGGGTGGAGATGATGAAAAACTAGCACCACGTGCAGAGAGACTTTTCCCTTAGATAGGTGCGAGTTTACTTCTCAATTCAATCAGTCTCTCTAATTTCCAGGAAGTGTGCGGATTTCACCAAGCGATCTACTATTACCCAAATGGTATCGCATCAGCTGAGATTTCGATGTAACTTCACAATGAAATCCATTAAGATCTACTACCACTTCCATTTTAGAATTAGTGGCCATTGGAGTAAACTAGATGGTCCTTGATATTCCACCTTAACTTTGGAACAAATTAAATACTTGCTTACATGCATGGCACTATCACCTATCACATTCTACCACCGATAAAGATATTTCAAATCATGGTACGTCTTACCTGAACCTTGATGAATGGGATATCGAGTTGTATGAGTTTCATCCATTACCAGCTCTCGTAAATTCTCGTATAGAAAAATTCCCTATTTGTTCCATGAAATAACAAATTCCTTCGGATCTTGTCACTAATTGTGTTTCCATGTCTCGCATGGACTATGCCTTCAGATTCTCATCCTTCAAAGCCTTAATTTGGACATTACGGATTTGATCAGGTGCTCTGGATTGAAAAGTAAGCTTTAATTCTTGCACTCGCTTTGGTTAGGTGTTTACTTTCGACTTAGGGCATCAACTACAACATTAGCCTTACCCAGATGGTATTTCATCACATTGTCATAGTCGTTTAGCAGTTCGACCCAACGATGATGTCTCTTGTTTAGTTTCTTCTGTTCAAAGATACACTAAAAGCTCTTGTGATCGGTGTAATGTTGCATTTGGTACCGTACAAGGAATACGTTTATAACTTGAGTGCAAACACAACGACTCCCAACTCTATGTCATGTGTCATGTAGTTTTTCTTATGAATTTTTAGCTGACAAGAAGCGTATTAGATAGCCATCTAGCATTGCGTCAACACATAACCGAGATCATCGATGGAAGCACCGCAATATACTACGAAATCATCTGTTTCCCTTCGGTAGGGATAGTATAAGTACAGTACAAAGCTTTTGTTTCATAACCTGAAATGCAAACTCTCGCTTGTCACCCTAATCATATGGGGTGCCTTAATGATTTATTGTCGTAAGAGGTTGTGCGATCTTCGAAAACCCTTAGATGACTCGTCGGCAATAACAAACCAACCCAAGAAACTGTTGTACCTTAGTCGAAGTCTTATGCGTTGCCTATTTCTTGGTGGGTTCTATTCTTTCCTGGTTAATAGGCATTCCCTTCTAGCTGACCACATAACCCAAAAATTAAACTTCACCCAGAAGTCACATCTTAAAAACTTGGCATATAGTTATCCTTGTTTTAGTAGTTCTAAAATCCTATTCCTCATGCTCCTTCTTGTTCTTTGTATATGTTAGAATGTCATCGACAAAAACATTGATAAACTTTTCCAAATGGGGTTTATGCACTCAGTTCATGAGATCCATGAGAACAACTGGTGCATTGGTAAACCCGCTTAACATAACCAGAAACTCATGCTGACAACACCAAGTTCTGAATGCCACCTTTTATATAGTATCCTCTCGGGCCCTCAGCTGATGATATTCTAACCTCAGGTCTATCTTGGGATATAAACCAAACCCTTGAAGCTAGTGAAGCAAATCGTCGATCCATGGAAAGGGATAATGGTTCTTAATTGTCACTTTGATATGCTCACAGTAATCAATACCCATACGGAAAGTTCTATCATTTTTCTTGTCACACAGGACTAGGGCTCCCCATGGCGATGAGCTCGATCGGATGAATCCTATATCCAACAGCTCCTGCACTTACATAGATAATTCATGTACTTTATTCGGAGCTAATCTATAAGGTTCTCTAGCAATAGGTACGACTCCATGTGTCAAATTGATTTGAAACTCGATCTATCTGTGTAAGGAAAACCATGTAAATCTTCTATGAAAACTTTAGTGTAAGGAACATCTGAAGATTAAAGGCTGATGCAACCAAAGGATACCAAAACAACCAAGTATTCCACCATGAACTAAGGAACAAGGATGAACTAGCTTCGAAATTCTTACACTCACAAATAAGTCCAAGTGTAAGATCTTCCGAAGCCAACAGTTCAAAAGAAGTTGCTTCGAAAGTTTCACACTTATCAGAAAATATTACAAGTGTGAAATCTTCCGAAGCCAAAGACCTTTTCTTCCAAAGCCAAAGATGAAGTCTTCCGAAGCTTCACAAGACAAAGTCTTTCGAAGCCATTTTGATGAGAAGGCTGATTTCTTTCGAAGACAGATAAAATATGCTTTCTCTGAGTTACTTTTTGATAAAGCTGTTGTACCTTCTGCTGCTGTTCTGAACACTCACCTGCTTTTCATTAGTTGGTGAAACTTCCATACCTTATCAAACTATAGAAAAAGGTCTTTGCCTGTAACTTCCCATAATTGTTCCTGTAGACTTGTCTTATTAGATAAAGTCAGTGAGCTATGGCATGTTATAGTCACTAGTCAAAAGGCAATTTGCCTTTTGACTGTAGATTGATCTTGTTGTCTAGATTAGTCAAATCCCAACTGTCTTTTTGTATATTGACGGTTGTAGATTGTAGTATATAAGAGTCTCAAGTTCTTGTAACTAAGATATATTGGAACACACTTGTAATAGAACTAGAGAATCAATATACAACTTCCTTGAAAACTTTATATTGTGTTCTTGTGATATTGTTCTTGTTTCACTTACATTACTTGTGTTGGTTAAGTATCTTCTAAATAGTTACCAGTTCCCTATTTGAATTGTTAAGTGATCTAAAGTTCTCTCCTCCTGTGAAGCTAATTGCAAACTTAGCACCCTTAATCGATCTTGTAATTGGTATCAGAGCTTTATGGGCTCTTGGTTGTAAGATCTCACCATCTTTAATTTTCTTAGCTTCACACATCACTTAACTCTTCAAATGGCAGCTATCTCTAAGGCTGATATGGAAACTGGAACTATGACAAAGTCCCCACTGATCACTCCTGAGGATTTTGACACTTGGTGCCAAAGAATGGAAGGCTACATTAAGTCTCAGGATTCCAGGATGTAGGAGTCTGTTGTCAATGGACCTCATGTACCATGCACCACTTCAGCTGCTACTGGTGGTGGTATGATACCCAATGAAAGGGCTGACTTCTCTGAAGAAGTCTGGAAGAAGATTGACATTGATCAGAAAGCCATGATAGCCCTTTAGACTGCTCTTCCAAATTCCATCTACAGAGGTTTCAAGAAGTGCTAGACCGCTAAACAGCTGTGGGATGCACTGAAACTGATGTATGAGGTGTCCAATGAAGCCAAGGAGAACAAGAAAGACCTCCTGAAGCAACAGTTTGAAAACTTCACCTTCAAGACAGGTGAAACCATGACTCAACAATACTTCATGTATGTTGAGATTATGGATACTCTGGCTGATGTTGGAGTAACTATTGAGAACAGGGATATTGTTAGGAAGTTCATGTCCACTCTTCCCAGACAATGGACACACTACTGTGTGGTCATTAAAAGGACTGAAAGCCTCAAGACCCTTACTCTCACTGAGTTATATGGGATAATCAGTGGATACCAGATGGAGATGAACATGCAAAATTCATCTGGTAACTCCAATACTCATCAGAGTTCTGCCCTTCATATGGGTGAAAGGGATAGCAGAGAACCACAACACCATCTTATCTGCTACCCTAAAACTTCGCAAAAGGGTCCTTTCATCACCTTCCCAGAGACACCCAGAGAGTGCTACATCCAAGGAAATCGAGACAAGCACCTCTCAAGCCTTTGTCTCTACTGATGAAAGTTCAGGCAACTTTCTTTTCACCCTTGAAGACCTGGATTGTATCCATCAGATGATCCGGAATACATGGAGATAGTCCAGTAGATGACTCTTCTCACTCACAGAACCCAGAAGTTCTACAAGAAGACAGGGAGAAGGTTTCCCAGCAATGCTACCAGTGGCAAGTTTGGACTGGACAAGAGCAAAGTGAAATGTTACAACTGTAACCAGATGGATCACTTTGCCAGAGAATGCAAGGCACCTAAGTCAAATGGTGGCCAAGCATCATCCAGACCAAACTACACTAAGGGAGGGAACTAGAATGAGAAGCCAAGACAGCAAGCTGCTGTTGCTATTGAAGAAGGAGGCTTTGACTGGAGCTTTCAGGCTGAAGATGCTTCACCAAATCAAGCACTCATGGCTGACCATGATGAGGCTAAGGTACTAGAACATCTTTGATCTGCTAAATTTATTGCTAAACTGAATAGATACAGGTGCTATAACTTGGAAATGAGATCTGATATTGAGTCCTTGAATATCCTAAAAGCTGATTTTAAAAGATCTGAAAATGATTATAAACTTAAGATAGAAGATCTAGAGAAAATAATTTCAACTCTTAAACATGAGCAAACAAATTACAGGACTCAAATTAAAGATCTCATAACCAATTTGACTGAATGCCAGGCTGAGATTGTGATCAGCAAAGCCAGGGCTGAAAAATGTGTTCTTGAAGAAGAGACTTTCAAGAACATCATATCCACATCTCTGCATGCAAAAGTTTGTTATCAGAATAAGCAGGGACTGGGATCTACTGAGATAGATCCTCCACACACTCTATTATCTATAAGATCTCCAAGGTGTGGAACTGGTGAAGATGAGCTTCCCCTTATAGACCTTAGTTTTGAAGAGCATGAAGAGGAGATGGTGAGGGATGACTCTAAAATGAGTGAAGAGAGTCAATCCAAAAAGGGTCACCATGCTCCTGAGGAGAGTGAGAAGGCTAGTATGACAAAGACAAAGAGGAAGAACTTGATCAGAAGAGAAAAGAGAAGATCAAAGAAGGCTTAAGAGATCAATGCCACTTTTGACTCCAAGCAAAAACAAGTGTTTATCTCTGCAGGGTTTGAAGTGGTAAAGGCTGAGGAATTAAATACAAACTCTAGTACCAGGAGTTTTAGTACAGTTCCAACTCATTCCAGCAAAGAGAAGGATGAATTGTTGTGTACCACTGCTACACAGTCTGAACCATCCTCCTCCAAGAGCAAGTCTCTCCCTAAGAAGCTTGCTGCATCATCTGTGAACAAGAAGCTTGAGAAAGAAAGTGTTCAAGTTTAGTCTTGCTCTCAGAAGAAGACTCCCAGAAGGAAGCAAATGGAATGCATCATGTGTGGTAGTACTTCTCATCTGGCTAAGGATTTCATCTACAAAGGAAAACAGGTGGTAAATTGCCTTTGGAAGGAAAAGTGGTCTCGAAAGAAAGGAATACTTCCGAAGCACCAAAGCCAGCTGCAGTGAAAGCTATATCTTGCGAAGGCCTAGTCTCCAAATCTTCCGAAGTTATTAAAACTTCCGAAGCTTTGAAGGTTAAGCCCAATCTTCCGAAGGTGGTATGGAAGATGAAGGAAGACCATGTGACTGAAAGTTCATCATCAGCAACTGCAAATGATCCTGAAAGCCTAAACATAGGATCACTTACTGTTTCATTGTCTTCTATTCACTTTGACAAGCCCAAGACCAATGAGGCTTGGGTTCCCAAATGTAACTAAATCATCTCTTTTTGTGCAGGGGCAGCTGAAAACCAACAGGAATGTATGGACCATTAATAGCGGTTGCTCAAGACACATGACAGGCAATGGCTCCTTGCTTCAAAACTTTGAGAAGTTTGATGGAGGGCTAGTTGCTTTTGGAGGAGATGCAGGAGGCTACATCACTGGCAGGGGCATGGTCTCAAATGGTAAGCTCAGCATTCAGAAGGTAAACTTTGTCAAGGAGCTTGGATACAATCTTTTGGGTGTGTCCTAATTTTGTGACCAAAAACATCACATGCTCTTCACTGAGCATGAGTGCATTGTTCTCAAGCCTAGGGTGGTTATTCCTTAGGAGTACATCCTGCTTAGAGCCCCCAGGAAGGGAAACATGTACAAGATGGATCTGCAAGAAACAACTCCCTCCGAAGAAGTGTCTTGCTTTATATCTAAATCAAATAGTGATGAGTCTTTCCTCTCGCATAAAAGAATGTGCCATGTAAACTTCAAAAACATGAATAAATTGATTAAAAATGATTTGGTAACTGGAATGCTAAAGAAAGAGGTTACAAGTGATGACCATTGTGTTGCATGCCTAAAAGGGAAGAAGCACAAAATGTCTCTCAAGCCAAAGGAACCAACTCCATCACTACTCCCCTATACTTGTTACATATGGATATGTTTGGCCCTACCAGTGTAATGAGTCTAGGAAGGACCTCTTATTGTTTAGTGATCACAGTTGACTTCACAAGATTCACTTAGGTCTTCTTCCTTAGAACTAAGGATGAGACTCCTGAGATCTTGAAGAACTTCATTCTAAAAATTGAGAATCAATGTGATCACAAGGTCAAAACCATAAGATGTAATCAGGGAACAAAATTTAAAAACCAAATCCTTGATACATTTTGTGATGGAAAGGGTATTTTAAGACAATATAGTGCTCCCAGGACTCCTCAACAAAATGGTGTTGCTGAGAGGAGAAACATGACACTTATTGAGGCTGCTAGAACCATGTTGGCTGACTCTAAACTGCCTATCACCTTCTGGGCAGAGGCTATCAACACAGTCTCCTATGTCCAGAATAGATTTTTAGTAGTTAAGACTCATGGTAAGACTCCTTATGAGCTGTGGCATAAAAGGAGACCATTCATTGGTTTCCTTAGGTCATTTGGATGTCCATGCACCATCTTGAATACCAAAGATCAAGCAGCCAAGTTTGCTGAGAAATCAGATGATGGAAACTTTGTTGGATACTCCTCTCAAGCTAAGGCTTATAGAGTATACAACCTCAGAATTAGAGTAATTGAGGAGTCAGCCAATGTGACATTCAATGAAAACACTCCCAGTGTTAAAGGTTCTGGTCCGGATTGGCTATTTGATCTTGATTTAGTTACCAACTGTTTTAACAAGTCTTGTGAGAATGTTTCAGGATCTACAGATAATATATCAACAAGTGATCCTGACCCAAGATTTTAGCTGAGAAGACCAAACAAGAATACTACTTCAGCTCCAATGGTAACTAACTCTGCAAGTGAAGCTCCTATCAGCACAAGCATGATGAATACTGCTGATTCATCTGAGATGCCTTCAAATTCCAGCTCAGAGTTTCCAAATCCAGGTGAAGGAACTTCAAATGCAGAAGGAGATGGAGGTAGTGACAGTGATCAGGAATTTCTTGATGCTGATAACCACTCCATAGAAGGCAACATTAATGATGTAACACACTCATTGGATCAAGCTTCTCTTGATAAGTGTGTTGAGGTGGTGGGTAGCACTTCTTTGCCAGATCTAAATTTCTCTAACTTAGATCTCTTAAATCAACTTACTGTGATCCCTCAAGTTAGGATCCACAAGTCACACCCCACCACAAATATCATTGGAAATGTTGACACAGGGGTGAGAACAAGAGGACAAACACATGAGAGCAATGTTTGTCTGTATTCTTGTTTCTTATCCCAGATTGAGCCGAAGAAAGTTGATGAGACTTTGAAGGATGGAAGCTGGATTGAGGCAATGGAAGAAGAGTTGCTTCAAATCAGAAGACAGAAGGTGTGGAACTTATGTCCTCTTCCTCAAGGGAAAAGTTTCATAGGAACCAAATGGGTATTCAGGAACAAGACTAATGATAGAGGGATTATCATCAAGAACAAGGCTAGATTGTTGTCCAGGGGTACACTCAAGAAGAAGGAATTGACTACACTGATGTCTTTGCTCCTGTAGCAAGACTTGAAGCTGTAAGAATATTTTTGGCTTATGCTGCATCCAACGATTTCAAGGTCTACCAGCTTTATGTAAAGTGTGCCATTCTCTATGGGGTGATAGATGAAGAAGTATGTCGAACAACCACCTGGCTTTCCAGACCCAGATCATCCTAATTATGTCTGCAAGCTTGATAAAGCTCTATATGGACTGTATCAGGCTCCAAGAAAGTGGTATGAGACACTATCAAAGTATCTTTGTCAACATGGATACAAAAGAGGTACTATTGATGGAACTCTCTTCATCAAAGAAACAGGGAATGACATAATGCTAGTTCATATATATGTAGATGACATCATCTTTGGTTCAACTAATCCAATGCTCTGCAAAGACTTTGAGAAGCTGATGAAGGATAGATTTGAAATGAGTGACATGGGGAAACTCAACTTCTTTCTAGGAATTCAAATGAAGCAGGTTGAAAATGGCATCTTCATTAGTCAGTCAAAGTATGTACAAGACATACTTACAAGATTCAAGATGACTGATTGTAAGGTTGCAAAGACACCCATAGCCAGAAACCACTCCCTTGGTCCTAATCTTGAGGGGGAGTGTGTTGATGAACATCTCTACAGGGCTATGATTGGGTCTCTTATGTACCTCACTGCTAGCAGGCCTGATATTATGTTTGCCACATGTATATGTGCAAGATATCAAGCCAACCCCAAGATGTCACACCTAGTTATTGTGAAAAGAATTCTCAGATACCTCAAAGGTGCTCCTAAACTAGGCCTTTGGTATCCAAAGAATTCAGACTTTAATCCGTATGCTTATACAGATAGTGACTATGGTGGCTGCAACATGACTGCAAAGTCTACATCTGGGGGATGTCAATTCCTTGGTGGAAGGATAGTCTCTTGGCAATGCAAGAAGCAATCCTATGTGTCTGCATCAACTGCTGAAGCTGAATACATTGCTGCTGCAAGATGCTGTGCTCAAGTGCTTTGGATTCAGAATTAGATGCTGGACTATGGATTCAATTTCAAGGAGACTCCTATCCACATAGACAACAACAGTGCTATCTCTATTACAGAGAATCCTGTGCAGCACTCTAGGACCAAACACATCAACATCAGGTATCATTTGATTAGAGATTATTTTGAGAAAGGCTTAATCAAACTAATCAAGGTTAATACAAATGAACAATATGCTGATTTGTTCACTAAAGCTTTTGATGAACAGAGGTTAAAGTATCTTATATCAGCTATTGGGATGATTAACTTTGAATAAATTTTTCTTTAAACACTTAATCATCATTATTTCTAAAAATTGTGTGTCCTAAGTTGTCTATATTATCACCTTCATAAGCCCAGTTCTCTTTGGAAGTAAACCAAATTTTTTTTGATATTCCTTAGATTTGTGAAAATTTATTATTTTGTCTTCGAAGAACTCAAATTACCTTCGAAAGAAATTTATGTCTTTAAATCATTTAACTACTCATAAGAGATTACCTTCGGAAGAAATTCTTAAGAATATTCCGAAGCAATTATGTCTCGGAAGATTCATTATCTATGGATGATAATTTTCTCAGACTTAGTTCTTCCGAAGCAAAATTTATGTCGAAAGAAATTTCTTTAAATATATTCCTTCCGAAGCCAAATTTTCACAACTCTTTAAAATATCTCCCGAAGCAAAGTTCCCTTTGGAAGCTTTTCTTAAAAAAACTTCCGAAGCAAAAATACCTTCGAAAGATTTTCAACTTCCAAGAAAACTAACTTTTTGGGTGTTTTTTTAGAAGTGGGACCCACTTGCGGATTTCAAAGTTTATCTTTTTGTTCTAACTTTGTCTCAAATCCACTGCATATATCTTCTCAAGAGTTTCATTTCTTCTCTCTACTCTTATAATCTTTAACCTAATTTCACCCCAAACTCACTTTTTTCTTCTTTTTTTCACTGATAAGCTTTACCAAATGGCCAACATCGATCGCAGAAACGACCCTGATTTCACCATGCACCTACACAGGCAACACAATCAAGTTTCTCTGTTGAACTCTGAGAAGGATCCAAGCTTCTCAGATGTTTGTAGGTACCTTTCTTCGTCTCACTACTTGACCTCCCTTACAATCGATCCTCCTCTCTATGAGGATCAGTTGCTTGAATTCTAGCGGACCTGTCAAGAGGTCACCATGGATGGGGAGAATGAACTGTCTGCTACGGTGCAGGGGAGGACAGTTTTCATCACTCCGGCCATCATAAACACCCATTTGCAGCTGGATGATGAAGCAGGTGAACTGTTCTTTCCAAAATCTATTGTCAACCATTCCTTTCAGTAGATGGGATATGAAGGTGACTTCTAAGTCAAAACCTTCAGGAGGGGGAAGGTCTCATCCCAGTGGAAGTACCCCCTCCATTTCATCATACACAGCTTATCTAACAAACATGGAGGATGGGATCAAGTTCCAGAAGACCTCTCCTTCATAGTCCATGGGATGGTACAAGGGGTCAAGTTCAGGTACTCCCAGTTTGTTTACACAAATTTACTTGCTAACTTGGACTCCTTAGAATATTACATGTTCCCCAGGAATGTTCAACACATTCTCAACTGTGAATTGGGACCACAGTTGAGGGGAACAGAAAATATTCTTAAATTAGGACAAATGAGGCCCGAAATTTTCAAAATCTTGAAGAAGCCAACTGTTGGCTTCTCAGGGGTAGAAACAGCCCTTGTCCCATAAATGTTTGAGCTAATTTATCAGGGTGACAACCTAGCAGCACCAGCTAGTGTTGATCCCACACCCTCCACTTCTCAACCACCTCAAACACAGCCTACCATCACCATCACCAACAAAAGAAACTCCAAACGAACCCCTGCACTTGCTACCGAGCATGTGCAGGCTCCCCTATCACAACCCATACAAGAGGAAGTCGAATCTCGAGCTCCCACTTCCTCGGAGGAGCAGACCACTCCCATCTTTCCAATAATCAGTTCTAAGGTTCCTCATGCTCAGGCTAATGAGCTTATTACCCAAACAGCCTCTAGCCTTCACTCTGAGTCTCTAAACTCAAGTGATCAACCTTTAGGGGACAACTACCATCCCTAACCTCTAGATGAGTGCCATGGAGGAACTCAACTTCTTTTTAGGAATTCAAGTGAAGCGGGTTTAAAATGGCATCTTCATTAGTCAGTCAAAATATGTACAAGACATACTTACAAGATTCAAGATGACTGACTGTAAGGTTGCAAAGACACCCATAGCCAGAAACCACTCCCTTGGTCCTGATCTTGAGGGGGAGTGTGTTGATGAACATCTCTACAGGGCTATGATTGGGTCTCTTATGTACCTCACTGCTAGCCGACCTGATATCATGTTTGCCACATGTATATGTACAATATATCAAGCCAACACCAAGATGTCACACCTAGTTACTATTAAATGAATTCTCAGATACCTCAAAGGTGCCCCTAAACTTGGCCTTTGGTATCCAAAGAATTCAAACTTTAATCTATATGCTTACACAGATAGTGACTATGGTGGCTGCAACATGACTGCAAAGTCTACATCTGGGGGATGTCAATTCCTTGGTGGAAGGATAGTCTCTTGGCAATGCAAGAAGCAATTCTATGTGTCTGCATCAACTGCTAAAGCTGAATACATTGCTGCTGCAAGTTGCTCTGCTCAAGTACTGTGGATTCAGAATCAGATGCTGGACTATGGGTTTAATTTCAAGGAGACTCCTATCCACATACACAATAACAGTGCCATTTCTATTACAGAGAATCCTGTGCAGCACTCAAGGACCAAGCACATCAACATCAGGTATCATCTGATTAGAGATAATTTTGAAAAAGGATTAATCAAACTAATCTAAATCACCATAAATGAACAATATGCTGATCTGTTCACCAAAGCCTTTGATGAACAGAGATTTAAAATTCTTATATAAGCTATTGTGATGATTAACTTTGAATAGTTTTTCTTTAAACACTTAATCAACCTTATTTTTTAAAATTGTGTGTCCTAAGTTGTCTATTAGATCACCTTCATAAGCCCAGTTCTCTCTGGAAGTAAATTAAAATTTCAAATGAGATTCCTTAGATTTGTGAAAATTTATTATTTTGTCTCGGCAGAACTCAAATTGCCTTCGGAAGAAATTTTTGTCTTTAAATCATTTAACTACTTATCAGAGTTTACCTTTGGAAGAAATTCTTGGAATATCTTCCGAAGCTTAAATATGCTTATAAGCACTTAAATGCATTCAAAGAACAAATGTCTTCCAAACGCAATTAAGTCTTGGAAGATTTATTATCCAAGGATATATCTTCACAACGGTCCCACTTCATCTCTCTACTGTCACAAATCTTTAACCTAAATTCTCCCAAAATTTACCTTCTTCTTCCTTTCTTCATTGATAAGATTCACCAAAATGGCCAACATCGATCGTCGAAACGACCCAAACTTCTCCATGCACCTACACATGTAACACAATCAAGTTGCCCTGTTGCACTCTGAGAAGGATCCAATTTTCTCCTACCTGTGTAGGTATCTTTCTTCGTCTCACTACCTCATCTCCCTTACAATCGATCGTCCTCTCTATGAAGATCAGTTGCTTGAAATCTGGCGGACCTGTCAAGAGGTCACCATGGATGGGGAGAGGGCACTGGCTGCTACAGTGCAGGGGAGGACCATTTTCATCCCTCCGGCCATCATAAATACTCATTTGTAGATGGATGATGAAGCAGGTGAACTGTCCTTCCCAAAGAAAGCTGTCAACCATTCATTCCGGCAGATTGGCTATGAAGGTGACTTCTCATACACGGTTTATCTAACAAACATGGGGGATGGGATCAAGTTCCAGAAGATCTCTCCTTCATAGTCCATGGGATGGTACAGGGAGTCAAGTTCAGGTACTCTCAATTTGTTTACACAAACTTGCTTGCTAACTTGGACTCCTTAGAGTATTACATGTTCCCTAGGTATGTTCAACACATTCTCAACAGTGAATTGGGCCCACAGTTGAGGGGGACAGGTAATATTCTTAAATTAGGACAAATGAGGCCCGACATTTTCAAAATCTTGAAGAAGCTAACTGTTGGCTTCTCGGGGGTAGAAACAACCCTTGTCCCGAAAATGTTTGAGCTCATTGCTCAAGGTGACAACCTAGCAGTACCAGCTAGTGTTGATCCCACACCCTCCACCTCTCAACCACCTCAAACACAACCTACCATCACCATTACCTACACTAGAAAGCACAAACGAACCCCTGCACTTGCTACTAAGCATGTGCAGGCACATATATCACAACCCATACAGGAGGAAGTGGAATCTCGAGCCCCCACTTCCCTTGAGGAGCAGACCACTCCCATCCTTGAAATAATTAGTGTTGAGGTTCCTCATGCTCAGCCTGATGAGCTCACAACCCCATAAGCAGCTTAAGCCATCACTCTGAGTCTCAACACTCAAGTGATCAACCTTCTAGGGATAGCTACCATCCCCAACCTCTAGACCTTAACCGACCCATTTCCAGCCTTGAATTTTACTCTGATGAAGGTTTGGGATTCAGTGAGTACCATGAATCTCTCCTCTCTTCCCATACTCTAGGAGAGATGAGTACTCCTGCTTCTCCTACTTCTAGCCCACATTAGTAACCCCCTACTGAGGTGGATCTTCCTGAACTTGTTCAGGAGACCCATATGGAAGAGGCTCTCACTTTTGCAAGTAATTACATTACTAGGACCTCAACCATGGCAACCCAGCCTATTAAGACTTCCCTGGAAGTTGTCATGTGGCAAGGGAAATCCAACAGCCAAGAACCACATGTTGGTGGTGAGGAAGAAGGCTTAGGTCTAATTCTCTCATCCCCTAATGATTCTTCATCTGAAGATGAGGGCAGTCTGAAACAAAGAGTGCACCTACTGTCAAATACATGCACTTACTTGGTTTCCAAGATAAGTCACTTGGAGTCTCAAGTGACTTTCTTGCTGAAAAGGGTCAATGACCAGCAACTTGAGATCACCGATATCAAGGGCCAGTTAGCTGAGAGACCAATGAGGAAAACTCAACCAGGCCAACAAGAACCTGTGATTGTTATGGATCAATCTCCCAGCTCACCTATGCAAGAGGGTGATGCTACCAAAAGGGGGAGGAAATCCTAATAGTCACGAAACCTGGGAGTTCTTCCTAGAGTGTGGACATAGAGGAATCACCACCCTCTCTTGCAGTTGTCCACACTAACCAAGCTCCTCAAGTCAGAGATCTAGATTTGTTTTTTCAACATTTGTTTGAGGAGGGAATCCCAAGAGCAATGTCTGCCCCTTCTGAGAATCCAATCATGGGTTGGGGGTATAACAGCAACATAAAAGCTCTTGTAATCTCTAGAGCTCAGGGTGAACTAGAAATTTTCAACATTTCACACCTGAGGCTCTACGAGAGTACATATCTGGTGGATCTACCACTTGTCAACCCTAGCAACAACAGACAAGCTGCCAGATTGGCTGACCGGATACAAGACATGGTGCTAGAAGAATTCAAATGTAGATCAAGACTATATAGACAGAGGCTAGCAGGTGAGGCCTTTGGTCAACTGGAAGTTGAGGTGGACCCTAAGATTAACTTCGAAGGGAAACCCTTGACTTAAGGCCTAGAGGTTGAGCCTGTGAACCTTGAGACAGGATCTTCTTCTGCACCCTTTACCCTCAGTGAGGCACCAACTGGTGATCGTGCTTCACAACCTCTCTCTGGATAGAGTTTGACAACTGAATCAAGCAATGAAGGCCAAAGCTCTCTCCTCCCTAAGTCACCAAGGCCTGTGGTTGAAAAAGGAAAAAGGAAGTTAACTCCTAAGGAGATAGAGGAGGAGAAGAGAGAGAGGAAGAGGAAGCTAAGGGGAGAGAGTTCAAGTGGTTCCTTAACTGGCTCTGACTCTCAACACTCAAGAAGATGAAATAAGGGCAGCCAGGTTAAACTACATGGGAATCAAAAACTACAATGTTGATGAACTCATCTCTCTCCATTAAAGGAGCTGAATGAACTGGCTGACACTGAGTTGTCAAAAGAGAGGAGGGAGGCAAAGGATGCAAAACTGCTCCTCAAAGTCAAAGAACAAAGGAGGCTGAAAAGACTCTATAAAGAAGCTCCTGTCCTCTCTCCAGTTTAGGAAAGTCCTGAGCCAGAGACTATGGCAACTGAACAACCTCCGGTAGATGATCAACTACCTGAGTGCCACAGGTCTCTATCAAGCATCTACACTTCTTCTCTTATCACATGAGTACATAAAGTTTGAAAACAACAAGCAGCTGGAAGAACAAGCCAAAAGAGAAAAAAAAGCTGCTAGAAAGAGATTAAAGGAAGAAGCTGTAAAGTTAAGAGCCATCAGCCTCAAAAGCCAAAAGAAGTTTGCTGACAGACAAAGGATGATGAGTATCTTGAAGCTGATGGGTTCTTCGGAAGGAGGCTTGGTCCTATGTCTCTATCCACAATGGATGAGCATATTAGGGTAATAAAGCAGAAGATAAAAAGGGGAGATCTGGTGGACTTGCATTCTCCACCAAGTCCAGCTCAACCTGAAGTTGAGGTGAAGGTTGAACCTACAGAGACAACACAACCTGAACCTGGAGCTGCATCTGAGCCAACTTCATCTTCTGACCCATAGTAGGGTCCTCCTCTCTCTCCTTCTAAACCTGTGAGAGAGGAGAACCCAACTAAGAAGGACACAACAGAACCAACTGGTACTCAAGACCAGCCCTCTCAGTTGAGGAAATCTGGGATGAGAAAAAGGATGGCCAGAAGAAGAGAAGAAAGGCATCCACCTCCCAACCTCAGGATGAGTTAGAGCATCCTGAGGGAGTGCATGAAGAGGTCTCTCAACAAACTCCAATCATAGTTGAGCCTCTTGCTACTGGAAGACAAATTCTGTCATGGACTTTTGCTGAAGATCTAAGCAGATGGTATGTCATAAGAATTCAGGGAAAACAACATGTCTACTTCACAAATGACATGCTTGAACTTCCTCTGCATGATCTCTTTGACATGAGAAGGTTCTATGTCAGTCTGAAGGATCCAAATCTTATGATGAAGAAAGGAATACTGAAGATCCTGATGTGGACTATCAAAATCTGAAGAACTTCTCTGTTTTGGTAGCATCAGCCTAGGGGGAGTTTCTAAGGAACATCTGAAGATTAAAGGCTGATGCAACCAAAGGATACCGGAACAACTAAGTCTTCCAGCATGCACTAAGGAACAAGGATGAACTAGCTTCAAAAGTCTTACACTCAAAAATAAGTCCAAGTGTAAGATCTTCCGAAGCCACAGTTCAGAAAAAGTTGCTTTGGAAGTTTCACACTTATCAAAAAATATTACAAGTGTGAAATCTTCCGAAACCAAAGACCTTTTCTTCCAAAGCCAAAGATGAAGTCTTCCGAAGCTTCACAAGACAAAGTCTTCCGAAGCCATTTTGATGAGAAGACTGATTTCTTTCGAAGACAGAGAAAATATGCTTTCTCTGAGTTACTTTTTGATAAAGCTGTTGTACCTTCCGCTACTGCTTTGAAGACTCACCTGCTTTTCATTAGTTGGTGAAACTTTCATACTTTATCAAACTGTAGAAAAAGGTTTTTGCATGTAACTTCCCATAATTGTTCCTGTAGACTTTTCTTATTAGATAAAGTCAGTGAGCTATGGCATGTCATAGTCACTAGTCAACAATCTATCTTTTGACTGTAGATTGATCTTGTTGTCTAGATTAGTCAATTCCCAACTGTCTTTTTGTATATTGACGGTTGTACGTTGTAGTATCTAGGAGTCTCAAGTTCTTGTAACTAAGATATACCGGAACACACTTGTAATAGAACTAGAGAATCAATATACCACTCTCTTGAAAACTTTATATTGTGTTCTTGTGATACTGTTCTTGTTTCACTTACTTTACTTATGTTGGTTTAGTATATTCTAAATAGTTACCAGTTCCCTATTTGAATTGTTAAGTGATCTAAAGTTCTCTCCTCCTGTGAAGCTAATTGCAAACTTAAGCACCCTTAACCGATCCTGCATTTAGGAAGGTAAAGAACGATAAAGATCTCTTTGATCCTCTTTTCCTCTGTTGCTTTCTTGGTGATCGTAGCTAAAATGGCAGTATGAACCTTGCGTGTAAGATTCACCACTACGAATTGGTATGCTAACGACTTTTCGCGATAGATTAATTCAGCTTGGTTCTTGGACAACCAATCAATGCCAACAACCACATCAAATTATGAAGCAAAATAGGCATAAGTTCTATTCATTTCTTATGTTCGGATAATCCCAATGTAAATCCCTTTAGAATGTGAGTTGCATAAGTAGTTTACCATCAGCTAATTGTATGGTTTAACTCGGTTTCATTCTAGTTGAAGCTACATCTAGAAATTTGCTAAACTATGACCACATTCTAGTCATTTCTTGCCTTACTAGACCTAATCAGGAAGGTCGACCCTTGGCACCCAATCCGTCGTTCCTTTCCATTGCTACTATATTTTTTGCCAATTTTTAGTTGAGGGTAATCTCTTTTGATTTGCCTATCTGTTGGTCCTTCTGATTGATATAATAATGCAATTGGTGTATAAACAAGGGTTTCCCACTGATTTAACACCACAAGAACAAATAACATAATGAACTAATTGAGAATCAAAGCAACAATCATCAAACAATGGCTCAAAGATAATAATAAATGAACTTCCAGCCAAAACATACAGTTGCAACAAAGATATTTTCGTATTAGGTTTTTGCAAAAACTTCCTTACAAAGATAAAACATTACAATATATAAGCTAGGCTAAATTCGCTGATAGTTTCGCTGGCTAGCGAAACTGTCTGACCATCAACTAGATTCACCTGGCAGCGAACTACAGTTTCGCCGGGTGACCTAGGACAGCTGACTCCGGGCAAAACTATAGTTTCGCCCGTAGTTTCTCTGGCTCATCAAAAACTATAAGAATGCAAATTACAAGGAAATGAACTAACATTTAACCTATTACATACATATCAAAATACTCCTATCAATAATGGTGAGTCCAACCTATACTGGATCATCAGTTCTCCCCCTAGGTTGGACCTCACTCTTGATCTTCTTGTTCATCTCTCTATTCCTCCGTAGCTTTATCTGATATCTCTTGATTAGATCCTGCTGTAATTTCTTCTTCGGCCTTTGCACTAGCCTTTTCAAATTTTCTTGTAAGCTCCTGCACATCCATCCTTAATTCGTCAGCTTGTAATGCTTTCTTAGCAAGCTCCCTGACCTCAGCCTTCACACCTCGAGCCTTGTTAGCCACATTCATGAAGAGACTGACTTCAGTTCTTGTTTCAGCTCCAGCTTCGGCTTTTATATGATTCTCGCAAAGTACCACTAAATCTTCATCACAGAATGAAAACACTTCCATAGGATCAAACAACTTAATCTCTTCACCACCTTTCAATCTAATAACAGCTTCCCCTGTATTATTATCGTAGAACCAATTTTCAAAATTTTGAAGTCTTGGGGGAAGTGGATTGGGCACTTTCACTCTGTTAACTGTTTTGGCCGGCTTCAGCTTTAAGACAATCCTACCTTTTCCAGTAGCCTAATCAAGATCTTTCTTTGATCTCCTTCTTTCTGTTTTCATGTATCCAAAAGCTTCAAAATTATCATTCATTCCCATCTTTATCTCCTTCTCCAAAAGCATTGCTCTCTCACTCAAATGTGCCTCCAGTAGGGGAATTTCTGACAATCTCCTTAAATCCCATCTAGGCAAGGTCTTGAAAGCCTTCCTTTTGTGCATGTAAGAAATATCTCCTCCTCTTCTTTTGATCATAAACATTTTTAGTTCATGATTGTACTTCCAACTCACTATCCTTTTATCTAATTTCTTTCTACTTGGCCCACTTATGTTTTGGAATAGTGGAGTCAGTTGTTCTTTTTCTTTTTCTTTGACAAACCAATCTTCCTTACTCAGCTCCACAACATCTCCTTCATCAAAACCCTTTTGAGCCACATATGTCATTGGGCGCTCATCTATTTCATAGAACTCAGGTTCAGAATCATAATCAACTAACTGTTCCTCAAACTCCTCTTTTCATCAATGAGATTCATATCAACTCCTTTCTTGCTTCCTTTAATAGTTTCTTCTCTAAATACTTCAGCACCAGTTAAATCAATGTTTATGTCCAGCCCCAAATCTTGGAACTCAGCCTCTACAACCCCATGCTCATCTCTTACAGCACCTTCCATATTACTTCTCTTCTTAACTCCAACATTAGTACCACCATCACCACTGCCAACATCAGCATCACCTGCATCAGCTCTAGCTCCACTTGATTCTCCACCAATCCCCACCAAACTTACCACTTTCAAAAATGAATACTTAGATGTATCTGTAAGATCATCTATTTTTGCTTGAGATAACTGGTTGGGCAAGCTAACTTTAGCTTTTAGCTCACTTACTTCCTTGAGTAGTCTTTTTATTAAATCTTGCTGGTCTACCATCATTTTCTTCATACTTTCCAGTTCTTTATCTTTCTCCTTTTCTCTTAGTTCCTGATTCACCAGCTTTATTTTTATCATACCTAATTCATTGGCCAAAGATGCATTCAGATTTCGAATAACATCTTGATCCAATTCCGATTTGGGATCCCTTCTTTCTTCAAAAACTAGCTTCTTATGCTTAGATCTCCTTTCAGTAACATGAGCTGGTTCTCCTTGATTAGATTTCTTTTTAGTTCTCCTCTCCCTTTGAACTCTCAGCTCCTTCTCAACCTCATCAATCTCAGCTTCTAAGTCATATTCTTTCTCCTTTGCGTATCTTTTTCGCTTCTTTATAGCCTTTTCTTGCTTCTCCCTGTTCTCTTCAGCATTCTTATTTTCACTTTCAATCAACCTTTTTATGTAACTCCATCTTTCAGCAGAGTACATATTCTGCAAAAGATACGTTATCTTTCTGCTGAAGTCATATCTTACAGCTGAGCAATCTGCAAATATACTAGTGTTCATTTGCACTAGCCTTTTAATTTTTCCATGTCTGGGCAGATCTGGCTTCAAATCATTAATGAGCATCTGTACAAACCTAGGATATAGGTGCCACTTATCCTTTTTCAACGCCATAATATTCTCAATCATTCAATCAAAATCAACTTTGCAATATTGGCTTTCTGTCCCTGACAAACTACAATCATATCTTTTGCCCAATGCTGGTTTAGACCATCTGACCCTCCTTTCCTATGATCTAAGCATATAATAAATACGTGGGCGATGTATCTCCATTCCTTAGATAAGAAAGACTTCTTGATCTCTTTCTTTGAGCCAAAAGAAGGTCCTTCATACCCAATGTGTCTAAATGCATTAAGTACCTTTGCATCAGACATTTTCACTTCAACACTACAATCTTCTTCCAGCCTTAACACCCTTGCTATAGTCTCGGCAGAAATAACAAGGTCTTGCTCAAGAACACTAGCAGTAATCCGATGTGGATTAGTCCCCAGGTCATACTCTTCCGTTCTCTAAAAGTCTCTTATATGAAGATCATAGATCGTGGACATATGAGAAATAGCATAACTGATAGGAGATTGCTTCAACCATTTAATGCAATTTCCAAGTCCAATTGTCTTAGGATTACTATCATCCAATAGTGCACAAATGTTTGTCTTCTCATCAAACTTTAGATTAGCCATCTTTACTGAAAATTGAAAAAATTTACTGAAAATTGAAAAAAAAGTAAGTTAGTTACAACATAAAAAGAATAAAGAATAAAGAAATTAAACAAAATATAAGAAAAATCATAAAATTAAACAGTTTCGCTATAGGCACAAATTAACAGTTTCGCTATGGTTTGAACCTTAGTTTCGTCCAAACAAATGTATAATTCGTTGTGACAATGGCACAAACTCATGTGTCTAAGTGATTTTATAGTTTCGCTGAGGACGAAATTGTGGTTCATAACACTAGCGAAGTTTTAAGTTCGCTGAACCCCATACAAAAAGATTAGTTGCCTAAGTGAATCTATAGTTTTGCTGAAATTGTATAGGCTAAACTGTCAAGTACACGCGGTCAGCATAACAAGATAGTTTCGCCGGAACACTGAACTTTCGTTCAGATTCGCTGGATGGTCACGTAGTTTCGCTGAACGAACCTACGAACTTCCCGACCCAGCGAATCAACCTAGGGCTATCGTCTAGAGTTTAAGACAACAATCAATGATAAAGAACTATCTCGAAACGCACACCTAAGAACTCAGAACCAAACAATCGCAACAGAAATCAATTTTTGAAACGTGTAGGTATAAAATCACGCAGAGTTTAGGGTTTACTTTCGCTAATGAGATATTGAAACTGATTTCACACGGTGCAATATATAAGTCCTAGTTTCGCTGTCAGCGAAACAATAGTTTCGCTCGGCATCACAGATGAAGTCATGAATCCCGGTGAAGAGCGAGTTTGCCGGCGAATCTATAGATTCGCTTGGCGAAACAACTAGCGAAACTTAGTTTTGCTGGAGCCTAACAATTAAAAAAAAATTAAAATTTTAAATAATAATTCTTGTATTTACAAACCTTTTAATGAAAAAAACATTCTTCATCCCATAATATTGACACGAACAAAAGCAAAAATAAAAAACGAAAGATTAAAATAAAATAAAATAAAATAAAGTACGAAGTAAATGAAAAACATAAGAATAAAAGGATATAGACACTTCTTTTTCAAGAAGTTGATCCAGAGAGTCAAGGATTGGCGGGATTGCTGATATGTTTGTCCTTTTAAGCCCATGCCTTATTCTTTTCAATGTGTAATCTGCAGCTGTCTTTATCGTGTTTTGGTTTAATTTTAGAGAGTCTGATGATTTAGTTTCTACTGACATTCGGCAAAGTACTTATCCTGTCATCATGGTTTATTGAGCAATATGATTAACTCTGCTTGAATTTCTTTTGAGTTTACAATAATGAATCTCAATTTAATTTAAGAATCACTATGCCTTTATTTGGGAACAGATGATGAGAGCTCCAGATCTATACTTACGTATAACAGAGGAGATGATCATCTTAACTTGCTGATGAGAGCTTCAGGTCTATACTTACGTATAACAGAGACTTACGTATAATAGAGAAGATCATCAGAATGTGCTGATGAGAGCTCCAGGTCTATACTCACGTATAACAGAGGAGATCATCACTCTAGGTCAATGTTCACACATAGGAGAGGAGATAAGCATGAGATATATCTCTGAAGAGCTAACGAGAAGCATCAATTCAGAGACAAGGTCCTGGGGAGATTTTGGAAATCTCAAAGCATGTCAAAGCAGAGATTGAAACTCTCAACCTATTTTTGACAGGTCTTGTAACTTTGTGCAGGCCGAGATGTCAAGGAAATGATCCTTATCACCGAGTTCTTTAAGCTTTAATTAAGCTACACGATGACTGTTTACTACATTTTCAAGTTGAGCCTACCATGTATATCCCAACACAAAGCTGTTGACCTCCTTCAAACTTCTTTTTCTTGAAGTTCCTGAAAAGACAAAATTAAAAAAGTTAAACCTTTATTCTCCCCCAAAATTTCTTTTTAGCAGCCATGAAACAGAAATTTATGTTTTTCAAATATTTTAAAAGATCAAAGATGTGAAGACATATGGGACTTAAAAGTTTATCACTAAAAGTTTATATATAAAAAAAATAAACAAAAATAGTTATTTACAGTTATATACATACTATGTAAAGAAAAGAGGTTTTAAAATGATATTAAACCCAACATTGAGATCAATTTATAAAAACGAGGTTTATCAAATATTTTTGTGAAAAGATCCACTCTTTGATTTTTTGTGTCAATTGAAATAATATCTATAAAACCCTTTTCCTGAGCGTCCCGAATGGCATGAATTCTTGTTTCAATGTGCTTGATGCGAGTGTGATGAATTGGATTTTTTGCAATTCCAATAGTAGCTTTATTATCATAGAAAAGTGGTGTATGAAGGAAATTGATTCCATAATCCATCATCTGATGTTGTATCCAAAGCACTTGGCAGTAGCAACTGGAGACAACAACATATTTAGCCTCTCCTGTAGATAGAGATACTGTTGTTTGCTTCTTGCTTTCCCATGAAACAAGACAATCCTTGAGATATTGACATCCACTTGTAAAAGATTTCCTGTTGATCCAGCAACTACCATGATCACTGTCAGAATACACATGTAAATCAAAGTTTTATACTTAAGTAACGAAAGATGCGTTTAACAGCTTTTTCATGGGATTCTTACGGGTTGGCTTGAAAACAGGCACAGTAGCACATGGCAAATGTAATATCAGGACGGCTAGGCGTGAGATACATGAGAGATCCGATCATAGAACGATAGCGATGAGCATCCACAGATTTCCCATTATCATCTGGAGTAAGAGAGGGATTGGAAGAAAGAAGAAGTCTTTGAGCGGTGAATGGAGTGAGTTCTGGAGAAGAATCATCCTTCTTGAACTTCTTGAGAATCTCCAGAACGTACTTTTCTTGGTGAATCAGAATACCAGAAGGTTTTTGTTCAACCTGCAATTCCAAGAAAAAGCACAGCTCCCCCATCATGCTTATTTCGAAGTGATCCTTCATTAGTTCTTCAAATTCTCTGTATAGTTTCTCATTCGTTGACCCAAAAATGATGTCATCAATGTACACTTGAACAATCAACATTTCACCATCAACTTCCTTCTTGAATAGAGTCATGTCTATAGTTCCACGACAGAAACCCTTGTTGAGCAGATATTGTGTCAAGGTTTCATACCAGATGCGAGGTGCTTGATGTAATCCGTATAAGGATTTATCAAGTTTATATACTTTGTTAGGAAAATTTGGATCCTCGAAACCTAGAGGTTGACAAACATAAATCTCCTCATCAATGTTCCCGTAGAGAAATGCACACTTCACATCCATCTGAAAAACTTTAAAGTTTTTATGAGATGCGTGAGCAAGAAAGATTTTAATGGCTTTGATGCAAGCAACTGGAGCAAACACTTTAGTATAATCAATGCCCTCCTCCTGAGCAAAACCCTGAACAACCAACCTAGATTTGTTTCATATAATAACTCCTTGATCATCTGGTTTGTTCCGGTATACCCATTTAGTACCAATAGGGAACTTGTTTGGAGGAAGATCAACTAATTGCCAAACTTTTAGTTTCCTGAACTGTAGAAGCTCCATCTGCATAGATTCAACCTAACTTGGTTCTTGAAGTGCTGCTAAGATATTTTTGGGAATGATTTTAGACAAGAAACATGCATAGAGACCTCAATTTATCAATCCAGATTGACTCTGTGTCGTCACGCCATCGGTAATGGAACCAATGATTTAATTATGTGGGTGGTCTTTTAAGGATTTGAAGTTGGTGTTAAGGGTTAGAGGATTGGAAGAAAATGATGATGTGGTTTGTGATGGTTGTGAAGGGGAAGTTGGTTGTGATAGAGGAATCTATTATGGTGGAGGATAAACATGAGTGGTTTCTTCGCTTCCCAAACCTGTCTTAATTCTAGCCCGCCGTTGTTTTTTGCAAAGCTCCTCATGTTTCATCCCAGAAATTATCCACTTTTCAAGTTTAATATTTAATTTGCTTGTTTCAAATTCAGCAAGTGCTACACGTTCAGTTAAAGCATTTATTTCAACGTTTCTTTCCAAAAGATTTCTTTTTAAATGCTTATTTTCTTTTAACGCTTTATTTAACTTGACAAAATATTTAGACTCATTTGTCTTAAGTTCCTTATTAATTTGTTTTAAATCTTTTTCATTTTCTAATAACAGTCTGTTTGCTTTATAAACACCAAATAAAGGATTTTGCATGAAGGAGAACACATGTCTTGAATTACCTCATAAGGGAGACCCATAACTACCTTTTCAGTAGCCAAGGCCTTTTCACACTGACAGACTGGAGTGTTCTTCCTACGTTCATCTTCTTCCATTGCTTTCTTTCTATCCTCTTCAGCTTCACTTTCCTCCTTGTTTTCTTCTTTCCAGCCACCCTTCTTCTTTCCACTCACTTCACCAACTGTCACTTTCTCTTTAACATTCTCACAATCATTTTTTTCATCTTTAACTTTCTCAATCTTCATCTCTTCAACTTGAACCTATTGCTCATCATTTTCACCAATAACTTCTGGAATCTCACTCTTTAACTCTCTAAAAGGATCAAAGTTCTCGACAGAATCCACATCACAGTTTACTAACTCAGGCACTAATGCATGATTGATTTCTTCGTCAATTTTCTTAATCTCAGCACTCCAATCAAAGTTTGAAATGAGTGCTATTTCCTTCTTTGACTTAGCTTCTTTCTTGTCAGCGATTGGAATAACTTTAGAAGCTCCAGAAGTTCGTGCTTCAGTAATGATAGGAGATGGACATTCTTTTTTAAAGTGCCCCAGCTGTTTGCAATTGAAGCATCTCAATTTTGACTTATCAAAGACAAGCTTAGAATTCTGATTTTGATTTCCAAAGCTTCTCCTACCAGTTCGTTCCATGAATCTTCTTGCACATAGTATGAGCATGGTCATTTGCCATTGGATATCGGTTTCCTCTAAATCATCTGGAATAACTTGATACATGTCCTCAATAGTCATTCCTTTTCCCTTCAGCTCCCCAGCAACCAGAGCCTCATAACTGTGTATAAACATTCCAAATAATGCCATAGTATCTGATGGAATTTGAGCAGTGACGGATGGCTTTGAGCTTGAACCAACACTTGTAGATCCACCACTGGACTTGTTTGATACACCATATCCTGTAGAGCCACCATAAGCTAAACCATACATAGGCGAGTTTGCAGCGGATGACATTAATGCAGCATTTTGTGGATATGCACTGGCTGGCATCATAGATTGATTGTATTCTCTCCTTTTCAAATCCAAATCAAAAGATTTCAATTGGTTGATTACATCCACAAGTTTGTAATCTGCAAAGTTTCTTTCCTGCTTCAACATTCTAACTTGCAAGCTCCATTACAGTGGGAGAGAGTCCAAAAGCTTAGTAACTTGTTCATGGTTACCCAGATGTTCATCATACTTCTTTAAAGTGCTTGAGATAGACAAAAAACAATTTGCAATATCAGTAAGTCTTTCATTCTTGTGTCCTAAGAATGAATTGAACTTCTTCTCAGCTTCGGCTTTCCTGTCCTTCTTTAAATCCTCATTACCATCATAAAATTCACACAGAGAATCGTATAAGGACTTTGCATTCTTATGTTCAGCGAAGCAGTTGTAGATGTCTTGAGATAAACATAAATTTAAAGCTCCAAAAGCTTTCTAATCACGATCGATTAGCTTGAGGTCTCTTTCAGTAAAGGTAGATGGATTAGTGTTTGGTTAGTTAACTTGACCAACAGTGACACTTGGAGTGTGTGGACCATTTACTATTGATTCCCATTGATTATGATCAGTGTAGTAGAAGAAGGATTTTAAACATCGTTTCTAGTCCTCAAAATTATCACCGTTTATGAGCCTCGGTGGCCTATTGGGAGCAACACTCTCCAACTCAGAAATGGTGATATTGGTGGATGTCATTCTTTAAACAGTATTAGTTTCACTGAGAAATATAGATTCACCGGTAAATTCGCTGATAACTTCGCTGACAAATTCGCTGGTAAATTCGCCGGCAAGCTAAACAGCAGTTTCGCCGGAATTAGGTGCTCGAAACTTTTAGTTTCGGCGATAGTTTCATTGAGACTAGTAGAACTTTCGTTCTAAGGTAATTTCGACAGCACTTTCGCTTAATATGACAGTCAAGGAAGATGAACTTTCATTCAAGAGAGCTAATTTGGTTGGAGCAAAGAAATCAGAATCAAGAAACCATGAATACTATAGTTTCGCAGAAACAAGTAACAGTTTCGCTGGATGATAATTAAATTCGCCCAACGAATCTGAAAACCTTTTTCAGTACAAAATCAATCCAAACTCATCCAAATCTCAATGAATTTGAGATCTGATGATTTCAATAGCTTCCCACACCTAAAACGCATAATCCTCAATCAATTTCCATGTCAAAAACTAGCAAATCAGATCAAAAATGGATGGAACATTAACCTTTTTCAAAAAATGCACAAAACCAATCAATCAAGAGCACAAAGGCTCTAATACCATATTGTTGGTCTTTCTGATCGATATAACAGTGCAATTGATGTATAAACAAGGGTTTCCTACTGTTTTAACACCACAAGAATAATAACATAATGAACTAATTGAATATCAAAGCAACAATCATCAAACAAGGGCTCAAAGATAATAATAAATGAACTTCCAGCCAAAACATACAGTTGCAACAAAGATATTTTCGTTTTAGGGTTTTGCAAAAACTTCCTTACAAAGATAAAACATTACAATATATAAGCTAGGCTAAATTCGCTGACAGTTTCGCTGGCTTGCGAAACTGTCTGACCATCAACTAGATTCACCTAGTAGCGAACTACAGTTTTCGTCGGGTGACCTAGGACAGCTGACTCCCGTAGTTTTGATGGGCCATCAAAAACTATAAGAATGCAAATTACAAGAAATTGAACTAACATTTAACCTATTACATACATATCAAAATACTCCTATAAATAATGGTGAGTCCAACCTATACTGGATCATCACTAACTTTGTTCCATTCAAAGCAACACCATGATGCTTTAGCTTGTCATTGCTACTTGGGTTTGTTGCTGCTTGATCGTTAACTCTCCTATAAAATCTTTAGCTACATGGTCCGTCTTGCCACATATTTCGCAAAAATAATAATCACACTAGCCATGATGGTGATGACTTACTCTACGTTCCATCCAATTCCTGCTCGCTATTAGATGAGCCATCAACAATGTCACACTTATTCAGAGTGCTCTACGGCACAACCAAGTCAGTGAACTTGTGAGAAAACCTCATAGCATGCTGAATGGTTATAGGATCAATGACAATGACTCATGCTTAAATCTGAGGTGCTATCCCATCGATTGACTTCTCAGTATGCTTGTAGGTTGGAGTTACCATTACATAAAGCAACTAACTCATGGAAACGGGTCGTATATTCCTTAATATATGACCCTACCATCTTAATGTTCCATAATTCCTTTTCTAGCTTATAGTCTTCATTCCGAGTACAGTACTCCTCCTCCAGATCTTCCTTAGATGAAGTAGTAACTATAGATTAGGCTTCTGGCCCAGCTACTCTTAGCTTTGATAATACTAGTCTTTGCTGCATATCCAACAATATAGCCTTGAGGGTTTTTATCTTATCTAGTGCTACCTTAATTATGCCATCTAGTGAATTATTTTTATTCATGTTTTCCTTAAATACATCAACAAAAGTATCATGTTTCTAGCCAATATCCACAGGCCTTCTGATCACAGGTCAATATTTTAGTGTTTAATTGATCTAAATGCTTGATTTTACATCATGATTATTGTGGAACAGGTTGACTTTGTTTATGTTTTGATTCATAGGTTTTTGGAACTTCAAGAAGCATAATTTGAGGCAAAAGAAGGAAAACATGAAAATTGAAGGACTAAAGATGTAAATATAAAAAAATGAAAAAAAAGAGGTCAAGAAAGAGACCCGGCATATGATACTCTGGGTTTGGGCGTGTCATACTCCGTGCGGCGTACTGGCAGCGTATTTTTGTGTGTATTTGACAAAAGGAATAGAAAGTTGGGTGTATGGGCAGTGTATGAGGCGCCGTATCATACGCCGGTGGGCGTATGATATGCCGGTAGCCTAACAACATCAGGATTTTGTGGATTTTCAAGTTTATTTAAACCAAATCAACCCCAATTTGATCTACAACTTCTTGGAGATGAAAAGTGATGAAATCTAGGTAATTTTTGGTGTTCCAAGGCTCCCCAAATCATCCACAAACATTCTCCAATTTAAGATCGAAGGCATAATGAAGATGATGCATGGCTAGTTCTTTCGTGATTGGTTTCGGGAGTACGACTCCTATCAAGTGAGACAATTAGTATGCTTTGATTATTGAACATGGAATTATTCAATGAAAAATTATGTTTTTGGTTGATTTAGAAGGTTTGCTTATAAATAAAGTTGTTTGCTTGATTATCAGTTTTTGGTTTCCTTGCATCGTGAGCTCATTAAGAAAAGTAGACAATTTGATATAGCTAAATTGGTAACATTGTGAATGAATGAATCTTAAAAGCTTGTTCCTTTGTTGTCACTTTAATCAAAAGCTAAGATCTTAAAGTATTGTTTCTTACAAACCCTAGGTTAAACACACCATTTGTTGATCTTGTGGAAATGGAAACCCGAAGGTGATTATCTTTCCATTAATTAGTAAATTAGATTCAAAGTTCCTTGCTGTTTACAAAAGTATTCTATACTTCGACCAATAAAGTTGAGGAAGAAGAGTTAAGGATGAAGAAAAGTAAGGTTGCATTGCATGACATTGGACACGTTATCATGAAGTGGCTTCCTAAGAACTTCTCAGTTTATAAGCAAATCATTATGAAGCAATTATGGACTGCCATGTCAATTATCGAGCATTTGTTTGGAACTCGGTAGACAAATGTGCGCTTCGACCACCTTGATGGTGACAGGTACAGTCTAGCTGAAGACTTTAAACTTAGCGCTAACGGGAGGCAACCTGAGAACTTTATGGGTGTGTTCGCTGGAAACCCTCACAAGGCTACAACTCGTCCACTCGGGTCTACCGAGGGGTTCAAAGGCTTGTTGCATATGCTAAATGCAACCGTGATTCCTACAAAAGTGAGTTTTATTTCTTTTATTAGTTTGTGTGTTCTTTGTTTTATTTTGTTAGTTCAATCATGCACTAGACGCAAGCACTCAAGTGTGGGGAGGCGCAAGTCGATTAATGAAGGCTCTCATTAATGATCAGGTCAATGTACTCTTTCCATATCTTGTTAGTCTCTCGATTTGTGGTTAATTCTTAACCATACACTGGGACAATATATCCTAAGTGAGGGGATGGGGGAAGGAAAGAAAATAACTGTGTAATGAGAAGAGTGCCAAATATGAGAAGTTGAAAAAAATTAAAATTTAAAAAAGTCCCAAGAAAACTTGAAAATACATAAAGATCGACTCTTTAAGTACAAGTCATTAGTTAATTACCTACTTAAGCATGGGTTTTGTTTCTTGGTCATGGTTAGATTCGTTTTGATGTTTCAATGGAGAAAAAGTCTTTAGATTTATCTAACCGAGGGAAATAAGCAAGAAGGTGGATCTTTCAAGCATAGCTTACATTAAGTTCCCAAAGTTAAAAGAATAATTCACCTTTTAGCCATTTATATTCTTTAATTCCTACCCAAACTAAGCCTAACGAAAAACCCATGAAAAAGTCCTTTTGATTTGTGAGAAAATGTGATTAGATGCATGGGTAAAACGTGAAGGCTTATTAGACTTGCTTAGGTGAATTTAGATTTAAAGTAACATGATTTTGTTTGAAAGAACAAAATTGATAAATATGCTTGACAGGATCAGTGATCTAAGTGTGATCAATTAGAGTTGAATTGCAGCGGAATTAGAACAAGAATTAGACAAATATAGCAAGAACACAATAGATATTCAATGGAATAGTACACGGTTATAGAGAAAGAGGGTTTTCTGCAAAAGAATAAGTGGGACCTCAATAAGCTTAAAGGTTTTGGCTGCATTGGTTCAGGGGGAGTTTGTTGGACCAAAAGAACCAATGAGCCTGATCAGAAAAACCTTTAAGTCCTACAGACATTACAACAACTGAAGTAGTCTGCAACAGCTGAAGACATCAACTGATAACAAGGTCTGAAGACAAAGTCTGAAGTTAAAGAACTGAAGACAAAGTCTGAAGACAAAAGCTGAAGACAAAGACTGAAGACCATGTTTCAGATGTTGTCACAACAGCTGAAGAAGACCTCTTTAGTAGTTGTGATGGTTTCCTTTCAGTAGTTATATTTTCCTTTCAGTTCTTTTGTAATCAGTAGTTTTATGTTTCTTGTAATCAGTACTTGTAGTTTCAGTAGTTTTAGTTTCATCTTGTACTTAGCATACTCTGAGATGTTCTCAGTTGTTGTGAACATTCTCAGTAGTTTGCTTACTTTCAGTTGTTTGTAATAATTCTGTTAAATGTCACTATCAAGTGACATCAGCAGACGTCACATTCCTTTATATAAGGAATGTTGACCTAATTGTAACCTGCGAAGCTTAGCGGCTGATATACCGAAGCATTTGTGCATGAATGATATTATCCCTTTTGCAGAAAACCCTCTTTCTCTATAACCGTGTACTGTTCCATTGAATATCTATTGTGTTCTTGCTATATTTGTCTAATTCTTGTTCTAATTCCGCTGCAATTCAACTCTAATTGATCAAACTTAGATCACTGATCCTGTCAAATGGTATCAGAGCAGGTTAATCATTGATCGGTTTAACAATTGATCATTGAAACTGCTATTTCGATATCTAAAGTTTGATCGAATTAGCATATTTGCAAGAATTGGTTATAGAGATTGATCTTCTGCTGCTTCTGGTTATTCAATTTGAGTTTCTTCTTGGTTCATATTGAGTTTGTTGTGTTTTTGTGCTAAATCTGTTGAAACTTGATTGAATTGGTTTGAATCTGAGAATGACTACTCCATCTAATGACCCTCACAATACTGGCTCCTCAACCAAGCCTCCGATGCTGGTTAGGAGTGAGTATAACATATGGCAACGAAGAATGCTCCATCACCTGTCTGTTAACAGTTCAGGTTGTTGGACATCTGTGGTTCACGGTCCACACAAGCCTATGGTGAACAATCCGGAGACCAACCAAATGGTTCCGAAGAAGAAGGAGCAATACTCAGATGAAGATCGTAAACTGTTTGAGATTGATGCTAAAGCCCATGGAATTCTGGCCATGGCACTGCCTAATGAAATCTATTCTGGGCTTATGCATCATGAAACTGCTCATGACCTCTGGAATGCTTTGAAGGAACAATTCGGAGGAACTGATGAGGTCTTAGCAAACAACAGAGAAATCCTCGCCCAACAATATGAGACATTCTCTCATAGGAAGGGTGAGACACTGACTCAACAGTTTGAGCGTTTCTCCTGCTTGATCTCTGAGCTGAAAATGGTCAAGCATGAGTATACTAACAGCCAGATGAACAACAGATTCCTCAGATCACTGCCTGAGAGATGGGACACATACACCATTGTCCTACGCTCCAGTGCAAATCTGGATAGCCTATCTCTCACCCAACTCCATGGGAAACTGCTTACATTTGAAAGAGAGATAGAGCAGAAAAGGAAACTGGCATCATCAGGAAAGCTCACTGATGACTTTGTACCAGGGAACACTGCCTTGGTCGGTCATGAGTCAGAATATGCTGGATCAGAAAGCCATTATGATGAGCATATAGATTTCTCTTCAAACAGTTCTGATCATGCATTTGTTGGTGTTGACAGTCATTCTGGGTGTAATAGTGATAATTTATGCTTTATCATGGATGATTTGAAGGGTATTGCTGATGATGATTTAGAAGAGATGGATATTTTGAGCCAAATGGCCTTGATCAATATCAGATCTCAAAAGTTCTACAAGAGAACTGGTAGGAAATTTCCAGGACTCTCTGGCAAAACCAAAGTTGGTTTTGACAAGAGTAAGTTGAGGTGTCACAAATGCCACAGGCTTGGGCACTTTGCAAGAGAGTGTAGATCAACTGGATCTAACTCCTCTGCACCCTTTGTGACCTTTCCAAGCAATAGTTCACAAAACAAAGGGCAACATCCTGCTAGTTCTGGTCATCACTCACAACCTCAATCTCCTGCATATTTTGTCCCTCAGGGTCCAATGCCATATCCATATCCCTGCTATTACATGCCACAGCCAAATCCAGTTCAAGTTCCTATAGCACAACAACCTCAAGCCCTACCTGAGCCTCAACCATCTCCATCACAATCTCAACCTCATCACAGCTTCTTCACACCAGGAGTTGTTGACTGGAGCAGCTTACCAGATGATCTTTCTGGTTTCAATGAGCAATTATTTGCTGGTGCTGGTCAACATGGTGGTGAACATCCTTTTGGGAATCTTGCTCTCATGGCCCTGGAGTCTACTGAGGGTTCCTGCTCCAATGCATCATCTTCACAGGTAACCCAGGTATCTTCTGAGGCTAAAGCCAAGTTATGTTCTGAATCATGCATAGCTGCCTTTGTCTCTATTAGAGAGGCAAATGTAGCTTTAATCAATCAAAATCTTGAGCTTGAGAAAACTATTTCCAAAAGAAAAGCTGAGTATGAGTCTGCTCTTAATGACAAAGATGATGAGATTTACAAGCTTAAATGCCAACTTAATGATGAAAAGGCTAAGGTAGAGGTCATACTTGAGAACCACAGAAGTCTCAAAGAGACACTTGCAGCTACCCAAGTTGAGTGTGACCGCTGGGTAACATCCTGCAAGGGATTTGAAATGCTTCTCAGCAAGCAAACAGCTTCAAATGTGAAGTTTGGAATAGGTTACAATCATACTGCACCACCTACTGATTTTACTTCAAAATCAATAGTAAAATCTGAAGGTGAAAGTAATTTCCAAACCACATCATCATGTGATTCATCCTCAAATGATAATACAAAATTAGAGGATGAAGTCAGTGTTAAGATCTCAGCAAATCAATTGCCTGATGGTTTAAATGCTGATAAACACATGAAGCTGAGCAATTCAGATGTTGTCCCTCAAAGTACTCCAAGTACTGAAGGGCAAGTCACAACATCTGAAAAGCATTTCAAATCTGCTGAAATAAAAGGATTAACAACTGCTGAGGAATCTATCATACGGTCTTTCAGGACGGATAGAGAACAGCTGAAGAACAAGTCTTCAGTTGTTACCGATCCTTCAGTACTTAACACAAGTACTGAAAGGAGGAAAGTACTGAAGATCACACCTTCAGTAGTTTCCACTTCAGCAGTTGATCAATCCAAGATGAAGAATAAGCCATGTGAAATATGTGGTAAATTCAATCATCTATCTGATGAATGCTGGTACAAAAAGGGTTCCAAACTCAACAGAGATAAGCTCATTAAAGAAGAGATTAATAAAATGAAAAATGAGTTTGAGACCAAGTTTGTACCACAGTCATCTCAAACTGATAAACCCAAGGCCTCACCAAAATCCAAAAAGAAGGATGGGGTTTATCAGAAAACAGCTGATAGTGTTCCTCATGATAAACATCAGACTAAGTCTGTGAATTTCAAGAAGGAGGAAATGGTGGGTCACAGGAACTCATCAAAAACAAGTACTGATGTGTCAAATGAGCTGAAGGCTTTAGCAACAAATCAGACACAACTTGTTATGATGGTTCAGCATTTGTTGGGGAGAGTTAACCAACTAGATGCACCTGTGATCAAACCACTGAAAAGGAAATCCAAGCCCAAATCTAAGAAATCCATTTCAGCACCATCTCCACCTTCATCAGCTGTTAATCATGAGAAACAAGTTATGGTTAAATCTGTTGATGAAAACAGACCCAAAACCAAAAAGGTTTGGGTCTCTAAAGCTAACTAGTTTCTTATGATAAATGCAGGGTTCTTCAGCATGCCAAAGAAGCATCTGGTATGTAGACAGTGGAGGATCTATGCATATGACTGGGAGCAGTTCTCTTCTTAATGACTACTCTCAAGGAAAGAAGGGATTTGTCTCATTTGGAAATGATGCTAAGGGTTACATCATCGGGAAAGGATTTGTGTCAAATGGAGAAATCAGATTTGATGATGTTAACCATGTGGAGAATCTCAAGTATAATCTACTGAGTGTCAGTCAGATGTGTGATAAAGGGCATGTTGCACTTTTCACAAGCCAGAACTGCCGGATTCTGTCTTCCAAAGTTCTGAGGCTGATTGACAAGGTATTGGATGAACATACTCTCCTGAAGGCCAACAGGATAGGAAGAGTATATGCCTTGGATTTGTCAAAGAAGATTGATTTAAAAGGTCATCCTTGCCTGTTCTCCAAGGCCTCTCCTCAGGAATCTAAACTGTGGCATAGAAGGCTGGGTCATGTTAATCTCAAAAACATGAATCAGCTGATCCACAATAGTTTAGTGAGAGGTCTACCAATAAAGGAGTTCCACTGTGATGAAACCTGCACTGCTTGTTTAAAAGGAAAACAACACAAAGTTTCATTCCCTCCTATAGAAGAACCAAAGTCCACTGCCTGCTTGCAATTACTGCACATGGATCTCTTTGGTCCTGTGAGAGTAATGAGCATGGCAAAGAAGAAATACTGTCTGGTAATTGTGGATGATTACTCCAGATTTGTATGGACCTTCTTCTTGCATTCAAAGGATGAGGCTGCTCAGACAATTATTAACTTTGTGTTGTATGTTGAGAAGCAGTATTCCCTATCAGTCAAGTGTATAAGAAGTGATAATGGAACTGAATTTAGAAACCATACACTTGATGATTTCTACCTTTCAAAAGGAATCAAGAGGCAGTATAGCATCCCAAGGACTCCAGAACAAAATGGAGTAGTGGAGAGAAAGAACAGGACCCTAATTGAAGCTGCAAGGTCCATGTTGGCTGACTCTGGTTTGCCACTGACCTTTTGGGCTGAAGCTGTCAACACAGCATGCTATGTGCAAAATAGAGCTTTAGTGAATCAGAGGTTGATGAAGACTCCTTATGAAGTACATCATTTGGCTCCTCTAATTTCATTCTTCAGAGCATTTGGGTGTCCTTGTTACATTCTCAACACAAAGGATCAACTCCAAAAGTTTGATTCTAAGGTGGATGCAGGGTATTTTGTTGGGTATTCATCCACTTGCAAGGCTTACAGAGTGTTCAACTGCAGAACAAAGATGGTTGAAGAAACCTTGCATGTGAAGTTCAATGAATCTCCTAAGGACAAAATCCCACAAAACCCTGTGGAGTTGTTTGATCTGGACATACTGCAATATGTTCCTTATCAGCCTCCAGCTGTTGCAGATCATGTGAATTCATCACCTTCTGCAGCTAGTCATCCATCTGGTGGTACTGATGTTGATGATGATCCCAGTACTCACCTATTCAAGTTTAGTGATCAACTGCCTGAGTCTACTAAACTTGATGTTCCTGTAGCTTCAGTAGCACCATCCACAACAAATGCTGATGAGATTTCTGAATCCTCTACTTCATTTGACTTGCCATCTAATACTTGGTTTCAAGAATCTGGATCAACATCTGTTGCTGCTGAGCGTGCTACAAACACTTGCACAGATCTCATAGTGTACCAAGAGCTGAAGAATCACCCAATGTCTCAAATCATTGGTGATATCAATGCTGGTGTCTCAACTAGAAGTCAATTGTCCAACTTCTGCTTCTATGCTCTCTTCATCAGTCAGCAAGAGCCAAAGAACTATCATATTGCATTAAGAGACAATGGATGGGTTGATGCCATGCAGCTTGAGCTTCTTCAGTTCAAAAAGCAGCAAGTGTGGGAACTGGTTCCTCTACCCCCAGGTAAGTGTGCAATAGGCACTAAATGGGTGTTTAGGAATAAAACAGATGAAAATGGGCAAATTGTCAAGAACAAGGCCAGACTGGTTGTCCAGGGGTTTTCACAAGAAGAAGGTATTGATTATGATGAAACCTTTGCCCCTGTAGCCAGACTGGAGGCAATTAGATTGTTCTTAGCCTATGCTGCATTCCACAATCTTAAAGTTTTTCAAATGGATGTCAAAAGTGCATTTTTATATGGTAAAATAAAAGAAGAGGTTTATGTGTGTCAACCACCAGGTTTTGAGGATAATAAACATCCTGATTGGGTGTATAAACTTGATAAGGCTCTTTATGGGTTGAAACAAGCTCCTAGAGCCTGGTATGAAACACTGTCAAATTTTCTTCTTCAGAATAATTTCACTAGAGGCTCCATAGATAAAACTTTGTTCATTAAGAAAGTGGGTCAGCATAAGCTCCTTGTTCAAATTTATGTTGATGATATTATTTTTGCATCCTCTGATCCACAGTTGTGTGATGCATTTACAAAGTTGATGCAACAAAAATTCGAAATGAGTGCCATGGGAGAATTACAGTTCTTTCTAGGTTTGCAAATCAAACAAAAGGCTGATGGAACTTTCATTCATCAGTCAAAATACACAAAGAGTCTTTTGAAAAGTTTGATTTACAAAACTGTAAGCCCTGTTCTACTCCCATGTGCAGCACCACACAACTGGATGCAGATCAGAAAGGTAAAGCTGTTGATGAAACACTTTACAGATGTATGATTGGGTCCTTGATGTACTTAACAGCTTCTAGACCAGATATTATGTTTGCAACTTGTGTTTGTGCTAGATTTCAGGCTGCTCCTAAAGAGTCTCATTTGATTGCAGTCAAGAGGATCTTTAGATATCTGCAAGGTACTCAATCTCTAGGTCTTTGGTATTCCACTGGGCACTCTTGCAAATTAGTTGCTTTTTCTGATAGTGACTATGCAGGGTGTAAATTAACTAGAAAATCAACTTCTGGTGGATGTCAATTCCTAGGCAACTGTTTGGTTTCTTGGCAGAGTAAGAAACAAACATCTGTTGCTACATCCACTGCTGAAGCCGAGTACATTGCTGCTGCAAGTTGTACATCTCAGGTACTCTGGCTTCAGAATCAATTATTGGATTATGGCATTACAGAGACTAAGACTCCATTACTAATGGATAGTGCTTCAGCTCTTTGTATTGTCAAGAATCCAGTCCAGCACTCTAGGACCAAACATATTGAGATCAGACACCATTTTATTAGGGATTGTTTTGAAAAAGGTCTGATTGATCCAAAGTTTGTTCCTAGTGCTGATGAGCTTGCAGACATATTTACTAAGCCTTTGGACAGTTCAACTTTCCAAAACCTAGTGTTAAGGCTTGGTATGCTGCAGCTAGAATAAGTGACAACTACTGATGATCTCAGTCAACAAGTACTGATGAGCATTCGTATACTATTGTCACAAATAAGTACTGATAAGTTCTTTTATCCTCAGTAGTTTTCATAACTACTGAAGACTAAATTACTTAAAAGTACTGAAGTACTCTATCTGTTGAAAAGAACTGATGTGGTTACAACTACTGATGTAGTTAAACTACTGATGTCAGTATAACAGATAAGTACTGATGACCAATGAAACGTCTGAAAATCAGACAAAAAGTCTGATAAGTGTTGAGGTCAGAATGAAACAGCTGATGAGCTAAGAATTGACGACAACAGCTGATGAGAAACTTTTCTCTTCAGTTGTTTCTACAACTGCTGTTTCACTTCATACAACTGAAGCCAAAACCATGTCTTCAGTAGTTTTACAACTACTGATGACTAACACCAAATCTTCAGTTGTACAACACCTGAAGCCAAAACCATGTCTTCAGTAGTTTCACAACTACTGATGACTAATACCAAGTCTTCAGTTGTTACAACTTCTGAAAGTTAATACCAGGTCTTCAGTTGTTTTCAAACAACTGATGACAGCACCAACACTTTCAGTCGTTTTATATCAGCCTTTTCTTACCCTATAAATACCTAAACCTACTTTCAAACGTTTCATTAGCCGTTTTATGTCCTTCACTCTCTCAACAATGGTGACCATGAAACTCAAACCCAGACACAACTGTGTTGCCTACCTCTCGAAATCGGCCTTTTGGAACAAATTTGATAATGCCATCGATCTTATGGTAGATTCCCAGTACCGAACCGCTTTTCTTCTGAATCCTACCATATACCCCGATTCCCTAAGCCAATTCTGGACCAACGTCTCTGTGCAAACTGGTGAGAATGATAGCCAAATCTCTCCAGTCGTTGGTTAACCAGAAACAGGTGGTCATCACTCCAGACATCATTCGACAAACCCTAAATCTACATGATGCCACCTGTGTCACAGAATACCCGAAAGGCACAACTGATATGTCTTTCATCAATAACGGGTATGAAGGAGACTTAAGTGCTACCACCATTCTGAAGAAGCACTTCCATGATGCTGAACGTCTTATATTCCACATGGTGAATGTCTGCCTTGCATCAAAAACCTCCTCATGGGATCAGATGTCCTCCCGATGGCAACAGGTATTATACTCTATCTTTGAACGACAAAATCTAAATTTTTCTGAGATAGTTTTCATGGAACTAAAGGATCTGGCTTTGAAACCTGTGGCAAACAGATGGATATTATATCCCAGGTTTCTCATGGCCATAATTTTAAATCAGCTAAAATCAGACGGCCTTGTTGGCCTTGGAGTCCCTGCTCCGGCTGTATTGCCTGAAGTATACTCCAGGCACAACTCTGACCCTACACTGAAAGGGGCTGCCCGGCTGCTAAAACCCAAGCAGCGGGAACCCACAGCCTCCACTTCCAGATCCAAAGTCCCCACCAAACCCAACACCAAAAAGCCCAAAAAGGCTACTCAGGGAGATGAGTCCCCTGAGGATGCCCCTGTACCACCAATACAGGAAACACTTACTGGTTCTAACCCCCCAGTAGTGTCAAAGACTCCACCAGCCCTAGCCGCTCAGGCATCCTCTCAACAGGATCCTGATGCAACCATAATTGGGGATACCACAATGCTGGAACCTATCTCAATTGAGAAGGTTACCATTGAAGAGCACCAGTCACCCCGAGTGCAATCTGCTTCAAACCTATCTCCAACTGCAACCGCCCCTCAAAGCCCAACCATTATAGTTGCACAAGTGCTGAGTCAGCTGCATTCCTCTCCTCCTCCCCAGAAACCAATTACAATGGGGAGAACCTCAACAGCTGAGGAAGAGGACCAAAATGCTGCTGATAACCCACAGCACAGGGGTTATAATGTTCAATCTCCCCGTGTAGAGGAGGAGGTTAGAACATCTGGTGAGGCTGCCACTTCTACTGATTCAGCAAATGAACAGGATGCAGTTGGTAACATCTCTAAGACCTCACCAGAGGCAACTGCCGATGAAGGACTCAGTCCTGAGGCAGGAAGTCCCCAGAACCAAGAACAAGGGGCACATGCTACAACTGATCTACACTCAGGGCATGTACATCCTGATTCAATCAGGAGGTCAGGTGATTCAGCAAAGACTGATGATGACCTGGGCTTTTTCTTCGATGTCTTAGCCCATAACACAATCCTTGAGGCTGAGGTGAGCAGACTCAAAGAACTGCTTGCCAAAATGTCTCAGGATCAAAGTCCATCTGCCTCAATAAACCCACAGATGGCACCTTCATCTGAAGGTTCACCAAACACTCAGCCACTACACTCAACTGAGCCACCAGCCACTGCTTTTGGCACCACCTCTCAGGGACAGAACCCCTCTGAGCAGATGGTTGCTACCTTTCAACATTCCTTACCTCTCATCACTCCCATCATCAATGAGATTGTGCATAAAGCCATTGATGAGAGGATCTCCTCAAATCTACAAACACTTGTTGATGATGCTGTGCAAAAGAAGCTTTCTGCCATTCAAACCCCTGAACCCAATGCACCTAAAAAGGGGGAGTCTAAGGCAGTGAAAGAAAGAAAGAGAAAGAGAGTGGAAGATGAGAAACAACAAGAGAAAGAAAAGGAGTTAGAAAAGGAAAAACAGCTGATCACATACAAGAGAAAGAAAAGTGCTAAAACTCAAAAGCCTGATGAAGAGAAATCATTGGAAGATCTGGTTAAAGAAGCTGATGAAGCTCATAGCAGATCAATGGACAGAATAATAGACCAACTCTTCAGACAGGGCTTTGATACAGCTACATTAGACACTGAGATCAGAAGGCTGGAGATTAAAGAGATACAAGAGAGATGGGCCAGTTACAGTGTGATGGAAATGGAGAGGTTGGAGATAATGATCAGGTTTATTGCAAAATACTTGGGAAGATCATTAATTGAGATTAAATCATGGACCAGAGACAGTATTCTGGCAATAACCACCAGAATCTGTGCTTCTGAAGCATTCAATAAGGGGTTGATTATCGAAGCCTTAGATGAAGCAGGTGCTGGGAAGAGAACTGATATGGCCAAGCTTTCCAAAGCCAAACTTACCACAAAAATGCTAGATCAGCCTTCCCAAACTCCCACTCAAAAACAACCAACCCCACAACTCTCCAAACCAATCCCTAAACCTAAACTTAAACCAACTCAACCCTCAAAACCAACTCCCTTACCCCAAAAACCACCTCAAACCACATCCAATGATGCACCCAGAAGGAGGAGAAGGATGTTGAGGATGGAAGAAGAAGAAGAAGAAGATGATGAAGAAGACAGTCTGCCAATCTCTGCTGTTCTAAAAATACCTGAGCCCAGAAGTCAACAAATGATCACACCAGACTTTCAGAGGCAAATGGTGAAAGTTAAGATTGAAGAAGAAGAATAGCAGAAACAGCACGATGAGCAACTTTTGATGATGGTTGACAAAGAGTTTCCTCAGTCATCATCTATACAAGCCATGAAGAAACACGCTCAAAGGCTGTATGCTCTCAGGCATACCTTTCAATATCAAAAGGAGAGAGTAAGGATTTGGCCAGACCCCAGGGTTAGTTCTAGAATTCATAACAAATCCATACCAAGTAGATACAATGGCCAAGTGAGAAAGACCATAGATGCTGTTATTATGTTGGCTATTGTAGTCTCACCCTGGGAGATACTTGAAGACTTCAAGAGAGCCTACAAGTCAAAGATGACCCCTCAAACTCTAATGGAGAACAAAATGGTCAAGAAGGGGTTGTTATACAAGAGGCTTGAAGAGATCAAGAAAAATGAAATCCAGTTGTTATTAGAAGGGACTCACCCAGATGAATTTGCTTACAGAGAGATATTAACTGTTGAGTTGAAAAATGGAAAGACAGTAAAGTACATATCAGAGTACTATGGCCCAGAGTTCTTCTTCGAAGGAGAAGCAGAAGAACTCACTAAGGAGGAACAAGTTGTTTTCCTTGAGGCCTATGTCAGAGAGTCTTATAGACTCATCAATGGGAAGTAGGTTTCATGGTTGGGATAACAGCACTGTGTCCAGTTCCCCAAGACAGAGTTCCCTTCCATCCTTTGACATTCACATCTACTGAAACCTGTTCCCTGGCCTGTGCTTATCTGATATCTCTGAAGCTGATCAAGAGAGTATTTCTGCCAAGAATAAGTGGGACCTCAATAAGCTTAAAGGTTTTGGCTGCATTGGTTCAGGGGGAGTTTGTTGGACCAAAAGAACCAATGAGCCTGATCAGAAAAACCTTTAAGTCCCACAGACATTACAACAACTGAAGTAGTCTGCAACAGCTGAAGACATTAAAAGAAAAAGTATGCTTATTTATGTATGACCTTGAACCAAAACTGAGAATTAGTAATGGATTGGGGAATGTATTTTGAGAACAAAAGTTTGAAAGGAGCTTAAAAGCTTTACATAGGGACAAGCAAAGAATAAGTGAGGGGATGTGATCATGAGTCAATATTTTAGTGTTTAATTGATCTAAATGCTTGATTTTACATCGTGATTATTATGGAATAGTTGACTTTTGATTCATAGGTATTTGGTGTTGGGAACGGTCTGCCCAAGACACATATTGAATTGATGTGGCTAGTACGTCATGATCCAAGTCGAGTCATACCCAATACCAAGCTAGACAAACACCTACAATATTTATTTAATGATATAATCATGTAAATAAATATTGACACTTGAAGTATTTAGAAATTGGGTTTCAAAATATTTGCACTAGTGTTATGAATAAATTATATGGATAATTTATTCTAAAGAGAGAGTACTTTGCATTGTTATTCAAATGGTTGAACAAACAATACAAGTCTTTTGTTCGTATTTCTTTCACTCATCCGCATTTACTAATGCGGATGAGCATTTAAGGAAATGCTGATAAGACTGATCATCCGTATTTACAAATGCGGATGAGCATTTATGGAAATGCTGATGGAGTTACTTGTCCGCATTTACAAATGCGGATGTACATTTGGGAAATGAGGATGAAGTTTCTTCTCCCACATTTACATATGCGGTTAGAGTTTGTTCATCCGCATTTACTAATGCGGATGAATATTAGAGAAATGCGGTTGGGTTAAAGGGATGGGTCCCGCCCATTTTTCTCTCACTCTGAAATTCAGTTTCATAGGATGTGCAATATATGATTGCATTCAATCACTCTCTCTGATAACTTACAACGCACACAAAGGTGAAAGTCGGTGCTACTATAGCTTTTCTCTCGATCGGTCAAGGAAAGCCAAGAATAGAACCCGATTCAAGTAAAATCCTAGCAACCTGGTGTATTGTTGGAAGCTTGGGGTAGAAAAGCTTGAGGTTTCCTGCTTTGGAAGCTGCCGATCAAAGATCTTCTTCCTCTGTCCCATTCAAGAGATAGATTCACTAAACACCCTATGGTTGTTTGTAAGCTGGTTTTTCATATAACGATCCATTACCGGTTTTCTTTTAACAGATATAATAAATTGGTTTATTTATTAACTGTAACAAGTTTGTCATACCATTTTCGATGTGTTTTCATTTTATAAGGATAAAATGACTAGGATAAACTTGTAAAAACCCAACAGTGGTATCAGAGCCGGTTATATGGATACATGCTTTGTCTGGACTGAGTTCTCTGTTTCTTGCTGTTATTCATCAACAGACCGAAAATTCAGGTCTATGTTTCCCCTGTTTTTCAAGATTCTACTTTACATTCATATTGTAATCTTGAAAAATTTAATCATTTGGATGATTTAAGCTGTTTGGACAAGAATCATGATATTCGGTTTGTTTATACATTAACCGAAAGTATGTGATTCAAGGGGAAAACTCTTGGATTTTTTCTTGCATATTTGGATATGTATCTTGACATTTATAACCTAGCCGAGAACTTGTGTTTGGTTGTTTTGTGATTTGTATTTGATTATTCAAAGGGTTGTAATAATTAAATTTATTTGTTCTTCCTATTGGCTATGTAATTTATTTATTTTCATTTGGTATGTAAAATAAATATATTAGTTGCATTTCACTTTTACTAGAAAATATATATAGGATATATAATTTTGTAAAAGAAGATGCAACAAGAATCTTTTTTAGTTTGGGCTAATTTTGTGTCCAAAGGGCTTCATAGCTCTTAATGGGATTTAAGCCTAATAACCAAAAACATATTTTGAAGGCCCAAAGGGGTTTAGTGCAGAATGTAAGTCCATTTGGAAGCTCAAATAAAATGGGAGAATCACAACACAAAGTGGACACTTGAAGCATTTGGATGTGGGATCAAGTGGGAGTTCACCGACACAAGTGTTACCCTTGGGAAGGACCTAATAACTCACTTGTTTCGGCCAACAAGTGATGTTAAATTAGTTGGCTATGGTTATGAACTTGTTGTTGTATGTGTTGCTTTTATGGTTGATTTCATTTATTGTTCATGTGGTATTTGGATATGCACTATTAAACAATTTCAAATCAATAACAAGCTGCAAACAGTTCTTTTGAAAACATTAATATGGGTAATAAAATGGTTTTATTAAAGGTTAATGTTTTCTCAATAAAATTGGGTTTATTAAAAGAACCTTTGAAATTGGTTTCACTCGTGTACCACGCATTTGAATGCATGCAAATGTAAGGTACAAAATGTTTTCATAACTAGAATTAATGGAAACAAAATCCTTTTTAATCAAGTTTAACACCATCCTTTTATACAACACTCGAATCACTTGGGAACTATTTGTGGGATAGAGGTCACCTAACCACATTTAGCGAACTTGGGGTGTTTGAGGTGGGTTTAACATATTTGTGGGATAAAGGTCACCTAACCACCTGTATGTGTAAACTCACACGTGTGTGTAAGTAGGATGACTTGAGTTAGAAACCATGTGAATAGGGTCACCGAGGCATGGTGTACAATGGTGTTGATGGGATTAAACATGCCGACTAAACATAAAGATGTTTAACCGATCCCATAAACTAGAAGTTGCAAAGGGTTGCAATTGTCGAAAGTTGACTACCTTGTTAATTTAAATAATGGGATAAATGTCACCTAACCATTATTTGAATGTAACGTTGGATTCTAGATTTTAATTATTAATTGTCTATGAGACATGAAAGGGTGTTAATAGTTAAAATGTTATTTTATAAATACTAACATTGAACTTTGTTTATATTGTAGTTATGGCAGCAAATAATAACAACGCTACCTCCCCAAGCGTCCATAACCTTTCACTAAGAACTATACTAGAAAAAGATCGTCTAAATTACAATAATTTCATGGATTGGTTTCGAAACTTGAGAATTGTTCTCAAGCAGGAAAATAAATCATACGTGTTGGACGATCCTATTCCCGATGAACCCAACATTGATGATGTTGATTCTACGAGGATTGGGTTAAGCACACTGAGGATTCTATGCAAGTTTCTTGCCTCATGTTATGAACCATGATTCCCGAGCTTCAAAAGGATTTTGAACATCACTGGGCATACGACATGATGTAGATGCCTCTTGAAGATTAACATTTAGTATTTATTAGTCTTTGTATAGTTTTGTCATAGTTTAGGGACTTATTTGTAAATATATGTTCCTTATTTTGTTTTCTTTGATATTATAAATAGCATAGTTTGTTTAAAGTAGGAAGACCAGAGTAGACCTTAGAACCTGAGAATCAGTTAGAACGTCTTGTAACTGTTTTTCTTACACTTGTACTTTCTATGCTTACTATCAATGAAAAACTATGAATTTTTCTGATTTGTTTGCGTTGAATTGATTACTTGTGTTTGTTTTGATTGAATTGTATCACACTATCATCACAGATTGATCCATTTTGATCCTATCAAATGGTATCAGAGCTGTTGGTTTAGTGATTTGAGTTTGTCAAACTGTCGAACTTTTGAATCACTTGAATCTGTGATTGATATGCAATTCAATCTAACAATTATTGATTTCAGTTGTGTTTCATCATTAGAAACATGAAATGAATCACAATTTGCAGTTCACTTAGTTCAAAAATTGAGAAATTGATCAAAACAGTAGTTGAACTGTTCTTCAATGTTTCGAACTGATTTTTCAATCTAAAGATCGAATTGTGTTGTTGTTTGATGAAATTGAAGATGAAGGACTGTTAATCGATCAAATTATAGTCTAATTGGAAGTTTTCAGAGCACTTCAACATGTTTTGAAGATTTTCAGCAGATCTGAGTTCGTTTGAATCTGTTGAATTTGGCGCATTAGGTCAAAACACTACTGAAAATTGCCTAAGTGTTTGGGCGCTTGACAACTGTTTAGGCGTTTCAAAACTGTTAAGGCGTTTTTGGTGTAGGAGTTTTACCACTGTGGGGGCGCATTACAACTGTGTGGACACTTTGAAACTTCCCAGAAACAAAGTATTTTCAGGCGCATTACCACTGTTGAGGCGCATCTGAACTGTGGGCGTTTTTAACACCCAGGCGTCTGACAACTGTTTGGGCGTTTCACAACTGTTTAGGCACATTACAAGTTGGGTGTTTGAGAATTCTTTTAAGGCAATCCCTTAGACGTTTCAGTCAAAATCAAAGGAGTTTCACCACTGTTTGGGCGCTTCATAACTGTTTAGGCGCATCAACTCAACACTTAGAATTTTTTTTTAAAATTTAAAAAAAAAATCCAAAAACATTTTCAATTCATTTTTTAATTCAAAAGTTAAAAACAACAAAAACAAATTCTTTTCTTAAAAAAAAATTAAAAATGGTAAAATCAGAAGATTCTAAGAATAGAGTTCCCGAAGAACAGAGCAGACTTTAAGAACTGGTCCCTTAAATTGAAACATCATCTTAATTCTATTGAGACTGACTTGTGGAAGTCAATAGAAAAAGGACCTCATATTCCAATTACTTCAGATGGTCCTGATGGAGGAATTATGTATATAAGAGATTCTCCAGAACCATATCCGGAAGATGGATTACAAGGTGATGAGCTAAGGAAAGTCAAGAATGATATTAAAGCCTATTCTTTGATGTGTAAAGGATTACCACTTGAAGTCTTAACTAGACTTGATGGATATCAAACGGGATATACTATGTATAAAGCTTTAAAGATAATATGTGAAGGTGGTAAGGAGATTCAAGATCTCAAGAAACAGAAACTGAAGAGGCAGTTAGAGCTGTTTGAGCATTTATCTGGTGAAATTATAAACCAAATGATGAATAGATTTATGCAACTTACAACTGAGATGTCAACTGCTGGCATAAAAAATGATCTAAAAGATCTAAACTTCAGGCTTCTCAATGCTATTCCATCTTCATGGAAACAAACAGTAACACAATTGAAGCATACTAAGAAGTAACCTATGGATCTTGATCTGTTGATTGCAAAAATTGAGTCAGTTGAGTTAGATGAAAGCTCAAGGAACAATGATAGAGCAGCATCAATGTCTCAATACAAGTATGTTGCATCACCAGCTAGCACTGTGGAAAATGCATTTATGGAAAAGAATGAAAGTGCACCAGAAGAAGAAGGTGATCTGTTTGTTAGAGCAGGGTTCTTCACAGATTCTTCATATACAAGTGCTCCTGCTTATGCAACACAGCATCAACCTCAGTCTCCTCCTAAAGCTCAAACTTCTAACGCTCACACTAAGACTCCATCTTCTAACATTGCTAAACCTAGTAAAGTTAAAGATGTTATTAACATCCTTTTACAGGATGATAAGTCCAACTCAGCTTTTACTGCTTTCATGGCTAGTTTTCAAGCTTATCAAGGTAGTCATCTAACATAATTAGATCTTGTTTTACAGGACTTATTTTCAATGGATCCAGATGACGTGGAGGAAATGGATCTAAACTGGTAGATGGTGATGATTGCATAAAGGACTCAAAAACACTCTTATGTCAACAGGAACTACAAGCCAAGTGCTAACAAGACTGTTGGATTTGACAAGTCTAAGTCAAGGTGTTTCAACTGTAATAGCTATGGTCATTTTTCAAGGGAATGCAAAGCTCCCAAAAACAAATGAGGAAATAGCCAATCAAGTTCAAGCAATTAGAGGTTTTAACAATCATCTTAGAAGACATTCCAAAAGCCATACCAAAGCTTATCAATGCCTGAACTTAAAGATGACTCAAAAGCTTCTGAAGAGCCCAAGAAAGCTTTAGTAGTGAGCATCAAGGATGGATACGACTGGAGTGCATATGCAAAGTAGTTTACAGCTGACTTAACCTCTAGTTTATCTTTTATTGCAGAAGTTCAAGGAGAAGATTGGTCAGAAGATAGTGATCTAAAGGCTTAATATGATTATGAGAATGAAGAAGAAGAATACGATTGGAGTGATAAATCTGATCCTAAAGAGGATTCAGAAGAAGTTGCATTGATGGCAAAGTCAGATCAACCAAAGGTTGAAAATTCATCTTCCAAATCTAAGACTTCTTCACCTAAATTTTCTAAAATATCAGCTGAAGTAAGGGGAAAACTATGCACCAAATCTTGGTTTGAACAAGTAGAGTATTATCGAACTTACTCGTACAAAATTTGTGACAAGCTCAAGCAAGAAGAATTAATGCATAATAAACTCAAAAATGACCATAAAATATCTGATGAAAAGATCATTTCTTTACAAACTTCATGGAACAAAACTTTTAAGGAATTAGAAATTGTTTCAAAACAACTTGAAGAAATGACTAAGAATTTGGAACAGGAGAAAATAGCACATGCTGCTACACAAGTTGATCTAGCAAAACTCAAAAGTTCTAAAACAATTGTGCAACAACTGGTAAGTGAACGAAAGGAAAATCAAAAAGTAGGCTTAGATTTTACACATGAACCAGTGCCTGAATCTATAACAAATACTTTACCAAAGAGCTTCAACACGTATGATCATTCTGCTGAAAATAAGGCTAAACTTAAAGCTTTCAAAAATAAAAACAAGATTTCTGATAATGAAGAAGAGAAAACTAATGTAGAAATCTTTGAAGAAAAAGATATTGAAAAGATCAAAAACGGTCACCCGATAAAAGTTAAATCATATGAACCAAGACCGATAAGTAAGAAACTTTTTGTTCCAAACAAATCTGTTTTGGAGGACGTGATAATTAAGAACAAAGATAAAGCAAAACAAAAGGAAGAAACATCAGAAGATTCAAACTCATATGATCTAAAATACTCCAGAGTTTAAATGCCAAAAAGATCAAAAACAGAAAGAAACTGAAAAAGAATCTTCACCTGAAGATGTTCAATCTCAGATAAAATCAAGTTCTTCAAAATCAAGGAATCAAAGAAAAAGAAGAAAAGTGACTAAAGCTAAAACTGATCAAAATAAGAGTCAAGATAATGAAACAAAAACAACAAATCAAACAAATAAATTTAAACCAATTAAATTTGTGTCTGCTGGTATGTTGAATATGAACTCAATTCAAGATGTTAAACAAACTCCTAAGAACAAATCGAACTCTGATCTGAAAACAGGTTGAACTTCGAAGACTTCCGCTGTAGTTAAACGATTTGTGTCTAAGGAATCAAAGAATGAAGTTCATATACAAAAGCCAAAACCAAATATGGAAAAGAGCAAACTGTCAAATCAAAAGCAACAGATTAATTTTTTAAGCCTAAACCTAAACAGGGATCAAACGTTGCGTCAACATCAAAAGTTAATAAACAGTTGTTCAAAACTCCACAGAGGCACTGCGAAAGCTGTGACATGTACAATCACAACACTGCTGAATGTTTTTTTAATAAGTACTATCACATATGCGATATGAGAAATCACTCAACATCAGAGTGTTATTTTAATAAGTACTGTACCTTCTATGATGAATGGACTCACAACATAGAAAATTGTTACTTTAGAAAGACTTCTCAAAGGAAAGGATTTGCTAATGTATAATTTAACAAAGGTTATGTTAATCCTCAGTTTAAAAGAAATCAAACTGTTGATTTGGAAAGATTAACTAACCAACCATCAATAAGCTTGAGATCTTTCAAAAGAAATGACTCTGTAAGACCAAAACAATACATTCACAATCAATTCATTCCAAGGTCAGTAAGAATGAACAATAAAAATTTTGGAAATAATATTTTTTCAAAAATTGGTCAATTCAATTGTATGAATTTTCTTAAAAATGATCAAAAATTTGTGAAACATAGAATTAGCAATTCATTAAAACAAGCCGGATGTAAACAAACTTCATTTTAAACAATTTACTATTGTTGACAAGTTTGGTAAGCCCAAGACCATCTCGACTTGGGTTGATAATTCAACTTAATTGTTCTTGAAATGCAGGTGCGCCCGAGAAGACCAATTAACACATGGTATGTGGATAGCGGGTGTAGCCAGCATATGATGGGCAATCATGCCTTACTTCAAGATTTTAAGTTAAAAGATGGTTCACACTTCCCCTTTGGTGGTGATGCAGGAGGAAAAATCACAGGCGAGGGAAGAGTATCCAACGGGATAATAAGCTTCGATAAAGTCAACTTTTGCTCATAGTTGAACTTTAATTTGTTAAGGGTTTCCCAAATTTGTGATAAATCATATTCTGTTCTTTTTGATGATTCTTTTTGCTACATTTTGAAGCCAAGTTTTTAGATTAGCAAAGACTGGGTGGGTGTTAAAGCTGTTAGGGATCGAGATGTGTACAAGCTGGATATGTCTCAAGTTGATCCATCTACAGAAACAACATGCCTTATTGCTCAAGCATCAAATGACGAAAGTCAGCTTTGGCATAGATGTCTCGAACATTCCAACTTCAAGAATATGAACAAGCTTGTAGTGGGAAATCATGTTATCGGCCTTCCATCTAAGAAGTTTGCCACTACTGATCTCTGCTCAGCATGTTTAAAGGGGAAGCAACATAGAGTGTCTTATAAGCCCAAGCAAATAAACTCAAACTCTAAACCTCTTCAAATGTTGCATATAGACCTTTTTGGACCAACAAATGTGAAGAGTATTGGAAAAAAATCTTACTGTTTAGTTATCATTGATGACTTCACAAGATTTTCATGGGTTTATTTTTTGTATGCAAAATCTAAAACAGCTGAATTATTAAAAAAATTTATCACAAAAGTTGAAAATCAATTAGATCAAAAAGTAAAAATAATAAGAAGTGATAATGGTATAGAATTTAAAAATGCTAATATTAACATGTTATGTGCAGAAAAAGGAATTGCTCATCAGTTCAGTGCTCCTAGAACTCCACAACAAAATGGAGTTGCTGAAAGGAAGAACAGAACTTTGATTGAGGTTGCACGATCCATGTTAGCAGATGCGAAAATTCCTATCACTTTCTGGGATGAAGCCATATCTACTGCGTGTTTCATATAGAATCGCACTTTAATTATGAAAGACAAACTGAAAACTCCTTAGGAGTTGATGTTTGGCAGGAAACCAAATATAGATTTTCTTAATCTTTTGGTTGTCCAGTTATGATTTTAAATTCAAGTGATCAGCTAGGAAAATTTGATGTAAAATCTGTTGATGGATTTTTCGTTGGATATTCATCTGTTTCAAAAGCCTATCGAGTTTATAACTCTAGGACAAATGTTATACTCAAAAAATTCAACGTTAAATTCCTTGAAAATTCTTTTCCATCAGTTTCAAATGGTCTAGCTTGGTTATTTGATTTAGATTCATTGTCAAACTCTTTTCAATCTAACTTGTTTGATCAATCTTACTTGCTTGATTCTACAGGTAAGAAGAAACCTCGAGGATATCTCGGTTCTTGTAATGATGTTTTAGATTATCATGATATGGATGATTCAATCCTAGATTATCGATTTTTCTCTTTTGTCAAAGATTCTATAATTCGATTTGAAAATAATGATGATCTCTCTCAACAAGATGAAGATCATTCCATTTCAGAAAATCAAGATTTTTCTCAACCTATTCCTAATGATGGTATAGAAATTATACAACCTGAGTCTGGAACGTCATCTATTTCTGGTGATGTAGTTGATAACGGTAGTCTTGATTACTTTATCAACTCACCGACTCAAGTTCCCAATTTCAATCCACATTCTTCAAACCTATTGCATCAACTTTCTAACTAGAATCAAACCAATCTGGATGTTCATGTTCAAAGGAATACGATTCCAACATCTCGTATTCACAAGAACCATCCAACATCTCAGATTATCGGTCCATTGAATGAGAGAACTACGAGGAGTAAATCTGAAAAAGAAAATGTTTGTTTATGCTCGTGGTTTCTTTCTCAAATTGTTCCTAAAAACGTTACTGAAGCATTAAAGGACAATAGTTGGATTGAAGCTATGCAAGAAGAATTATTGCAATTCCGCAAACAAGAAGTGTGGAATCTTGTGGATTTACCTGAAGGAGAAAATGCCATAGGCACAAGATGGTTGTTCAGAAACAAAACTGATGATAGAGGAATTGTTATTAGAAATAAAGCAAGACTTGTTGCACAAGGATACACCCAAGAGGAAGGAATAGATTATGATGAAGTATTTGCTCCAGTTGCAAGACTTGAATCAATTCATGTCTTCCTTGCTTGTGGATCATTCATGAGATTCAAAGTGTATCAAATGGACGTTAAAGGTGCATTTTTGTATGGTCCAATCACAGATGATGTGTTCGTAAAGCAACCTTCGGGTTTTGAAGATTCGGAATTTCCTCATCGTGTGTACAAGCTTAGAAAAGCTTTGTATGGACTCCATCAAGCCCCTAGAATCTGGTATGAAACAATATCATAGCACTTAATCCAACATGGATACAAGCGAGGGAAAATCGATCCAACTTTGTTCATAAAGAAGGATGCTGATGATCTTTTATGTGTACAATATGTTGATGATATCATATTTGGTTCTACTAGTCCGAAATTATGCAATGAATTCGAAGAAATCATGAAGTCTCGATTTCAAATGAGTTCTATGGGAGAAATAAATTTCTTTCTTGGACTTCAAGTCAAACAATCTGCAGATGGAATCTTCATTAATCAAGAGAAGTTTTCTGACAAACTCTTGAAGAAATTTAAACTGCAAGATTGTCAATCCATAAGAACTCCATCTGACCTAAACACCAAGATTGAGCCTGATCCTAAACGAAAATCTATAGACCAAACTTTATACAGATCTATGATTGGTTCATTGATGTATCTTAGTACATCTAGACCTGACGTAATGTATGTTGTTTGTGTCTGTGCCAGGTATCAATCAGACCCGAAGGAATCCCACTTAATTGTTGTCAAATGCATATTTAGATATCTCAAAGGAAAACCAGCCTTAGGGTTATGGTATCCTTATGAAGGAAACTTCAAGTTATATGGGTATACTGATAGTGATTATGGAGGATGTTGTCAAATAGAAAATCAACTACAGGTAGATGTCAGTTTTTAGGACCTAGATTAGTCTCATGGCAATGTTAGAAACAAACAAATGTCTGTTTCAACCGCAAAAGCTGAGAAACTGTCAAAGTTAATTTCCTGATTGTATTTTGTGTGTGCATGTTTCTTAGAAATATCAAAACCAAATACAAAAATTGTAAATTGAAATATCAAAAGAAAAAATATAAAAAAAAACTACAAAAAAAAATCAAGTTTTTCTTTGTTAATTCATTATTTAGGATGAATCTGTTATTGCAATATGTGAGAAATGATAGATACATTAGTATGATCAGTTGCATACTTCACTCGATAACAAAGTCTGACGTGATCAGATATGATGTGCAAGTAAGTTCATGCAATGAGACTGAAAAAGTAAATTCTTATGATTAAACTAAATCACTCATGCATTCATATCTGTCTATCTTAGCACTAATGAGTAGAGTTGATTTTTCAAATTGATTGTTTGTTAAGACATAATCTCACACCTGATGGTGATATGAATAACCATTGAGCTCTAATTATTTAAAGCATCTTACACTTCTCTGTTATAAGTCATCATAGACCTGAAGTGATGTGATATCCTTTGTTATAAGTGATTACCGACCTGGATATTCTCACTGATGCAACAAGATGCCAATGTGCACAAATACCAAATGAGATCTGGTTATAGTATACGTCAGGTGAACAAGTTGAGAACAGTGACTTCTTGCATATCTTTATGAGAATTAACCTCTCTAAGTCTAAGTGTGACTGCATAATATGATATCTAATTACACCTTAATCAATCCAAGAATTGAAAAAGTAAGTGTGCTGAATATCTTGCTAAATGCACTCATTTTTTGTCCTTAGATCTCGTGTCTCATTTGCTGCAGAAATACTGACCTGGAACACACTTGATCAGGATTTATTCATTGTCTATGACTATCCATCAATTTTTTTATTTCAATGTGCTGATCTTAACTGATATGATCTCACTGCAGACATTGATTTAATTGTAAATATTAGATTTTTATTCTGCTTTAATTTTGATTTTTGCATGTTTTCTGTGTGCAGGCATATTAACAATGATTAGTGTGATCTTCATGTGACAAATTCAAGAAACTTCTAAGTTTTGTTAAACTTAAAAGTTTAGGGGGAGTAAAAAGAGTAAAAAGTCTAAGAGAAAATAATTCAAATTTCAAGATATGAAAAATCAAAATTTAGTGTTTTGAATGGAAAGGATGAAGCTAAAAAGTTCAAGTATGTGTGTGTTTGACATAATGTAAAAATAAACCTGAAAAACATTTTAAAGTGGAAAAGCTTCTTGCAAAAGTTTAATATGAGACTATTTGTTAAAATTAGAGACTACAATGACGGGAAATTGTTTTTGAAAAATTAAAAAACAATATCAAAAGTTTGAAAATTAGATACTATTTGTTTTTGAAATAAAAAATAAAAGTTTGAAATATCAAAAGTTAAAAATTGAGGGTTAATTATGTAAATTTTGTGTGAAAGTCAAAATTTGACAAATTGTTTAAAAATTAGTATGTGAACAGTACTAATGTGTTTAAATAGTGTTCAGTGGAAGATTGAATATTACAAGTGTTAAACACATGAAAACAATCTCATGCGCCTAAACAGTGTTCAAAAGTCCAAAATTAGGAACGATGAGTTTTTTCAGAATTAGTACAAGTTGGGCGTTTCAGACAACCTCATGCGGCTAAACAGTTGTCACGTAGCTAAACAGTTGTCATGCGTCTAAACAGTTGTCATATGTCTGAAATTTGGTTTAAGTGTTGGGCGTTTCATCTAATGTCATGCGCCTGCACAGTACCAGACTTTCAAGAGTTGGGCGTATAAAGTGAAAAATTACCAAGTGTTGGGTGTTTCCGTAAGACCCATGCGCCTGAACAGTGCAAAAGCGCCTAAACAGTGCTTATGCGTCTGAACAGTGCTCATGCGCACAAACAATGCTCATGCGCCTAAGTACTTAGTGAAAAATTCAGACACATGCACACAAACAGTGTTCAAGCGCCTAACCTCATGCGCACAAACAGTGCTCAGGCGCCTAAAAGTTTCACTTAGTATAAATACAACACTTTGTGATTTTAGTCGATTCATTCACTCAAAACCCCTGAACTCTCACACCCGTCTCTCGATTAACATTGATAATCTGATTCTGATTGATTTATGTCAAAATCTTGCATTTGATAGTGTTACCTTTGATTTTAACCGTGAGTACATGAACAAAATCATACAATTTTCAAGTTTAAAGTTAATTTTGATTGGGCGTTTCAATGCTATACGGGCGTATGAACCCTAGTCATCTGAAATCTATGAAATTTGTGAATAAAAATGGAAATCAAGACGAATGAATCAAAACCAGAGCAAGGCATTTTGGCAAGCAAGTTCAAGTCTGCTATTGCTAAAGCCTTGAGAGAGCAAGAAATGTACAAAGAGAAGATGATTTTCAAAATTAAAGAAGAACCAGAAGATTTCTTTGATGCATGAAGACAAAAGAGAGAAGACAAAAGATTGAAGATTAAAGATTGAAAATTAAAGAAGACAAAGACAGAAGATTGAAGATAGAAGATTGATGATTTTTAAGACTGAAGACAATGTCAATCTTAGGGGGAGTATTGTAGGTGCCTCTTGAAGATTAACATTTAGTCTTTATTAGTCTTTGTATAGTTTTGTCATAGTTTAGGGACTTATTTGTAAATATATGTTCCTTATTTTGTTTTCTTTGATAGTATAAATTGCATAGTTTGTTTAAAGTAGGAAGACCAGAGTAGACCTTAGAACCTGAGAATTAGTTAGAACGACTTGTAACTGTTTTTCTTAAACTTGTACTTTCTAAGCTTACTATCAATGAAAAACTATGAATTTTTCTGATTTGTTTGCATTGAATTGATTACTTGTGTTTTTTTTTATTAAATTGTATCATAATATCATCACAGATTGATCCATTTTGATCCTATCACATGATTACCCAGCTGAAGGAAATGTTCCTTCAACAAGCGAGGGTAGAGCGCTTCGAAACGGTTCGAGCGCTTCATGCATGTCAAATGGAAGAAACCCAATCTGTATCATCTTATGTGATGAAGATGAAAAGCCACATTGATCACCTTGAAAGGCTAAGTTGTCCCGTCTTAAAAGAGTTGGCCACAAATTTGATCCTCAATGGTCTAACAAAGAAGTTTGAGACTTTTATCATGAATTATAAAATGAATGGATGGGACAAGAGCATTGGGGAACTTCATGCAATGCTCAAAATAGCTGAGGCAGGGATGGGTAAAAGTTTACCAGTTCTCACGATCAATGAGGGTGGCAACAAGAATAGGCATCACCCCGAACCCAAGGCAAATGTTGCCAAAGGCAAGGGGTACATCAAAGGAAAGGGTAAGGGAAAGACTAAAGCGGGCCACCAAAACCGAGGCTTAAGAAGCCAAAGGTTTCGGAGAACGAGCCATGCTTTGAGTGTGGTGAGATACGACATTGGAAGAGGAATTGTCCAATCTATCTCAAGGAGTTGAGAAATAAGAGGGATGCTGGGCAGACCTCAGGTACAACTTTCATGATCCATATTGAACTTAATGTTATTTCTTCAAACACATGGGTATTAGATACCGTATGTGGAACTCATATTTGCAATTTGTTGCAGGGGTTCAAAAGAAATAAGCATTTGAAGAAGGGGGATACTAGTCTTTATATCGGTAACGGAGCAAAGGTTGATGTCGAAGCCCAAGGAGACTACATCTTGAAGCTTCCAAGTGGTTTGGAAGTCATTTTGAAGAATGTTTTGTATGCTCCTAGTTTGACTAGGAACATAATTTTTGTTTACCTTCTAAAACAATTTGGTTATGTATTAAAGTTTGTAAATGATGGTATTTGTGTACTTATGGACGGTATATTTTATTTTAAGGCTATGCCTTTTAATGGTACTTATGAATTGGTTCATGATGACTCATCCTTTAATAACTCATTATACCAGTCGAGCACCAAGAAACTTAAAATGGGTTTAAGTGAATTATATCTTTGGCATTGTCATCTTGGTCACATAAACAAGAATCGTATTCAAACACTTCAAAAGAATGGTCTTTTGGAAGCAAATGAAGAGGGTTCATTTGATAAGTGTGAATCTTGTTTACAAGGTGACCAAGGAACCCTTTAGTGGTACTAACCAAAGGGCAAAAGACTTATTAGGAATCATACATTCGGATGTATGTGGTCCTTTTAAAACAATGACAAGGAATGGTGAAAGATACTTCATTATCTTCATCGACAATTATAGTCGTTATGGTTATGTCTACTTGTTGAGACACAAAGATGAAGCTTTTGAAACATTCAAAATCTTCAAGAATGAAGTAGAAAATCAACTTAACAAAACCATCAAAGTTCTTCGTTCGGATAGTGGAGGTGAATACCTTAGTGATGCTTTTCAAGATTACCTTAGGGGCTGTGGGATTGTCTCACAGCTTGCTCCACCAGGAACACCAAAGCATAATGGTGTGTCTAAGAGGAGAAACCGAACCCTATTGGATATGGTTCGATCTATGATGGCTAGAAGCACACTACCTCTGTCATTTTGGGGTTTCACATTGCTCTCTGCGGCCCGTATTCTAAATATGGCCCCAACCAAGAAAGTGGATAAGACACCTTTTGAAATATGGCATGGAAGGGTTCCATTGTTATCATATTTAAAGGTATGGGGTTATGAGGCTTATGTTAAGCAAAACACCCCAAACAAGTTAGAAAGCCGATCCACTAAGTGTATCTTTGTAGGATATCCCAAAGACTCGATGGGATATTACTTCTACAATCCAATAGAGCAAAAGGTATTTATTGCTCGAAAGGCTAAGTTCTTGGAAACTAAATTCCTTATGGAAGGAACTACCAATCGAATAGTGGAACTTGTGAGGATCGAGAGCCACAAGCCGATACACTTTTGGTTGATACTAGCAATAAACAAGAGGTTGTTGATAATGATCAAGTGGTTGATCAATATACACAAAACGTTCGCAGATCTGGTAGAACTAGCTATCCACCAGATAGATATCGATTTTTCATGAATGGATGCTATGTAGTTGACTCGGATGAACCAACTACATACCATGATGCAATGTCCAATTCGGATTGTGACAAGTGGCTTGAAGCCATGAACGTAGAGATGAAATTCATGTATGACAACCAAGTGTGGGAATTAGTTGTGCCACCGCTTAACTCCAAACCGATTGGATGTAAGTGGGTTTTCAAGAAGAAAACTGATATGCATGGAAACTTGGATACTTATAAAGCAAGACTTGTAGCAAAAGGTTTCACTCAAACTCAAGGGGTTGATTATAATGAAACCTTCTTGCCCGTGGCAATGTTAAAGTCAATTAGGATATTATTTGCCATAGCTGCATATTATGACTATGAGATTTGGCAAATGGATGTCAAAAATGCTTTTCTTAATGGACATCTCGGAGAGAATGTCTATATGGTTCAGCCCGAAGGTTTTGTCGATTCATAATATCCTAATAAAGTATGCAAGTTAAAGAAATCAATCTATGGATTGAAACAAGCATCAAAGAAGTTGGAATCAACATTTTGATGAAGAGATCAAAAGGTTTGGATTCATCAAGAACGCTGATGAAGCTTGTGTGTATAAGAAAGCTAGTGGGAGCATCATCAAATTCTTAGTATTGTATGTTGATGATATATTACTGTTTGGAAATGACATTCCAACCATGGAAGGTGTTAAAACCTAGCTTGGAAGTTGTTTTTCCATCAAATATCTTAGTGAAGCTGCCTATATTTTGGGAATAAAGATCTATAGGGATAGATAAGGGCGGTTGATAGGTTTAAACCAAAGTGCATACATTGATGAAATGTTGAAAAGGTTCAAGATGGAAAACTCTAAGAAAGGTTTGTACTTATTCAAAGAGGGACAATATTGAGTGCATCTCAATGTCCAAGCTCAAAGGATGAGCAAGAAAGGATGAAGGAAATCCTATATGCATCTGCTATAGGATCCATCATGTATGCAATGATATGCACTAGACCGGACGTGTCATGCGCCTTAAGCATGACAAGCAGGTATCAGCAAAATCTGGGAAATAGTCATTGGATGGCTGTTAAGAGTATATTGAAATACCTTAGGAGGACTAAGGATATGTTTCTAATATACGGATCTGGTGAAGAGGAACTCGTTGTAAAGGGTTACACGGATGAGAGTTTTCAAACTAATCGAGATGATTCTCGATCACAATCGGGGTATGTCTTCATTATGAATGGAGGGGTAGTGTCCTGGAAGAGTTCAAGGTAGGATGTGGTAACATTGTCCACTACAGAATCAGAATACATCGCTGCTTCATTGGCAGCATAGGAAGCTGCATGGTTGAAGAAATTCATTGCCGATCTAGGGGTTATCTCTACCATTCAAGATCCCCTAGAGTTCTTTTGTGACAACGAGGGTACGACTGCTCAAATCAAGGAACCCCGTGCACATCAAAAGAGAAGGCACATTGAGCGGAGATTCAACTACATAAGGGATGAAGTTGAAAAGGGAAAGATATGTATTCGCAAAGTTCACACCGATCAAAATATTACGGATCCACTCACGAAGCTTCTTGAAAGGCCAAAGCATGAGTTATGTATATGACTTCGATATTCTAGTGATTGGATTTGATCTATTTAGTATTTAAATATCGGAACAATTATTATTTTGACTCATATATGTATATGATTATGATACTATGAGTTATGTTCCATTTTAGCATGTTTAAATCCATGAATATGTTTATTATTCTAAATGTCCGTAGTCAGTCATATTTGTGGGAACAAATATGAAGTAAGACGATTATGAACTTGGATTGGTGGATATTCATAAGGTATGAATATAGAGCAAGAGGTTGCTACCAAGGTTGATAAATATTTGTGGGATACAAATATTGGACAGACCCGCTCTCAAATTTTACTGCATGGAATTATGTAATTGATCATAAGTAAATTTGAGTAAAGAGGAATATCATTGTATCCTTCGACCTGAGATACATATTAGGTTTCAATATTCACCAAATATTATACTTTGATCTAGTTCTTCGCTGTTCTGAAATAATGGACAGTACATGAGGCTAGTTTCAGGTGTGATACAAGGTGATTGTGAGAAACATATGTAGTCAAGATGGGATTTGTTCCTCTTATTCATTGAGAGTATGATGTCTAAGGCCTGATTAAGTTAAATCAACAGAGAATGATTATTTTATGTCTCTGGATTTAACATGACATCTGTAACAAAAGGATAAATGATAGATTCGCCTAAATCATTTCAAGTAAGGGACTTGAGGAAGATGATGTTATTGAATGGCACTTCGTCATGCGTATTAGGGGAAGTAAACCATTGTTAGGCGATATTTACTACTTGCATCAATTCTCTATGTAGCTTGTGCAAGTGGGAGATTGTTGGGAACGGTCTGCCCAAGACAAATATTGAATTGATGTGGCTAGTACGTCATGATCCAAGTCAGGTCATACCCAATAAAAGCTAGACAAACACCTACAATATTTATTTTATGATATGATCATGTAAATAAATATTGACACTTGAAGTATTTAGAAATTGGGTTTCTCAATGTTTGAACTAGTGTTATGAATAAATTATATGAATAATTTATTCTAAAGAGAGAGTACTTTGCATTGTTATTCAAATGGTTGAACAAACAATACAAGTGTTTTGTCTGCATTTCTTTCACTCATCCGCATTTACTAATGCGGATGTGTTACTGAGGAAATGCTGATGAATGTTCCTCATCCACATTTGCAAATGCAGATGTGCATTTGGGGAAATGCTGAAGGAATTACTTCATCAGCATTTACTAATGTGGATGTATATTTGGGAAATACAGATGAAGTTTCTTCTCCCACATTTACAAATGCGGTTAGAGTTTGTTCATCCGCATTTACTAATGCAGATGAATATTAGAGAAATGCGGTTGGGGTAAAGGGACGGGTCCCGCCCACTTTTCTCTCACTTTGAAATTCAGTTTTATAGGACATGCAATATATGATCATTCAACCACTCTCTTTGATAACTTACAACACACATAAAGGTGCAAGTCGGTGCTACTGTAGCTTTGCTCTCAATCGGTCGAGGAAAACCAAGAACAGAACCCGATTCAAGTAAAATCCTAGCAACCTAGTGTTTTGTTGGAAGCTTGGGGTAGACAAACTTGAGGTTTCCTGCTTTGGAAGCTGCCGATCAAAGATCTTCTTCCTCTATCCCATTCGAGAGGTAGATTACTAAACACCCTATGGTTGTTTGTAAGCATGGTTTTTCATATAACGATCCATTATGGGTTTTCTTTTAACAGATATAATAAATTGGTATATATATTAACTGTAACAAGTTTGTCATACCATTTCCGCTGCGTTTTCCTTTTATAAGGATAAAATGACTCTGATAAACTTGTGAAAACCCAACATTTGGAGCTTAAAGGAGCATAATTTGAGGCAAAAGAAGAAAAACATGAAAGTTGAAGGACCAAAGATGTAAATATCAAAATTGAAAAAAAAAGAGGTCAAGAAAGAGACCCGGCGTATGATACGCCGGGTTTGGGCGTGTCATACTCTGGGCAGCGTATTTTTGGGCATATTTGACAAAAGGAATAGAAAGTTGGGAGTACGGGCGGTGTATGAGGCGGCGTATCATATGCCAGTGGGCGTATGATGTGCTGGTAGCCTAACAGCATCCGGATTTTATGGATTTTCAAGTTTATTTAAACAAAATCAACCCCAATTCGATCTAGAACTTCTTGGAGATGAAAAGTGACTAACTTTAGGTGATTTTTCGTCTTCCAAGGCTCCCCAAATCATCCACAAACATTCTTCTATTCAAGGTCAAAGGCATAATGAAGATGATGCTTGGCTAGTTCTTTCGTGATTGATTTCGGAACTACGATTCTTGTCAAGTGAGACAATCGGTATGCTTTGATTAGGTTTTTGTATTGAACATGGAATTATTCAATAAAAATTATGTTTTGGTTGATTTAAAAGGTTTGCTTATAAATAAAGTTGTTTGCTTGATTATCAGTTTTTGGTTTCCTTGCGTCGTGAGCTCATTAAGAAAAGTAGACAATTTGATATACGTAAATTGGTAACATTGTGAACGAACGAATATTAAAAGCTTGTTCCTTTGTTGTCACTTTAATCAAAAGCTATGATCTTAAAGCATTGTTTCTTACAAACCCTAGGTTAAACACAACAATTATTGATCTTGCGGAATTGGAAACCCAAAGGTGATTATCTTTCCATGAATTTGTAAATTAGTTTCAAAGTTCCTTGCTTTCCACAATAGTATTCTACAAATCATTCAAAGTTTTGATTTTTATTTCTAAACTTTGTGTCTTTAGTTTAATCAAGTTTTGTTTGTTAAACACTTTTTACATATTCCTTGAGTAGACAACCTTACTTACCCTTACACAATAAAGGTAGCTAAGACTGATATAGGTGAATTTGAGTGTTTCCACATATTCTCTAACAGTGTTCTAATCCTCCTGTATCTCGAAGATCTCACCGGGTGATTCACGTACTTCGCAAATCTTTTGATCTAACCTTGCCACAAAGGCGAAAAATGACTGCTAAGTCGGGTGAGGTATAAATGATGATGCAAGAGTACACTCAGTTATGTCTGAATTAAGGGGAAGGGGTACGCGCTCCTCCACAATTTAGCTGGCTATCATATCGAGCAAACACTTCCATTGTTGTCTATCTCCCCCGACTCGAATATTGAACAATACTCCAAGTTGTTTGAAGTTATCAGTAGGCTCCAACCGATGCTTAATCGACTTCCATGGTGAGCCTATTAGTGTAGATGAAGAAGGTATGAGAGTAAGATCCTCAATCTACTTGATGATTGGGGTGATGCTAATGACATAGGTGGGGTAGATGATGATATGGACTTCCAATATTGTTACACGTGTGTGAAATGATATGTATGCTTGAAAAACAGTAAATACCTAAGAGTAGTGCTATGGTAGTGTGTGTGTGTGTAAGAGTCTAGATGCAAATGCAATCCTAGTTCTCTATAACCTGTGGCTCTGATACCAATCTGTCATACCTTAAAATCCACTAGCGAGGTTCTACCGCGAGGCGCGTGACAAAGCAGGATCTCAGACACAGTCATATCAAAAGACACTATATGTGTTTTAAAATAAGCGTTTGTCCTTAAATTAGAGTAAAACATAGTTATCAATGAAATCAATGTGTAAGCATAAACATTTATAAAACCATGAGTAATAAATACGCAAAACAAGGCGCCCAATGAAAAGTAGTAAATGTAGATGAACTTTTTTCAAGGAGTATAAATGATGCATGAGCCTTAGATGTGCAACCCTAGCCTTAGGTGTGCCAACGACCTGAGAAAACATGCTAAAGTGTTTCAACACAAGGTTGGTGAGTTCACAGGTTTAAAATAGTAAATATACTTGAGCGTTTGCTTGGTAAAAGTAAACAAAGGTATACCATAGGTAGCTAGCCTGCATATCGAGTTACTTAGCGTTTCAAATCAAAGCTGACTGTTTGTGAGTTGTTTTGCCATCCGCCATGTCTTATCATAAAACAATGGCAAGTGTCTAGGTCAATTAGACACCCGTTCAACCTCCAGTCAAGTTAGCGTGACTAACGCGGGTGAGGTTTGTCAAACCCAGTAGTACTACCCAAAATTACCTCGCTATCCCATTTTTAGTGGTTTGAGTGTGTAAGGACTTGCGTGATAATGTCTGCACTACAATAACAAGTGATATACCAATAATACCAAAACCACATAAAAATAGTTTGCATGCTTCTCCCCTAAAATGGAAAGTAAGCAAAAGTGGGGCAGTGAAGACTCACCTTAGATACTTAGGAAAAGCATGAAGTGTAACAGCCAAAAGCTGATTGTTACCTAACAAATGTATGTCCATGGGTGTGTGTACATCGAAACAACATAACTATTAGCGTGTTCGAGAAATGTTTGACATGTTCAACCAAGTTGACTTTTGTTTACCAAAGTTAAGCGGACTGAACCGATGACCCGTTGGTGACTCAAATAACTTAAAACATGTTTAGTCATGCTCAAATAGCTCAAATAATGATTCACATAAAGTTTCATGTTTGAAATCTATTTATGGAAAGTATGATATCAGTACACATGTGTAATCCATTTAAAGATTACGAATCATATCACAAAAACCATATCAATTATAGATGTAACACACCAAACAGTTATCCATAACATGTCAACATAACCAAGAAACTTCATCATGCCGAAAGTTTCCTAATTTAAAACGTAAGAACACAAGTTGCACAAATTTCATCCAAATTTCCTAACATGTTCCTATGATCATTTCAATAGCAATCACATCACCATAACATGTTCTACACATATCATATCATACTCATCATACAACACATCGGGACACAAAAGTTTTCATAAATTGTAAGCGTGTTCATACGAAGCGTTTTTCACAATTCAAATATTCTCAATCTTTTCTTATGCTCTAAACATCATATAACAATCATCACATCTCATCAAAGATGCATGAATCACCTTCCATGAAATAACCTACCCAAAAAGTTTCCTTTAATGGAAAGTACCCGAAAACCAAGCCAAAATCAAAAGTTCAAAACATGACTTTTCATCCATTAGCATCAACTAATATCCTAAAACCATCAATTCAATCCAATTTCATCAAATAATACAATTTCTAAAAAATACAAAATTAAAGTTTCCATTGTAAGTAAGTTTTGGGTTTTTATCAAAACAACCCAATTTCACAAAACTAATTCATACAAACATCATTATGTTGAATACTAACACATAATCAATCATCAACTTCAATCAATTTCAAGTTTTGATTCGAGTTTGGTTATCTAGAGTTCATGTTCATCATGATAATCAAAGGATATGAATTCTAACATAAAGTTACTAGTAATGATGCATAAATGCAAGCTAACACGTTTTTGATGCAAGAACAATCCATAATCATCATTAATTGCAAGGAAGAATCAAGAGTGTGTGTGTTTTCATATGTATGTGTGTTTGAAATGGAGAACGGGGAAGGGAAGGGGCTGCTGCAAAATGGTAGGGAATGGGTCTAGGGTTGGGTTTTAATCTTTTATATATTTTTTTTTACAAAAAGGCCCCCGTCGTTTTATAAAATTGTTTTATCGCTACCCCATTTAACTTTTTCTACACCGAAACCACCAAATCTCATATAATATCAAACAAAAATTAATAAAATTAAATAATATTTATTTTTCTAGTTCAAAGGAATTTTTATAATCATTAGGCGTTAAAAGCCGAAAATGCGTGAAAACGCATAAATGCTAGAAAATCCCCAATTTTCGCAAATAATCTAAAACTTTAATCATATAAACACATAACACATAATTTCATACCAGTTATGATTATTTGAAAACCATTTTGACAAATCACCAACGTTCAGGGACAGACGCGTGTACGATCCGGCAATTCACCGAATTACCTTTACGTGAAAGGTTCGTGAATGTTTGTGCAATAAATGACGCATTTAAGTAAACAAAATTAAATGATGAAGGTGTGATCGGAAAATCATGTTCGTGTTGATCGGAAAATGACCTGAAAATGTCGGGCGTCACATTTTGGTCCTAACGGTTCATTTGTCAGTATACGATCAGAACTTCATATGTATTGTTCTAGCGGTTACTAAAAAAGGCCATTGGAAATATGAAAACTAAATAATGATATGTGGTTGAAGTAGTTTACATATCCTTAAAGGGTATGCCTTTTATTTCCAACAATTACATCCCTGACGCATTAGAATCATAGTGGGTCAACACTTTTGTTCACTGAATAGGGGCAGGTTTCTGAAATCGATCTCAGGTTCAATGTAGCGGATTTTACACACCCATTTTTAGTGGTATTATCCATGGTGTAATCTACATAGAGACAATCTTGCACCTGGATTTTAGTTTGTACGACCTTCTATCATTTATTTCCTATTTGTTAGGCTTTCGATTTATTTGTCTATTATTTTCGTTTTCAAATACAATAACTACTTTATCAATAATGTAGGAACTTTTATTTCAATTACTTTTGATGTTTTACTTTATCTTGTTCTGCAGGATCGGTGTTGGTTTCACAACATAAGTTTATCTCACAAGCTCACTTAATCTCACTCGGTTTGATGAAGCAGAATCTCTAACTAAGTTCACAAGTAATATAACAAGTTAATGAAAACAAATAAACACAAGAATTTCTTTTCAAGATACTTGTATATATTACTTCTCAACTCAGTATTACAACTCTTACAAGCCTGGTTATAAAGTTACAATGAGAAACTATATATACTACTATGTACAGCCGGTTATACTTGGATAACCAGCTGGAATCTACAACTAGACAAATACTAATTGCTAGAAGTAAAGTATCTAAGATAAAATACTATCCTAGATTAGGTAGTCAAGACAGTTCCATGACTTACGTTTTGTCAACAACTAAAAGTGACAACTGTACTAACTGATCATGGGCGAATAGTGGATTAAAGTATGGTCAACTACATGGGTGTGGAAAAGTGCCATGCAGTATATCAGAGGTTGTAGCGGATGTCAGACAGACCATACTTATGTCTTCTGGTTCATAGTTGGTTCTTTCGAAGCTAAATGGCTTCAGAAGAATAAGTTCTTCCGAGGGCATTTATACTTTAGAAGAATCAACTTCTGTCGAGTCTTCTACAAGTCTTTAGGACTTTATTCTTTGGAAGACTTTGTCTTTAGGATCTTCTAAGTTATATACTTCGGAAGGAGAATTACAGAGTCTCGGAAGACTGAGTTCTCACTTCAGAAGTTCTTCAACGTTGAGCTTCGGAAGATCTTTGACTTGTCTTCGGAAGAGCAGCTTTGTCTTCGGAAAACCACTTCAATTGTACATCAAAATCTTTTAAGTATTTTTTTGGTTGCACCAGACTCATATGATCCAACAAAGTCCCCTAGGCTGATGCTACCAAAACTTCACTTCCTTCTATTCCTCAATGTCTTCAACACTAGGGAGAGCAAATATTTGTATGTCTCTTTGTTCTTCCTTGATGCAGATGTAAGAAGCTTGTACAAATCATCCGTAGATAATAGATCCAATCTGTTGCTCTAGATGATGTGTACCCTTTGCTGTGTCCCTATCAAGAGAGTTAGTTGATGGAATTATAGTCATATTCCAATCTAACTATAGGATCCGAAGTTGGACCTTCAGCCATATGCAGGAATGTTCTTCCTTTTCTAGTTGCACCTTCTTCTTCTTCCTTTGGTCTTTTTTTAACTCTCTTTTAGCCTTGGCCTTCTTTCTAAGCTCTTCAACATGAAGACTGCTCAGATGATTCCTGATGTGAGCAGCTATCTGAGAGTTGGAGGGATTAGAAAATGGTCTCTCTGCTAACTCAGGAATGTCAAACCTACTTGAGTGTAGCAGAGCGGATGTATCAAGTCTGTTCACTTGACCATTCTCCACTAGACAATTTGGCTTCTAGGATTGAGGGGATTAGTTGGCAGCTTGTCTCCTTTTCTTGTGTCCAGCAGAGTCACCAGTCTCCTTCTTAACTTCTTCCCTACTTCAATAAGTAAGTCTGAGTTGGTTGCCAGAAGTTAGAGAGCTTGGTCCAGTGTTCCCCTTGGCAGATCAAGGAATGCATCTCTTATGAGGGAATAGGAAGATCCATCAATGTATTTCAGCTTTATGGACTCTTCCTCACAAGAGATTTCGGTCAGGGTTGTGCAGTTGATGAGCTTCCTTTTGATCTCCTTGAACTCTTCAAAGGTCAGGGGTTTAGATGGTTCAGTAGATGGTTTGGGTAGTGATTGGGTTTGAGGTTGTGTTTTGGGTTTAAGGATAGGTGGTAGTGGAGGTTATTGAGAGGCAGTGGGTGAAGATGTAGGTATGGCCGATGGTGTGGGTTCAGGGGTGTAAGGTTCAGTGGTTGGCTCAGTTTTAATGGGAAGGGGAAAAGGTGTAGGCATAGGTTGGGGTTTGGGTGCTAGTTTGGGTTTGGGAGTTGGTTTGGGTGCCATCCTGTAAGGAACATTTGAAGATTAAAAGGCTGATGCAACCAAAGTATACCAAAACAGCCAAGTCTTCCTGCATGCACTAAGGAACAAAGATGAACTAGCTTTGGAAGTTTTATGCTCACAAATAAGTCTAAGTGTAAAATCTTTCGAAGCCAACAGTTCAGAAGAAGTTACTTCGGAAGTTTCACACTCATCAAAAAATTATTATAAGTGTGAAATCTTCCGAAGCCAAAGACTCATTTCTTCCGAAGCCAAAGGTGAAGTCTTCGGAAGCTTCAAAAGACAAAGTCTTCCGAAGCCATTTTGCTGTGAAGACAGATTTCTTCCGAAGAGAAAGAAAAGATGCTTTCTCTCAGTTACTTTTTGATAAAGCTGATGTACTTTCCGCTGCTGCTCTGAAGACTCACCTGCTAACATTAGTTGGTGAAACTTCCATATTTTATCAAACAGTAGAAAAAGTCTTTGACTGTAACTTCCCACTTTTGTACCTGTTGACTTGTCTATTTTAGATTACGTCAGTGAGCTATGGCATGTCATAGTCACTAGTCAAAAGGAAATCTGCCTTTTGACTATAGATTGATCTTGTTGTCTAGATTAGTCAAAATTCCAACTGTCTTTTTGTATATTGACGGTTGTAGGATGTAGTATAAATAGTCTCCAATTCTTGTAATTAGATATACTTGAAAACACTTGTAATAGAACTAGAGAATCAATATAAAACTTCCTTGAAAACTTAATCTTGTGTTCTTGAGACTTTGTTCTTGTTCTTATAGTTCTGTCTCTCTAACATTACTTGTGTTGTTTTTGTATCAGCAGTAAAGTTACCAGTTCCTTGTTTGAATGGTTAAGTGATTTAAGTTCTCTCCTCTTGTAAAGCTAATTGCAATCTTAGGTACCCTTACTGGTCCTGCAATTGGTATCAGAGCATTCCAGGCTCTTGATTGTAAGATCTCACCATCTTAAATCCTCTTAGTTTACACTTCATTTAACCTTTCAAATGACAGCTATCTCAAAGGCTGATATGGAAACTGGAACTATGATGTTGGACCAAAAGAACCAATGAGCCTGATCAGAAAAACCTTTAAGTCCCACAGACATTACAACAACTGAAGTAGTCTGCAACAGCTGAAGACATCAACTGATAACGAGGTCTGAAGTGAAAAAAGCTGAAGACAAAGTCTGAAGCTAAAGAACTGAAGACAAAGTCTGAAGACAAAAGCTGAAGACAAAGACTGAAGACCAAGTTTCAGATGTTGTCACAACAGCTGAAGAAGACCTCTTCAGTAGTTGTGATGGTTTCCTTTCAGTAGTTATATTTTCCTTTTAATTCTTTTGTAATCAGTAGTTTTATGTTTCTTGTAATCAGTACTTGTAGTTTCAGTAGTTTTATTTTCATCTTGTACTTAGCATACTCTGAGATGTTCTCAGTTGTTGTGAACATTCTCAGTAGTTTGCTTACTTTCAGTTGTTTGTAATAATTCTGTTAAATGTCACTATCAAGTGACATCAGCAGACGTCACATTCCTTTATATAAGGAATGTTGACCTAATTGTAAGGTGCGAAGCTTAGCGGCAGACATACCGAAGCATTTGTGCATGAATGATATTATCCCTTTTGCAGAAAACCCTCTTTCTCTATAACCGTGTACTGTTCCATTGAATATCTATTGTGTTCTTGCTATATTTGTCTAATTCTTGTTCTAATTCCGCTGCAATTCAACTCTAATTGATCAAACTTAGATCACTGATCCTGTCAAATGGTATCAGAGCAGGCTAATCATTGATCGGTTTAACAATTGATCATTGAAACTGCTATTTCGATATCTAAAGTTTGATTGAATTAGCATATTTGCAAGAATTGGTTATAGAGATTGAGCTTCTGTTGCTTCTGGTTATTCAATTTGAGTTTCTTCTTGGTTCATATTGAGTTTGTTGTGTTTTTGTGCTAAATCTGTTGAAACTTGATTGAATTGGTTTGAATCTGAGAATGACTACTCCATCTAATGACCCTCACAATACTGGCTCCTCAACCAAGCCTCCGATGCTGGTTAGGAGTGAGTATAACATATGGCAACGAAGAATGCTCCATCACCTGTCTGTTAACAGTTCAGGTTGTTGGACATCTGTGGTTCACGGTCCACACAAGCCTATGGTGAACAATCCGGAGACCAACCAAATGGTTCCGAAGAAGAAGGAGCAATACTCAGATGAAGATCGTAAACTGTTTGAGATTGATGCTAAAGCCCATGGAATTCTGGCCATGGCACTGCCTAATGAAATCTATTCTGGGCTTATGCATCATGAAACTGCTCATGACCTCTGGAATGCTTTGAAGGAACAATTCGGAGGAACTGATGAGGTCTTAGCAAACAACAGAGAAATCCTCGCCCAACAATATGAGACATTCTCTCATAGGAAGGGTGAGACACTGACTCAACAGTTTGAGCGTTTCTCCTGCTTGATCTCTAAGCTGAAAATGGTCAAGCATGAGTATACTAACAGCCAGATGAACAACAGATTCCTCAGATCACTGCCTGAGAGATGGGACAAATACACCATTGTCCTACGCTCCAGTGCAAATCTGGATAGCCTATCTCTCACCCAACTCCATGGGAAACTGCTTACATTTGAAAGAGAGATAGAGCAGAAAAGGAATCTGGCATCATCAGGAAAGCTTACTGATGACTTTGTACCAGGGAACACTGCCTTGGTCGGTCATGAGTCAGAATATGCTGGATCAGAAAGCCATTATGATGAGCATATAGATTTCTCTTCAAACAGTTCTGATCATGCATTTGTTGGTGTTGACAGTCATTCTGGGTGTAATAGTGATAATTATGCTTTATCATGGATGATTTGAAGGGTATTGCTGATGATGATTTAGAAGAGATGGATATTTTGAGCCAAATGGCCTTGATCAATATCAGATCTCAAAAGTTCTACAAGAGAACTGGTAGGAAATTTCCAGGACTCTCTGGCAAAACCAAAGTTGGTTTTGACAAGAGTAAGTTGAGGTGTCACAAATGCCACAGGCTTGGGCACTTTGCAAGAGAGTGTAGATCAACTGGATCTAACTCCTCTGCACCCTTTGTGACCTTTCCAAGCAATAGTTCACAAAACAAAGGGCAACATCCTGCTAGTTCTGGTCATCACTCACAACCTCAATCTCCTGCATATTTTGTCCCTCAGGGTCCAATGCCATATCCATATCCCTGCTATTACATGCCACAGCCAAATCCAGTTCAAGTTCCTATAGCACAACAACCTCAAGCCCTACCTGAGCCTCAACCATCTCCATCACAATCTCAACCTCATCACAGCTTCTTCACACCAGGAGTTGTTGACTGGAGCAGCTTACCAGATGATCTTTCTGGTTTCAATGAGCAATTATTTGCTGGTGCTGGTCAACATGGTGGTGAACATCCTTTTGGGAATCTTGCTCCATGGCCCTGGAGTCTACTGAGGGTTCCTGCTCCAATGCATCATCTTCACAGGTAACCCAGGTATCTTCTGAGGCTAAAGCCAAGTTATGTTCTGAATCATGCATAGCTGCCTTTGTCTCTATTAGAGAGGCAAATGTAGCTTTAATCAATCAAAATCTTGAGCTTGAGAAAACTATTTCCAAAAGAAAAGCTGAGTATGAGTCTGCTCTTAATGACAAAGATGATGAGATTTACAAGCTTAAATGCCAACTTAATGATGAAAAGGCTAAGGTAGAGGTCATACTTGAGAACCACAGAAGTCTCAAAGAGACACTTGCAGCTACCCAAGTTGAGTGTGACCGCTGGGTAACATCCTGCAAGGGATTTGAAATGCTTCTCAGCAAGCAAACAGCTTCAAATGTGAAGTTTGGAATAGGTTACAATCATACTGCACCACCTACTGATTTTACTTCAAAATCAATAGTAAAATCTGAAGGTGAAAGTAATTTCCAAACCACATCATCATGTGATTCATCCTCAAATGATAATACAAAATTAGAGGATGAAGTCAGTGTTAAGATCTCAGCAAATCAATTGCCTGATGGTTTAAATGCTGATAAACACATGAAGCTGAGCAATTCAGATGTTGTCCCTCAAAGTACTCCAAGTACTGAAGGGCAAGTCACAACATCTGAAAAGCATTTCAAATCTGCTGAAATAAAAGGATTAACAACTGCTGAGGAATCTATCATACGGTCTTTCAGGACGGATAGAGAACAGCTGAAGAACAAGTCTTCAGTTGTTACCGATCCTTCAGTACTTAACACAAGTACTGAAAGGAGGAAAGTACTGAAGATCACACCTTCAGTAGTTTCCACTTCAGCAGTTGATCAATCCAAGATGAAGAATAAGCCATGTGAAATATGTGGTAAATTCAATCATCTATCTGATGAATGCTGGTACAAAAAGGGTTCCAAACTCAACAGAGATAAGCTCATTAAAGAAGAGATTAATAAAATGAAAAATGAGTTTGAGACCAAGTTTGTACCACAGTCATCTCAAACTGATAAACCCAAGGCCTCACCAAAATCCAAAAAGAAGGATGGGGTTTATCAGAAAACAGCTGATAGTGTTCCTCATGATAAACATCAGACTAAGTCTGTGAATTTCAAGGAGGAAATGGTGGGTCACAGGAACTCATCAAAAACAAGTACTGATGTGTCAAATGAGCTGAAGGCTTTAGCAACAAATCAGACACAACTTGTTATGATGGTTCAGCATTTGTTGGGGAGAGTTAACCAACTAGATGCACCTGTGATCAAACCACTGAAAAGGAAATCCAAGCCCAAATCTAAGAAATCCATTTCAGCACCATCTCCACCTTCATCAGCTGTTAATCATGAGAAACAAGTTATGGTTAAATCTGTTGATGAAAACAGACCCAAAACCAAAAAGGTTTGGGTCTCTAAAGCTAACTAGTTTCTTATGATAAATGCAGGGTTCTTCAGCATGCCAAAGAAGCATCTGGTATGTAGACAGTGGAGGATCTATGCATATGACTGGGAGCAGTTCTCTTCTTAATGACTACTCTCAAGGAAAGAAGGGATTTGTCTCATTTGGAAATGATGCTAAGGGTTACATCATCGGGAAAGGATTTGTGTCAAATGGAGAAATCAGATTTGATGATGTTAACCATGTGGAGAATCTCAAGTATAATCTACTGAGTGTCAGTCAGATGTGTGATAAAGGGCATGTTGCACTTTTCACAAGCCAGAACTGCCGGATTCTGTCTTCCAAAGTTCTGAGGCTGATTGACAAGGTATTGGATGAACATACTCTCCTGAAGGCCAACAGGATAGGAAGAGTATATGCCTTGGATTTGTCAAAGAAGATTGATTTAAAAGGTCATCCTTGCCTGTTCTCCAAGGCCTCTCCTCAGGAATCTAAACTGTGGCATAGAAGGCTGGGTCATGTTAATCTCAAAAACATGAATCAGCTGATCCACAATAGTTTAGTGAGAGGTCTACCAATAAAGGAGTTCCACTGTGATGAAACCTGCACTGCTTGTTTAAAAGGAAAACAACACAAAGTTTCATTCCCTCCTATAGAAGAACCAAAGTCCACTGCCTGCTTGCAATTACTGCACATGGATCTCTTTGGTCCTGTGAGAGTAATGAGCATGGCAAAGAAGAAATACTGTCTGGTAATTGTGGATGATTACTCCAGATTTGTATGGACCTTCTTCTTGCATTCAAAGGATGAGGCTGCTCAGACAATTATTAACTTTGTGTTGTATGTTGAGAAGCAGTATTCCCTATCAGTCAAGTGTATAAGAAGTGATAATGGAACTGAATTTAGAAACCATACACTTGATGATTTCTACCTTTCAAAAGGAATCAAGAGGCAGTATAGCATCCCAAGGACTCCAGAACAAAATGGAGTAGTGGAGAGAAAGAACAGGACCCTAATTGAAGCTGCAAGGTCCATGTTGGCTGACTCTGGTTTGCCACTGACCTTTTGGGCTGAAGCTGTCAACACAGCATGCTATGTGCAAAATAGAGCTTTAGTGAATCAGAGGTTGATGAAGACTCCTTATGAAGTTCTACATCATTTGGCTCCTCTAATTTCATTCTTCAGAGCATTTGGGTGTCCTTGTTACATTCTCAACACAAAGGATCAACTCCAAAAGTTTGATTCTAAGGTGGATGCAGGGTATTTTGTTGGGTATTCATCCACTTGCAAGGCTTACAGAGTGTTCAACTGCAGAACAAAGATGGTTGAAGAAACCTTGCATGTGAAGTTCAATGAATCTCCTAAGGACAAAATCCCACAAAACCCTGTGGAGTTGTTTGATCTGGACATACTGCAATATGTTCCTTATCAGCCTCCAGCTGTTGCAGATCATGTGAATTCATCACCTTCTGCAGCTAGTCATCCATCTGGTGGTACTGATGTTGATGATGATCCCAGTACTCACCTATTCAAGTTTAGTGATCAACTGCCTGAGTCTACTAAACTTGATGTTCCTGTAGCTTCAGTAGCACCATCCACAACAAATGCTGATGAGATTTCTGAATCCTCTACTTCATTTGACTTGCCATCTAATACTTGGTTTCAAGAATCTGGATCAACATCTGTTGCTGCTGAGCGTGCTACAAACACTTGCACAGATCTCATAGTGTACCAAGAGCTGAAGAATCACCCAATGTCTCAAATCATTGGTGATATCAATGCTGGTGTCTCAACTAGAAGTCAATTGTCCAACTTCTGCTTCTATGCTCTCTTCATCAGTCAGCAAGAGCCAAAGAACTATCATATTGCATTAAGAGACAATGGATGGGTTGATGCCATGCAGCTTGAGCTTCTTCAGTTCAAAAAGCAGCAAGTGTGGGAACTGGTTCCTCTACCCCCAGGTAAGTGTGCAATAGGCACTAAATGGGTGTTTAGGAATAAAACAGATGAAAATGGGCAAATTGTCAAGAACAAGGCCAGACTGGTTGTCCAGGGGTTTTCACAAGAAGAAGGTATTGATTATGATGAAACCTTTGCCCCTGTAGCCAGACTGGAGGCAATTAGATTGTTCTTAGCCTATGCTGCATTCCACAATCTTAAAGTTTTTCAAATGGATGTCAAAAGTGCATTTTTATATGGTAAAATAAAAGAAGAGGTTTATGTGTGTCAACCACCAGGTTTTGAGGATAATAAACATCCTGATTGGGTGTATAAACTTGATAAGGCTCTTTATGGGTTGAAACAAGCTCCTAGAGCCTGGTATGAAACACTGTCAAATTTTCTTCTTCAGAATAATTTCACTAGAGGCTCCATAGATAAAACTTTGTTCATTAAGAAAGTGGGTCAGCATAAGCTCCTTGTTCAAATTTATGTTGATGATATTATTTTTGCATCCTCTGATCCACAGTTGTGTGATGCATTTACAAAGTTGATGCAACAAAAATTCGAAATGAGTGCCATGGGAGAATTACAGTTCTTTCTAGGTTTGCAAATCAAACAAAAGGCTGATGGAACTTTCATTCATCAGTCAAAATACACAAAGAGTCTTTTGGAAAAGTTTGATTTACAAAACTGTAAGCCCTGTTCTACTCCCATGTGCAGCACCACACAACTGGATGCAGATCAGAAAGGTAAAGCTGTTGATGAAACACTTTACAGATGTATGATTGGGTCCTTGATGTACTTAACAGCTTCTAGACCAGATATTATGTTTGCAACTTGTGTTTGTGCTAGATTTCAGGCTGCTCCTAAAGAGTCTCATTTGATTGCAGTCAAGAGGATCTTTAGATATCTGCAAGGTACTCAATCTCTAGGTCTTTGGTATTCCACTGGGCACTCTTGCAAATTAGTTGCTTTTTCTGATAGTGACTATGCAGGGTGTAAATTAACTAGAAAATCAACTTCTGGTGGATGTCAATTCCTAGGCAACTGTTTGGTTTCTTGGCAGAGTAAGAAACAAACATCTGTTGCTACATCCACTGCTGAAGCCGAGTACATTGCTGCTGCAAGTTGTACATCTCAGGTACTCTGGCTTCAGAATCAATTATTGGATTATGGCATTACAGAGACTAAGACTCCATTACTAATGGATAGTGCTTCAGCTCTTTGTATTGTCAAGAATCCAGTCCAGCACTCTAGGACCAAACATATTGAGATCAGACACCATTTTATTAGGGATTGTTTTGAAAAAGGTCTGATTGATCCAAAGTTTGTTCCTAGTGCTGATGAGCTTGCAGACATATTTACTAAGCCTTTGGACAGTTCAACTTTCCAAAACCTAGTGTTAAGGCTTGGTATGCTGCAGCTAGAATAAGTGACAACTACTGATGATCTCAGTCAACAAGTACTGATGAGCATTCGTATACTATTGTCACAAATAAGTACTGATAAGTTCTTTTATCCTCAGTAGTTTTCATAACTACTGAAGACTAAATTACTTAAAAGTACTGAAGTACTCTATCTGTTGAAAAGAACTGATGTGGTTACAACTACTGATGTAGTTACAACTACTGATGTCAGTATAACAGATAAGTACTGATGACCAATGAAACGTCTGAAAATCAGACAAAAAGTCTGATAAGTGTTGAGGTCAGAATGAAACAGCTGATGAGCTAAGAATTGACGACAACAGCTGATGAGAAACTTTTCTCTTCAGTTGTTTCTACAACTGCTGTTTCACTTCATACAACTGAAGCCAAAACCATGTCTTCAGTAGTTTTACAACTACTGATGACTAACACCAAATCTTCAGTTGTTTACAACACCTGAAGCCAAAACCATGTCTTCAGTAGTTTCACAACTACTGATGACTAATACCAAGTCTTCAGTTGTTACAACTTCTGAAAGTTAATACCAGGTCTTCAGTTGTTTTCAAACAACTGATGACAGCACCAACACTTTCAGTCGTTTTATATCAGCCTTTTCTTACCCTATAAATACCTAAACCTACTTTCAAACGTTTCATTAGCCGTTTTATGTCCTTCACTCTCTCAACAATGGCGACCATGAAACTCAAACCCAGACACAACTGTGTTGCCTACCTCTCGAAATCGGCCTTTTGGAACAAATTTGATAATGCCATCGATCTTATGGTAGATTCCCAGTACCGAACCGCTTTTCTTCTGAATCCTACCATATACCCCGATTCCCTAAGCCAATTCTGGACCAACGTCTCTGTGCAAACTGGTGAGAATGATAGCCAAATCACTCTCCAGTCGTTGGTTAACCAGAAACAGGTGGTCATCACTCCAGACATCATTCGACAAACCCTAAATCTACATGATGCCACCTGTGTCACAGAATACCCGAAAGGCACAACTGATATGTCTTTCATCAATAACGGGTATGAAGGAGACTTAAGTGCTACCACCATTCTGAAGAAGCACTTCCATGATGCTGAACGTCTTATATTCCACATGGTGAATGTCTGCCTTGCATCAAAAACCTCCTCATGGGATCAGATGTCCTCCCGATGGCAACAGGTATTATACTCTATCTTTGAACGACAAAATCTAAATTTTTCTGAGATAGTTTTCATGGAACTAAAGGATCTGGCTTTGAAACCTGTGGCAAACAGATGGATATTATATCCCAGGTTTCTCATGGCCATAATTTTAAATCAGCTAAAATCAGACGGCCTTGTTGGCCTTGGAGTCCCTGCTCCGGCTGTATTGCCTGAAGTATACTCCAGGCACAACTCTGACCCTACACTGAAAGGGGCTGCCCGGCTGCTAAAACCCAAGCAGCGGGAACCCACAGCCTCCACTTCCAGATCCAAAGTCCCCACCAAACCCAACACCAAAAAGCCCAAAAAGGCTACTCAGGGAGATGAGTCCCCTGAGGATGCCCCTGTACCACCAATACAGGAAACACTTACTGGTTCTAACCCCCCAGTAGTGTCAAAGACTCCACCAGCCCTAGCCGCTCAGGCATCCTCTCAACAGGATCCTGATGCAACCATAATTGGGGATACCACAATGCTGGAACCTATCTCAATTGAGAAGGTTACCATTGAAGAGCACCAGTCACCCCGGGTGCAATCTGCTTCAAACCTATCTCCAAATGCAACCGCCCCTCAAAGCCCAACCATTATAGTTGCACAAGTGCTGAGTCAGCTGCATTCCTCTCCTCCTCCCCAGAAACCAATTACAATGGGGAGAACCTCAACAGCTGAGGAAGAGGACCAAAATGCTGCTGATAACCCACAGCACAGGGGTTATAATGTTCAATCTCCCCGTGTAGAGGAGGAGGTTAGAACATCTGGTGAGGCTGCCACTTCTACTGATTCAGCAAATGAACAGGATGCAGTTGGTAACATCTCTAAGACCTCACCAGAGGCAACTGCCGATGAAGGACTCAGTCCTGAGGCAGGAAGTCCCCAGAACCAAGAACAAGGGGCACATGCTACAACTGATCTACACTCAGGGCATGTACATCCTGATTCAATCAGGAGGTCAGGTGATTCAGCAAAGACTGATGATGACCTGGGCTTTTTCTTCGATGTCTTAGCCCATAACACAATCCTTGAGGCTGAGGTGAGCAGACTCAAAGAACTGCTTGCCAAAATGTCTCAGGATCAAAGTCCATCTGCCCCAATAAACCCACAGATGGCACCTTCATCTGAAGGTTCACCAAACACTCAGCCACTACACTCAACTGAGCCACCAGCCACTGCTTTTGGCACCACCTCTCAGGGACAGAACCCCTCTGAGCAGATGGTTGCTACCTTTCAACATTCCTTACCTCTCATCACTCCCATCATCAATGAGATTGTGCATAAAGCCATTGATGAGAGGATCTCCTCAAATCTACAAACACTTGTTGATGATGCTGTGCAAAAGAAGCTTTCTGCCATTCAAACCCCTGAACCCAATGCACCCAAAAAGGGGGAGTCTAAGGCAGTGAAAGAAAGAAAGAGAAAGAGAGTGGAAGATGAGAAACAACAAGAGAAAGAAAAGGAGTTAGAAAAGGAAAAACAGCTGATCACATACAAGAGAAAGAAAAGTGCTGAAACTCAAAAGCCTGATGAAGAGAAATCATTGGAAGATCTGGATAAAGAAGCTGATGAAGCTCACAGCAGATCAATGGACAGAATAATAGACCAACTCTTCAGACAGGGCTTTGATACAGCTACATTAGACACTGAGATCAGAAGGCTGGAGATTAAAGAGATACAAGAGAGATGGGCCAGTTACAGTGTGATGGAAAGGGAGAGGTTGGAGATAATGATCAGGTTTATTGCAAAATACTTGGGAAGATCATTAATTGAGATTAAATCATGGACCAGAGACAGTATTCTGGCAATAACCACCAGAATCTGTGCTTCTGAAGCATTCAATAAGGGGTTGATTATCGAAGCCTTAGATGAAGCAGGTGCTGGGAAGAGAACTGATATGGCCAAGCTTTCCAAAGCCAAACTTACCACAAAAATGCTAGATCAGCCTTCCCAAACTCCCACTCAAAAACAACCAACCCCACAACTCTCCAAACCAATCCCTAAACCTAAACTTAAACCAACTCAACCCTCAAAACCAACTCCCTTACCCCAAAAACCACCTCAAACCACATCCAATGATGCACCCAAAGGAGGAGAAGGGTGTTGAGGATGGAAGAAGAAGAAGAAGAAGATGATGAAGAAGACAGTCTGCCAATCTCTGCTGTTCTAAAAATACCTGAGCCCAGAAGTCAACAAATGATCACACCAGACTTTCAGAGGCAAATGGTGAAAGTTAAGATTGAAGAAGAAGAACAGCAGAAACAGCACGATGAGCAACTTTTGAAGATGGTTGACAAAGATTTTCCTCAGTCATCATCTATACAAGCCATGAAGAAACACGCTCAAAGGCTGTATGCTCTCAGGCATACCTTTCAATATCAAAAGGAGAGAGTAAGGATTTGGCCAGACCCCAGGGTTAGTTCTAGAATTCATAAGAAATCCATACCAAGTAGATACAATGGCCAAGTGAGAAAGACCATAGATGCTGTTATTATGTTGGCCATTGTAGTCTCACCCTGGGAGATACTTGAAGACTTCAAGAGAGCCTACAAGTCAAAGATGACCCCTCAAACTCTAATGGAGAACAAAATGGTCAAGAAGGGGTTGTTATACAAGAGGCTTGAAGAGATCAAGAAAAATGAACTCCAGTTGTTATTAGAAGGGACTCACCCAGATGAATTTGCTTACAGAGAGATAACAACTGTTGAGTTGAAAAATGGAAAGACAGTAAAGTACCTATCAGAGTACTATGGCCCAGAGTTCTTCTTCGAAGGAGAAGCAGAAGAACTCACTAAGGAGGAACAAGTTGTTCTCCTTGAGGCCTACGTCAGAGAGTCTTATAGACTCATCAATGGGAAGTAGGTTTCATGGTTGGGATAACAGCTCTGTGTCCAGTTCCCCAAGACAGAGTTCCCTTCCATCCTTTGACATTCACATCTACTGAAACCTGTTCCCTGGCCTGTGCTTATCTGATATCTCTGAAGCTGATCAAGAGAGTATTTCTGCCAAGAATAAGTGGGACCTCAATAAGCTTAAAGGTTTTGGCTGCATTGGTTCAGGGGGAGTTTGTTGGACCAAAAGAACCAATGAGCCTGATCAGAAAAACCTTTAAGTCCCACAGACATTACAACAACTGAAGTAGTCTGCAACAGTTCAGGGGGAGTAGTCCCACAGATCTGATCTTGAGTCCTTAAACATCTTAAAAGCTGACTTTAAAAGTGCTGAAAATGATTATAAACTTACGATAGAAGATATAGAGAAAACCATTTCAACTCTTAAGCATGAGCACACAAACTACAGGACTCAAATCGAAGATCTCATCTCAAAGTTAACTGAGTGCCAGGCTGAGCTTGTGATCAGTAAAGCCAGGGTAGAAAAATGTGTTCTTGAAGAAGAGACCTTCAATTACATGATATCCTCATCCCTACATGCAAAAGTTTGTTATCAGAATAAGTAGGGACTGGGATCTACTGAGATAGCTCCTCCATACACTCTATTTTCTGTAAGATCTCCAAGGTGTGGAACTTGTGAAGATGAGCTTCCCCTCATAGACCCCATTGTTGAAGAGGATGAAGAGGAGATAGTGGAGGATGACTCAGAAAAGAGTGAAGAAGGTCATCCTAAGAAGGGTCACTATTCTTTTGAGGAGAGGAAACAGTCTGGAATGTCCAAATCAAAGGGAAAGAACTTGATTAGAAGAGCAAAGAGAAGATCAAAGAAGGCTCAAGAAATCAAGGCCACTTTTGACTCAAAGCAAAAACAAGTGTTCATTTCTGCAGGTTTTGAAGTGGTAAAGACTGAAAGCTCAACTATGAACTCTAGTACCAGGAGTTCTAGTTTACTTCCAAATCATTCCAGTAAGAAGAAGAAGACTGACCAGCTATGTACCACTGCTACACAGCCTGAACCAGCCAGCTCCAAAAGCATGTCTCTCCCTAAGAGGCTTGTTGCTTCATCTGCAAAGATGAAGGTGGAGAAGGAAAGTGATCAAACTCAGTCTTGCTTTCAAAAAAAGACTCTCAGAAAGAAGGAACTCAACTGTGTTATATGTGGTAGTACTTCTCATATGGCTAAGGATTGCAAGAACAATCCCAAGAGTACCATCCACATGACCAACAAGAATATTTCTGAGAAGAAGAAGGAACCAAGAGCTTTGGAAGGAAAATCTGTTTCCTTCAGAAGCTCCAAAATGTAGAAAAGGACAAGTAAAAATTGCCTTCGGAAGTAAAGTTAGTCTCAGAAGAAAGGAATGCTTCTGAAGTACTGAAGCTTGCAGCAGTGAAAGTTAGATCTTTTGAAGGTCTAGTCTCCAAGACTTCCGAAGTTGTCAAAACTTCCGAAGCTTTGAAGGTCAGGCCCAATCTTCCAAAGGTGGTGTGAAAGATGAAGGAAGACCATATGACTAAAAGTTCTTCATCAACAATAGCAAATGATCCTCAAAATTTAAATATAGGATCCCTTACTATTGCATTGTCTTCAACTCATTTTAATAAGCCCAAGCCTAGTGAGGATTGGGTTTCTAAGTGTAACTGATCACCTTCTTTTGTGCAGGAACAGATAAAGAACAAGAAGAACGTTTGGATTATTGATAGTGGTTGTTCCAGGCACAAGACTGGCAATGGTTCTCTACTTCAAAATTTTAAGAAAATTGATGGAGGACTAGTTGCTTTTGAAGGGGATTCTGGTGGTTACACTTCTGGAAGGGGCAAGGTCACAAATGGTAAGCTCAGCATTAAAAAGGTAAACTTTGTCAAAGAGCTTGGATACAATCTTCTGAGTGTATCCCAATTTTGTGATCAGAAACACCATATGCTCTTCACTGAGCATGAGTGCATCGTTCTCAAGCCTGGGGTGGCCATTCCTCAAGAGCATATCCTGCTTAGAGCCCCCAAGAGAGGGAACATGTACAAGATGGATTTACATGAAACATATCCTTGAGGAGAAGTTTCTTGTTTTCTATTTAAAGCAAATAGTGATGAGTCATTCCTTTGGCATAAAAGAATGTGCCATGTAAACTTTAAAAACATGAATAAATTGATTAAAAATGATTTCATAACTGGAATGCCAAAGAAAGAGTTTACAATTGATGACCACTGTGTTGCATGCCTGAAAGGGAAGCAACATAAAGTGTCTCACAAACCAAAGGAAATGAACTCCATAACTACTCCCCTACACCTATTACATATGGACTTGTTTGGCCCCACCAGTGTAATGAGTTTGGGAAGGACCTCTTACTGTTCAATGATCACAGATGATTTCACAAGATTCACTTGGGTCTTTTTCCTTAGAACTAAAGATGAGACCCTTGAGATTTTGAAAAATTTCATTCTGAAAATTAAGAATCAATCTGATCACAACGTTAAAACCATAAGATGTGATCAAGGAACAGAATTTAAGAACCAAATCCTTGATACATTTTGTGATGAAAAGGGTATTACAAGACAATATAGTGCTCCTAGGACTCCTTAGCAAAATGGTGTTGCTGAGACGAGAAACAGGACACTTATTGAAGCTGCAAGAACTAAGCTGTCTGACTCTAAACTGCCCATCACCTTTAGGGTAGAGACTGTTAACACAACCTGCTATGTGCAGAACATAGTTTTAGTAGTTAAGACTCATGGCAAGACTCCTTATAAGCTGTGGCACAAAAGGAGACCATTTATTGGTTTTCTCAGGTCATTTGGATGTCCTTGCACCATCTTGAATACCAAATATCAAGTAGCCAAATTTGATGAGAAGTCAGATAATGGACACTTTATTGGATACTCTTTCCAAGCTAAGGCTTATAGAGCATACAATCTCAGAACTAGAGTAGTTAAGGAGTCAGCCAATGTGGCCTTCAATGAGCACACTCCAAGTGTGAAAGGTTCTGGTCCAGATTGGCTATTTGATCTTGACTTAGTTATCAACTGTTTTAACAAGTCTTGTGAGAATGTTTCAGGATCTACAAATAATATATCAATAGGAGATCCTGACCCAAGATTTGAGCTGAGAAGACTAAGCAAAATTATGGCTTCAGCTCCTTTTGTGACTAACCCTGCAAATGAAGGTCCTATCAGCACAAACTTGACAAATTCAGCTGATACATCTGAGCTACCTTTAAATTCCATCTCAGAGGTTCAAAACCCAGGAGAAGGAACTTCAAATGCATGAGGAAATGGAGGTGGTGATAGTGATCAAGAATTTCTTGATGCTGATAACCAGTCTATAGAGGACAACATAAATAATGTCATATATTCATTGGATCAAGTCTCACTTGATAAATGTGCTAATGTGGTGGGTGACACTTCATTGCCAAATCTAAATTTCATCAATCTAGATCTGTCTAACCAACTTGTTTTGATCCCTCAACTAAGGATCCACAAGTCACACCCCACCACAAACATCATTGGAAATGTTGATACTAGGGTGAGAATAAGAGGACAAACCCATGATCAAAATGTTTGTCTGCACTCTTGTTTCTTGTCCCAGATTGAGGTAAAGAAAGTTGATGAGGCTCTGAAGGATGGAAGCTGGGTTGAAGCTATGCAAGAAGAACTGCTTCAAATCAGAAGACAGAAGGTTTGGAACCTATGTCCTCTTCCTCAAGGGAAGACTGTCATAGGAACCAAATGGGTTTTTAGGGACAAGAGGGATGATAGAGGAATTGTCATCAAGAACAAGGCTAGACTGGTTGTCCATGGATATACACAAGAAGAAGGAATTGATTACACAGATGTCTTTGATCCTTTAGCAAGACTTGAAGCTGTAAGAATATTCCTGGCCTATGCTGCATCCAAGGATTTCAAGGTCTATTAGCTTGATGTAAAGTGTACCTTCCTCTATGGGGTGATAGATGAAGAAGTTTATGTCAAACAACCACCTGGCTTTGCAGACACAGATCATCTTGATTATGTCTACAAGCTTGATAAAGAACTATATGGACTGCATCAAGCTCCAAGAAAGTGGTATGAGACACTATCAAAGTATCTTCGTCAACATGGATACAAAAGAGGTACTATTGATGGGACTCTCTTCATCAAAGAAACAGGAAATGACATAATGCTAGTTCAAATATATGTAGATGACATTATCTTTGGTTCAACTAATTCAAAGCTCTACAAAGACTTTGAAATGATGATGAAGAATAGATTTGAAATGAGTGCCATGGGGGACTCAACTTCTTTCTAGGAATTCAAGTGCAGCGAGTTGAAAATGGCATCTTCATTAGTCAGTCAAAATATGTACAAGACATACTTACAAGATTCAAGATGACTGACTGTAAGGTTACAAAGACACCCATAGCCAGAAACCACTCCCTTAGTCCTGATCTTGAGGGGGAGTGTGTTGATGAACATCTCTACAGGGCTATGATTGGGTCTCTTATGTACCTCACTGCTAGCCGGCCTGATATCATGTTTGCCACATGTAAATGTGTAAGATATCAAGCCAACCCCAAGATGTCACATCTATTTACTGTTAAACAATTCTAAAATACCTCAAAGGTGCCCCTAAACTTGGCCTTTGGTATCCAAAGAATTCAGACTTTAATCTGTATACTTATACAGATAGTGACTATAATGGCTGCAACATGACTGCAAAGTCTACATCTGGGGGATGTCAATTCCTTGGTGGAAGGATAGTCTCTTGGGAATGCAAGAAGCAATCCTATGTGTCTGCATCAACTACTAAAGCTGAATACATTGTTGCTGCAAGCTGCTATGTTCAAGTACTGTGGATTCAGAATCAGATGCTAGACTATGGGTTTAATTTAAAGGAGACTCCTATCCATATAGACAACAACAGTGCCATTTCTATTACAGAGAATCTTGTGCAGCACTCAAGGACCAAGCACATCAACATCAGGTCATCTGATTAGAGATAACTTTGAAAAAGGATTAATCAAACTAATCAAAGTCAACACAAATGAACAATATACTAATCTGTTCACCAAAGCCTTTGATGAACAGATATTTAAATATCTTATATTAGCTATTGGGATGATTAACTTTGAATAGATTTTCTTTAAACACTTAATCAACCTTATTTCTTAAATTGTGTGTCCTAAGTTTTCTATTAGATCACCTTCATAAGCCCAGTTCTCTCTGGAAGTAAATTAAAATTTCAAATGATATTCCTTAGATTTGTGAAATTTTATTATTTTGTCTCGGCAGAACTCAAATTGCCTTTAGAAGAAATTTATGTTTTTAAATCATTTAACTACTTATCAGAGTTTACCTTCATAAGAAATTCTTGGAATATCATCCGAAGCTTAAATATGCTTATAAGCACTTAAATGCATCCAAAGAACAAATTTCTTCCATACAATTAAGTCTCAAAAGATTTATTATCCAAGGATAATAATTTTCTCAGACTTAGTTCTTCCAAAGCAAAATATACGTCGGAAGAAATTTCTTTAAGTATATTTCTTCCGAGGCCAAATTTTCACAACTCTTTGAAATATCTTCCGAAGCAAAATTACCTTCGGAAGCATTGCTGAAAAGCTTCTGAAGCAAAATACCTTCGAAAGATTTACAACTTCCAAAAAAACTAACTCTTTGGGCTCTTTTTCAGAAGTAGGACCCATTTGCGGATTTCAAAGTTTATCTTTTTGTCTTAACTTTGACTCAAATCCACAGCATATATCTTCTCAACGGTTCTACATCATCTCTCTACTCTCATAAATCTTTAACCTAAATTCTCCCAAAATTTACCATCTTCTTCCTTTCTTCACTGATAAGCTTCACCAAAATGGCCAACATCGATCATCGAAACGACCCAAACATCTCCATGCACCTACACAGGCAACACAATCAAGTTGCCCTGTTGCAATATGAGAAGGATCCAAGTTTCTCCGACGTGTGTAGGTACTATCTTTTTCCTTTCTTCACTGATAAGCTTCACCTCCCTTACAATCGATCCTCCTCTCTATAAGGATCAGTTACTTGAATTCTGGCAGACCTGTCAAGAGGTCACCATGGATGGGGAGAGGGCACTGGCTGCTACAGTGCAGGGGAGGACCGTTTTCATCACTTCAGCCATCATAAATACTCATATGCAGCTGGATGATGAAGAAGGTGAACTGTCCTTCCTAAAGGAAGCTGTCAACCATTCTTCCAGCAGATGGGCTATGAAGGTGACTTCTCAGTCAAAACCTTCAGGAAGGGGAAGGTCTCATCCCAATGAAAATACCTACTCCATGTCATCATACATTGTTTATCTAACAAACATGGGGGATGCGATCAAGTTCCAGAAGACCTCTCCTTCATAGTCCATGGGATGGTACAGGGAGTCAAGTTCAGGTACTCTCAATTTGTTTACTCAAACTTGCTTGCTAACTTGGACTCCTTAGAGTATTACATGTTCCGCAGGTATGTTCAACACATTCTCAACTATGAATTGGGCCCACAGTTGAGGGGGACAGGTAATATTCTTAAATTAGGACAAATAAGGCCCGGCATTTTAAAAATCTTAAAGAAGCCAACTGTTGGCTTCTTGGGGGTAGAAACTGCCCTTGTCCTAAAAATGTTTGAGCTCATTGCTCAGGGTGACAACCTAGCAGCACCAACTAGTATTGATCCCACACCCTCCACCTCTCAACCACCTCAAACATAGCCTACCATCACCATTACCTACACTAGAAAGCATAAACGAACCCCTGCACTTGCTACTGAGCATGTGCAGGCACATATATCACAACCCATATAGGAGGAAGTGGAATCTTGAGCTCCCACTTCCCCTGAGGAGTAGACCACTCCCATCCTTGAAATGATTAGTGCTAAGGTTCCTCATGCTCAGCCTGATGAGCTCACAACCCCACAAACAGCCTTAAGCCATCACTCTGAGTCTTAACACTCAAGTGATCAACCTTCTGGGGACAACTACCATCCCCAACCTCTAGACCTTAACCGACCCATTTCCAGCCTTGAATTTTACTCTGATGAAGATTTGGGATTCAGTGAGTACCATGAATCTCTCCTCTCTTCCCATATTCTAGGAGAGATGAGTACTCCTGCTTCTCCCACTTCTAGCCCATATCAGCAACCCCCTACTGAGGTGGATCTACCTGAACCTGTTCAGGAAACCCATATGGAAGAGGCTCTCACTTTTGCAAGTGATTACATTACTAAGACCTCAACCATGGCAACCCAGCCTACTGACACTTCCCTGGAAGTTATCATGCGGCAAGGGAAATCCAGCAGCCAAGAAGCACATGCTGGTGGTGAGGAAGATGGCTTAGGTCTAATTTTCTCACCCCCTAATGATTCTTCATCTGAAGATGAGGGGAGTCTAAAACAAAGAGTGCACCTACTATCAAATACATGCACTTACATGGTTTCCAAGATAAGTCACTTGGAGTCTTAAGTGACTTTCTTGCTGAAAAGGGTCAATGACCAGCAACTTGAGATCACCGATCTCAAGGGCCAATTAGCTGAGAGACCAATGAGGACAACTCAACCAGGCCCACAAGAACCTGTGATTGTTATGGATCAATCTCCCAGCTCACCTATGCAAGAGGGTGATGCTACCAAAAAGGGGGAGGAAATCCTGACAGTCACAGAACCTGGGAGTTCTTCCTAGAGTGTGGATAGAGAGGAATCACCACCCTCTCTTGCAGTTGTCCACACTCAGCAAGCTCCTCAAGTCAGAGATCTAGACTTGCTTTTTCAACATCTATTTGAGGAGGGAATCCTAAGAGCAATGTCTGCCCCTTCTGAGAATCCAATCATGGGTTGGGGGTATGACAGCAACAGAAAAGCTCTTGTAATCTCTAGAGCTCATGGTCAACTAGAAATTTCAACATTTCACACCTGAGGCTCTACGAGAGTACATATCTGGTGGATCTGCCACTTGTCAACCCTGGCAACAACAGACAAGCTGCCAGATTGGCTGACCGGATACAAGACAGGGTGCTAGAAGAATTCATTGGAGATCAAGAGTATATAGACAGAGGCTAGAAGGTGAGGCATTTGGTAAACTAGAAGTTGAGGTGGACCCTAAGATTAACTTCAAAGGGAAATCCTTGACTGAAGGCCTAGAGGTTTAGCCTATGAACCTTGAAACAGGATCTTCTTCTGCACCCTTTACCCTCAGTGAGGCACCAGCTGGAGATGGTGCTTCACAACCTCTCTCTGGCTAGAGTTTGATAGCTGAATCAAGCAATAAAGACCAAAGCTCTCTCCTCCCTGAGTCACCAAGGCATGTGGTTGACAAAGGAAAAAGGAAGTTAACTCCTGAGGAGATAGAGGAGGAGAAGAGAGAGAGGAAGAGGAAGCTAAGGGGAGATAGTTCAAGTGGTTCCCTAAGGTTCATGGAACCTGCAATCCGGGCTGGCCCTAGGCCAAACACTCAAGAAGATGAATTGAAGGCAGCCAGGTTAAACTACCTAGGAACCAGAAACTACAATGTTGATGAACTCATTTCTCTCCCCTTAGAGGAGATGAATGAACTGACTGACACTGAGTTGTCAGAAGAGAGGAGGGAGGTAGAGGATACAATACTACTCCTCAAATTCAAAGAACAAAGGAGGTTGAAAAGACTCTATAAAGAAGCTCCTGTCCTCTCTCCAGTTCAGGCAGAGTCCTGAGCCAGAGACTGTGGCAACTGAACAACCACAGGTAGTTAATGAAGAAGAAAGACTAAAGATGATCAACTACCTGAGTGCCACAGGTCTCTATCAGGCATCTACACTTCTTTCCTTATCACATAAGTACATAAAGTTTGAATACAACAAGCAGCTGGAAGAACAAGCCAAAAGAGAAAAGAAAGCTGTTAGAAAGAGATTAAGGGAAGAAGCTGTAAAGTCAAGAGCCATCATCCTCAAAAGCCAAAAGAAGTCTGTTGACAGACAAAGGATGATAAGCTTCTTGAAGCTGTATGGGTTCTCCGGAAGGAGGCTTGGTCCCATGTCTCTATCCACAATGGATGAGCATATTAGGATAATCAAGCAGAAGATAAAAAAGGGAGATCTGGTAGACTTGCATTCTCCACCAAGTCTTGCTCAACCTGAAGTTGAGATGAAGGTTGAGCCTACTCAGACAACACAACCTAAACCTGGAGCTGCATCTGAGCCAACTTCATCTTCTAACCCACAGCAGGGTCCTCCTCTCTCTCCTTCTGAACCTGTAAGAGAGGAGAACCCAACTAAGAGAGACATAACAGAACCAACTGGTACTCAAGACCAGTCCTCTCAGTTGAAGAAATCAGGGAGGAGAAAAAGGATGGCCAGAAGAATATACTGCTTCAAAGAAAAAAAAGAAGAAAGGCATCCTCCTCCTAACCTCAGGATGAGTCAGAGCATCCTGAGGAAGTGCATGAAGAGGTCTTTTAACAAAATTCAATCATACTAGAGCCTCTTGTTGTTGGAAGACAAATTCTGTCCTGGACTTATGCTGAAAATCCAGACATATGGTATGTCATAAGAGATCAGGGAGAACAACATGTCTACTTCACAAATGACATGCTTGAACTTCCTCTGCATGATCTCTATGACATAAGAAGGTTCTATGTAAGCCTAAAGGATCCAGATCTGATGATGAAGAAAGGTCTGCTGAAGATCCTGATGTGGACTATCAAAATCTAAAGAACTTCTCTGTTTTGGTAGCATCAGCCTAGGGGGAGTTTGTAAGGAACATCTAAAGATTAAAAGGCTGATGCAACCAAAGTATACCAAAACAACCAAGTCTTCCTGCATGCACTAAGGAACAAAGATGAACTAGCTTCGGAAGTTGTACACTCACAAATAAGTCTAAGTGTAAAATCTTTCGAAGCCAACAGTTCAGAAGAAGTAACTTTGAAAGTTGCACACTCATCAGAAAATTATTATAAGTGTGGAATCTTCTGAAGCCAAGGACTCATTTCTTCCAAAGCCAAAGATGAAGTCTTCCGAAGCTTCAAAAGACAAAGTCTTCCAAAGCCATTTTGCTGTGAAGACAAATTTCTTCTGAAGACAGAGAAAAGATGCTTTCTCTGAGTTACTTTTTGATAAAGTTGATGTACTTTCCATTGCTGCTCTGAAGACTCACCTGCTAACATTAGTTGGGGAAACTTCCATACTTTATCAAACAGTAGAACTCAAAAGGTTTAGGATGATCATGAGAATGAATTTCCAACACGCCTTTTGCTTGAAATTCTCATAAAATCAATAGACTTTATGTCTTTCTTCATGATGTTCGCATATGCTAGAGCTTTTTGCAATGAAATTCTCTCCATGGCAGCATCCATTACCTTAATAATTGTCATAAAATATTTTCTATAATTTTCTGCAACTTTTGACGCAACACGGTTAAAATTTTGGATAGACAAAAAAGAGATATAACTTGGATGTGGAAGTTTAAGCTCAAAAACTCCAAATAATGAAATCATATCTTGATCCCAGTCCTCCAAGTTACGAACCAGCTTCAACTGGAATGAGTCAGCATGATAGAACCATCTCAAAATTGGGGCTTTAATATCCTAGTGGGCATTGACTCCTAAAGCCTCAAGAATGAGTCAGAACTAGGAAACAGTTTTCAGCATCTTTGAAGGAGGGTTGGATGACGATTCAGCAAATACTTGAACATCAGAATCTTCTATCATTCGTTTTTCTTTCACCGCCTCAGATAATCTTTCAACTTCAGTAGGTTGAACTTCAGGAATAACCTCTATCTCTGAAGTTAACGGGTCTTTTTCTTGAGGTTGAGAAGATTAAGATTTTAAGCTTTCTTTCATAATTTCAAGTTCTTCTTTCAACTTATCATAATCTTCTTTCAACTTCTTGTATTTTTCTTCCGTCAAATCATAATCTCTGAGTAAAACATCAAAATTCTTTACATTCATTTCTTGAACTTCTTCAAGCTTTTACAATTTTCAAATCTTTCTTTAAAGATTCTGCTTTTAATTGATTATTTTCATCTTTCAGCTGCTCAATCATCTTAAGCTGATTGATGTTCTCTTCTTTCAATGCTTCTATTATCTGCTTAGTGTTCAATTCCTCAGTAAGAACTGTATCATGTTGACTTGATCTTTCACCTTCATCTGGTACTACAGACTCAAATGCATCAACATTTTGAAGATCACACTCCATTTCTTGTTGTTCATTGACTTAATTAGTATCTTCATTCACATTTATTGAATCATCAACGTTATGAACATCTTCTTTCAGATTATCAAATTCTTCAACTTCTGTAACAATTACATCTTCATTAACTTCTTCAACTTCATTACCTCCAACATAATCATCATTATCATCACTTGAAGACGAACTTCCTTCATCTTCAGATTCATCATTATCTTCATTATCTTCATCATCATCCTCAGCTTCAGACTCAAAAAGTCCTTGAGGAACTTCTTCAATCAGATCATTTGGATCAATTGGTTCATCATCAATCAAATGAAAATGATTTTCATCTATGTTCACATCATCTCTTGCTACGACTCTCATCTAATCAAATATTTGAACATTCTAAGCACCAGTCACGATATCAACTCTTTTATATACAATTTCAGTCATGTGCTCCAAAATTAATCTTCTCCATTTACACCATAAGCATGGAAATCAGGATACTCTTCATTAATAATCAGCTGAAGAAATCTGGGATACATCAAGTATTTGTTCCGGATTCCTTTCTCCAAATTAAAAATAAAGTCATTCATGATCCATTTTGCCATATTAAACCTTCTATTTTTGGCAATGGCTATAATAAGAGGAGCAATGTCTACAGGGAATGAATTTCATCCTGCACTTCTCATAGACATTCCATGTTGAAAGATATAACAAAGAAGTTTCCAGTGGTTATATACTCTTGCTCTAAAAAACTATTTCTTAGAAAAGTGATCTGGATGTCCCATGGCTAGAAATGTGTCTCTAAACTCATTAAAAGTGAGATCAGCCAAATCTTCAGGATCATTATCACCAAGTCTTAAAGCTTCTCTAATTGACTGCTTAGAGACTTTAATCATACGATAGTTCATGATAAAACCTCTAACAACTTCCTTCCTTCATCATCTCTTGCAATTTCAGCAGTACTCCAGAATCTTTTGATGAGACGAGCATATATAACTGGTTGAGCACACATGGCATACACATACTTTTTTCTCAATAGAAATCTTATCATTTCTTCATAACCAACAGCTTCACGAACATCCACATTGAGAAAGGTTGCTAAGTTATGCTTTGGCTCAAATTTAAGATCTGCCATCTGTATACATAGAACAAAATATTTATCATAATTGAATTTTCAAAATTACAATCATATTTTGTGTTATAAATTTTGAACCAGTAACACTTAAAAAATTTCTAAGTGTTTTGTACGACCCATTACATGAACATAGTACGCACTGGTTACAATTTTGATTCAACACAATTTATGATTAAAACAATTATTGAACCATAAAACATGAAAATTGATTGAATTTCAATTGAGTTAGCAAATTTTAAATTTTAAAACCTGAAAATTTACACTTAAAATTTCTAAGTGTTGAATACACTCTACCATGAGCAGAGCACAATCATGTTTAAGTTCTAATGATTTAAAGTACCCTAAAACAATTAAAATCATCTCAATAACAGTTGAATAGGTGAATTTTAATGATAAACACAATTTTGATAAAAAATTATGAACTGACTGTTCATTTTTGTTCTTTAAACACCGACTGATGAACAATGAATCATCAAGAACACATTTTGATGAAATTGAGATTTGATTCTCACAATCTATTCAAAAACATATTATAACAATCATTTGATGTTCAATTTCAATTATCATAACACATTTAAATCACAGATTTCAAATTTTCTTAACATCTAGGGTTCTAACGCTTCAATAGAATTCAAACGCCCAATCAAAGTTTGAAATAGGTAATGAAATCAGATGTTTTAAGATCTGCATGGTGTTTAGATTCATTGAATATACCTATATATCATAAAGATTAACAGGTAACACTCGAATGTTGATTGAATGAATGTATCAGGTGTGAGAATGTGTGAATCAGAGTGTTTGAGTTTATGAATGAATGAATGAAAACTACAAGTGTTTAATATATATAAGTGTAAAAATTCTTAGGTGCATGAGCACTGTAAAGGCACATGTGACTAGATTTCACACTAAATTTTCAGACGCATGAGCACTATGAAGGCACACAAGACTAAGTTTCACACTAAGTCTTCAGACGCATGAGCACTATTCAGAAGCTTGGGCACTGTTTTGGCACATGAGACTTGATGAAACGCTTAACACTTTGAGTAAACATCACCTTCAAACGTCTAACCAATTGGATAGTCTGACACATGACAACTCTTTAGGCGCATGTACTGAACAAATGCTTAACACTTGTACAAATTTCTTAAATTCATCATACTCCTGATTTAGACTTACGAGTACTATTCAGGCGCATGAGAAACCTTCCATGAGTCTGACACTTTGAAATTTTCACAACATCCATCTGAACACTATTTATGCATATTAGTACTGTTTATGCACATTGTCTCATTACTTAGTCAAATTTTGACTATCACCTAAAAATTTACATTAATTACCCTCAAATTTAACAATCAAATTGTTTTTGTTTAAAATCACCACAAATCGTTTGAAACTCATATTTTCATTTTTAAACATGAATTTTCAATTCAAACACCACCAAGCACATTTTGAAAAACACTTTGAATCAATGTTTTAATTTTTTTTTAAACACTTTCCCATCATTTTAGTCTCTATTTTGAAACTTTTACAACACAAATAGTCTTGTTTTGTTTGCAAGAAGCTTTTCCACTTATTTTGAATTCTTTTAAGGTTTATTTTTACATCATATCAAACACACACATGCTTGAATTTTAGCTTCATCCTTTTCATTCAAAGCACTTACCTTTGTTTTATTTCTTTTTCTCATTTGACACTTTTCATTGATTTTCTCTTTTATATTTTTACACCCCCTAAACTTTTAAGTTCACAAACTTAGAAGTTTCTTTATTTTGCAAGTGTAGCAAACTAATCATTATCAACAAGCCTGCACACAGAAAATCATGCAAAAATCAAAATTAAAGCAGAATAAAAATCTACTATATACAATTGAATCACATGCCTGCAGTGAGATCATATCAGTTAAGATCAGCACATTAAAATAAAATAAAATGATGGATAATCATATACAGTGATTAAATCCTAATCAAGTGTGTTCCAGGTCAGTGTTCCCGTAGCAGAGGAGACACGAGATCTAAGGGCAAAAAATGAGTGTTGTTGGCAAGATACTCAGAACACTTACTTTTTCAATTCTTGGATTGATTAAGGTACGATTAGATATGGCATTATGTAAGTCACACTTAGACTTAGAGAGCTTAATTCTCGTCAAGATATGCAAGAAAGCACTTTCCTCAACTTGTTAACCTGACATATACTTATAACCACATCTCATGTTTATGTTATGCACATTGGCATCTTTTACATCAAGTAAGAATATCCAGGTCTTTAATGACTTACAACAAAGGATATCTCATCACTTCAGGTCTATGATGACTCATAACAGAGAAGTGAATAGATGCTTTAAATAATTAGAGCTTAATAGTTATTCATATCACCACCAGGTGTGAGTTTATGACTTCACAAGCAATCAATTTGAGAAGTCAACACTACTCATTGGTACTAAAATGGACAAACATGAATGCATGATTGATTTAGTTTAATCATAAGAATTTACTTTTTCAGTATAATTGTATGAGCTTACCTGCACATCCTGTCTGATCACGTCAGACTATAGTAGCGAGTGAAGTATACAACTGATCATAACTAATGTATCTATCATTTCTCACAAATTGCAAAGACAAATTTAGTCCTAAATGATTAACTAATAAATAAACTCTATTTTTGTAGGTTTTTGTTTTATATTTTTCTCTTTTTATTTTGCAATTTTCTATTTTTGTATTTGCTTTTTCATTTTCTATTGAACATGCACACACAATATGTACAATCAGGCAGTTAACTTTGATAGTTTTCTTTATAAATCTTCTTATTTAGCAAACGGAGGGTTCTTTTTCATTTTTATGATTCAGACAACTCAATTACTCAAAACCAGTTTTAAACGTGGTTAATAAGTCCAATTGACTCAACCAAATACTCAAAACGACCTGGTAAAAAGGCTTTTGTAAATAGGTCAGCCAACTGTTTTTTAGTTGTTATTTGAATCAAAATGATTAAACCTTTTTCAGAGTTATCCCTGAGAAAATGATATCGAATCTCGATATGCTTTGTTATTGAGTGTTGGACAGGAATAGCTGTAATAAACATGCCAGCAGTGTTATCAATGTAAATAGGAGTTTTAAGGAAATTGAACCCGTAATCAATCAGTTGGTTTTATAACCAAAGGATTTGAGAACATCCTACTGAAGCAGCTATGTACTCAGCTTTTGCGGTTGAAACGGAGACATTTTTTTGTTTCTTACATTGACACGAGACTAATCTGGGACCTAAAAACTGACAACCACCTATCGTAGATTTACGATCTTGGCAACATCCTCCATAATAATTATGTGTATATCCATGTAACTCAAAGTTTCCTTCAAAAGGATACCACAGTCCTAAAGCCGGTTTTCCATTGAGATACCTGAATATTCGTTTAACAGCAATTAGGTGAGATTCCTTCGTGTCAGATTGGTACCTGGCACAGAAACAAACAACATACATATATCAGGTCTAGATGTTGTAAGATACATCAAAGATCCAATCATAGATCTGTATAGAGTTTGGTCAACTGATTTTCCTTTCAGATCAGGTTCAATCTTGGTATTTATGTCAGCTGGAGTTTTGATGGATTGGCAATCTTGCAGTTTAAATTTCTTCAAGAGTTTTTCAATGAATTTCTCTTGATTAATAAAAATTCCATCTGCAGACTGCTTCACTTGAAGACCAAGGAAAAAGTTAATTTCTCTCGTAGAACTCATTTGGAAACGAGACTTCATGATTTCTTCAAATTCATTACATAATTTTGGACTTGTAGAACCAAATATGATATCATCAACATACACTTGAACACATAAGAGATCATCAGCATCCTTCTTTATAAACAAAGTAGGATCAATTTTTCCTCACGTGTATCCATGCTAAATCAAATGTTGTGATAACGTTTCATACCAAATTCTAGGAGCTTGATGGAGACCATACAATGCTTTACTAAGCTTGTACACATTATGAGGATATTCTGCATCTTCAAAACCTAGAGGTTACTTGACATACACGTCATTAGTGATTGGTCCATACAAGAAATCACCTTTAACGTCCATCTGATACACCTTGAATTTCATGTATGATACATAAGCCAGGAAGACACGAATTTATTCAAGTCTTGCAACTGGAGCAAATACTTCATCATAATCTATTCCTTCTTCTTGGGTGTAACCTTGTGCAACGAGTCTCGCTTTGTTGTGAACAACAATTCCCCGATCATCTGACATGTTTCTAAACAACCATTTTGTGCTTATGGCATTTTCTCCTTCAGGTAAATCCACAAGCTTCCATACTTCCTGTGTTGCGGAATTACAATAGCTCTTCTTGCATTGCCTCAATCCAAATATTGTTCTTTAATGCTTCGGTGACGTTTTTAGGAACAATTTGAGATAGAAAACACGAGTATAAGCAGAGGTTTGCTTGTTCTGGTTGACTTCTCATCGTTATCTCATTCATTGGACCAATAATCTGAGACGTAGGATGGTTCTTTTGAATACGAGATGTAGTAATCTCATTTCTTTGAACATTAACATCCAGATTAGATTGGTTCAAGTTGAAAAGCTGATGCAATAAGTTCGAAGTTTGTGGATTGAAATTAGGAACTTGAGTTGGTGAGTTGACAAAGTAATCAAGATTATCAGTACAATTTTAGGACCATCATTAGGAATAGGTTGTTAAACATTAGAATTTTCAAAAATAGGATGTTCTTGTGCTTGATGAGAGTGAGATTGATCATGAGATTCAGAACGAAATATAGGATCTTTAATCAAATAAGAAGAATGGGTAATCTGGGCTAGAATCATCCATATCATCAGAATCAGAATCATCACTGAAAGATCCGAGATCTCCTCCTTGTTTCTTTTTCTCACTTGGAGAGTCAAACAAGTTAGAATTGAAAGAGTTTGACAAAGAATCTAAATCAAAAAACCAAGCTGGACCATTTGCAACAGATGAAAAAGACTTTTCAATAAATTTAACATTAAAATTTTCTAGAATGACATTCGTCCTTGAGTTGTAAACTCTAAAGGCTTTTGAAACCGATGAATATCCAACAAAAAATCCATCATCAGATTTTGCATCAAATTTTCCTAGCTGGTCACTTGAATTTAAAATCAAAACTGGACAACCGAAAGATTTAAGAAAATCTATATTAAGTTTCCTGCCAAACATCAACTCATAAGGAGTTTTCTGTTTATCTTTCATAATCAATGTATGATTCTGTACAAAGCAGGCAGTGGATATGGCTTCATCCCATAGAGTAATTGGAATCTTTGCATCTGCTAACATGGAACGTGCAGCCTCAATCAAAGTTCTGTTTTTCCTTTCAGCAACTCCATTTTGTTGTGGAGTTCTTGGAGCACTGAACTGACGAGCAATTCCTTTTTTTGCACAAAACATGTCAACATTAGAATTTTTAAATTCAGTTCCATTATCACTTCTGATAATTTTCACCTTTTGTTCTAATTGATTTCCTACTTTAATGATGAATTCTTTTAACAATTCAGCAGTTTCAGATTTAGCATGCAAAAAGAAAACCCATGAAAATCTTGTAAAGTCATCAATGATAACTAAATAATAAGATTTCTTTCCAATACTCTGCACATTTGTTGGTCCGAATAGGTCCATGTGCCACATCTGGAGAGGCTTGGAATTTGATTTTATCAGCTTGGGCTAATAAGATGCTCTGTGTTGGTTTCCTTTTAAACATGCTGAGCAGTGATCTGTTGTAGCAAACTTCTTTGTTGGAAGACCTACTACATGATTTCCTGCTACAAGTTTGTTCATGTTCTTGAAATTGGAATACCCGAGACATCTATGCCATAACTGGCTTTCGACATTTGATGATTGAGCAATTAAGCATGTTGTTTCTGTAGATGGATCTAATTGAGACATATCTAACTTGTATACATCTCGATCACAAATAGCTTTAACAACTACCCATTCTTTACTTATCTGAAAACCTGGCTTCAAAATATAACAAAAAGAATCATCAAATAGAACAGAGTAAGATTTGTCACTAATTTGGGAAACCGTTAAAAGATTAAAGTTCAACTGTGAACAATAGTTGACTTTATCAAAGCTAATAATCCCATTGGACACTGTTCCTTCTCCTGTTATTTTACCACCTGCATCACCTCCGAATGCAACATGAGTACCATCTTTTAAATTAAAATCTTGAAGCAAGGCATGGTTACCTGTCATATGCCGGCTACACCCACTATCAACATTCCACGTGTTAATTGGTCTTCTTGGGCGTACCTGCATTTCATAGAGATTTAAGTTGAGTTATCAATCCAAGCCGATATGGTCTTGGGCTTGCCAAATTTATCAACAATGGTAAACTGTTTGAAATGAAGCTTATTCAAATCAGGCTTCTTTTACTGTTTAAATTTACCCATTCCGTTTCTGACAAATTTTTTATTGTCTTTGATTTGCATAGTCCGCAAAGCATGATAACGTTTTTCAAGATCATCGTGAAGGTAATTCAAACCATCAGAAGAAACATTTCTAGAAAAATTTTGATTACCAAACTTTCCATTGTTCATTCTCACAGATCGTGGAATCAATTTTCCTTAATTATAATTCTTTGTTTTCACAGCATAAGAATAATCACAATCAGAATCAATCCTTCGAAAAGATCTCAAGCCTAAGGAAGGTTGTTTTGTCAATCTTTGAAAACCAACACTTTGATTTCTTTAAAATTATGGATTGACATATCCATTCCTTGGCGAGTTCCTTCGGAAGTAGCAATTCTTAATTTTGTGAGTTCTTTCATCACAAATGTTACAGAACTCGTTAAAATAACAATCAGCTGTTGAATGGTTTTTCATATCACAAATGTGACAGTACCTGTTAAAGAAACATTCATCAATCTTATGATTGTATATATCACATATATCACAGTACCTTTGTTGAAATTTAAACAACTATTGATTAACCTTTGATGTGGAAGCCACATTTGATCCTTGTTTTGATTTAGGAGTTGTAAAGTTAACCTATTGTTTCTTATTTGAGAGTTTGTTCTTTTGAAATATGGGTTTTGACTTTTGTTCATTAACACCATTCCTAGACACCTTAGATACAAATCTTTTGTTAACAGTGGAAGACTATGGAACCGAACCTGTTTTCAGATCAAAGTTAGATTTGTTTCTTGAATTTGATTTAATTTCAGGAATTGTGTTCATATCAAAAATACTCGCAAACACAAATTTCACTGGTTTAAACTGATTAGATTGCTTTGTTCTTTGAGTTTGATTGTTTTGAATTTTGTTCTAAGAGGATTTAGCTTTAGCATTTTTCCTTCTCCTTCTCTGGTTTCTTGATCTTGATGAAGTCTGCTTGCTTTGTGATTGAACATCTTCAGTAGAAGACTCTTTTGCATTTTCTTTAACTTTTTGTTCTTTCTGCCATTTGATGAAGTATGGATTTGTTAATCCATAAGAAAACAAATCTTCAAATGTTACTTCGTCTTGTTTTGCTTTCTCTTTATTCTCTGAGTTTTTTTTATCATTCTTTACAATTACTTCTTCAACAACATGCTCTTTAGGAACAAATATTTTCTTATTCTTTGGTCGTGGTTCGTAAGATCTAACTTTCACTGGATGACCATTTTTAATCTTTTCAGAATCTTGTTCCTCAAATATCTCAACATTTGTTTTCTCTTCATCACTTTCAGAATTCTTTTTCTTATTTTGAAAGGCTTTTAGCTTAGCTTTGTTTTTAGGTGAGTGATCATGTGTGTTAAAGTTTTTTGGTAAAGTGTTTATGATAGATTCAGGCATGGGCTTATGTGTAAAACCTGGACCTATTTTGTTTTTATCTTTCCTCTCACTTACCAACTGTTCAACAATTGTTTTAGAACTTTTAACTTTAGCTAGATACACTTGTGTTGCAGCATGAGCTATTTTTTCCTCTTCTAAATTTTTAGTCATCTCCTCAAGTGTTTTTTAACAAGTTCAAGTTCTTGTAGAGTTTTATTCCATGAGGTTTGTAGAGATAAGATCTTTTCATCAGAGACTTTGTTATCGTTTTTTAGTTTGTTGTGCATTACTTCTTCTTGTTTAAGTTTGTCATAGATTTCAAATGAATATGTTCTATAATGCTCAACTTGATTAAAACATGCTTTTGTGCATATTTTCTCTCTGACTTCAACAGGAATTTCAAGATAACTTGAAGAAGAAGTCTTAGAGTCAGATGATGGATGCTTAACCTTTGGTTGTTTAGACTAAGCCATGAGTGCAATTTCTTCTAAATCCTCTTTTGGGTCAGATTTGTCACTCCAATCATAATATTCATCATCATTTTCAGAATCACCTTCTGCCTTAGGATCATTTTCTTTAGACTAGTATTCATTTTGAACTTCAGAAACAAGAGCTAAACTAGATGTTAGATCAGCTGTGAATTGTTTAGCATAAGCACTCCAGACATAGCCATCTTTGATGCTAACAACAAGAGCTTTCTTTGGCTCTTCAGATAATTTTGATTCATTTTTAAGTTCTGGCATGGGAAGACTTTGATAAGGCTTTTGAAAGGTTTTTTGAGACTGTTGTTGGTATCTTTGACTGCTAGATACTGCTTGACCATTTCCACCTTGATTTCTAGGAGCTTTTCATTCCCTTGAGAAATGACCATAACTGTTGCAGGTGAAACACCTCGACTTTAATTTATCAAAGCCAACAGATTGGTTTGCACTTGGCTTGTAATTTTCGTTAACATATGAGTGTTTCTGTCTTCTGTAAGCAATCATTACCATCTGCCAGTTCAAGTCCATCTCTTCCATATCATCAGGATCCATCTCAAACAAATCCTACAAAACAAGATCTAACTGGGTTAGATGACTACCTTGATAAGAATTAAAACTTGCCATGAAAGCAGTAAAAATAGATTTTGACTCATCATCCTATAACAGGATATTAATAACATCTTTAACTTTGCTCGTTTTAACAGAATTAGAAGATGAAGTCTTAGTTTGAGGTTTAGGAGTTTGAGTTTGTTTGAGGTTTAGGAGTTTGAGTTTTAGGAGGAGACTAAGTTTGAGTTGTATAAACAGGAGCACTTGTGTAAGAAGAATCTGTGAAGAAACTAGCTCCAACAAACAAATCACCCTCGTCTTCTGGAGAATTTTCATCTTTTGCCCGAAAAGCATTCTCCACTGTGTTAGCTGGAGAAGCAATGTACTTATACTAAGACATTGATGCAGCTCTATCATTGTTTCTGGAGCTCTCATCAATTTCAACTGATTCAGTTTTGGCAATCAAAAGATCCAAATCCATTGAAAACTTTTCTGTATGCTTCAACAGAGTGACTGTCTGTTTCCATGAAGATGGAAGAGCATTTAGAAGTATGTAATTTAGATCTTTGAGATCATTTTTGATACCAGCAGTTGACATTTTAGTAGTTAATTGCACGAATCTGTTCATCATTTGATTGATTGTTTCACCAGAAAGATGCTCAAATAACTCTAATTTCTTATTGAGTTTCTGCCTTTTTGAGATCTTGTATCTCTTTACCATGTTCACAAATGATCTTCAAAGCTCTATTCATGGTCTAACCAGTTTGATAACCTTCAAGTCTAGTCAAGACTTCCAATGGTAACCCCTTGCATATCAATGAATAAGCTTTGATGTCATTCTTAACCTTTCTTAAGTCATCACCTTGTAGACCATCCTCTGGATAAGGTTTTGGAGAGTCTTCTGTATAAACAATTCCTCTGTCAGGACCATCGGATGTAATTGGGATATGTGGTTTTTTCTCTATTGACTTTTACAAATCAGTGTCAATGGAGTTTAGATGATGCTTCAATCTAAGAGACCAATTTTTGAAATCAGCTCTATTTTTGAGATTGGGAACCCTGTTCTCAGAATCTTCAGACTTAACCATTTTGTATTTTTTTGAATTAATGAAAATGACTTGTTTTTGTTGTTTATAAAATTTTAAAAAGAAACTATAAAATGAAAATAGTTTTGGATTTTTAGTTTTTGAAAAATTTCTAAGTGTTTACTGATAAGTCTGAATGCTGATGCGCCTGAAATTTCTTAAATGCCTGGCTTTGCACAAGAAAAGTCTAAAGGAATGCCTTAGATGAATTCTGAAATGCCTAACTGATGAAACGTCCGAACAGTTCTTAAACGCCCAGACAGTGTAGCAACGCCTGAGGTAAAAACACTCAAACAGTTCTCAAGCGTCTAGAATTGGTAAGTTTTAACAAAGTATCAAAGCGACCAAACAGTCTCAATGTGTCCCAATAGTTGCAAAATATATGTTCTGAAAACGCCTTAACAGTGATGAAACGCCTAAACAATTGCAAAGCGTCTGATCACATAGCAATTTTCAGCAGTTTTTCACAACTCAAGAGCCAAATTCATCATCTTCAATGAACTCAGATCTTATGAAATTCTTCAAAACTTTTCAATTGATCTAAGAACTTCCAATTAGGTAGTAAATAGATCAATTAACAATCTTCAATCAACTTTTTGATCAAACAACAACAACAAATCTATTTTCTGATCGAATTACAGTCCGAAAATGAAGAATACATTTCGAACACAAATCTGATCAATGCTCAGATCTGAACGAATTAAACCCCAAATTATGATTCTAATCATGTTTCTATGGATGAAACACAACAGAAATCAACAATTAATAGATCAAATTGCAATCAACACAAATTTCAAGTGATTCAAAGGCTCAAAAATGCTGATAAGCTCTGATCATTAAACCGAAAGCTCTGATACCATTTGACAGGTTCAAAATGGATCAATATGTGATGATATCGTAATACAATGATCAATTCAAACACAAAGTAATCAAACACAAGCTTAGGATACAAAGTGTAAGAGTGAGTTACAGTTGTTTAATCTGTTCTAACTATTTCATTCTCTAGGTCTACCTACACAATACATAAAATATTCTATTTATACTATCAAAGAAAAACAAGGAACATATATTTACAAAATAAGTCCCTATACTATGACAAAACGCAAAAGACAAAATGTTCATCTTTTAAGAGTCCTAACAATTGTATTTAACGAGCACACTAAAATTATATGATTTTCAATACATATACCAAGAGGTTCCGTGTGTATTTGTTAGTGCCTTCTATTAAAAACCTTTTAGACGACAATAGATATGAAAATATAATTACCGGTACGTATGACTTATCCAATTCATATTTTTGAATAGTATTCTACATTATTTAAGTAAATACAATGATGATCAAATGATTGGTTGTAGATGTCGTCGGTAGAATTGTCAAGGGTGAGCGACAATTTGGACATTTTTTTATGTTTCTTTACAATCCAAAATTTTTGTTTTTTATTGATTTTTATTTACTGTTTTTCTCCTCATGATATAAATTATATATGGCAGTAGTCATATAATAGAATTATTGTTATATCACTCACGGGAGATTCGTATGCTTCAAACTTTTTGTTCAATTATAGACAAATCTATTGTCTATGTACACGAATGAAGTTGGTTTGTTTGCCACACAGTATGTGTTACTCTTCATTTGTATACCTATATACATTAAATGGATGTATTTTAAAACCTATATTCATATTTTTTTTCTTTTATAGAAAATATTTTACGGTCAACTGATTTCACTAGAGTTGTTATTGAATCCAAGATTCCAAAGGGGCTTTATATTTAAATGTTCTTTTGCTCTTACATTCTAAGTTTGTCCATACTCAACTTTGAATTACTTTTATATATTTGACTAATATGTTAGATGTATTTTTAATTATATTTTTTTGGTGGTTTGGTTCTTTTCCAATTTTAATTTTTCTCTTTAATACATGTGGAAAATCCTATGTTGCTATACCTTACAAATCTATATATAATTCAAATATAATGTATATATAATATGTTGCACGTGCATAAAAATTGTATATATCGTTTAACCAGTAATTCTCAACTAACAACTTAACACTGCATTATCAAATTAAACATATCATAATAATAGGTTATCTAAGTTATATTATTTTATTTTTTAAGAACTTATTTATCTGTTATGTTATACTCTTAATAGTGGTTAGTCTACTGCCAATATTATTCACACTGTTATTATTTAATAAACAAGGTATTTATAACTTTCAAATGAGCAACAGTCAAGAAAAAGATCCTAATGAGTTTACGTCCTCAAGCGCATCTAATTCTCCTATGAAGCGAAAAAGGATTATAATAGATGATGTTATTTGCAAAGGGAGAATGGGAAAACAACAAAAGTAACGAATTAAAGTACGCATCATGTCAATTCATGAGGATCAACTGGTAATTATAGCTCACGACAAAGGATACATCTAAGCACTTTACAAGATAATAACAGTCACGTAGCACGACCTAGGAATAAGAGTAGATGTTGAAATCCAAATGTGAGGCAAATTCCACCGAGCATAGTCCAATCTCAACCGCCCCTATAACATCATATCACACGAGAGGATCCACATGATTATGTTTTTGCTGGTATACCTAGGGATTCTTTCAGCTTTAAAGGACAGAGTCCTTGTCCGATTTTTGGGGCAAAAAGATTTCAATAAGAATTTCCAACATTTTATTGCATGTCTGGGAAAACAAAATCAGCACCTTGTGAAATACCGGCTACGTTATACCTATTATTCACGCCGCAAGATGATATCGGAAAGATGTTTTGGACTAACGTAAGAGCCTATGATACGAATTTTTCTTTGGCGTCAATGGGTGTTTCTTCGGATGATACACTAACCAACATGGGAGACGGTGTATATACGTTTCGTGCACATAAGGGTATATATCATAAGATCGACCAATTAGTTTCAAGATATGGAACAACGATGTACTTACAACTGTATTTTTATGATTCTGATACTGAGTTACAACATAGACTCCAGCGGCCTAACCTTGATAAGAATATAACTGAGACGTTGACTAGAATTCTTTCTATAAACCCTTATGTCAATATATTTAGAAATCTTGCAGAGCTGGGTCCTCTAGACAACTATAAAGTCACTCTAATGCTTCACTTGAACTTGACTAGAGTGTATACAACTGACCAACCACATCCGAGGTTTAAACAAAATTAGTACTATATTTTAAAGCTTAAATAATAATAATAATAATAATAATAATAATAATAATAATAATAATAATAATAATAATAATAATAATAATAATAATAATAATAATAATATATCATATGAATGACACTTAATTATATACATGTTTACATAGGTTGCTGGTATTTGGGTTGAAGGAAATGATAATATCACTGTCTATAAACAAAGTATTGTAGTCTACTATAGGTCTGAATATAGTCAATCTATTCAGCCGTACTTTGTATGCTACGATTCATTATGTTATACTTTGTTTTCCCAAAATGGCGAGTTGGGATGGCATCCTAAAATACCACGAGTAGGGGTATCAATGAATGAAATTCTTAATGATAATGACACAATGAATGAACAAGTTGGAGGTAGCAATTTCTTTAACGTCTTTTAAAGCATCAAACCTTTTACATTATGGGCATGCACGCTTTCCATCAATATAATGTAATGTACTATTTCACTATCTATATAGAGGCTAACCCACAGAGTAACAGAAGTACCATGGCCTCGCGTGAGTACTAGTGATACAGGTTTCAAGTTCGGTCGTACAATAACATACTTTTCTTTGGCAGACGATTGCTACTACAATTTGTGGTGGATGTGTACATAAAGCTTAAGACATCACAATTATAGTATTGTGAACAAACCTAAGCTAGGGTAAGAGCTTATTTGTACCAAGGTATTATGGATTGTGTCCATGCCAGAGAAGTTCATCCAAATAGAGTTGGATAATGGATTGTCTTTCCTGCATCTTTCATCGGAGGACCTCATGACATCCACATCATTTTCTAGATGCCATGACTTTAGTTCGGGATGATGGAAAACCTGATCTATTCCTTACGATGACATGTAATCCTTAGTGGCCTAAGATATGTGACAAATTAATGGCTGGTCAAACCACACAATATCGTCCTGATCTTGTGGCTATAGTGTTCCGTGCTAGACTCGAGCATCTTAAGGAATTTCTCTTCAAAAAACATATACTAGGTGAGGTTAAGGCTTATGTTTACGTCATCGAGTTTCAGAAGCATGGTTTGCTACATGCATATTTTCACCTTATCATGCACATGCCAAATAAAATCAATAATCCAAACCATTATGATAAAGTAGTTTGTGCATAGATTCCTGGCAGACTACGATATCCAAGATTGCACAAGATAGTTGTCAAGCACATGATTCATGGTCCTTGTAGAGTTTTACGAAATAATAGTCCATGTATGAAGGGTGATTCATAAATCTGTCAATTTTGTTATCCTAGACAATTTAAGGACCAAACATCACAAGGATAAGATTCATATGCTATATGCAGAAGAAGAAACAACGGAATAAATGTTGATGTACCAGAATAACTTTTGATAACAGATGTGTTGTCCCGTATAACCAAGACTTTTGATGATGTTCAACTACCACATGAATGATGAGGTCTGCTCAATTATAAAGATGTGAAAAATCTTTTCAAATATATTTACAAGGGACACGATAAACAAATTACTCACATCGATGAAGCCGAATGATGAAAATATAGAAAACCTATCAAAAGCACATTAACTATTCCTAAATATCTTCCTTAAAATGATGAAAATAAACTTAAAAATGTTAAATTGTGTTTTAGGTGTTCAAAGGGGCAAGATGGACAACAAAAGCATACTTACAAAGAATTTGAAGAAAATTGAGCTTTGAAGTCCAAGCATGGGGTCGTGCCTTATTAAGCACGCCCCCATGACTTGCTTGAAATACGCCCCCGTGCTAAAACTGGCACACCCCCGTGATTAGACATCTGACAGGACAAAACTTATAGTCCCCAAAAGTAGTCAAGGGGTCGTGGCTTATGAGTCACGGGGCTTTGACCCAACCAATCACGGGGCCATGCCCCATGAGTCACGGGGGCGTGCTCGACACGCTCTGCACGTATGAACCACCAAATTTCGTAAGCATTCTACTATCATGGGACCAAACCTTTTAGGCACGAGGCGGTGCTAAAGCACTTCAGAAAGCTTATAAATAGGAGCTCATTTGCGACTTTGAGGGGTGCTTTTGGTGGAAGGATTATCCTGCTAATTTCTCATGGGAATAAAGTCTTAAAGACCCTTGGGAGGCTTAAGAGGTGCATACAACACTTGGAAGAAGCTCAGGATTGTCTAAACATCATCCATTGTGGATCACCGGTTTGATTGTTCCATTTTATCGATGATTTCATATCTATCATCTATGTTGTTTACTGTTTATGTTCAAGTTCATTATGAGCTAACCCCCCATTATCATCCTAATTGGATAAAACTTATGTAACTTGTGGTGAACTAATGGTGTGATTTATGTAATGTTGTTGTTATGGTAATCTTGGGTTAACTTTTGATGGGTAGCATCAACAATAGATAAGATTGTACCTGATCCTAAAGGGAAGTCAGTTGATCAAAGATTATATAGATCTATGATAGGATCTTTAATGTACTTAACTGCAGCAGACCTGACATAATGTTTGATGTGTATGTTTATGCTAGGTACCAATCAGATCCAAAGGAGTCACATCTGAATGCAGTTAAGAGGATATTCAGATACCTCAAAGGGAAGCCAGCTCTTGGGCTTTGGTATCCTAAAGAAGGAGATTTCAACCTCTACACATATTCTGATAGTGACTTTGGAGGTTGAAACAACAACAGAAAATCAACAACTGGAGGTTGTCAATTCATAGGACCAAGACTAGTTTCTTGGTAGTGCAAAAAGCAAACAAATGTATCAGTATCCACAGCTGAGGCTGAGTACATAGCTGCTTCAGCTGGTTGCTCTCAAGTTTTGTGGTTGCAAAACCAACTACTTGATTATGGTTATAATTTTCTTCAAACACCAATTTTCATAGATAACTCAGCTGCTATGTTCATAACTGCTAAGCCAGTGCAACATAGTAAAACAAAACACATAGAAGTCAAGTACCACAATTCTTTCTAGTTAAAGAATCTCTTTCTAGTTGCTCTGAAACAATTAGGAGGTTCTCGGGTGTAGCACTTTCGGACCAAAGAAGCCCTTATATCGAAGAATTCAATACATTTTCTAATCAAGTTAATCAAAGTTGTTGAAGCTCTTGGAAGATTAACATTTTGTCTATTTTGTCTTTTTATCTTTTTTGTCATACTATAGGGACTTATTTTATAAATATACGTTCCTTTGTTTCTTGATAGTATAAATAGGATATTTTATGTATTGTGTAGGGTAGAGATCAAAGACATCTAAGACATCTAAGATCTTAGAGAGAAAAACAGTTAGAACAGAACGAACTGTAACCCTTACACATTGTATCTTGTGCATTTGCTATCAATGAAATCTATGAATTTTTTGATGTAATTGCATGTGTTTGATTACTTTGTGTTTGAATTGATCATTGCATTATAATATCATCACAGATTCATTCCTTTTGAACCGATCAATTGGTATCAGAGCCTTCGGTTCAGTGATCAGAGCTTATCGGCATTTTTGAGTTCTTTGAATCACTTAAAATCTGTGTTGATTGCAATTTGATCAATTAATTGTTGTTTTTAGTTGTGTTTCATCCATAGAAACATGATTTGAATCAAATTTGTGTTCGAATTGTGTTCATCATTTTCGGACTGTAATTTGATCAGAAAACAGATTTGTTGTTGTTGTTTGATCAAAAAGTTGATTGAAGATTGTTAATCGATCTATATATGACCTAATTGGAAGTTTTTAGATCAATTAAACAGTTCTGAAGAATTTCATAAGATCTGAGTTTGTTGAAGAGGATGAATTAGGTGCTTGAGTTGTGAAAAACTGCTGAAATTGACCAAGTGTTCAGATGATTGACAACTATTTAGTTTTTTTTGAACCGTTAAGGCGTTTTCAGTTTAAGCGTTTTACAACTATTCAGACGTTTTGTGACTGTTTTGTTCATATTGAGACTTTACTGAAACAAAAAAATTCTAGGCGCACAAGAACTGTTTGGGCGTTTTTAACTCAGGCGTTTGACAACAGTTTGGGTGTTTGATAACTATTCAGGCGCTTCATCACTGTGTGGGCGTTTGAAAACTGTTTGGACGCTTCATCAGTTAGGCGTTTCAGAATTTAACTAAGGCATTCCCTTAGGCATTTCTAGTTCAATGTTCAGGCATTTCAGAAGTTTCAGGCGCTAGGATATTCAGACTTATCAGCAAACACTTAGAAATTTTTTCAAAAACTAAAATCCAAAATTTTTTTCATTTCATAATTTCTTTTTAAAAAATTTAAAAAGCAACAAAAACAAGTCATTTTCATTAATTCAAAATACAAAATGGTTATGTCTGAAGATTTTGAGAACAGGGTTCCTAAACTCAAAAACAAAGCTGATTTCAAGAACTGGTCTCTTAGATTGAAGCATCATCTGAACTCTATTGACACTGACTTGTGGAAGTCAATAGAGAAAGGACCACATATCTTAATTATATCTGATGGTCCTGACAGATAATTTTTTTTATACAAAAGACTCTCCAGATTCGTATCCAAAGGATGGTCTGCAAGGTGATGACTTAAGAAAGGTTAAGAATGACATCAAAGCTTACTCATTGATGTGCAAGGGGTTACCATTGGAAGACTTGAAGGTTATACAACTGGTTACACCATGTACAAAGCTTTGAAGATCATTTGTGAAGGTGGTAAAGAGATACAAGATCTCAAAAAGCAGAAACTCAAGAGGCAATTGGAGTTATTTGAGCATCTTTCTGGTGAAACAATCAATCAGATGATGAAAAGATTTGTGCAATTAACTACTTAGATGTCAACTGCTGGTATCAAAAATAATCTGAAAGATCTAAATTACATACTTCTAAATGCTCTTCCATCTTCATGGAAACAGACAGTCACTCTGTTAAAGCATACAGAAAAGTTTCCAATGGATATAGATCTTTTGATTGCCAAAATTGAATCTGTTGAAATTGATGAGAGCTCTAGAAACAATGATAGAGCTGCATCAATGTCTCAGTATAAGTATGTTGCATCTCTAGCTAACACAGTGGAGAATGCTTTTCTGGTAAAAGATGATAACTCACCAGAAGACGAGGGTGATTTGTTCGTTGGAGCTGGTTTCTTTACAGATTCTTCTTACACAAGTGTTCCTGTTTATAAAACTCAACCTCAACCTCAGTCTCCTCCTAAAAGTCAAACTCCTAAACCTCAAACTGAGAGTTCATCTTCTAACTCTATTAAAACTAGCAAAGTTAAAGATGTTATTAATATCCTTTTAGAGGATGATGAGTCAAAATCTACTTTTACTGCTTTTATGGCAAGTTTTCAAGCTTATGAAGGTAGTCATCTAACCCAATTAGATCTTGTTTTACAGGATTTGTTCGAGATGGATCCTGATGATGTGGAAGAGATGGACTTGAATTGGCAGATGGTAATGATTGCTTACAGAACTCAGAAACACTCATATGTTAACAGAAATAACAAGCCCAGTGCAAACAAGACTGTTGTTTTTAATAAATAAAAATCAAGGTGTTTCAACTGCAACAGTTATGGTCATTTCTCAAGAGAATGTAAAGCTCCCAAAAACCAAGGAGGAAATGGTCAAGTAGGATCTAGCAGTCAAAGATACCAACAACAATCTCAGAAGACCTTTCAAAAGCCTTATCAAAATCTTCCCATACCAGAACTTAAAGATGAATCAAAATCATCTGAAGAACCAAAGAAAGCTCTTGTTGTTAGCGTCAAAGATGGCTATGACTGGAGTGCTTATGTTGAACAATTCACAGCTAATCTAACATCTAGTTTATCTCTTGTTGCAGAAGCTCAAAATGAAGACTGGTCTGAAGAAAATGATCCAAAGGCTAATAGTGATTCAGAAAATGATGATAAAGATTATGATTGGAGTGACAAATCTAGCCCAAAAGAGGATTCAGAAGAAATCGCACTCATGGCTCAGTCTGAACAACCAAAGGTTGAGCATCCATCATCTGACTCTGACACTTCTTCTTCAAGTTATCCTGAAATTCTGTTGAAGTTAAAAAGAAAATGTTCACAAAAGCATGTTTTGATCAAGTTGAGCATTACAGACATATTCATTTAAGATCTATGACAAACTTAAACAAGAATAAGTAATGCATAACAAACTAAAAAATAATCACAAAGTCTCTAATGAAAAGATCCTATCTCTACAAACCTCATGGAACAAAACTCTAAAAGAACTTGAACTTGTTAAAAAACAACTTGAAGAGATGACTAAAAATTTAGAAGAGAAAAAAATAGCTCATGCTACAACTCAGGTGGATCTACTTAAAGTTAAAAGTTCTAAAACTATTATAGAACAGCTAGTAAGTGAGAGGAAAGACAAAAACAATACAGGTCTAGGTTTTACACATGAACCAATGCCTGAATCTATCACAAACACTCTGCCAGAAAACTTTAACACACATGATCACTCACCTGAAAATAAAGCTAAGCAAAAATCCTTTCAAAACAAGAAAAAGAATTCTGAAAGTAATGAAGAGAAAATAAATGTTGAGATATTTGAGGAACAAGATTCTGAAAAGATTAAAAATGGTCATCCAGTGAAAGTTAAATCTTACGAACCACGACCAAAGACTAAGAGAATGTTTGTTCCCAAAGAGCATGTTGTTGAAGAAATCATTGTTAAGAATGACAAACAAAACTCAAAGAATAAAGAGAAAGCAAAACTAGATGAAGTAACATCTGAAGATTTATTTTCTTACGGATTAAACCAATCCAGAGTTTATCAAATGGCAGAAAGAACAAACAGATAAAGAAAATGGAAAAGAGACTTCTACTAAAGATGTTCAATCCTAAAGTAAAAAAGATCATCAAGATCAAGAAATCAAAGAAGGAGAAGGAAAAATGCTAAATCTAACTCCTCTCAAAACAAAAATCAAAACAATCAAAATCAAAGAACAAATCAAGTTAATCAGTTTAAACCAGTGAAATTTGTGTCTGCAGGTACTTTTGATATGAACACAATTTCAGAAATCAAATCAAATTCAAAGAACAAATCTAACTCTGATCTGAAAACAGGTTCAGGTCCAAAGTCTTTCACTGTTAACAAAAGATTTATATCTAAAGAATCTAGGAATAGTGTTAATTAACAAAAGTCAAAACCCAAATATCAAAAGAACAAATTCTCAAATCAAAAACAACATATTAACTTTGTAACTCCTAAATCAAAACAAGGATCAAATATGGCTTCCACATCTAAAGTTAATCAACAGTTGTTTAAATTTCAACAAAGGTACTGTGAAATATGTGATATGCATAATCATAAGACCAATGAATGTTTCTTTAACAAGTACTGTCACATTTGTGATATGAAAAACCATTCATATGCTGATTGTTATTTCAACAATTATTGTACCACTTGTGATGAAACAAATCACAACACTGAGAATTGCTACTTCAGAAGGAACTCGCCAAGGAATGGATATGTAAATCCACAATTTCAAAGAAATCAAAGTATTGGTTTTCAAAGATTGACAAAACAACCTTTCTTAGGCTTGAGATCCTTTCAAAGGATTAATTCTGAATATGATGATTCTTATGCTGTGAAAACAAGGAATTATAATCAAGGAAAATTCATTCCACGATCTGTGAGAATGAACAATGCAAAATTTGGTAATCAAAATTTTTCAAAAAATGTTTTTACTAATGGTTTTAATAACCTTAATGATGATCTTGAAAAACGCTATCATGCTTTGCGAATTAAACAAATCAAAGATAATCAAAAATTTGTTAAAAACGGAATTGGTAAATTTAAATTGCAAAAGAAGCCTGATGTGAATACACTTCATTTTAAACAATTTACCATTGTTGATAAATTTCGCAAGACCAAGACCATATCGGCTTGGGTTGATAACTCAAGTTAAATTTATTTGAAATGCAGGTATGCCCAAGAAGACCAATTAACACGTGGTATGTTGATAGTGGGTGTAGCCAGCATATGACAGGCAACCATGCCTTGCTTCAAGATTTTAAGTTAAAAGATGGTACTCATGTTGCATTCGGAGGTGATGCAGGTGGAAAAGTAACAGGAGAAGGAACAATGTCCAATGGGATTATTAGCTTTAATAAAGTCAACTACTGTTCATAGTTGAACTTTAATCTTTTAAGTTTTTCCTAATTTTGTGACAAATCTTACTCTGTTCTATTTGATGATTCTTTTTGTTATATTTTGAAGCCAGGTTTTCAGATAAGCAAAGAATGGGTAGTTGTTAAAGCTGTTCGTGATCGAGATGTATACAAGTTAGATATGTATCAAGTAGATCCATCTACAGAAACAACATGCCTAATTGCTCAAGCATCAAATGTAGAAAGCCAGTTATGGCATAGACGTCTCGGGAATTCCAATTTCAAGAACATGAACAAGCTTGTAGCAGGAAATCATGTAGTAGGTCTTCCAACAAAGAAGTTTGCTACAACAGATCACTGCTCAGGATGTTTAAAAGGAAAGCAACACAAAGCGTCTTATAAGCCCAAGCTGATAAACTCAAATTCCAAGCCTCTCTAGATGTTGCACATGGACCTATTCGGACCAACTAATATGGAGAGTATTGGAAAGAAATCTTACTATTTAGTTATCATTGATGACTTTACAAGATTTTCATGGGTTTTCTTTTTGCATGCTAAATATAAAACAGTTAAATTAGAATTCATCTTTAAAGTAGAAAATCAATTAGATCAAAAAGTGAAAATTATCAGAAGTGATCATGTAGCCGAATTTAAAAATGCTAATGTTGACAGATTTGTGCAGAAAAAGGAATTGCTCCTCAGTTCAATGCTCCTAGAACTCCACAACAAAATGGAGTTGCTGAAAGGAAAAACAAAACTTTGATTGAGGCTGCACGTTCCATGTTAGCAGATGCAAGGATTCCAATTACTTTCTGGGATGAAGCCATATCCGCTGCATGTTTTGTACAAAATCAAACATTGATTGTGAAAGATAAACAAAAAAATCCTTATGAGTTGATGTTTGGCAGGAAACCTAATATAGATTTTCTTAAATCTTTTGGTTGTCCAGTTTTGATTTTAAACTCAAGTGACCAGCTTGAAAAATCTGATGCAAAATCTGATGAAGGATTTTTTGTTGGATATTCGGTAGTTTCAAAAGCCTTTAGAGTTTATAACTCTAGGACAAATGTTATCCTTGAAACTTTCAATGTTAAATTTCTTGAAAACTCTTTTCCATCAATTGCAAATGGTCCAGCTTGGTTATTTGATTTAGATTCTTTGTCAAACTCTTTCAATTCTAACTTGTTTGAATCTACAGGTGAGAAGAAGAAACAAGAAGGAGATCTCGGATCTTTCAATGATGATTCTGACTCTAATGATATGGATGATTCTAGTGCATATTATGCATTCTTCTCTTTTGTTAAAGATCCTGTATTCAGTTCTGAATCTCATGATCAGTCAAGCTATCAACAAGCACAAGAATATTCCATGTCTGAAAATACCAATGTTTCACAACCTATTCCTAATGATGGTCCTGAAATTGTACCACCTGAGTCTGGAACTTCATCAGTTTCTGGTGATGTAGTTGTTACAGATAATCTTGATTACTTTATCAACTTACCGACTCAAGTTCCTAATTTCAATCCACATACTTCGAACTTATTGCATCAGCTTTCCGACTTGAACCAATCTAATCTGAATGTTCATGTTCAAGTAAACGAGAAGTCATTGAATGAGAGAACCATCCTACATCTCAGATTATCGGTCCATTGAATGAGAGAATAATGAGAAGTCATTCAGAACAAGCAAACCTCTGCTTATACACGTGTTTTCTATCTCAAATTGTTCCTAAAAACATCGCTGAAGCATTAAAGGACAATAGTTGGATTGAGGCAATGCAAGAAGAGTTATTGCAATTTCACAAACAAGAAGTGTGGAAGCTTATGGATTTACCTGAAGGAGAAAATGCCATAGGCACAAAATGGTTATTCCGAAACAAGTCAGACGATCGGGGAATTGTTGTTCGCAACAAAGCTAGACTTGTTGCACAAGGTTACACCCAAGAAGAAGGAATAGATTATGATGAAGTATTTGCTCTAGTTGCAAGACTTTAATCAATTCGGGTCTTCCTGGCTTATGCATCATGCATGCAATTCAAGGTGTATCAGATGGATGTGAAAGGTGCTTTCTTGTATGGACCAATCACTAATGATGTGTATGTCAAGCAACCTCCAGGTTTTGAAGATTCAGAATATCCTCATCGTGTGTACAAGCTTAGTCAAGCATTGTATGGTCTACATCAAGCTCCTAGAATTTGGTATGAAACTTTATCATAACATATGATCCAGCATGGATACACGTGAGGAAAAATTGATCCAACTTTATTTATAAAGAAGGATTCAGATGATCTCTTATGTGTTAAGTGTATGTTGATGATATCATATTCGGTTCCACAAGTCCAAAATTGTGAAATGAATTTGAAGAAATAATGAAGTCTCGTTTCCAAATAAGTTCTATGGGAGAAATAAATTATCTTCGTCAATACTAATCGAAGCTGATCTTGAGTGTAAAACCGACTACCCATTTTAACAGTGGCTTGTTGCATCATTAATTTGTTCATGACTGATACACTGGCATGGTGGAATTTTTATCAATCAAGAGAAATTCGTTGAAAAACTCTTGAAGAAATTTAAACTGCAAGATTGTCATCAGAACTCCAACTGATGTAAATACCAAGATTGAACCAGATCCGAAAGAAAAATCAGTTGACCAAACTCTATACAGATCTATGATCGGATCTTTGATGTATCTTATTGCATCTAGACCTGATATAATATATGTTGTTTGTGTCTATGCTAGGTACCAATCTGACCTGAAGGAATCTCATCTAATCATTGTTAAACGAATATTCAGGTATCTCAAAGAAAAACCAGCTTTAGGGTTATGGTATCCTTATGAAGGAAACTTCGAGTTACATGGATATACAGATAGTGATTATAGAGGATGTTGCCAAGATCGTAAATCTACAACGGGTGGTTGTCAGTTTTTAGGTCCCAGATTAGTCTCGTGGTAGTGTAAGAAATAAAAAATTGTCTCCGTTTCAACCGCAGAAGCTGAGTACATAGCTGCTTCAGTAGGATGTTCTCAAATCCTTTGGTTACAAAACCAACTGCTGGATTACGAGTTCAATTTTCTTAAAACTCCTATTTACATTGATAACACTGCTGCTATGTTTATTACAGCTAATCTTGTCCAGCACTCAAAAACAAAACATATCAAATTTCGATATCATTATCTCAGAGATAACTCTAAAAAAGGTTTAATCATTTTGATTCAAATGACAACTGAAAAACAGTTGGCTGACCTATTTACAAAAGGCTTTTTACTAGGTCAATTTGAATATTTGGTCGAGTTAATTGGACTTATTAATCATGTTTAAAACTGGTTTTGAGTTTAATTCAGTTGGCTGATTCATAAAAATGATCAGAACCCTCCTTTAGTTTAATCATGAATATAGAGAAACTGTCAAAGTTAACTGCCTGATTGTATATATTGTGTGTGCATGTTCTATAGAAAATGAAAAAGCAAATACAAAAATAGAAAATTTCAAAATCAAAAGAGAAAAATATAAAACAAAAAGCTACAAAAATAGAGTTTTTCTTGTTAGTTAATTGTTTAGGACTGGCTCTGTCTTTGCAATTTGTGAGAAATGATAGATACATTAGTTCTGATCAGTTGCATACTTTACTAGCTACTAAAGTCTGAAGTGATCAGATATGATGTGCAGGTAAGCTAATGCAATTATACTAAAAAGTAAATTCTTATGATCAAACTAAATCAATCATGCATTCATGTTTGTCTATTTTAGTACCAATGAGTAGTGTCGACTTCTCAAGTTGATTGCTTGTAAAGTCATAAACTCACACCAGGTGGCGATATGAATAACCATTGAGCTCAAATTACTTAAAGCATCTTTTCACTTCTCTGTTATGAGTCATCATAGACCTGAAGTGACGAGATATCCTTTGTTGTAAGTCATTACAGACCTGGATATTCTCACTTGATGCAAAAGATGCCAATGTGCACAATCTAAACATGAGATCTAGTTATAAGTTTATGTTAGGTTAACAAGTTGAGAAAAGTGATTTCTTGCATATCTTGGTGAGAGTTGAACTCTCTAAGTATAAGTGTGAGTTACATAATGTCATATTTAATCGTACCTTAATCAATCCAAGAATTGAAAAAGTAAGTATGCTGAGTATCTTGTCAAAAGCACTCATATTCTGTCCTTAGATCTCGTGTCTCCTTTGCTACAGAAATGCTGACCTGAAACACACTTGATCAGGATTTAATCACTGTCTATGACTATCCATCATTTTATTTTTTTAATGTGCTGATCTTAACTGATATGATCTCACTGCAGGCATGTGATTCAAATGTATATAGTAGATTTTTTATTCTGCTTTAATTTGGATTTTTATGATTTTCTATGTGCAGGCATGTTGATAATGATTGGTTTGCTCTACTTGCAAAATAAAAGAAACTTCTAAGCTTGTGAACTTAAAAGTTTAGGGGGAGTAAAAATTAAAAGAGAGAAAATAAACGGAAAATTTTCAAAATGTGAAAAAGAAATCAAAAATAAAGTGCTTTGGATTAAAGGTTGAAGCTAAATATTCAAGCATGTGTGATTTTGATATGTTGCAAAAATAAACCTGAAAATAATTTAAAAGTGAAAAAGCTTCTTGCAAACAAAATGAGATTATTTGAAAATTTTTAAAAGAAAGACTAAAATAACGGGAAATTGTTTGAAAAAAAACCAAAAAAAAATGATTCAAAGTTGATTTTGAAAAAGTGATTGATTGGTGATTAATTTGAAAATTCATGTTCACAAACAAAAATTTTGAATTTCAAATGATGTGTAATTGAGGGTAATTAATGATTTTTTGAGTGATAGTAAAAAATTTGGCTGTGTTGAGATAAAGTACATAAACAGTGCTAATGCGCATAAACAGTGTTCATATGGATGATGTGAAAATTTTCAAAGTGTTAGACTCATGGAAGGTTCTCATGCGCCTGAATAGGTCTGAAAAATCCAAATCAGGAGTATGATGAATTTCAGAAATTTGTGCAAGTGTTGGGCATTTTGCTCTAGTTCATGCGCCTAAACAGTTGTGATATTCTGAAAATGTTCAAGTATTGGGCGTATCAACATATGCTCATGCGCCTGAACAGTCGGACTTTCCAATGTGGTTAGACGTTTGAAAGTGATGATTTCTCCAAGTGTTAGGCGTTTCATCAATTCTCATGCGCCTGAACAGTGCCTATGCGCCTAAACAGTGCTCATGCATCTCATCCAAATATGCCTTCATAGTGCTTATGCGCCTGAAAAGTCGGTGTGAAAAGTAGTCTCATGTGCCTTCACAGTGCTCATGCGCCTAAGGATTTTTACACTTATATATATTTAACACTTGTGTAGTTTTTATTCACTCATTCACAAACTAAAACACTCTGATTCACTCACTCGAATACCCGATACACTCATTCACTCAACTTTCGATTGTTAACAGTTAATCCTTGTGATTTATAGGTATAATCGATGATTCTAAACATCATGTTGATCTTAAAACATCTAATGTCATTACCTATTTTAATCTCTGATTGGGCGTTTGAACTCTATTCAGGCGTTCGAACCCTAGTTATTGGGAAATTTGAAATCTGTGATTCGAAAATGATATGATAACTAAAATTGAACATCAATTGATGATTACTATATGTTTTCGAACAGTTTGTGACAATCAAATCTCATTTCATCAAAATGTGTTCTTGATGATTCTGTGTTCATGCGTTGGTTCTTATGAACAAGAAATGAACAGTCAATTAATAAATTTTTCATCAAAATTGCATGTTAATCATCAAAATTCATCTATTAATCTGATATTGAGAAGATTTTAATTGGTTTAGTGTATTTTAAATGATTTGAACCTTAATCTAAATATACTTTGTTCTTGATAGAGTATGTTTAACACTTAGAAAATTTTAAGTGTAACAGTTGGTTTAAAAAAATTTTAAATGTGCTAATTCTATTAAAATTCAAGCAATGTTCAAATTACATGGTGTATTACTAGATTTAATCATAAATTGAGTTAAATCAAAACTGTAACCAATGTACACTATGTTCATGTAATGGGATGTGCAAACACTTCAAAAAAATTTAAGTGGTTTTGGTTCAAAATTGATAATTCACAATATGATTAAAAGTTTTGCAAATGCTAATGTTATTAACATTCTGTTCTATGTTTGTAGATGGCAAATCTCAAGTTTGAGCCATAGCATAACGTAGCAGCTTATCTTAATGAAGATGTTCGTGAAGCTACTGGTTATGAAGAGATGATTAGATTTTTGTTGAGAACAAAATATGTATATGCCATGTGTTCACAGCCAGTCATATCAAGAAATTTTGGAGTATAGCTGAAATTGCTAGAGATGAAAAAGGAAGGAAAGTTGTTCAAGGTTTTATCACTAATGATCGTATGATTGAGGTCTCAGAGCAGTCAATTCGAGAAGCTCTAAGACTTGGTGATAATGATCCACAAGACTTGGATGAACTCTCTTTCAATGAGTGTAGAGAAACTTTTATAGCTATGGGTCATCCTGATCATTTTCCAAAGAAACAATTCTTCAGAGCAAGAGTTTATAATCATTGGAAACTCTTATGTTACATCTTTCAACATGGTATGTCCAAAAGAAGTGTAGGATGGAATTATTTTCCTATTGATATTGCTTCTCCTATAGTAGCCATTACAACAAATAGAAGATTTAATATGGCAAAGTGGATTAAGAATGGATTTATCTTAAATTTGGAGAAAGGAGTCAGGAACAAATACCTGATGTATCCTAGATTTTTACAACTGATTATCAATGAAGCAAATCCAGATTTTCATGCATATGGAGTAAGTGGTGAAATTTTGATTCTAGAGCATATGTCTGAAACAGTGTATAAAAGACTTGCTATGATTACTGGAGCTCAGATGTACCAATGTTTGATTACATAAGAGCGATAGCAAGAGTTGATGTAAACATAAATGAAGAACATTTTCATTTGATTGATGGCGAACCAATTGATTCCAATGATCTGATTGAAGAAGTTCCTCAAGGATTGTCCGAGTCTGAAGTTGAGGATGATGATGAAGAAAATGAAGATGATAATGAATCTGATGATGAAGAAAGTTCATCTTCAAGTAGTGATGATGATGATAATGATGATGATAACGATGGAGATGATAAAGTTGGTGAAGTTAATGAAGGTGTTAATGAAGATGATGACATTACTGAGGTGAATGAAGATTTTAATGAAGAAAATATTCAACAACAAATGGAATTTGATTTTCCTATTATTGATGTGTTGGAGTCCATTGAGCAAAATAATGTGATTTGTAAGGAATCTTCTCTTGAGATTATTAATGTTGGAACTAGTTCACCTAGTTATGTGATAGAAGAAGGTGAAAGTTCAAAACAAGATGACAAAGTTCATACTGAGGAGTGAACAATGAAATGATAATTGAATCTCTGAAACAAGAGAATTCCCTCCAACTTAAGATAATAGAGAAGCTGATAGATAAGAATGAACAATTGAAAGCAGAATTACTAAAGAAAGACTTGAAAATTACTGAGCTTGAAGAAGATCAAGAAACAAACTTAAAGAACTTTAAGGTTATGCTAAAAGACTATGATTTAATGGAAGAAAAATTCAAGATGTTGAAAGAAGATCATGTTAAGTTGAAAGAAGAGTTTGAAAGTATGAAAGAAATCTTAAGTCCATAATCATAAGACCTAATTGTTGTGTCTGAAGATCAACCAACTGAAGTTGAAAGATTTTCTGAGGCTGATAAAGGAAAAAGAAAGATAGATGATCCTGATGTTCAAACATTGGATGAATCTTCATCTAACCCTCCTTCAAAGATACAAAAGTTTATGTCTAAAAATCTGAGCATAGATGATACTTCCATACAGGCAATTGAAGAAGTTGAAGTTCAAGAGAAAATTAGAGCCTTAGATGATTTGGATCCAGAATTTTCTGACGCCTGGTATGATGAAGTTTTAGAGGAAGAAGATATAGTTAAAGCTGCGTATTCTCCAACTAAAGCTACTGTAGAAGACATTCTGTTAGATATTGATGATAGATTTAACTATCTGATCAAGAAAAAATACAACCGTGTATTTTTGGATGGTCTTACTGTCTCTCAGATAAATGAAGAATATGAAAAATGTATGATTGCAGAATCTATAGCTCCAGTGGATCCAAATGAAATTGTTATTGAACATGGAGAATGGATACCGATGCAAGAAAGCATTAATATTGAAGATCTTTCAGCATTTGAATTACACCATCCTAATCCAGAAAACATGACGACTGTTGAGCTCAGACTATGGTTGCAATCAAGGAATTATCCACGAAAAAGGTTAAATAGATTGCAAGCTGAATCACTAAGAAATTTGGTGAGAAGCTTTCAAGAGACTGAAAAACAAAACAATAGAATGATTTTACTTGATATCGATAATCCCCAATACTTGGAAATTACAAAGAGATCTAAAATTCTGAAGCCTCATGAAATTAGAGAAATGTAATTAGTGAGACAGGGTCACGAAAGAAGAAAGGAATCGATAAGTATGTTCCCAGAAGTTGAGCAACAAGCCTATCAAGTTTCAGTTGATCAAAAACAACTATGGAACAAGGCAAGAACAATAGGTGATCTGGTAAGAAATGTATTGCAAAAAGGCCAATCAATTTCTGAATTGCTAAATGCAATGATTGTGCCCGATAATAAAAAGAATGTTAAGATCGTTGCTTGGAAATACGATGACATTTTTGATGCGTTTTTAATCAAACAAGTAAATGATATTTGTGATGTGTATCATTTTTACTCAAGCATCATAGCATTACCTATTCAAGATCTCAAAGACTTAAACAAATTACCTCTGATTAATCCAACAAAGTCTGCTCGAGGTGAAAATTTTGTGAAACTTCTAAATAGAAGTATTTCCAGAATGGATTCATTTCTCATGACCCGATGTGATCAAGAGGACAAAGAATAATTCAAGTCAATAAAAAGTAAAAGAAAGTTAGCAGATCAACCAGAAGAAGAAGAACAACTTCTAGATGCTTACAGTGATCAATATTTTGAGAAAGTCACAAATCCGGGCTTAAAGGTGATAGACGGAACTCAAACTTCTAAACCGATTTTGAGATGTTTTTATCATGCGGACTCGTTCCATTTGAAGCTCGTTCGTAATTTGGATGACTGGGATGAAGATATGATTTCCTTATTTGGAGTTTTTGAACTCAAACTTTTGCATCCAAGTTATATATCTTTCTTGTCCAATCAAAAATTTGAAAGAGTTGCGTCTGAAGTTGCTGATAACGATAGGAATTACTTTATGAAGATTATCAAAGTGATGAATGCATCAATGGAGAGACTTTTTTTGAGAAAAGCTCTAGCTTTTGCTAATATCATGAAGAGGAACATAAAGTTGATTGATTTTATGAGGATTTAGAGCAAAGGAGAATTGGAAGTGTACTCTCACGATCATCCTAAACCTTTTGAATTTTATGCTAACGTAGACATTGCAGATCTTACAAAAGAAGCTCTGTTAGCAATGGACAAGATGGAAATTAAAACCAACAAGTCAAAGCCGGATCAAGCAATTCTAGCAAAGAAGTTCAAATCAGCAATTAAGAAAGCATTGAAAGAATTAGAGATTTACAAAGAAAAGCCAATGTTCAAGATAAAAGAAGAACCAGAAGAATTTATTGAAGACTGAAGACAATGTAAATCTTAGGGGGAGTATTGTTGAAGCTCTTGGAAGATTAAAATTTTGTCTATTTTGTCTTTTTAACTTTTTTGTCATAGTATAAGGACTTATTTTGTAAATATATGTTCCTTTGTTTCTTGATAGTATAAATAGGATATTTTATGTATTGTGCAGGATAGAGATCAAAGACATCTAAGACATCCAAGATATCTAAGACATCTAAGATCTTAGAGAGAAAAACAGTTAGAACAGAACGAACTGTAACCCTTACACATTGTATCCTGTGCATTTGCTATCATTGAAATCTATGAAATTTTTTGATGTAATTGCATGTGTTTGATTACTTTGTGTTTGAATTGATCATTGCATTATAATATCATCACAGATTCGATCCTTTTGAACCGATCAAAAGTGCATACAACAAATCAGCTTGCTGATTTATTCACTAAAGCCTTTGACTTAGTGAGATTAAACTTTTTAATTGAGTCCTTAGGCATGAGCAACTTAGTTTAGTTTTCATCACAAAGAAAAGCATGTTTTGTCTGTCAAACTCATTATATGAAAAAGCTTAAAACATCTATAAAACATATAAAAATCCAAAAATATTGTCTTGTTAATATTTTTTTCTTCAAAAAGCATTTCATATTCTGGAAATTGATAGTATACTATACCTTTGCTTAGTTTCCTGAATTTTATCACACAATAAAGACCGAACAGATGTGATTTGATATGTGAGTAGGTTCAGCTTCATTGGAAAATAAACAAGTTCATGCATAACATAATGCAAAGGTGACTAATTGTGGACAATTCCATTTTGAGAAACAAGCAAGTAAGTCTTATCCTGCTGTGATCAACTTACTCACCTAAGCACAATATGTTGTGAAACTTTATAACCTCTATCTTTGCACATCATGGACCATTTGTTTTGTGTAAACAAAGACCAGGGTTCATAGGCACCTATGTTTGACGTAAGTAAAGACCTAGTGTCCTGATGCGGATCATCAAAAAGTTCCAAAAAGGAACAACTCTAAAAGAATCAAATGTGATCAATTGTATATTGTCTCAAAGAGCATCAAAAATCATAAGCATTAATAAGATTTCAAAGAAATCTTAAGATAGAGCTTATAACTTAAGGAACATAGTTTTAAGTGTGAAAAAGTGATAAATTGACTCATAAACGGAGGAAAAACTTTAATGTGAATTGAATGTGGAGTCCATATTTGTCTATCTTTAATCCATACCAGAACATGATAAATAGCATGACAAGTTGAAACTATACCCTTGCTTGAATTTATGTGGATCATAATACTTGCAATCAGCACTAGATTTATGTCTACTATCATCAAACAAAAATGTTTCAGGAAGTTGCTTAGTGTCATAGTATGATCCCATTGCATGATGTAAATGTTTGTAAATATATTTAAGTTTCTGCTTATAATCAAAAATACAAAATGATTTTCTTTTTGATGTTTTATTTGCTAATAAGATGGACATCATACTGCTTTTCATGCTATTCTCTTTTTAATTTTTTGATAAATGCATGAGTTCATCATTAATCACAAATTTAGGGGGAGTAGTCATGAACATGAAAATCTGAGTTTATCTTAATTAAATGAAGAAAATTGGAACTTGAGCACTAACTTGGCTGAAGGATATCTGAAGTTTTTAACTAAATCAATCTTGCATATTTGCCATGAAGTAGAGTCAACAAGGTCCAGCAACAAACAACAAATGATCTAATAGCATGTTAGGATCATACAGCAAAAATCATAAGTTTTGGCTTCCGTAAATGTTCTACGGAAGAATTAACCTGTTGATACTGATAAACAGAAAAGTTTGTCTTCCGTAGATGTTATGCCGAAGAATTAACTTGTGGATAACCACAGAAGGTTAATGAGGGTTAAGGGTCCCACAACATTAAATAAAAAGCTTTAAATTGTCCGAGGGAGTATAAATGATAACCTTGGTAGTTGTCTTTTTCATTCACTTTTTCAGACAATTTTCTGACCTAGAAAAACACTCTCAACCTAAAAACGCCTTTCTCCGCCAACGTTCAAATTTTCAAATCCACACAACAATCTACACTAAAATCACCCTATTTTCAGAACAACATCGTCAAAATGGCCAATAGATTTGAAAAAGATCATAATGTTTGTGCCTTTCTTAATCAAGATGATTTAGTATCCGAGGGATTCAGGGATATAATCAACTACTTGAGAAGATCAAGAATATTCTATGCATTATCTACGAATTCAATCATCTATCATTCACATATGATAGATTTCTGGAACATAGCAAGGATTGAGGAGGAGAATGATGAAAAGGTGATCTACGCAACAATAAGGAATGAAGAGTTAAAGGTGGATGAACAAACTATCAGGAGGGTATTACAGTTTGGTGAACAAGAAGAGGGTCACCCAGATGTGTTCGATCATGAATATATTCAAAGAATATTTCATTTGATGGGATATGATGGAGACTATAGAAATGGTGAAATCAAGAAAGGGAGATTGTGCAAACCTTACAGATTTCTGTGTCACACTTACTTGAAGTGTATGTCCAACAAAAAATCTGGGTTGGATAGGTTTTCAAGGCACATTTGATCAGAGATCATAGGTGTGTTTGAAGGGAGAACATATAGCTATGCTAAATACATCCTTGGATGCTTATGTGACCATATAAGGGTGCAAAAAGAAGACAAGATGTACATGTTTCCCATATTTATTCAGCTGATCATCAATGATACACTGCCCAACATTGAAAGAAAAGGTGGAGTCATTGTTCAAGCTCATCTTGGAAGATCTGTGCTAAACAAGATAAGTGGGCAATACCAAGGAGGAGAAATGGAGATGTTCGCTCATGTCACTGATGAGAATGTAGACATTCCCTAAGAACTTCTATACCTTGATCAACAACAACAACAAACACCACTAGCTGAATCACCTGAACCACCACAACAAGAACCCCATCCTCTATCACCAACAACCCTCACCAACCTACCAGAAACACCACCTGTTCACCTCTATTCACCACCCAATGAACACACCCAACCCTTTTCTCCTACACACTCCCAATCATCAATGAATACTGCTACAACTTAAGTATTCTCACTTGATGACATACAACAATCACCACCACATCCATCACCACAACAAGAACCATACTTTCCACCACCAACACCTTTAACAAACTTACCAGAATCACTACCAGCTCAATCGAACTCACCATCCAGTGAGCACACCCAACCTTTCTCCCATTCCCTGTCTCAGTCATCACTCAATACTGCTGCCACAGAACCTATCTCACCCATTCTTTATCAAACTCCTTTTCATCCAATAGCACAACCAACTTCCTCACCCCCATCTACTAAACCCACATCTCCTACTAAAAGCCCAACACTCACTGATATAGTCAACCTTGATGATGATGAGCATGATGTAGTGAAAGATGGTGCTACATAAGAAATCTGTTTAGAAGTTGAAGGGGAGAATACATAGGAAGTTGAACAACATCATGAAGCTTCTTTGATGGAACAACAAGATGAGAGTGATAGTCACTTTGTTGACATCACTGCTTTTGATGAAAATGATCTAAGAGAAGAGGAAATCAATGTAAGCAAAAGTTTTCTTGTTGCTAAATACAACAATCTAATCATCAAAAGTAATCAAAAACTAGAGAAGTTTAGAAAGCTAAAAAAGGAGATGAAAGAGAAAGATGAAACACTTGCATCTCTGGAAGGAACAATTAAGATGCTGAGAGAAGAGATTGAAACAAGCAATGAAGTGATTGATACTATGGATCAGCTTGTAACTGAGTCCTGTGAATCTGCTGAGAAAGAAAAACAAGAGAAGGAGAAAGTCATGGCTGAGCTAAACAATGTAAAGAAAACTATCTTTGAGGAGATAGAAGTTTTAAAGAAGAAGGTGTCTGATCAAGAAGTGGGTAGTCAACAAGAACAGATCAAAGAAGCTGTTAACATTCCCATGATGAAATCAAAAGAACCAACAATCAAGTACAACAGGAAAAGAAAGTATTTGGGAAGAACTCAAGATGAAGCTATAATAATTATGGATACCCCAAAGAAAACCAAAAGCATGTCTCCTGAGCACACACCATCAGCTGATCTTTCCACTCTCAAACTAATTGAAAACATTGAAGAAGAGAGTGAGGCTGAGTGAGAGAACTTAACAAAAGATGATACTCCTAAAGATGCTGAAGAAGCAGGTCTGGTGACTTGCTATCTACTGATGACATTTTTGAGGAAAGAGCACAATCATCCATGTTCATGGATTTAATCAATAATGGCTTTCCATATGACATGGTAGAAAAGATGAACATGACTGAGATGATTCAAGTACTGAAGGAGTTTGATGCTTCTAGATTTGTGCTTCCCGTATGCAACTATGAGACCTTCATAAGGTACCAATCAACTGAGAAGACAAAACATGATTTGGGTCACTGTGACACCAAGAAGCTCACCAAGTATAACATGATTTGTTGGCTGCAAAGTCATAATTATGATTAACATAAACTAAAGGGAAGAACAGTGGGTGAGCTGAGAAACATGATGACCTATGTGATAAAGGTTGAACTGGAGACTGGAGTAAGACAAAACAGGGCCACCCAATCCTCCTTATCATCAACAAACAAAAACATCTCCTGCTATGCCAATTGTGGTTGAAACCAAAGACATGCACAAAGGAAAGGAAAAACTGATCAAAGAACCAAAAGATGTGATTCCTAACAAAATTTGGCCCCTGGGAACAGCAGTGAGGGAAATAACATAATAAAAAACAACTCTGATTCCACTGTTTGATCAGATGACAACACCAAGATCAGCAGCAGACAACAAGATTCTAGCTTGGAAGTTTGATCAAGAGTGGGATTGTGCTACAATTAAAAGGGCATCTGGGATGGTTCAATACTTTCCATGGATGGAGACCCTTTTTACACTCCCAGATGCAGACCTTTCTACTCTACAAAACATCCCAATCATCAACTACCCAATTAGTCCAAGGGAAGAGATTTTTCTGTTCTGATTGCAAAACTAAGAAATAAGTTTAAGGGAGATGTGCTGAAAGAAGCCAAAAGAGAGGATGCAGAACACAAAAGAAGAAAACAAAGATAGAAAAGATCTCATTCTAGTTCTTAAAAACTTGTTGATGATGAATTTCTGAGGAGAATTGGATATGCAGACAAGGCTGATGCATCAATCAAAACAATTGAAGGAAATCTATACTCATATCCTATCACTGAATGGGGATACGTAGAAAGAACAAAAGAGTTGGTGCTACAAAGAACAAACCCACACAAGAAAGCATCAAGCATCAGATTATTTGACCTAATAGAAATAAAACTTCTTCATCCAAGCTACACATCTTATTTGCATGATAAGTATTTTCCTAAGTTGACTGACAAAGTTACTCAAGGTGGCATATGCTTATATGTGCACATCATACAAGTAATAGACAAGCTACATGCCAAAGCATACAAGAGAAGAATATTTAAGGTTGGTCAGCTCATGGGATCTGAAATCCCTTCTATCACTAAGCTTAGAACGTCAGAACAAGATGAATTGGAAGTGGTATCACACAACAGTGTAGTTGCAACACTGACCATGGAAGAAGACATTCTTAGGCTGAATTACAAGACTTTGAAGAAAATGAGCAAAATGAAGATCAAGTATCCATATCAAGATAAAAAAGATGTTGTTAGATACTTCAACACAAGAATTTTGGCAAGAGTCCAAACTGAGAGATTTGAATAGATAATTACAAGAGTCTAAACCTAAGGGGGAGTATTGTTAGGACTAGATATATTGTAGAGATTTAGATGATTAGTGATCTCTTGTAATGAACAAATGTAAATCTCTTTTCTTATGTAATGCAAGATATATATGTTAACCAAATTATTATTTATGTTGATTGTAAGTTTCATTGTAGGAAAACATCATACTTGGTTAATTTGGAAAATTGACACAAGTACAAGAACTATCTGCGGATGAACAAGTTTGTTCTTCCATAGATGTTCTGCGAACATAAAAGAACCAAGTCAAGGAACATGCATCTGTGGATCTCCTGTGGAAGCAGAATCACATCTACTAAAGAACAAGTTTAGAGATCAAGTTGCTGCTACTGCGGAAGAGCTTGCTCCTAAGGATGAAGTTCAAGATTATCAAAGAATCAACTCCTACGAAAGGCTAACTCCTACGGAAGAACAAAATACTTGCATGATCTCCAATCATGCAAGTACAACATATGAAGTCAACAACTCAAGCTGACTAAAGTGATGTCATCAAGTCAACATCTACAAAAGACTTCAATTTAGTCAAAATTGAATATTTCATGTCATGTCATGATTTTTACCTTTTACCCATGTAAAAGTGAATCCCTCTACCTATAAATAGAAGGCATGGGTGCATACTTTAGGGCAACCAAACAACCTAACAACCCAATTAACAAACAATCATCAAATAGCAATAGCTATAGCAAAACACCAAGAACATCAAGAACACCTAGCAATTACCAGATCATCCAAATATCAAAATCAATTATAACCGATTCATTATCAATGGAAATCAGTTGAAGCAAACTTGTTTATCACATTACTTTATCTTGTTTTCCATTTCTATTATCTATTATTCATCAATTTGTGTTCGATTACATTTATCAAACAATTAATTAGACATCGAGTTATGATAATTCCGCGATCATCATTCGTTCAATCAAACTAATAATTCCTGTTTCGATCCTTGGATTCACAATAAAAGGTTGAAAAATGTATGAACTAGCTTTTATTCGTGAAGCCAATCTTCATAATAGATCTAAGGCTAATGAACAAGAAATGGTTATTAGAAATCATAATAGATCATTTACGGGTTCTTTTTCATTAGTCTGAGAAATCTACAGTAATTGTTATGGTTTTTTAAATTTAATGGTACGTTAAAAAGGAACTTGATCGACTATCTTTCTAATATTAAGTTATGTTTTCAGAAATCCTATGTTGAAAGGTTACCCGAGATCTACCTACATTACTAGTGGCTTAGATGGATCAACATTGCAATTACTTGATGTTGGTGTCGTTGTCACTACGAAGCTGGTAGACAATAAATTCGTGTTGGCTCACGTTTATAAACATTAACATAAGTACTTAAACTTATATCTTTAATCACACTAAGATATTCATCACAGTTATATAAGTGTAATCTAATTAGCATGATAGCCTTGCTTCCTTGTTTTAAAACCCAAAAGTCTCAATTTTACTTTTACTTTTATTTTAATTTTGTTTTCAAACACTCTAAGAAAAATTCGGTTACATCAATGCAACTTATCATTTTCCCAAAACAAAACTCGATTTGATATTAAATTATAAAAGTTGTTGAGTAGGCTCGGTGTGTGCATGGATTGATACTCGTTTCTTACCTACACTATATTACCACACAACAGGTATACTTTTCTTTTGTGTGTGTAGTTTAGTAGAAGTAAAAACCATTTAAAACTGAATCTATGTGGAAAAACCTTTATAAAAAGTATACACCTTTCACACTCATCAAGTTTTTAGCGCTCTAGCCAGGGAACACGACAGTTTTGAAAGACAATCTGAATTTTTGACTATGTTGTTTATATCCCGCTAATATTTTCATGTTCAACTTTGTTTTATCATGTTAGTTAGATTTGTTTAAGTTAGTTCGCCTTAATTAGTTATTCAGTTACATTTTCCTGATTCATTCTAAGCCTTAGGTAGTATACGCTTTCTTAAGTTAGTGTATGTCCAACTCATTTGCTTCGACTCTTTCGGAACCCGAATAACTTTTTTGTCAAAGGTTACGCGAAAGACCATGACAAATAGAAACAATCATCGAAGAAGACGTTTTGGAAGGTGCACCATCTGAAAAACACATGGCTAACCAAGACAAGGAAATGATGATGACACACTATGCCACGCCGACAATCGATGGTTATGAGTCTGGCACTGTCCAACCAACAATATCGGCCAATAATTTTGAGATTAATTCTAGTGTTATCCAACTCATAGGAAACTCTGTTCAGTTCCACAGATTACAAGACGAAGATCCTAACACTCACATCTCTCGATTCCTTCGTATCTGTGCAACTTTCAAAATCAGCAACTATTTAGACTATGCAATTAGATAAGAGTTTAACCATTTTCACTTCAAAGCTGAGCTATTGACTGGCTTGATTCGCTTTCGCCTTGTTCCATCACCACGTGGGTGGAAATGGCTGAACAATTCCTTTTGAAATACGTCCCACCCAATCGCACTACAAAACTTAGAAGCAACATCACAAGCTTTCGCTAGGATGATGATGGATCATTACACTCAGCATGGGAGAGATACAAAGGTCTCCTTCGGAGATGCCTACATCACGAACTTGATCTATGGCTGTAGTGTCAAACCTTTTACGATGCAATCAGCGGTGCACACAAACAAGCTGTCGATCAAAGTGCGGGAGGAGATTTCAAAAGTGTCACGCCAATCGAAGTAAACCAAGCCTTAGAGAAAGCAGCTAAGAAGAGCTTTACTTACAATCCCTTAAGAAATTAACCTAGTTACAAAGGCATCCATCAAGTAGTCTCTGAAACCCTAGTTGCAGACCAATTAGAAGACCTAACCAAACGATTCAAACAATTGCAAGCCAAGCTGAAGAAAACTCCAATGCAATGCAACACATGCGGAGATTCTCACAAGACCAATGAATGCCCACAAAGCTTGATGATGGTTAAAGATGTTGATTACATAGGAGGCCTAGGCAATTTTAATAACAACAACTCAAATTGGAGAAGCAATTCGAATTATAGAGAAACTGGCAACAACCAATCATCCTTTGGATACAACCAAAGGCCACCTTACCAACAACAGAAACCACCATACCAAGGTCCAAGTAGCAGTAATGAAGACCATGGAGCATCATCAATGGAAGACTTATTGCAGCAATTGTTAATTACCACACAAACCACAGATGAATACATCCGAAAATCTGATCAAAGAAATGTGGAGAGGTTCTAAAGAAATGAGGTTGACTTCAAAAGCAACAAAGCATCATTGCAAACCATTGAACACCAAGTAGGCCAGATAGCACAATAACTATTTGAGAGACCGCAAGGTGCTTTGCCCAACAACACTATGATAAACCCTAACGCATAAGTGAAAGCCATCACTACAAGGAGTGGCAAACCATTCAAGGTGATGCACCTGCATTACAACCAATCTTGGAAGAAGTTGAAATCAAAACTCCAAGTATTGCAAGTGATGAGCAAAAGCAACCTGTTGTTGTTGAAGAACCAACTAAGAAATATGTACCACCACCGTATGTTCCACCACCTCCATATCCTAGTCATTTGAGACAACAAAGAATGGAGGCACAATATGGAAAGTTCATAGGGTTGTTCAAGAAACTCCACATCAACCTACCATTGGTAGAAGCCTTAGCTCAAATGCCAAATATGCTAAAGTTCTTGAAAGGTGGGTTGTCAAACAAAAAGAAACTGGAAGAGTTATCATACGTCATTCTGAATGAGGAATGCTCTGCAGTTCTTTAAAAAAATCTACCTCAAAAGATGACAGATCTAAGGAGCTTTACCATACCTTGCCTAATAGGAAATCTATCTATTAGTAACGCATTAGCTGACAAGCTGCTAGCACTAACCTTAAGCCTTATGCAGTTTTTGAAAAGTTAAACTTAGGTGAACCTAGACCGACCCGTATGAGCATCAAGTCAGCTGATCGTTCCATTAAATATCTGATGGGCATCGTTGAAAATCTTTTAGTTAGAATGGATAAATTCCTTTCACGTTGATTTTATGATCCGTGACAAGGATGAGGACATGAATGTTCCTCTTATCCTAGGTTGACCTTTCTTAGCAACAGCTTGAGCTCTTCTTGATGTTTACACCGGCAGACTTAAGCTTCGAGTGGATGAGGAGGAAGTAACATTCAACATAGGATGATCCATTAAACATCCTTAACATCATGATGACTCACTCTATTACATTGATGTATGCGATTCAATCATAAGCTGTCATTTAGGGGAAACCATTGAAAATGAAGTTTGCGACACTCAATTAATAGTAGTCTAAACAATCGAACCCATCTGTGAAGATCAAACCATTCAAGAACTAGAAGTTGATGAAACATCATCCTGTCAAGAAGCATTCGAGATCATTGAACAAGAACTAGAAACTAAAGCCAAAACATCTATCGAAGATCCTCCAGTTCTGGAACTCAAAGAACTCCCGTCTCATCTCGAATACACCTTTCTTGAAAACACATCTTAACTCCCTGTCATTATCTCATCCACCATATCAAATGATGAGAAGATCAAGCCGCTCAATGTGCTCAAGGCATATAAACGAGCAAATGCTTGAAAAATCATGGTCATCAAGGGAAACAATCCATTCTTTTACACTCATAAAATTCTAATGGAGGAAAGTTTCAAATCCGTCATTCAGTTGCAAATATGTTTAAATCCAAGCATGCAAGAGGTTGTGAAAAAAGAAGTAATCAAACTGCTAGATACCAGTTTGATTAAACCTTATTTTTGATTCGTCGTGGGTCAGTCCCGTCCAAGTTGTTTTAAAGAAAGAAGGAATGATTGTTGTAACTAGGGGTGTAAATGAGCCAAGCCGGCTCGCAAGCTACTTGGGATCCGCTCGAAAAAAGCTCGAATTGAGCCGAGCTAAAACAAGCTTGAGCCCGAGATCAAGCTCCTATTATGGCTCATTTACTAAACGAGCTCGAGCTCGAGCTTAAGACATTGAGCTCGAGCCAACTCGCGAGCCTAAATGAGATTTTTGTTTTATATAATTTTTTATTTACATATTAAATATATAAAAATATACATTCACATAAATCATATTATTATATATATTATTTTGATAAAACTAATTAAATAAAATATATTATGTTATATATAAAAAGTTTGGTTATTAACTATATAAAAGTGTGATTACAAAAAATAAAAAAATTAATAATTTAACAATAAACGAGCCGAGCCCGAGCTGAGCTCGAGCCTAATAAATTTTTCATTAGCCGAGCTCGAGCTTTAGAAATAAAACTATAAATGAGCCGAGCTTGAGCTCGATCTTACTAAAACTAAAATGAGCCGAGCTCAAGCCTAAGCGAGTTCGGGCTCGGCTCAGCTCATTTGCACCCCTAGTTGTAACCAACGAGAAGAATGAGCTCATTCCGACTCGTATGGCTACATGATGAAGAGTTTGCATCGACTATCGCAAACTCAATGAAGCCACAATGAAAGATCACTTCTCTTTCCAATTTATTGATTAAATGCTTGAATGATTATCTGGGAAAATGTTCTATTATTTCCTCAATGATTTCTCAGGTTATTTCCGAATTCCAATTACTCTCAAAGATCAAGAGAAAATGACATTCACATTCCATATGGCACATTTGCTAATTGGCGAATGCCTTGGATTGTGTAATGCCCCTGCTACATTTCAAATATGCATGATAGCAATCTTTCATGACATGATCGAGCATTCCATGGAAGTTTTCATGGATGGCTTTTCCAACTTTGGAAACTCATTCGAACAATATCTTGAAAATCTGGAAAAGATGTTTGTTAGATGTGAAGATTCTAACCTTGTTACAAATTGGAAAAAGTGCCATTTCATGGTTACGGAAGGAATAGTGTTAGGACACAAAATCTCTCGAAGTAGACTTGAGGTTGATCAAGCTAAATCGACACTATTTTCAAGCTTCCGCATCCTACAACCATGAAAGCAATTAGACACTTCCTAGGTCATGTAGGATTCTATCGACGTTTCATCAAAGATTTCTCCAAAATCCCATGACCAATGACTCAACTTCTTGAGAAAGACGCACAATTCGTATTCTTCGATGAATGCATTAGTTTATTCAATTTGCTAAAGGAGAGATTGGTAAGAACTCCGACCATTATTTCCCTTGATTGCACATTACCATTTGAACTCATGTATGACACAAGCAATTTTGCGGTAGGAGTTGTGTTAGGCCAACGGAAAGACAAGGAATTCCACCCAATTTACTATGCGAGAAAAACCCTAAACGATGCGCAAGAAAACTACACCATGGCCATAAAAGACAAGCAATTCAGCTCATATCTCCTCCTTTCAAAGACAATCACTTACACCAATCATGCAGCCCTTCGTTATCTGTTCAATAAACAAGATGCAAAGCCGAGACTGTTACGCTGGATACTTCTACTTTAAAAGCATGACAATGAAATTCAAGATAAGAAAGGAGCAAAAAAAATTGACGGTCTATCATTTCTCGCGTCTTGAAAATCCAAACCCTTCATAATCTAAGGAATCCAAAATAAACACAAATTTTCCTCATGAATCCTTATGCACATCCAATCCTTAATCGATGAACATCCTTGGTTTTCTGATTTCACGAATTACTTGGTAAGTTTAATTCTCCTCAAAGGAATGGCCTATCAGCAAAAGAAGCAATTCTTCGCTGATATCAAGTATTACTGTTGGGAAGATCCGTATCTGTTAAGAATCGATGTTGACCAACTTACTCGAAAATACGTATACGAAAGTGATGCATAATAGATTTTAAGGCACTATCATGAAGCACTCATAAAGGACACCATGGAGCAACCCTAATGTCCAAGAAAGTATTTGACTTTGAACTCTACTGGCCCATGATCTTTAAAGATGTGCATAACATGGTACGTACCTATGATGCATCTCAAAGAGCAACTAATATCTCAACACGGGATGAAATGCCTCAGAAACCCATTCAAGTATGCGAGGTGTTTGATATATGGGTTATTGATTTCATGGGGCCTTTCCCAGTGTATTTTGGCAATCGTTACATCTTTATAGCAGTCGATTATGTCTCAAAATCGGCTGAAGCCTAAGCCTTACCTACCAAGGATGCAAGAAATGTTGTCAAATATCTCAAAAAACTATTCACTCATATTGGTGCTCCTAAAGCTTTAATTAGTGACCATGGAACACAATTCTGTAACAATTAGCTCGAAAGAGCAATGGCTTATTATGGCGTTCACCATCATTTTGCAACTGTATACCATCCAAATCAAATGGGCAAGTTGAAGTCACTAATCGAGGCATCAAACGAATACTCGAGAAAACCATAGGTCATAACCGTAAGGATTGGTCTATGAAGTTAGATGATGCATTATGGGCTTTTTGAATGGCATATAAGACTCCCATCGTCTGGTTTATGGGAAGTCGTGTCATCTACATGTGGAACTCGAATACAAATCGTATTGGGCACTCAAGGCAGCAAATCCGAATCAACACGCTGCGAGTAAGTATTGACTTTTACAAATCCACAAACTCAAGGAACTAAGAGAACAAGCGTACGAGAATTCTAGGGTTTACAAATAAAAGACAAGGAAATTCCACGATTCATGATTAAAAAACAGTAAACATTTTTGTGTGAGTGAACGTATTTTAGTGTATAATTCTCGTTTACATTTGTTTCATGGAAAGCTGAAATCGCGATGGTCCGGACCTTATATGATTAAAGACGTTTTTCCAAATGGTGCAATCAAAATTGAAAACCATGACGGTTTATGTTTCAGGGTGAATGATCATCATTTGAAACCGTATACCAATGGACCCACCAAGATCTTCTCGAAGGAATTGTACCTCCGCCCCAACGAAGACTAAGTGTGGCGAAGGGTCACGCTGAGGACTCGAAACTGAAACCCGATACCTTTACATTGGTTTTACTTTAAATTTTAACTTTTTGTAGGACTCCTCAAGCCAATCACAGGGTTGTGGTCCATGAAGAACACCCCCGTAACTCTGACAAAAATTTTCCCGTGATCTCCGCTGACGACTCTTGAACGTTGAAGGTTGAATTTATGTCAACTTTTATCAAGCACGGGGTCATGCCTGGCCAAGCACGCTCCTGTGATCATCATTCCCAACCTGTATATATATACCACACTTGGTCCAGGCTTTCATCACACCAAATCCAGCTTGAAAACATCAAAAAGATGAAAGAATCCAGTCATGAAAGCTCAAGCTGGAACCCTACGAACAAACCGCATTCCAAAACACGAGAACTGACAAAGCAAGAATATTTATTTAAGTTACATGAACTAATGAAGCACTTGGCAAACCAACGGCTAGCTGAACTCATCCAGAAAGTTCAAGAGATGGGCGAAGAACTCGTTTCTTTCAATCGTCATCTTTTGTAATTGAGCAACCGCACTTCGCATTATCCCATCATAAACCTTCCACATGAAATGTGTGGAGGCTTCTTCTAGAAGCATTTCATGATGTGTTATGTGCGCCAAAGCACGTTTAAGATTTTAAATTAGCTATTTTAGAATCTCGGTTTTAACGTATCGTGTAACCGTAGGTCATTAGGAAACGTAATTTTCATTTGGCTTGTTTTAATTAACTTTAGGACTATTATAATACCTTTTCTAGTGATTTGAACATGATAAAACTTAACCGGGAAAATTACGCAATGCGCAACGCATAAAAACAAAACAACAAAAAATCTGAAAACCGATATTATAGGGGAAGCACGTCCTCTTGCCTAGGGAGGCATTCTCCCATGACCCACACCCTATGAAACCATCTCACTTTTTTAGTATTTTTTCTTGTTCCCCATCAATCATGCATTCTTTAAATCGAGTTTGAATCAGTAGCATCCCGTATTCACTCCATTTGTCAATATTTTCACCTTTTTCTTTTGTATTTTCAAGAGTTCTTTTATTTTCCTTTCAAGCTTGATTATCCAAGAGGTTAGTGTTACTAATTCCATGATGTAATGATGTTTATTTACATGTAGTTAGGTGATTAAGTCTCTAAATAACCGAAATCCTAGCCATTATATGTGAATCCTTGTAATCAATGTTATATGGAATAAGTAATGCTATAAACCTTCTTATTTGTGTTTTTATTAGTTTATAGTTAGTATGCTAATGATAATGTTTAGTTAGTTTTCTTTCATTTATGTTTTATCTTAGGTTGTTAACTTGATTATCTTCATAAAACCGTGATTGAATCATTGTTAATTACATTCAAGTTACAAGGGTATTATTTGTTAAACAATTGATTTTAACACTTTATATTTTTAGTACCATGAATTATTAACAAGTGATTAAAATGTTACATATGTAACATTTGATTAATCAAGTAAGAAAACGTTAAACTCATAGTTAATCAAAGGTTTACAAACAAAACCACGCATGCTTGAGCCAAAATTTCACACCTCAAAATGTTGACCACACCCCCATGTTCCACTAGACACACCCCCATGTTTAACAACTTCTCCTTGAAAATAAAAATTTTAACTGTTTCAAACATGAATCAAACAAATATGGAATAATATCTCATTAAACTCGTGCTTGTTTACTGTCTTAAGGAAACTATTCTAGAAATTCATTTTGTATAGTTTAACTTATTTGTTTATTAATTTAGGAACATGAATCATCCTTATTTACAATTTAATAGGAGCTGCTAAAGGTGGTGTCGTGACAAGTTACAAAGACTATTACAAAGAGTTGAAAGATCACATCTAGAAGCTGATGAAGACACCATGGCAGCCGTTGGACAATTAGAAAGATACAATGATTTATTGAGTATTCAGTGGAAACGTCTATTTTCATAAAACATACCTTTTGTTTATCAACTAACTCTTGAATTTTTGACATACTTTAAATTCAGCATGAAAGACTCTGACCCGTGGGATGATAAGGTAGTTTCATTTAGACTCGATGGAGGTTGGCGGAAAACATCCATTGCCTTGTTTGGAGTTTATATAAAAATCTATATTTAACAAGAAATGGAAGAAGATGCGATATTAGGAATGCAAGCATGTCACACCTTTCCAAATGAGGAAATTAAAGATGCAAAAAGTGGTGCTATATGAAAGGCATTCTTAGAAAAATTGGAATGGGATCAAAGCGAGGGAGTTGTTCTATGATTGCACGTGGTCAAATCGAGGGAGTTGTTAGTTATGAGACTTGTTTATTTTATATGTATGGTGAATCATCTACCATGCAATGTTGGATCTTTGTTCTGTAATTTGTTTGCTAAGAATGCAACTGCAGGTGCACCAACGCCTATGTCTGGAAGAAGCAAGATTCTAAACTTGTATGAGAGCTATGGATGTAAAATGGAGGGAATTGAATCAGTGATGCTAAGATTGTTGGACTTAAGAATCTATACAAGCATGTACATGGTCACAAACCTACCAAATGGACAATCAAGGTTTATGGACAAAAAGGGACAAATCTAGGATCAAGCGGATCCCGAGGATATCATTATGGACCTCGAATTACCGGCTCGGCAGGAACAAACTGGGGCTTCTAGTTCCCACACTGATAAATTCTTAAGTTTGTTAGACCTTTATAAGGCGATCTAGACCACCAGCAACCATGCCCGGGATCCTTTGAATACGCACAACAAGCATTCAATCGGGTCAAAAATCTGCATTCCCGAGTTGATGATTTGACCAACAACGTCACGTACATCAGGAACCGGATGTATCACGAGGCACAACTGTTTCGTGCCACTCTATCCTTTTAATTTATGTCATTTTATATTTCAAGTGATCCCAAGGATTCTAATAATTCAAGGCGGCTATGGGTACCGACCACAAGTGTTTAATTCATCATTTTTAGGAGAGTTATCTCGTTACCATTTTCTATTATAAATTGTTAATTACATTAAGGACAATGTGAATTTTAAGTGTGGGGATGGATTTATACGAGATATTTTACACACTTGACACTTTTTTTTAAAAATGGTTCAAATTGAAATTTTATAAAAATCACTTAACCTTTAATTTTTATGACAAAACACCAAAAATTTAAACAATTTTTGATAAATCAAGTTATAAATATACATTTTCAGGAAATAAATAAGTAAATACGTGAAACCCAAATAAACATGAAAAATGTTTTTTTGTGATATCCTTTAAAGAAATGATTTATTAGAAATATTTAAAACATGAAAAATAAAATACTTTTACCCAATTCCATCCGTATATGAGTTTATTTTTAGCCTTTAAACAACTTTTGCATTTATGCAATTTTACTTTCATTCTGGATTTAATTGAGGTTTCCTTATGATATGTGTGATTAGAAATTGCTTTGGGTATACATTTCATGACCTTAATTAGTATTTATTGTAGAAAAATGATTTAGGCATTAGAAAACCTAAACATTAAAGCCTCAACCATTTTTCTATTATTTATCCTTACCCGAACGTTAAACCTGGTCAACCCCATTGAGCTTAAACCTTTTTATTTCTCGATCACACGAACCACCAAGTCACTTAACCAAAAAGCCTTCAACAAAACCCGTTTATCATTAAAGACACGTTTTTGACTTATATATATATATATATATATATATATATATATATATATATATGTATATATATATATATGTATATATATATATATATATATATATGTATATATATATATATGTATATATATATATGTATATATATATATATGTATATATATATATGTATATATATATATGTATGTATATATATATATATATATATATATGTATATATATATATATATGTATATATATATATATATATATATGTATATATATATATATATATATATATGTATATATATATATATGTATATATATATATATGTATATATATATATGTATATATATATATATATATATGAAAAAAAGAGAAGAAAAATTTGGTCTTTTTCTAGCAGACCTAAAAGAACTGGAATAGATTCTTTTGATTTTAATTTGCTTTGTTGCCTTCACCACGTAAACCCAGGACTTCCCCCGTAAATCCGTGAACAAATTTTTAAACTCATATTCAATGCAAGAAAGAAATGGCGAAAAAAGAAACAAGTACTGCCATTTTTTGTAATTTCAAAAAGCACTATAAAGAGGCGGGCAAAACGATACGAAAGATGCCTGAATTATGAGAATGGTTCCCACGATGGAAAATGCAAAAAGAACCAAACCGAGTCCCAATACGAATAAAGGGAGCTTATCCGATAGGGAGCTACTAGGTTTGAAGCCGAACGATCCTTGCGAAGGGAGAGTGTATCTATGGGTGAAAGATGTATTAAGGCTTTTGAAAGCAAAGTACAGTCTAAACAATCTTACCTTAAACGAGTCCTGAAGTTTGCATATCCCTTCTAGCTTGAAGTATTGCATAGTAAACTTTTTATTGCTTTCCCTGTAATTTATGTTAGGAAAATAAGCCAAGACCATCGTCTTTAGCATTTAGCCTCTTTTTCAAAATAATCTATACCCGAGCCCGAGCCAAATTATAACTCATCAAAGACCTAATTGCAGGACCGGTTAAGGGATGGTCAATAAAATCAGTCTCACAATGAGGAGGGTGTTAGAACACTTAATAGATCAAATGGAAAACTGTGTTTATATAAATGATACTAAGAACACAAGTAACTAAGACAGAACTAAGAACAAGAACAAACTAATATGGGTTTTCAAGAATGTTGTATATTGTTCTCAAGTTCTTTTACAAGTGTTACAAAGCAAAAAAAGAAATACAAGGACCTGAGATACTTTATACTTCATCCTACAGCTGGCCATACTTTGAAGGCCAGCTGGAAACACTAATCTAGACAACAAGATCAATGTAATGTCAAAAGGCAGATTGCCTTTTGACTAGTGACTATGACATACCATAGCTCACATCCTAATATATTATAAAAGGATAAAAGGTACAAAGTAGGAAGTTACAGACTCAAGACCATAATCTACAGTTTACTAAAGCATGGACCTTTTCACCAACTTGTATAAGTTGGGGAGTCATCAGAGTTGCAGCGGAAAGTAAGTCAACTTTACTGAAAAGTAGACCAGAGAAAGCATGTCCTCTCTGTCTTCAGAAGAAATCAGTCTTCACTTCATTGGCTTCGAAAGAAATTGTCTTTGAAGCTTCGGAAGACTTCATCTTTGGCTTCAGAAGATTTGGTCATTGGCTTCAGAAGATTTTACACTTAGATTAATTTCTGTGATGAGTGTAAAACTTCAGAAGTAACTTTTACCTTGTACATCAGTGCATGCATGCAGGACGCTCCTTGGTTGTTTTGGCTTCTTTGGTTGCATCAGCCTTCTAATATACCCTTACAAACTCCCCCTAGGCTGATGCTACCAAAACAGAGAAGTTATTCAGATGTTGACAGTCCTTATTAGGATTAAGACCATACCTTTCTTTATCATCTGGTAAGGATCCCTCAAACTCTTATAATATCTTCTCATGTCATGGAGATCATGTAGAGGAAGATCAAGCATGTTTTGCTGGAAATAGACATCTTGACCTCCATGATCTCTGATGACATACCATCTGTCTGGATTAGCAGCAAAAGTCCAAGACAAGATGGGTCTTCTAGTTGCAAGAGGCTCTACTTGTGTTGGAGTTGGTTGAGCAGCCTCTTCTTGCACTACCTCAGGATGCTCTGGCTCATCTTAAGGTGTAGAGGTGGATGCCTTGGTCTTCTTCTTGGAAACACTCTTCATGGCCATCCTTTTCCTCCTTTTTGAATTCCTTAACTGAGAGAACTGGTCTTCAGCATCAGGTTGTTCTACTATGTCTGTCTTAGTTGGGTTCTCTTTTCTCATAGGTTCAGAAAGAGAGTGAAGAGGACCTTGCTATGGATCAGAAGATGAAGTTAGCTGAGATACAGCTCTAGGTCCAAGTTGTGTTGTCTTAGGGGGTTTAACCTTGACCTCAACTTCAGGTTGAGCTGTGGTGGAGAATGCAAGTCAACAAGCTCTCCCTTCTTAATCTTCTGCTTGATCACCCTGATGTGCTCATCCATAGTGGATAGAGACATTGGACCAATCCTCCTTCTAAAGAATCCATACAGCGTCAAGAAGCTCATCATCCTTTGTCTATCAGCAGACTTCTTTTGGCTCTTTTGGATGATGGCTCTTGAGTTTCCAGCTTCTTCCTTTAGTTTTTGCTTGGCAGCCTTTTGTTCCTTGATGACTTGTTGCTCCAGCTACTTGAGATACTCAAATTCAACATACTCATATGATAAGGGAAGAAGTGCAGATGCCTGATAGAGACCTATGGCACTCAGGTAGCTAATCATGTTTTGTCTATCCGCTTCCTTGTCTACCTGAGGTGGTTTAGTTGCCACAGCCTCTTTCTCCGGACTTTCCTAAACTGGGGAGAGGGTAGGAGCATGCTTGTAGAGCCTTTTCTGTCTTATTTCTTCCTTGTTCTTAAGGAGCAATGCTGCATCCTTTACATCTTTTCTCTCCTTGGACAACTCCTTGTCAGCCAGTTCATTCAGTTCATCTAAGGGGAGAGAGAGTAGTTCATCCATATTGTCGTTTCTGGTCCCCAAGTAGTTTATCCAAGCTGCCCTTAACTTATCATCCTGAGTATTTGAATTGGGAGCAGGCCTGATGATAGCTTCCATGAAGCCTGGAGACCCTCTTGAACTTTCTCCCCTTAGCTTCCTCTTCTTCTCTCTTTCCTCCTCCTTAATCTCCTTAGAAGTCAGTTTCCTTTTCCCTTTGTCACTCACAGGCCTTGGTGACTCAGGGTGGAGAGAGCTTTGGCCTTTATTACTTGATTCAGCAGTCAGGCTCCAGCCAGAGAGAGGTTGTAAAGCACCTTCACTAGCTGGTGCCTCATTGAGGGTAATGGGTGCTGAAGAAGTTCCTGTCTCTAGGTTCACAGGTTCAATTTCTGGGCCTTCAGTCAAGGCTTCCCATTCGAAGCTAATCTTAGGGTCCACCTCTACATCCAGTTGACCAAAAATCTCACCTGCTAGGCTTTGTCTATATAGTCCTGACCTCAGCTTGAATTCTTCAAACACCCTTTCTTGAATCTTATCTACTAATCTTGCAGCTTGTCTGTTTTGACTTGGGTTGACAAGTAGAAGATCAATCAGATGGATGCTCTCATAAAAGCTCAGGTTGAAAAAGTTGAAAATTTCCTATTGACCCTGAGTTCTAGAGATGACTAGATCTTTTCTATCAGTGTCATACCTCCATCCCATGATTGGATTCTCAAAGTGATAAAATGGGGTAGGCATAGCTCTGGGAATACCCTCCTCAAACAAACTTTGTATGAGTGAGTCCATATCCATGTAGACTTGAGGAGGTTATAGAGTATGGACCATTGCAAGTGAGGGTGGTGAATCCTCAAAGTCCATACTCGGTGAAGAACTCCTAGGTTCTGTGATTGTTTGGACTTTCTCCCCTTTTTGGTAGCATCACCTTCTTGCATAGGTGAGCTTAGGGTTGGGACTATCACATCCACAGGTTCTTATGGACCTGGTTGAGTTCCCCTGAGTGGTCTCTCAACTAACTTGCCCTTAAGATCGGTGAACTCAAGTTACTGGTCATTGACCCTCCTTTGTAAGACAGTCACTTGAGATTCCAGCTGACTTATCTTTGAGATTAATAGGTGCATGCTTTTGTTAGTTTTTGCACCTTTAGTTTTAGACTCCCCTCATCTTCATTAAAAGAATCATGGGAGGATGAGAGAATAGGACCAAGGTCTTCTTCCTCATCACCAACACTTTGTTCTTGGCTGTTGGATTTCCCCTGCACCAAGATAGCTTCAAGTGAAGTGTTAAGAGGCTGGGTTGCCATGGTTGAGGTCTTAATAATGTAATCACTTACTGATGTAAGAGCCTCTTCCATATGGACCTCCTGAATAGGTTCAGGGAGATCCACCTCGGTAGTAAGTGGATGATATGGGCTGGACATGGGAGAAATAGGAGTACTCATCTCTTCTTGAGCAGGGGTGGAGAAGAGAGACTCATGATACTCACTGAAGCCCATGTCTTCATCATCGTAGAAATTAAGGTTTTGGATTGGTTGGTTTAGATCAAGAGGGTGGGGATGGTAACTGTCCCTTGAAGGTTGTTCACTAGAGTTTTGAGACTCTGAGTGAAGGCTTAAGGCTGTGGGGGTTGTGAGCTCATTAGGCTGAGCATGATGAACCTAAACACTGATCATTGGTGAGATGGGAGTGGTTTGCTCCTCAGGAGAAGTTGGAGCTCCAGTGTCCACTTCCTCCTATATGAGTGATGATATATGGGCCTGCACAAATTGAGTAGCATGTGTAGGGGTTTGTTTGGATTTTCTTTGGTAGGTGATGGTTATTTTTGGCTGTATAGGTGGTTGGGAAGTAGAAGGTGTGGGTTCAACACTACCTGGTGCTGCTAGGTTGTCACCTTGAGCAATGAGCTCTAACATTTTTGGAACAAGGGCTGTTTCTACCCTTGAGAAGCTAGCAGTTGATCACTTTCCACCTCTATCTTCATCTCCACAGATGATGCATCAAGCTTCTTAGGGTGTGGCTTGCTCTTGGAACTGGATGGTTTAGGCTGTGTAGCAGTGATACACAGCTGATCAGCCTTCTTCTCTTTGCTGGAATAAGTTGGACATGAGCTAGAACTCCTGGTACTAGAGTTCATACTTGAGTCTTTAGCCTTTACCACTTCAAATCCTGTAGAGATAAACACTTGTTTCTTCTTAGAGTTGAAAGTGGCCTTGATTTCTTAAGCCTTCTTGATTTTTCTCTTTACTTTCCTAATCAAGTTCTTCCTCTTAGACTTGGTAATCCCAGATTCTTTTCTCTCCTTAGAAGAATAATGAACCTTCTTAGGATGATCTTCTTCACTCTTCTCGGAATCATCCTTCACTATCTCCTCTTCATCCTCTTCATGTATGGGGTCTATGACGTGAAGCTCATCTTCACAAATTCCACACCTTGGAGATCTTACAGTAAATAGAGTGTGTAGAGGATCTATCTCAATAGATCCCAGCCCCTTCTTATTCTGATAACAAACTTTTGCATGCAAGGATGAGGATATCATGTTCTTGAAGGTCTCTTCTTCAAGAACACGTTTTTCTGCCCTGGCTTTGCTAACCACAAGCTCAGCCTGGCATTCAGTTAACTTAGTGATGAGATCTTTTATCTGAGTCCTGTAGTTGGTATGTTCATGCTTAAGAGTTGAAATGGTTTTCTCTAAATCTTTTGAGACTTAATTGCTTTTTGAAGAAAATTGTCCTTCAAATACATGTAAGTACTTAGAAGCATATTTAAGCTTCGGAAGGTAAATTCTTATAAGTAGTTATTTGACTTGAAGACATAATGTTCTTCCGAAGACAACTTGAAGTCTTCTATTTTATGTTTGTAATCATTTTCAGCTCTGTTGAAATCAACTTTGAAAATGTTTAAGGACTCAAGATCAGTTCTCACATCTAAGTTATAGGACGTATATCAGTTAACTTTAGCAATACGTTCAGGTGTACAAAGATGTTCCAATACCTTGGCTTCTTCATGATCTGCCATCAGTGCTTGGTTTGGAGATGCATCCTCAACTTGAAAGCTCCAGTCAAAGCCTCCTTCTTCAACAGCAACTGCAGCTTGCTGCTTGGGCTTCTCATTCTGGGGAGCTCCATCAGTGTAGTTTGGTCTAGTTTGTGCTTTCATCAATAGACACCAAGGCTTGTGAAGAGTTTGTCTCTTGGAATGGGCTTCCTTGGTTGTAGCTCTCTCTTGGTGTCTCTAGGAAGGTGATGAAAGGACCCTTTTATGAGTTGTCAAGGTAGCAAATGAGATGATGCTATGGTTCTCTGCAATCCGTTTCAACCACATGAAGGGCTGAACTCTACTAATTTTTGGAGTTACCAGATGGATTTTGCATGTTCATCTCCATCTGGTAGCCATTGAGGATACCATACAACTCAGTGAGGGTAAGGGTCTTGAGGTTCTCAGTCCTCTTAATGACCACACAATAGTGTGTCCATTGTTTGGGAAGAGAGGACATGAACTTTTAAAGTCCAAGCATGGGGCCGTGACTTATTAACCACGCCCCCATGACTTGCCTAAAACATGCCCCCATGCTTAAATTAGCATACCCCCATGATTGGACATCTGACAGGATAAAAGGTACTGTCCCCTAAAAGTAGTCATGGGGCAGTGCCCCATGAGTCACGGGGTCATGACCCACCCCAATCACAAGGCAGTGCCCCATGAGTCACGGGGTTGTGCCCGACACACTCTGAACGTAAGAACCGACCAACTTTCATAAGAATTGTACTATCATGGGCCCGTGCTTAAACATTCCAGAAAGCCTATAAATAGGAGCTCACTTGCAACTTTGAGGGGAGATTTTGGTGGAAGGGTTCCTCAGCTGATTTCACTCGATAATCAAGTATTAAAGACCCTTGGAAGGCTCGGGACGTGCATAGAACACTTGGAAGAAGCTCGGGATTGTCTAAACATCATCCATTATGGATCATCGGTTTGATTGTTTCATTTCACCAATAATTTCATATCTATCTTCTATGTTGTTTGATGTTATGTTCAAGCTCATTATGAGCTAAACTCTCATTATAATCCTAATTGGATGAAACTTATGTAATATGTGATGAAATAATGGTGTGATTTATGTTATGTTGATGTTATGCTATTCTAGGGTAAACTTTTGATGGGTAGTATCGACATTTGAATGTGAAGTTATAAACTTATGGTTTTTAATTATTAATGTTATACAAGGTTGAAAAACGTATGAAGTAGCTTTTATTCACAGTACCAGTCTTCATAACAAATCCATGGATAATGACCTACAAATGGTTATTAGAAATCATATAACTTTAGCTTTTTGATCATTTGCGGGTTCCTTTTTATTAGTCTGAGAAAGTACAGTAATTGTTATGGTTTTCTAAAATTAATGGCATGATAAAAAGAACTTGATCAACTCTCTTTCTAACTTTAAGTTATGTTTTCAGAAATCATATGTTGAAAGGTTACACAAGATCTACTTATATTACTAGCTGCTTGGATGGATCAACATTGTAAGTTAGTCAATGTTGGTGTACTTGTTAATACGGAGTTGGCTGACGAGAAATCTGCGTTTGCTCACGTTTATAAACATTTACATAACTACTTAAACTTATATCTTTAATCACACAATGATATTCATCAAAGTTATATAAGTGTAATCTAATTAGGATGATAGCCTTAATTTTCTATTTTAAAACCCAAAAGTCTCAATTTTACTTTTACTTTTATTTTAATTATTATTTGTAAAAACTCTAAAAAATTTGGTTATATCAATTCAAATTATCATTTTCCCAAAACAAAACCTGATCTAATAGTCAGTTATAAGGGTTGTTGAGTTGGCTCGGTATGTCCGCAGATTGATACTCGGTTCATACCAATACTATATTACCACACGACAGGTACACTTGCCTTTTGTGTGTGTAGTTTAATATAAGTAAAAACCATTTAATACTGAATCTATGCAAAAAAAAACCTTTATAAAAATATACACCTCTCACACCCTTCATGGAACCAGGTGATGTTATTAATGAGATAAAAAGATACCAGGATGCACATTATGTATCACCACCAGAGGCTATGTGACGTATTTTTGCCTTCCCACTTTCTCACATCTATCTCGCAGTCTTGGCCTTACAACTTAATCTCAATAATAATAAGATGGTTAGATTTAATAAGGATGATATCATGTCTAAAATTGTTGATAGGGAAAGAGATAAAAGAACCGTGCTGACCGCGTATTTTGATAAAAATAGATTGGATGTAATGACAAGATGGTATTTATATAAAGATTTCCAAAACACATTACATGTAATTCTACAACACGTTGTTGGAATCATAATGTAGCTAGGTCACAAAGAGGTCATATTGTTTCTAGTAATCTAGCTGAAGGGGAGGAGTACTACTTAAGACTACTTTTGTTAAATATCAAAGGACCTACTTCTTATGATGATCTTTGCATGGTAAATGGTGTTATAGAAAATGATGATAGTTTATCCCAATGTCTCATAGAATCATCATTATTTCAGTTTCCCAACTTTGTTAGAAGGTTATTCACGACAATAATAATAATATGCAAACCTAGTGACATTCGTAGGCTTTGGAATGAACACTTCGATCCACTGTTTGAAGATTATCGGCTGGAATTTCAAAGGGTTCAACATGTTCAAGATATGGTTCTTTCAGACATTAGGGTGTTCTTTCAATCCATGGGTAGGAATATAAGTGATTTTGATCTTCCAAACATAATAGACGAAAACACTAAATCCTCATGTTCTCGTGAGGTACTTGAGGAGTACGAGATAGTTGTGGAGCCTAAACAGTTAAGTGCAAAGGATTACCTTAATTTAGACCAAAAAAGGGTGCTTAATGAGATAATGACACATGTCGATAATGATCGTCCAGGTGTGTTTTTTATAGATGGACCAGGTAAAACTAGTAAAACATTTTTGTACAAAGCATTATTGGCTCAAGTTCATTCACATGGTCGTATCACTCTAGGCACAACTTCTTTAGGTGCGGCTGCTAATAATATGCCAGCTAGTAGAACGGCTCACTCAAGGTTCAAGATTCCAATTTACCTTAATAATAATTTGATGTGCAACATTATAAAACAAAGCAGGGCAGCTGAAATTATTAGGTTATCCAAACTAATCATATGGGATTAGGTGTCATTGGCAAAGCGACATCCAATAGAGGGAGTGGACCAAACATTACGGGATATAATCGGCATCAATCTCCCATTTGGTGGAAAGATAATGGTTATGGGGGTGATTTCAGATAGGTATTACCGGTCATTAAATGCAAAACATAAGCGGTTGCCCATAAACATGAGAGCGTTGAACGAACCCTAGTTTTCTGAGTTTCTTTTAAGAGTCGGTGATGGAACCGAAGAGACTATCAAAGAAAGCTATATAGGCATACCTGTAGACATGTCAATTTGATTCATGGATAAAGAAAACTCTATAACAGAAATGATAAATATTGTGTTTCTGTCGGTTCAGAACAATGTACATTCCTTGGAATATATAATATCTCAAGCAATATTATCCAAAAAAAACGAGAATGTAGACGAGATTAATGATAAGATGATTAAAATCTTTCAAGGAGAGGAAAAGATGTACTACAGTTTTGATGAAGTCAGGGATGACCACCATAACTTTTAGCCAATAGAGTTTTTAAACTCACTAACTGTTAGTGGTCTACCGCCTTATAAACTACATTTAAAATTAAATGTCCCATCATATTGTTAAGGAACATCAATCCATCACATGGTTTATGCAATGGCATAACATTGATATGTAAAGGCTTCCAGCACAATGTTATTAATGTCGAATTAGCTATTGGGCTACATACCGGTAAAGAGTATTTCTGCCAAGAATCCTACTAACTCTTTTAGAAGATGACTTGTTCCCATTGCTAAAAAGAAAACAATTTCCCATTAGACTTAGCTATTCCATGGCAATAAAGAAAGCTCAAAGGAAAACGATTCCAAATGTTGGCGTTTATCTTCCTGATTTTGTATTTTCCCATGGTCAACTTTACGTCATGTTATCAAGGGGTATATCACGGGATAATACCAAGGTGTCAGTACATCCTGAAAAAAACTTCAAGCAATTGGGGGTATACGCCTCGAATGTTATACATCGGAAAGTGTTTCATGATATATAAAATGAGTGTTTACCATACTGTAAGAACATGTTTTCTTAAATATGATGCCTTAACTTCTTATACTGCTAATGAAATTTCACACGATTACATGCTTGCATTTGTAATTATTACGATGATGCATGTTTTTCTTTACGTTTCAAAAATATTAGTTTTATTAACACTAATTTATTCTATATTCATTTCAGATAACATAAAAATCTATTTTGGATGAGCCAAAGATTAATCTGGATGACGTGTCAAGTATGATTTTATCTTTGGAATTTTAGCCTGTTCAACATAGCTACACATAATTATAGTAAAATGATGCTAATTATAAGATTGCATAAAACAATCTAAATATAATTTTCTTATTAGTGACTAAGACTACTCCAACTACCGAGGTGCCGGTCAAAGTTGAAAAGAAAGAGGATATTTGCATGACTAAAGATGTGGCAGATAAACACGATGAAGAATAGTATATTCCTAGGTCCCCTGTGAACAAAGAATGGTGGTCAAACAATATCGATGAGATCATCAATCTCTATCAGGCGTACGATTGATTGCTCTAATCATGCAACTAGCTCAACCTTTATGATTTTACTTTTTAAGCTTTTGTTATTTAAGAATTGAATTCTCGGATCCGTGTGTTACCTTATTTCATATCGTTTTATTTACTTACTTCATAACTTAAATAAACTTTGTTCTCTAACATTATGATTACACTCATCTCAACTATTTCGGACAAAAAGTTTAACTTTCGTTCGTAAGCAATATTATTCGCATACGATTTTTACACACCATGAGAATCGCAATTACGGGCATGCTACTAGTATGTGTGTGTGTGTATACAAAGTATCTCTTTAGGACACACATGTAATTTTACAAAAAATTTAAAACACTTAATATATATAAGCATCTCTCAATGTAATCATTTTTATTTTGGCCCTCATTTAATAAACTTATTTTGAATAGTACATTATTGATGCATATTATTAATGAATTATTTAATAATATAAGATTATTTAATTTACTATTTTAAATATTGTATTATTTAAATACTTTAACTTTACATTTAAACTTATAATCTTATTTAAATACTTAACTATATAATTACTAAATAACTTATAATAATAATAATAATAATAATAATAATAATAATAATAATAATAATAATAATAATAATAATACCTTATTGTGTCGTATCCTAAACTTACAAAAAAAATAGATTACTTTTTAGAAAACCCAATGAATAGTTATTTTTTTGAATGTATAACTTGTAAAAATGAGCATAAAACTCAAAAAGTGTGAGTTTAACAAAACTACCAACCTTGTTTATATTTCCAAATGCATGTCTTTCTTTTTATTTTTAAGTGTTTAATAATATATATGTATATGTACATTGACCGGGTAGAGATCATACCCCACTGCGAAGCGCGAATAACCAACTAGTACATATATAGGGATAAAAGGATTACAAAATTGATATTTTAGGCACAATTTAAGACACTTAGGCATTTAATTTTGATGGAATTCGGGTTTTGGACTTAGAACACATGAACGTAACAACAATGAATTCCCTCAATGATCGATTTCTATCTCTCAAATATAATAACAAGTTGTTATATAATCAATACTCGTTAATCATAGTGCGAAAACCCATGATTAAAGATATGATATCTATGTGTGTTTATAATTATATGTTTGCTAGTGATTGAAAGCTCAGACAAATCATAATAAAATGCTTGTTTGATTTTGTTCAAAAGCTTACAAAGATTAGGGTATTATGCTTTTTATAGCCTATATAGATAGCTATATAAAATTACAAAAATACCTTTATGTAAACTAAAATTACATAAAATCCTAAGTCTAAGTCATCCGCTGTGGATGATTGACTGTTCACTGTGAATGCTAAGTCGTCCGCTGTGGATGTTGAATAAGTTGTCCGCTGTGTCTTGGATGTTGTTCGCTGTGAACACTTGTGTGTTTTTCTTGATCATGTCCGTTGTGGAGTGGTCATCCGCTGTAGACACTTGAACTTTTGACTTGATCATCCGCTGTGGATAGTAATTCATCTACTATTGACACTATCTAAATTTCTTTCATCTACAAACCTAAAAAAGAAACATAAACAATAATTAGTGTATGTTATGAATGTTAATGATGCTAATGTGTTAATTAATGATTGTTTGAATGTTAGAAAATATTATGTTTGATTATGGCAAGCATTATCTTTCAATGCACTTATTGAGTCCAATAACACTCCCCTTAAGGTTGATGTTGCCAATCTTAAATGTTTACGTGTTACTATTATGTTTGTTAGTAATACTGTGTTGTGTTTGATATGGATGATAGCATGATTGACTTATGATGCATGATTGAATGATTTGCATGATTGAATGATTGACTTATGATGTTTGAACGCATGATTGAATGATTGACATAATGTTTAAATGATGTTGCCATCCTTTACCTTTGTTTGCTAGTGAAAATGTGTTTGATTATGTTTAATTTGAATGATTGTATGATTAAATTATTATGAATGATTTGTTGATTGTATGATTAACTGTATGATTAACTAATAATGAATGATTGGTTGATTGTATGTTACATTGTATGATTGATTGATTACATGTATGATTGCTTGTTTGTATGATTAACTGATTACACATGTGTAATCAGATTGCCTTGTATGTTCTGAAACATATATGTTTACTTGTATGGTTTGTTATTGTGTGATTGATGTTATGTTTTATGATTGATGCTCTGATGTGTTTGTTGTCTGCTATATGTGGTTGGATGTTTTGTTTGTTTGTTTGATTAGTAAGATATGTTTGTTTGATTTGTTTGTTACAAACCTTTATGTGTGTGATGGACCAGCTTCATCAACAATCTTTTGCTTTTTAGTTATGGCCTTCAATGACTCTTCAGCATCCTTTTTAATAATTTGATCTTTTTCAGCTTCCTTGACTTGGTCAGTTAGAGGAGTGATCTTCATTGCATTCCGACAGTTTACAATAGTTCAGCAAAATATTGTACTGCATTGTTTTCATCATCATACTAGCACTGGATAGAGAGGTGAACCATTTTTTCTAGGGTTGATAGATCCAAGCTTTGCATATCAATGTTGCTAACCAATATGGTTACAACATGATTCCCCTTAAGAACTTCAAGATTGTTGTTTTCTGAGATTCTCAGACCTGTAATTCCTTCAATGTGTGTTAGTGATTGCTGGTTTGTCTCTAGCCTTTGCTTCAGAGCAGCATTCATATACATTGTGCCTAAAATTCACAGCATATGAATGAAGTAGCAGCAGTCACCCTTGCATAAGACATCTTCTATAGCAAGGAATGATTTGGTCTTCAGAAATGAAACATAGGAGGGATGTAGCAATTTAATCTCCACTGTATCAAAAAGTCTAATGTCAACTACTTCTTTTCCTTCAAGCGTTTTCTCCAATACCACTTCAAAGTGTGTTTCATCATAGTACCACTTGGTAATTGGATGATTGTATTGGTTACCATCAATTTTTTTCATGATTAACTTCAATTCTGATGGTCTCATAAGGTATCCAACTCTTTCCAAAATCTCACAATCAACATGAGTTGATGTTTCTTCACTTTGCTTCTTCTGTTTGCTTGCCAACGGTTGTTATCTTCTTAGTTTGCCCAAGTGAAGTTTATCCTCTCTGTCTGCCTTCTGTCTCATCTCATGATGTTGTCTGTTCATACAAGATCCCATGATGTGATAGAAATCTGCTCCCCTAGGATTATTGGTGTGATTGACCATCCTCAATTACATCAGGTCTAATCTATCTTCATTGCTTAGAGATTTGAGTTAGGATATGTATGATCGGTATTGGACTAAGCCAGATACTCTCTTTATTAGCATTTCATCCGAGATTTCATCATATTTCCATGCAACTATCTTCCTTTCATTAACCGATGCTATTAGTGTTATCCTGTCATACAACTTCATAAAGTTGGGGTTCTCATTTATCATCTCCCTCACCTTATTACCTTCTGTCCAAAGCCTATGTGGCATAAACTATCTGGGTTCTTCAAATGGATGTAGTTCTGGTGAGGCTTGATGATATATTGATAATGATGAAGCTAGATGAGGTCTAAAGATCTGTGGCTTCAATGCACTGGTTAGCATGTTCTTGTAAATTTCTCTAGCCAGATCCTTTATTTGAGATAGAGATTTGCCTGCATATGATCTATAAGGGATCCTTGTATGACTCAACCAGCTTTTAACCTGGGAGTATGTCATTTTAACAATCTGAGGATCCTTTGGCGGATTCCTTTGGAACACTAATTGTTCTTTTATCTTTTTATATCTCTTGTATGTTTGCTCTTTTTCATTCTTCATGACTTCTTTAATGTCTTTAATCAAGTCTTTAACCTCTGAAAGGTTAAGGTGTATGAAAGTGTCATATGGAAAGCCTCTTGATGCTAACTTAATTACCATTAGTGCTTCAGGATCATCAGGGAATAGTTCTTGAATGTTTTGCATCTCAACTTCATCCTGTTCTTCATCTTCTTCTTCAGAATCACTTAGAATGATAATGGGCTATGTTTGCTGGTCTTTTGTTTGGTCAATCTCACCTTCCTCTAACACTGAAGCCTCTGTTTCTTTCTGCCTTGATTCATCTTCATCATTTGGTTTAGCTTTAACCTTGAGAAGTTTGAGTGGTGGAGACTCAGGTTCTTCCAACTCTTGAACCTTCTGTTTTCCTTTCTTCAAAGAAGCCAAATACAGTTTCTTTCTTTTTCCCTCATAAGTTTTCATTTGAGGCTTTGAGGATGACGCCTAATCTTTTGATGTTTCAGTTTGCACCTTCATTGATTCTGCAAACTGTCTTATTAACTCCTTTTGTTTCTCTGACAATAGGTTGACAGGTATGATGCTTGAGTCTTTTGTTTGAGTATCTGGAGTGTGAAAATGTTGTCTAAGAATTAGTGAATAATGTATGTTTTCAAATGGATTAACTTCTCCAAACAGTTCATCCATTTAAAAAGTCTCCTCAGGGTTAATAATGGCCTTTTCAGCTTCCCCTATGCTGGTTTCTTCAGCTTGAGACATGATTTGATCAATAAACTCTTCACTTAGGTCTTGTTCTAGACCTTTTGAATGTTCTTCTTCATTTATTTGAGTGTTTGTATGTTCCAATTCTCTATTCAGCATTTTTATCTCTTCATTTTGAGCATACATCTTCTTCTTCAACTCATCTATCTCAGTATCTTTAGCATCTATCTGCTCAGTCAAATAGGCAACACCTAACCTTGTACTGTTCAAATCTTGATCTTTAGCCTTCACTTCTTCCTTTGATTGTTCTAGTTGTTGTTCTATGAATAAAACTCTTTAATTTATCTTTCAACTTTCTTGCTCTATTATTGGATTTCTCAATCAGTTTATTATACTCAGTGAATAGGAAAACCTTTGAGTATTCAATTTCTTCCTTAGTTGGTATTTCACTTGTCTGTTCTACTGGTTCTAAATGCTCAAGATGAACACTTTGTTTTTCTTGATCATGCTCATGCATTGAAGATGTACCAACTTCTTCTTGATGAGTTGCTTGATCTGCTAGTGATGCATTAATGTCTCTTAGAAGAGATGATAGTTTTTGCTGATTTGAAAAGTGCGGGCTTTGAGGTGAAGAAGGCATGTGATGTTCAACATGAAGTTGTTCTTGTTCTTGCACATCTTCTGGTGCTGTTCTTGTTCAATGATTGGTTCTGGTATGGGTGCATCTTGTTCTTCCTGAATGATTAGTGTAGGTTTGATGATTGGTGCTTGATGAATAATGTTCTAAAACATCATGGTTGGTTTTCCCTGACCTAGAATCCTCAAGAACACTTCAGGGACAGGTATGTCATGATCTATCTTGGCTGCTGGATTTCCCCTGCACACTAACAGCTTCAAAAGAAGTGTTAATAGGCTAGGTTGTCATGGTTGAGGTCTTAATAATGTAATCACTTGCAAAAGTGAGAGCCACTTCCATATGGGCCTCCTAAACATGTTCAGGGAGGTCCACCTCAGTTGTGGGAGGATGATGTGGGCTAGATAAGATAGATTCAGGAGTACTCATCTCTCCTTAACCAGGGGTGGAAAAGAGAGACTCATGGTACTCACTGAAACCCATATCCTCATCATCATATAATTCTAGGTTATGGATTGGTTGGTTGAGATCTACCGACTGGGGATGGTTGCTTTCCCCTGAAGGTTGATCACTAGAGTTTGAGATTTAGAGTGAAAGCTTAAGGCTAGGATAATGAACTCATCAGGCTGAGTATGAGGAACCTCAGCGCTGATCAAAGAAATTATGGGAGTGGTCTGCTCCTTAGGAGAAGTGGGAGCTCTAGTGTACACTTCTTCCAGAGTAGACTGAGCAGGGGATCGCTTGGATTTTCTGGTGTAGGTGATGGTTATTTATGGCTGTATGGGTGGTGTAGATATAGAAGGTGTGGGTTCAACATTGGCTGGTGCTGCCAAGTTGTCACGTAGACCAATGAGCTCTAACATTTTTTGGACCAGGGCTGTTTCTACCCATTAGAAGCCAACAGTGGACTTTCTCATTGTTTTGAAGATACTGGGCTTCATCTATCCCAATTTAAGGATATTACATGTTCCCTTTAACTGTAAGCCCAGTTCTTAGTTAAGAATGTGTTGAACATATCTAGGGAATATATAATACTCTAAAGAGTCCAAGTTGGCAAGAAAGTTTGTATAAACAAACTAGGAGTACTTGAACTTGACCCCTTGACCCATCCTATGGACTATATAGGATAAGTCCTCAAGAATTTGGTCCCAACCTCTATGTTTGTTTGATAGGGAGTCGATTACCACATGGAGGAGGTACTTCCATTGAGAGAAAACCTTACCCTTTTTGAAGGTTCTGACAGAGTAGTCCCCTTCATAGCCCATCTAACGAAATGAGTTGTTTACAACAAATTTTGGGAAGTACAACTCGCCTTCTAAATCATCCAGCCTTAGATGAGAGTTGATGGTGGCTGGAGTGATAAATATTGACTTCCCCTGCACTATGGCAGACAGTGCCTTCTCACTGTCCAAGATGACCTCTTGGCAGGTCCACTGAAACTCTAGGAGTTGATCTTCATATAATGGAGGGTCTATTATGAGGGCGGTGAGGTAGTTTGAGAGAGATAAGAAGCAGTAAACATCTAAGAAACCTGGATCTTTCTAAGATGATAACAAAGCAACCTGATTTGTTGCTTGTGAGATGAATGAAAAAATCTGGTTGGTTTCGGGTATCAGGGTTGGCAATTTTTAGTAGCTTTTAAGTGTAGAAAGGTAAGAATAAAGTCAGTTTGTGGATGAATTTAGGGTTTGAACTTTTGTAGATGCAGAGAAAGGTGAATGAGGGAGAACCGTTGTATGAATATATATATGGTAAGGATTTGAGACAATGTTAATGCAAAATGATAAACTTTAAAATCCGGATGTCGGTCCCGCCTCTGAAAAAGTGCCCAAAAAGTTAGTTTTCTTTGAAGTCTAAAATCTTCTTAAGGTAATTTATTTTCGGATGGTTTGAGGAAAACTTTCGAAGCCAATTTGACTTCGGGAGATATTCCTTAGGTTTTCAAGAATTTGCTTCGGAAGAAAAATACTTAGAGTCTTTTTACTTTTTAGACAAATTTTGCTTCAGAAGATATCAAATATCATAAATTTTATTCAGAGAGAGAATAAAGCTTCCAAGACTTAAGTACTTGGTGACAAATGTAAGCTTCAGAAGATATATCAGAATTTCTTCCGAAGGTAAATTTCTCAGAAGTAGGTATTTGTTTTGAAGACATAATTTTCTTCCGAAGACAACTGGATGTCTTCCGAAGGAAAACATATCTAAAATTCTCAAAATTATAAGGGATATCATTTTAAAATATTCCTTTCAAAGTAAACTGGGCTTATATAGGTAATGATATAGACAAATTAAGACATCTATATTTAAAAATTAATCTTTAATTTTGGTTAAGAAAATCTACTCAAAGTTAATCATCCCAATAGCTGTTACAAGATACTTGAATCTCTGCTCATCAAAAGCTTTTGTGAACAGATCAGCATATTATTCATTTGTGTTAACTTTGACTAGTTTTATCAATCCTCTTTCAAAGTTATCTCTAATCAAATGATACTTGATATTGATGTTCTTTGTCTTTAAGTGATGCATAGGATTCTCTATAATAGAGATAGCACTATTGTTGTCTATGTGGATGGGAGTCTCCTTAAAGTTGAATCCTAGTCCAGCATCTGATTCTGAATCCAAAGCACTTAAGCATAGCAGCCTGCAACAACTATGTATTCAGCTTTAATAGTTGATGCAGACACATAAGATTGTTTCTTACATTGCCATGATACTATCCTTCCACCAAGGAATTGACATCCCCCAGATGTATACTTTGCAGTCATGTTGCAGCCACCATAGTACTATCTGTATAGGCATAAAGATTGAAGTCATAATTCTTTGGATACCAAAGGCCTAGTTTAGGTGCACCTTTGAGATATGTAAGAATCCTTTTGACAACATCTAGGTGTGACATCTTAGGGTTGGCTTGATATGTTGCACAAATACATGCAACAAACATGATATCAGGCCTGCTGGCTGTATGTTACATAAGAGACCCAATCATAGCCTTGTAGAGATGTTCATCAACACACTCCCCCTCAAGATCAGGTCCTATAAAGTGGTTTTTAACTATGGATATCTTAGCAACATTACAACCTGTTGGAAGAAGTTGAAATCAAAACTCCAAGTATTGCAAGTGATGAGCAAAAGCAACCTATTGTTGTTGAAGAACCAACTAAGAAATATGTACCACCACCGTATGTTCCACCACCTCCATATCCTAGTCATTTGAGACAACAAAGAATGGAGGCACAATATGGCAAGTTCATAGGGTTGTTCAAGAAACTCCACATCAACCTACCATTGGTAGAAGCCTTAGCTCAAATGCCAAATATGCTAAAGTTCTTGAAAGGTGGGTTGTCAAACAAAAAGAAACTGGAAGAGTTATCATACGTCATTCTGAATGAGGAATGCTCTGTAGTTCTTTAAAAAAATCTACCTCAAAAGATGACAGATCTAAGGAGCTTTACCATACCTTGCCTAATAGGAAATCTATCTATTAGTAACGCATTAGCTGACAAGCTGCTAGCACTAACCTTAAGCCTTATGCAGTTTTTGAAAAGTTAAACTTAGGTGAACCTAGACCGACCCGTATGAGCATCAAGTCAGCTGATCGTTCCATCAAATATCTGATGGGCATCGTTGAAAATCTTTTAGTTAGAATGGATAAATTCCTTTCACGTTGATTTTATGATCCGTGACAAGGATGAGGACATGAATGTTCCTCTTATCCTAGGTCGACCTTTCTTAGCAACAGCTTGAGCTCTTCTTGATGTTTACACCGGCAGACTTAAGCTTCGAGTGGATGAGGAGGAAGTAACATTCAACATAGGATGATCCATTAAACATCCTTAACATCATGATGACTCACTCTATTACATTGATGTATGCGATTCAATCATAAGCTGTCATTTAGGGGAAACCATTGAAAATGAAGTTTGCGACACTCAATTAATAGTAGTCTAAACAATCGAACCCATCTGTGAAGATCAAACCATTCAAGAACTAGAAGTTGATGAAACATCATCCTGTCAAGAAGCATTCGAGATCATTGAACAAGAACTAGAAACTAAAGCCAAAACATCTATCGAAGATCCTCCAGTTCTGGAACTCAAAGAACTCCCGTCTCATCTCGAATACGCCTTTCTTGAAAACACATCTTAACTCCCTGTCATTATCTCATCCACCATATCAAATGATGAGAAGATCAAGCCGCTCAATGTGCTCAAGGCATATAAACGAGCAAATGCTTGAAAAATCATGGTCATCATGGGAAACAATCCATTCTTTTGCACTCATAAAATTCTAATGGAGGAAAGTTTCAAATCCGTCATTCAGTTGCAAATATGTTTAAATCCAAGCATGCAAGAGGTTGTGAAAAAAGAAGTAATCAAACTGCTAGATGCCAGTTTGATTAAACCTTATTTTTGATTCGTCGTGGGTCAGTCCCGTCCAAGTTGTTTTAAAGAAAGAAGGAATGATTGTTGTAACTAGGGGTGTAAATGAGCCAAGCCGGCTCGCAAGCTACTTGGGATCCGCTCGAAAAAAGCTCGAATTGAGCCGAGCTAAAACAAGCTTGAGCCCGAGATCAAGCTCCCATTATGGCTCATTTACTAAATGAGCTCGAGCCCAAGCTTAAGACATTGAGCTCGAGCCAACTCGCGAGCCTAAATGAGATTTTTGTTTTATATAATTTTTTATTTACATATTAAATATATAAAAATATACATTCACATAAATCATATTATTATATATATTATTTTGATAAAACTAATTAAATAAAATATATTATGTTATATATAAAAAGTTTGGTTATTAACTATATAAAAGTGTGATTACAAAAAATAAAAAAATTAATAATTTAACAATAAACGAGCCGAGCCCGAGCTGAGCTCGAGCCTAATAAATTTTTCATTAGCCGAGCTCGAGCTTTAGAAATAAAACTATAAATGAGCCGAGCTTGAGCTCGATCTTACTAAAACTAAAATGAGCCGAGCTCAAGCCTAAGCGAGTTCGGGCTCGGCTCAGCTCATTTGCACCCCTAGCTGTAACCAACGAGAAGAATGAGCTCATTCCGACTCGTATGGCTACATGATGAAGAGTTTGCAACGACTATCGCAAACTCAATGAAGCCACAATGAAAGATCACTTCTCTTTCCAATTTATTGATTAAATACTTGAATGATTATCTGGGAAAATGTTCTATTATTTCCTCAATGATTTCTCAGGTTATTTCCGAATTCCAATTACTCTCAAAGATCAAGAGAAAATGACATTCACATTCCATATGGCACATTTGCTAATTGGCGAATGCCTTGGATTGTGTAATGCCCCTGCTACATTTCAAATATGCATGATAGCAATCTTTCATGACATGATCGAGCATTCCATGGAAGTTTTCATGGATGGCTTTTCCAACTTTGGAAACTCATTCGAACAATATCTTGAAAATCTGGAAAAGATGTTTGTTAGATGTGAAGATTCTAACCTTGTTACAAATTGGAAAAAGTGCCATTTCATGGTTACGGAAGGAATAGTGTTAGGACACAAAATCTCTCGAAGTAGACTTGAGGTTGATCAAGCTAAATCGACACTATTTTCAAGCTTCCGCATCCTACAACCATGAAAGCAATTAGACACTTCCTAGGTCATGTAGGATTCTATCGACGTTTCATCAAAGATTTCTCCAAAATCCCATGACCAATGACTCAACTTCTTGAGAAAGACGCGCAATTCGTATTCTTCGATGAATGCATTAGTTTATTCAATTTGCTAAAGGAGAGATTGGTAAGAACTCCGACCATTATTTCCCTTGATTGCACATTACCATTTGAACTCATGTATGACACAAGCAATTTTGCGGTAGGAGTTGTGTTAGGCCAACGGAAAGACAAGGAATTCCACCCAATTTACTATGCGAGAAAAACCCTAAACGATGCGCAAGAAAACTACACCATGGCCATAAAAGACAAGCAATTCAGCTCATATCTCCTCCTTTCAAAGACAATCACTTACACCAATCATGCAGCCCTTCGTTATCTGTTCAATAAACAAGATGCAAAGCCGAGACTGTTACGCTGGATACTTCTACTTTAAAAGCATGACAATGAAATTCAAGATAAGAAAGGAGCAAAAAAAATTGACGGTCTATCATTTCTCGCATCTTGAAAATCCAAACCCTTCATAATCTAAGGAATCCAAAATAAACACAAATTTTCCTCAAGAATCCTTATGCACATCCAATCCTTAATCGATGAACATCCTTGGTTTTCTGATTTCACGAATTACTTGGTAAGCTTAATTCTCCTCAAAGGAATGGCCTATCAGCAAAAGAAGCAATTCTTCGCTGATATCAAGTATTACTGTTGGGAAGATCCGTATCTGTTAAGAATCGATGTTGACCAACTTACTCGAAAATACGTATACGAAAGTGATGCATAATAGATTTTAAGGCACTATCATGAAGCACTCATAAAGGACACCATGGAGCTACCCTAATGTCCAAGAAAGTATTTGACTTTGAACTCTACTGGCCCATGATCTTTAAAGATGTGCATAACATGGTACGTACCTATGATGCATCTCAAAGAGCAACTAATATCTCAACACGGGATGAAATGCCTCAGAAACCCATTCAAGTATGCGAGGTGTTTGATATATGGGTTATTGATTTCATGGGGCCTTTCCCAGTGTATTTTGGCAATCGTTACATCTTTATAGCAGTCGATTATGTCTCAAAATCGGCTGAAGCCTAAGCCTTACCTACCAAGGATGCAAGAAATGTTGTCAAATATCTCAAAAAACTATTCACTCATATTGGTGCTCCTAAAGCTTTAATTAGTGACCATGGAACACAATTCTGTAACAATTAGCTCGAAAGAGCAATGGCTTATTATGGCGTTCACCATCATTTTGCAACTGTATACCATCCAAATCAAATGGGCAAGTTGAAGTCACTAATCGAGGCATCAAACGAATACTCGAGAAAACCATAGGTCATAACCGTAAGGATTGGTCTATGAAGTTAGATGATGCATTATGGGCTTTTTGAATGGCATATAAGACTCCCATCGTCTGGTTTATGGGAAGTCGTGTCATCTACATGTGGAACTCGAATACAAATCGTATTGGGCACTCAAGGCAGCAAATCCGAATCAACACGCTGCGAGTAAGTATTGACTTTTACAAATCCACAAACTCAAGGAACTAAGAGAACAAGCGTACGAGAATTCTAGGGTTTACAAATAAAAGACAAGGAAATTCCACGATTCATGATTAAAAAACAGTAAACATTTTTGTGTGAGTGAACGTATTTTAGTGTATAATTCTCGTTTACATTTGTTTCATGGAAAGCTGAAATCGCGATGGTCCGGACCTTATATGATTAAAGACCTTTTTCCAAATGGTGCAATCAAAATTGAAAACCATGACGGTTTATGTTTCAGGGTGAATGATCATCATTTGAAACCGTATACCAATGGACCCACCAAGATCTTCTCGAAGGAATTGTACCTCCGCCCCAACAAAGACTAAGTGTGGCGAAGGGTCACGCTGAGGACTCGAAACTGAAACCCGATACCTTTACATTGGTTTTACTTTAAATTTTAACTTTTTGTAGGACTCCTCAAGCCAATCACAGGGTTGTGGTCCATGAAGAACACCCCCGTAACTCTGACAAAAATTTTCCCATGATCTCCGCTGACGACTCTTGAACGTTGAAGGTTGAATTTATGTCAACTTTTATCAAGCACGGGGTCATGCCTGGCCAAGCACGCTCCTGTGATCATCATTCCCAACTTGTATATATATACCACACTTGGTCCAGGCTTTCATCACACCAAATCCAGCTTGAAAACATCAAAAAGATGAAAGAATCCAGTCATGAAAGCTCAAGCTGGAACCCTACGAACAAACCGCATTCCAAAACACGAGAACTGACAAAGCAAGAATATTTATTTAAGTTACATGAACTAATGAAGCACTTGGCAAACCAACGGCTAGCTGAACTCATCCAGAAAGTTCAAGAGATGGGCGAAGAACTCGTTTCTTTCAATCGTCATCTTTTGTAATTGAGCAACCGCACTTCGCATTATCCCATCATAAACCTTCCACATGAAATGTGTGGAGGCTTCTTCTAGAAGCATTTCATGATGTGTTATGTGCGCCAAAGCACGTTTAAGATTTTAAATTAGCTATTTTAGAATCTCGGTTTTAACGTATCGTGTAACCGTAGGTCATTAGGAAACGTAATTTTCATTTGGCTTGTTTTAATTAACTTTAGGACTATTATAATACCTTTTCTAGTGATTTGAACATGATAAAACTTAACCGGGAAAATTACGCAATACGCAACGCATAAAAACAAAACAACAAAAAATCTGAAAACCGATATTATAGGGGAAGCACGTCCTCTTGCCTAGGGAGGCATTCTCCCATGACCCACACCCTATGAAACCATCTCACTTTTTTAGTATTTTTTCTTGTTCCCCATCAATCATGCATTCTTTAAATCGAGTTTGAATCAGTAGCATCCCGTATTCACTCCATTTGTCAATATTTTCACCTTTTTCTTTTGTATTTTCAAGAGTTCTTTTATTTTCCTTTCAAGCTTGATTATCCAAGAGGTTAGTGTTACTAATTCCATGATGTAATGATGTTTATTTACATGTAGTTAGGTGATTAAGTCTCTAAATAACCGAAATCCTAGCCATTATATGTGAATCCTTGTAATCAATGTTATATGGAATAAGTAATGCTATAAACCTTCTTATTTGTGTTTTTATTAGTTTATAGTTAGTATGCTAATGATAATGTTTAGTTAGTTTTCTTTCATTTATGTTTTATCTTAGGTTGTTAACTTGATTATCTTCATAAAACCGTGATTGAATCATTGTTAATTACATTCAAGTTACAAGGGTATTATTTGTTAAACAATTGATTTTAACACTTTATATTTTTAGTACCATGAATTATTAACAAGTGATTAAAATGTTACATATGTAACATTTGATTAATCAAGTAAGAAAACGTTAAACTCATAGTTAATCAAAGGTTTACAAACAAAACCACGCATGCTTGAGCCAAAATTTCACACCTCAAAATGTTGACCACACCCCCATGTTCCACTAGACACACCCCCATGTTTAACAACTTCTCCTTGAAAATAAAAATTTTAACTGTTTCAAACATGAATCAAACAAATATGGGATAATATCTCATTAAACTCGTGCTTGTTTACTGTCTTAAGGAAACTATTCTAGAAATTCATTTTGTATAGTTTAACTTATTTGTTTATTAATTTAGGAACATGAATCATCCTTATTTACAATTTAATAGGAGCTGCTAAAGGTGGTGTCGTGACAAGTTACAAAGACTATTACAAAGAGTTGAAAGATCACATCTAGAAGCTGATGAAGACACCATGGCAGCCGTTGGACAATTAGAAAGATACAATGATTTATTGAGTATTTAGTGGAAACGTCTATTTTCATAAAACATACCTTTTGTTTATCAACTAACTCTTGAATTTTTGACATACTTTAAATTCAGCATGAAAGACTCTGACCCGTGGGATGATAAGGTAGTTTCATTTAGACTCGATGGAGGTTGGCGGAAAACATCCATTGCCTTGTTTGGAGTTTATATAAAAATCTATATTTAACAAGAAATGGAAGAAGATGCGATATTAGGAATGCAAGCATGTCACACCTTTCCAAATGAGGAAATTAAAGATGCAAAAAGTGGTGCTATATGAAAGGCATTCTTAGAAAAATTGGAATGGGATCAAAGCGAGGGAGTTGTTCTATGATTGCACGTGGTCAAATCGAGGGAGTTGTTAGTTATGAGACTTGTTTATTTTATATGTATGGTGAATCATCTACCATGCAATGTTGGATCTTTGTTCTGTAATTTGTTTGCTAAGAATGCAACTGCAGGTGCACCAACGCCTATGTCTGGAAGAAGCAAGATTCTAAACTTGTATGAGAGCTATGGATGTAAAATGGAGGGAATTGAATCAGTGATGCTAAGATTGTTGGACTTAAGAATCTATACAAGCATGTACATGGTCACAAACCTACCAAATGGACAATCAAGGTTTATGGACAAAAAGGGACAAATCTAGGATCAAGCGGATCCCGAGGATATCATTATGGACCTCGAATTACCGGCTCGGCAGGAACAAACTGGGGCTTCTAGTTCCCACACTGATAAATTCTTAAGTTTGTTAGACCTTTATAAGGCGATCTAGACCACCAGCAACCATGCCCGGGATCCTTTGAATACGCACAACAAGCATTCAATCGGGTCAAAAATCTGCATTCCCGAGTTGATGATTTGACCAACAACGTCACGTACATCAGGAACCGGATGTATCACGAGGCACAACTGTTTCGTGCCACTCTATCCTTTTAATTTATGTCATTTTATATTTCAAGTGATCCCAAGGATTCTAATAATTCAAGGCGGCTATGGGTACCGACCACAAGTGTTTAATTCATCATTTTTAGGAGAGTTATCTCGTTACCATTTTCTATTATAAATTGTTAATTACATTAAGGACAATGTGAATTTTAAGTGTGGGGATGGATTTATACGAGATATTTTACACACTTGACACTTTTTTTTAAAAATGGTTCAAATTGAAATTTTATAAAAATCACTTAACCTTTAATTTTTATGACAAAACACCAAAAATTTAAACAATTTTTGATAAATCAAGTTATAAATATACATTTTCAGGAAATAAATAAGTAAATACGTGAAACCCAAATAAACATGAAAAATGTTTTTTTGTGATATCCTTTAAAGAAATGATTTATTAGAAATATTTAAAACATGAAAAATAAAATACTTTTACCCAATTCCATCCGTATATGAGTTTATTTTTAGCCTTTAAACAACTTTTGCATTTATGCAATTTTACTTTCATTCTGGATTTAATTGAGGTTTCCTTATGATATGTGTGATTAGAAATTGCTTTGGGTATACATTTCATGACCTTAATTAGTATTTATTGTAGAAAAATGATTTAGGCATTAGAAAACCTAAACATTAAAGCCTCAACCATTTTTCTATTATTTATCCTTACCCGAACGTTAAACCTGGTCAACCCCATTGAGCTTAAACCTTTTTATTTCTCGATCACACGAACCACCAAGTCACTTAACCAAAAAGCCTTCAACAAAACCCGTTTATCATTAAAGACACGTTTTTGACTTATATATATATATATATATATATATGTATATATATATATATGTATATATATATATATGTATATATATATATATGTATATGTATATATATATATATGTATATATATATATATATATATATATGTATATATATATATATATATATATGTATATATATATATATATGTATATATATATATATATATATATATGTATATATATATATGTATATATATATATATGTATATATATATATATATATATATATATATGTATATATATATATATATATATATATATATATATATATATATATATGAAAAAAAGAGAAGAAAAATTTGGTCTTTTTCTAGCAGACCTAAAAGAACTGGAATAGATTCTTTTGATTTTAATTTGCTTTGTTGCCTTCACCACGTAAACCCAGGACTTCCCCCGTAAATCCGTGAACAAATTTTTAAACTCATATTCAATGCAAGAAAGAAATGGCGAAAAAAGAAACAAGTACTGCCATTTTTTGTAATTTCAAAAAGCACTATAAAGAGGCGGGCAAAAAGATACGAAAGATGCCTGAATTATGAGAATGGTCCCCACGATGGAAAATGCAAAAAGAACCAAACCGAGTCCCAATACGAATAAAGGGAGCTTATCCGATAGGGAGCTACTAGGTTTGAAGCCGAACGATCCTTGCGAAGGGAGAGTGTTGTGTATCTATGGGTGAAAGATGTACTAAGGCTTTTGAAAGCAAAGTACAGTCTAAACAATCTTACCTTAAACGAGTCCTGAAGTTTGCATATCCCTTCTAGCTTGAAGTATTGCATAGTAAACTTTTTATTGCTTTCCCTGTAATTTATGTTAGGAAAATAAGCCAAGACCATCGTCTTTAGCATTTAGCCTCTTTTTCAAAATAATCTATACCCGAGCCCGAGCCAAATTACAACTCATCAAAGACCTAATTGCAGGACCGGTTAAGGGATGGTCAATAAAATCAGTCTCACAATGAGGAGAGTGTTAGAACACTTAATAGATCAAATGGAAAACTGTGTTTATATAAATGATACTAAGAACACAAGTAACTAAGACAGAACTAAGAACAAGAACAAACTAATATGGGTTTTCAAGAATGTTGTATATTGTTCTCAAGTTCTTTTACAAGTGTTACAAAGCAAAAAAAGAAATACAAGGACCTGAGATACTTTATACTTCATCCTACAGCTGGCCATACTTTGAAGGCCAGCTGGAAACACTAATCTAGACAACAAGATCAATGTAATGTCAAAAGGCAGATTGCCTTTTGACTAGTGACTATGACATACCATAGCTCACATCCTAATATATTATAAAAGGATAAAAGGTACAAAGTAGGAAGTTACAGACTCAAGACCATAATCTACAGTTTACTAAAGCATGGACCTTTTCACCAACTTGTATAAGTTGGGGAGTCATCAGAGTTGCAGCGGAAAGTAAGTCAACTTTACTGAAAAGTAGACCAGAGAAAGCATGTCCTCTCTGTCTTCAGAAGAAATCAGTCTTCACTTCATTGGCTTCGAAAGAAATTGTCTTTGAAGCTTCGGAAGACTTCATCTTTGGCTTCAGAAGATTTGGTCATTGGCTTCAGAAGATTTTACACTTAGATTAATTTCTGTGATGAGTGTAAAACTTCAGAAGTAACTTTTACCTTGTACATCAGTGCATGCATGCAGGACGCTCCTTGGTTGTTTTGGCTTCTTTGGTTGCATCAGCCTTCTAATATACCCTTACAAACTCCCCCTAGGCTGATGCTACCAAAACAGAGAAGTTATTCAGATGTTGACAGTCCTTATTAGGATTAAGACCATACCTTTCTTCATCATCTGGTAAGGATCCCTCAAACTCTTATAATATCTTCTCATGTCATGGAGATCATGTAGAGGAAGATCAAGTATGTTTTGCTGGAAATAGACATCTTGACCTCCATGATCTCTGATGACATACCATCTGTCTGGATTAGCAGCAAAAGTCCAAGACAAGATGGGTCTTCTAGTTGCAAGAGGCTCTACTTGTGTTGGAGTTGGTTGAGCAGCCTCTTCTTGCACTACCTCAGGATGCTCTGGCTCATCTTAAGGTGTAGAGGTGGATGCCTTGGTCTTCTTCTTGGAAACACTCTTCATGGCCATCCTTTTCCTCCTTTTTGAATTCCTTAACTGAGAGAACTGGTCTTCAGCATCAGGTTGTTCTACTGTGTCTGTCTTAGTTGGGTTCTCTTTTCTCATAGGTTCAGAAAGAGAGTGAAGAGGACCTTGCTATGGATCAGAAGATGAAGTTAGCTGAGATACAGCTCTAGGTCCAAGTTGTGTTGTCTTAGGGGGTTTAACCTTGACCTCAACTTCAGGTTGAGCTGTGGTGGAGAATGCAAGTCAACAAGCTCTCCCTTCTTAATCTTCTGCTTGATCACCCTGATGTGCTCATCCATAGTGGATAGAGACATTGGACCAATCCTCCTTCTGAAGAATCCATACAGCGTCAAGAAGCTCATCATCCTTTGTCTATCAGCAGACTTCTTTTGGCTCTTTTGGATGATGGCTCTTGAGTTTCCAGCTTCTTCCTTTAGTTTTTGCTTGGCAGCCTTTTGTTCCTTGATGACTTGTTGCTCCAGCTACTTGAGATACTCAAATTCAACATACTCATATGATAAGGGAAGAAGTGCAGATGCCTGATAGAGACCTATGGCACTCAGGTAGCTAATCATGTTTTGTCTATCCGCTTCCTTGTCTACCTGAGGTGGTTTAGTTGCCACAGCCTCTTTCTCATGACTTTCTTAAACTGGGGAGAGGGTAGGAGCATGCTTGTAGAGCCTTTTCTGTCTTATTTCTTCCTTGTTCTTAAGGAGCAATGCTGCATCCTTTACATCTTTTCTCTCCTTGGACAACTCCTTGTCAGCCAGTTCATTCAGTTCATCTAAGGGGAGAGAGAGTAGTTCATCCATATTGTCGTTTCTGGTCCCCAAGTAGTTTATCCAAGCTGCCCTTAACTTATCATCCTGAGTATTTGAATTGGGAGCAGGCCTGATGATAGCTTCCATGAAGCCTGGAGACCCTCTTGAACTTTCTCCCCTTAGCTTCCTCTTCTTCTCTCTTTCCTCCTCCTTAATCTCCTTAGAAGTCAGTTTCCTTTTCCCTTTGTCACTCACAGGCCTTGGTGACTCAGGGTGGAGAGAGCTTTGGCCTTTATTACTTGATTCAGCAGTCAGGCTCCATCCAGAGAGAGGTTGTAAAGCACCTTCACTAGCTGGTGCCTCATTGAGGGTAATGGGTGCTGAAGAAGTTCCTGTCTCTAGGTTCACAGGTTCAACTTCTGGGCCTTCAGTCAAGGCTTCCCATTCGAAGCTAATCTTAGGGTCCACCTCTACATCCAGTTGACCAAAAATCTCACCTGCTAGGCTTTGTCTATATAGTCCTGACCTCAGCTTGAATTCTTCAAACACCCTTTCTTGAATCTTATCTACTAATCTTGCAGCTTGTCTGTTTTGACTTGGGTTGACAAGTAGAAGATCAATCAGATGGATGCTCTCATAAAAGCTCAGGTTGAAAAAGTTGAAAATTTCCTATTGACCCTGAGTTCTAGAGATGACTAGATCTTTTCTATCAGTGTCATACCTCCATCCCATGATTGGATTCTCAAAGTGATAAAATGGGGTAGGCATAGCTCTGGGAATACCCTCCTCAAACAAACTTTGTATGAGTGAGTCCATATCCATGTAGACTTGAGGAGGTTATAGAGTATGGACCATTGCAAGTGAGGGTGGTGAATCCTCAAAGTCCATACTCGGTGAAGAACTCCTAGGTTCTGTGATTGTTTGGACTTTCTCCCCCTTTTTGGTAGCATCACCTTCTTGCATAGGTGAGCTTAGGGTTGGGACTATCACATCCACAGGTTCTTATGGACCTGGTTGAGTTCCCCTGAGTGGTCTCTCAGCTAACTTGCCCTTAAGATCGGTGAACTCAAGTTACTGGTCATTGACCCTCCTTTGTAAGACAGTCACTTGAGATTCCAGCTGACTTATCTTTGAGATTAATAGGTGCATGCTTTTGTTAGTTTTTGCACCTTTAGTTTTAGACTCCCCTCATCTTCATCAAAAGAATCATGGGAGGATGAGAGAATAGGACCAAGGTCTTCTTCCTCATCACCAACACTTTGTTCTTGGCTGTTGGATTTCCCCTGCACCAAGATAGCTTCAAGTGAAGTGTTAAGAGGCTGGGTTGCCATGGTTGAGGTCTTAATAATGTAATCACTTACTAATGTAAGAGCCTCTTCCATATGGACCTCCTGAATAGGTTCAGGGAGATCCACCTCGGTAGTAAGTGGATGATATGGGCTGGACATGGGAGAAATAGGAGTACTCATCTCTTCTTGAGCAGGGGTGGAGAAGAGAGACTCATGATACTCACTGAAGCCCATGTCTTCATCATCGTAGAAATTAAGGTTTTGGATTGGTTGGTTTAGATCAAGAGGGTGGGGATGGTAACTGTCCCTTGAAGGTTGTTCACTAGAGTTTTGAGACTCTGAGTGAAGGCTTAAGGCTGTGGGGGTTGTGAGCTCATTAGGCTGAGCATGATGAACCTAAACACTGATCATTGGTGAGATGGGAGTGGTTTGCTCCTCAGGAGAAGTTGGAGCTCCAGTGTCCACTTCCTCTATATGAGTGATGATATATGGGCCTGCACAAATTGAGTAGCATGTGTAGGGGTTTGTTTGGATTTTCTTTGGTAGGTGATGGTTATTTTTGGCTGTATAGGTGGTTGGGAAGTAGAAGGTGTGGGTTCAACACTACCTGGTGCTGCTAGGTTGTCACCTTGAGCAATGAGCTCTAACATTTTTGGAACAAGGGCTGTTTCTACCCTTGAGAAGCTAGCAGTTGATCACTTTCCACCTCTATCTTCATCTCCACAGATGATGCATCAAGCTTCTTAGGGTGTGGCTTGCTCTTGGAACTGGATGGTTTAGGCTGTGTAGCAGTGATACACAGCTGATCAGCCTTCTTCTCTTTGCTGGAATGAGTTGGACATGAGCTAGAACTCCTGGTACTAGAGTTCATACTTGAGTCTTTAGCCTTTACCACTTCAAATCCTGTAGAGATAAACACTTGTTTCTTCTTAGAGTTGAAAGTGGCCTTGATTTCTTAAGCCTTCTTGATTTTTCTCTTTACTTTCCTAATCAAGTTCTTCCTCTTAGACTTGGTCATCCCAGATTCTTTTCTTTCCTTAGAAGAATAATGAACCTTCTTAGGATGATCTTCTTCACTCTTCTCGGAATCATCCTTCACTATCTCCTCTTCATCCTCTTCATGTATGGGGTCTATGACGTGAAGCTCATCTTCACAAATTCCACACCTTGGAGATCTTACAGTAAATAGAGTGTGTAGAGGATCTATCTCAATAGATCCCAGCCCCTTCTTATTCTGATAACAAACTTTTGCATGCAAGGATGAGGATATCATGTTCTTGAAGGTTTCTTCTTCAAGAACACGTTTTTCTGCCCTGGCTTTGCTAACCACAAGCTCAGCCTGGCATTCAGTTAACTTAGTGATGAGATCTTTTATCTGAGTCCTGTAGTTGGTATGTTCATGCTTAAGAGTTGAAATGGTTTTCTCTAAATCTTTTGAGACTTAATTGCTTTTTGAAGAAAATTGTCCTTCAAATACATGTAAGTACTTAGAAGCATATTTAAGCTTCGGAAGGTAAATTCTTATAAGTAGTTATTTGACTTGAAGACATAATGTTCTTCCGAAGACAACTTGAAGTCTTCTATTTTATGTTTGTAATCATTTTCAGCTCTGTTGAAATCAACTTTGAAAATGTTTAAGGACTCAAGATCAGTTCTCACATCTAAGTTATAGGACGTATATCAGTTAACTTTAGCAATACGTTCAGGTGTACAAAGATGTTCCAATACCTTGGCTTCTTCATGATCTGCCATCAGTGCTTGGTTTGGAGATGCATCCTCAACTTGAAAGCTCCAGTCAAAGCCTCCTTCTTCAACAGCAACTGCAGCTTGCTACTTGGGCTTCTCATTCTGGGGAGCTCCATCAGTGTAGTTTGGTCTAGTTTGTGCTTTCATCAATAGACACCAAGGCTTGTGAAGAGTTTGTCTCTTGGAATGGGCTTCCTTGGTTGTAGCTCTCTCTTGGTGTCTCTAGGAAGGTGATGAAAGGACCCTTTTATGAGTTGTCAAGGTAGCAAATGAGATGATGCTATGGTTCTCTGCAATCCGTTTCAACCACATGAAGGGCTGAACTCTACTAATTTTTGGAGTTACCAGATGGATTTTGCATGTTCATCTCCATCTGGTAGCCATTGAGGATACCATACAACTCAGTGAGGGTAAGGGTCTTGAGGTTCTCAGTCCTCTTAATGACCACACAATAGTGTGTCCATTGTTTGGGAAGAGAGGACATGAACTTTTAAAGTCCAAGCATGGGGCCGTGACTTATTAACCACGCCCCCATGACTTGCCTAAAACATGCCCCCATGCTTAAATTAGCATACCCCCATGATTGGACATCTGACAGGATAAAAGGTACTGTCCCCTAAAAGTAGTCATGGGGCAGTGCCCCATGAGTCACGGGGTCATGACCCACCCCAATCACAAGGCAGTGCCCCATGAGTCACGGGGTTGTGCCCGACACACTCTGAACGTAAGAACCGACCAACTTTCATAAGAATTGTACTATCATGGGCCCGTGCTTAAACATTCCAGAAAGCCTATAAATAGGAGCTCACTTGCAACTTTGAGGGGAGATTTTGGTGGAAGGGTTCCTCAGCTGATTTCACTCGATAATCAAGTATTAAAGACCCTTGGAAGGCTCGGGACGTGCATAGAACACTTGGAAGAAGCTCGGGATTGTCTAAACATCATCCATTATGGATCATCGGTTTGATTGTTTCATTTCACCAATAATTTCATATCTATCTTCTATGTTGTTTGATGTTATGTTCAAGCTCATTATGAGCTAAACTCTCATTATAATCCTAATTGGATGAAACTTATGTAATATGTGATGAAATAATGGTGTGATTTATGTTATGTTGATGTTATGCTATTCTAGGGTAAACTTTTGATGGGTAGTATCGACATTTGAATGTGAAGTTATAAACTTATGGTTTTTAATTATTAATGTTATACAAGGTTGAAAAACGTATGAAGTAGCTTTTATTCACAGTACCAGTCTTCATAACAAATCCATGGATAATGACCTACAAATGGTTATTAGAAATCATATAACTTTAGCTTTTTGATCATTTGCGGGTTCCTTTTTATTAGTCTGAGAAAGTACAGTAATTGTTATGGTTTTCTAAAATTAATGGCATGATAAAAAGAACTTGATCAACTCTCTTTCTAACTTTAAGTTATGTTTTCAGAAATCATATGTTGAAAGGTTACACAAGATCTACTTATATTACTAGCTGCTTGGATGGATCAACATTGTAAGTTAGTCAATGTTGGTGTACTTGTTAATACGGAGTTGGCTGACGAGAAATCTGCGTTTGCTCACGTTTATAAACATTTACATAACTACTTAAACTTATATCTTTAATCACACAATGATATTCATCAAAGTTATATAAGTGTAATCTAATTAGGATGATAGCCTTAATTTTCTATTTTAAAACCCAAAAGTCTCAATTTTACTTTTACTTTTATTTTAATTATTATTTGTAAAAACTCTAAAAAAATTTGGTTATATCAATTCAAATTATCATTTTCCCAAAACAAAACCTGATCTAATAGTCAGTTATAAGGGTTGTTGAGTTGGCTCGGTATGTCCGCAGATTGATACTCGGTTCATACCAATACTATATTACCACACGACAGGTACACTTGCCTTTTGTGTGTGTAGTTTAATATAAGTAAAAACCATTTAATACTGAATCTATGCAAAAAAAAACCTTTATAAAAATATACACCTCTCACACCCTTCATGGAACCAGGTGATGTTATTAATGAGATAAAAAGATACCAGGATGCACATTATGTATCACCACCAGAGGCTATGTGACGTATTTTTTCCTTCCCACTTTCTCACATCTATCTCGCAGTCTTGGCCTTACAACTTAATCTCAATAATAATAAGATGGTTAGATTTAATAAGGATGATATCATGTCTAAAATTGTTGATAGGGAAAGAGATAAAAGAACCGTGCTGACCGCGTATTTTGATAAAAATAGATTGGATGTAATGACAAGATGGTATTTATATAAAGATTTCCAAAACACATTACATGTAATTCTACAACACGTTGTTGGAATCATAATGTAGCTAGGTCACAAAGAGGTCGTATTGTTTCTAGTAATCTAGCTGAAGGGGAGGAGTACTACTTAAGACTACTTTTGTTAAATATCAAAGGACCTACTTCTTATGATGATCTTTGCATGGTAAATGGTGTTATAGAAAATGATGATAGTTTATCCCAATGTCTCATAGAATCATCATTATTTCAGTTTCCCAACTTTGTTAGAAGGTTATTCAAGACAATAATAATAATATGCAAACCTAGTGACATTCGTAGGCTTTGGAATGAACACTTCGATCCACTGTTTGAAGATTATCGGCTGGAATTTCAAAGGGTTCAACATGTTCAAGATATGGTTCTTTCAGACATTAGGGTGTTCTTTCAATCCATGGGTAGGAATATAAGTGATTTTGATCTTCCAAACATAATAGACGAAAACACTAAATCCTCATGTTCTCGTGAGGTACTTGAGGAGTACGAGATAGTTGTGGAGCCTAAACAGTTAAGTGCAAAGGATTACCTTAATTTAGACCAAAAAAGGGTGCTTAATGAGATAATGACACATGTCGATAATGATCGTCCAGGTGTGTTTTTTATAGATGGACCAGGTAAAACTAGTAAAACATTTTTGTACAAAGCATTATTGGCTCAAGTTCATTCACATGGTCGTATCACTCTAGGCACAACTTCTTTAGGTGCGGCTGCTAATAATATGCCAGCTAGTAGAACGGCTCACTCAAGGTTCAAGATTCCAATTTACCTTAATAATAATTTGATGTGCAACATTATAAAACAAAGCAGGGCAGCTGAAATTATTAGGTTATCCAAACTAATCATATGGGATTAGGTGTCATTGGCAAAGCGACATCCAATAGAGGGAGTGGACCAAACATTACGGGATATAATCGGCATCAATCTCCCATTTGGTGGAAAGATAATGGTTATGGGGGTGATTTCAGATAGGTATTACCGGTCATTAAATGCAAAACATAAGCGGTTGCCCATAAACATGAGAGCGTTGAACGAACCTTAGTTTTCTGAGTTTCTTTTAAGAGTCGGTGATGGAACCGAAGAGACTATCAAAGAAAGCTATATAGGCATACCTGTAGACATGTCAATTTGATTCATGGATAAAGAAAACTCTATAACAGAAATGATAAATATTGTGTTTCTGTCGGTTCAGAACAATGTACATTCCTTGGAATATATAATATCTCAAGCAATATTATCCAAAAAAAACGAGAATGTAGACGAGATTAATGATAAGATGATTAAAATCTTTCAAGGAGAGGAAAAGATGTACTACAGTTTTGATGAAGTCAGGGATGACCACCATAACTTTTAGCCAATAGAGTTTTTAAACTCACTAACTGTTAGTGGTCTACCGCCTTATAAACTACATTTAAAATTAAATGTCCCATCATATTGTTAAGGAACATCAATCCATCACATGGTTTATGCAATGGCATAACATTGATATGTAAAGGCTTCCAGCACAATGTTATTAATGTCGAATTAGCTATTGGGCTACATACCGGTAAAGAGTATTTCTGCCAAGAATCCTACTAACTCTTTTAGAAGATGACTTGTTCCCATTGCTAAAAAGAAAACAATTTCCCATTAGACTTAGCTATTCCATGGCAATAAAGAAAGCTCAAAGGAAAACGATTCCAAATGTTGGCGTTTATCTTCCTGATTTTGTATTTTCCCATGGTCAACTTTACGTCATGTTATCAAGGGGTATATCACGGGATAATACCAAGGTGTCAGTACATCCTGAAAAAAACTTCAAGCAATTGGGGGTATACGCCTCGAATGTTATACATCGGAAAGTGTTTCATGATATATAAAATGAGTGTTTACCATACTGTAAGAACATGTTTTCTTAAATATGATGCCTTAACTTCTTATACTGCTAATGAAATTTCACACGATTACATGCTTGCATTTGTAATTATTACGATGATGCATGTTTTTCTTTACGTTTCAAAAATATTAGTTTTATTAACACTAATTTATTCTATATTCATTTCAGATAACATAAAAATCTATTTTGGATGAGCCAAAGATTAATCTGGATGACGTGTCAAGTATGATTTTATCTTTGGAATTTTAGCCTGTTCAACATAGCTACACATAATTATAGTAAAATGATGCTAATTATAAGATTGCATAAAACAATCTAAATATAATTTTCTTATTAGTGACTAAGACTACTCCAACTATCGAGGTGCCGGTCAAAGTTGAAAAGAAAGAGGATATTTGCATGACTAAAGATGTGGCAGATAAACACGATGAAGAATAGTATATTCCTAGGTCCCCTGTGAACAAAGAATGGTGGTCAAACAATATCGATGAGATCATCAATCTCTATCAGGCGTACGATTGATTGCTCTAATCATGCAACTAGCTCAACCTTTATGATTTTACTTTTTAAGCTTTTGTTATTTAAGAATTGAATTCTCGGATCCGTGTGTTACCTTATTTCATATCGTTTTATTTACTTACTTCATAACTTAAATAAACTTTGTTCTCTAACATTATGATTACACTCATCTCAACTATTTCGAACAAAAAGTTTAACTTTCGTTCGTAAGCAATATTATTCGCATACGATTTTTACACACCATGAGAATCGCAATTACGGGCATGCTACTAGTATGTGTGTGTGTGTATACAAAGTATCTCTTTAGGACACACATGTAATTTTACAAAAATTTAAAACACTTAATATATATAAGCATCTCTCAATGTAATCATTTTTATTTTGGCCCTCATTTAATAAACTTATTTTGAATAGTACATTATTGATGCATATTATTAATGAATTATTTAATAATATAAGATTATTTAATTTACTATATTAAATATTGTATTATTTAAATACTTTAACTTTACATTTAAACTTATAATCTTATTTAAATACTTAACTATATAATTACTAAATAACTTATAATAATAATAATAATAATAATAATAATAATAATAATAATAATAATAATAATAATAATACCTTATTGTGTCGTATCCTAAACTTACAAAAAAAATAGATTACTTTTTAGAAAACCTAATGAATAGTTATTTTTTTGAATGTATAACTTGTAAAAATGAGCATAAAACTCAAAAAGTGTGAGTTTAACAAAACTACCAACCTTGTTTATATTTCCAAATGCATGTCTTTCTTTTTATTTTTAAGTGTTTAATAATATATATGTATATGTACATTGACCGGGTAGAGATCATACCCCACTGCGAAGCGCGAATAACCAACTAGTACATATATAGGGATAAAAGGATTACAAAATTGATATTTTAGGCACAATTTAAGACACTTAGGCATTTAATTTTGATGGAATTCGGGTTTTGGACTTAGAACACATGAACGTAACAACAATGAATTCCCTCAATGATCGATTTCTATCTCTCAAATATAATAACAAGTTGTTATATAATCAATACTCGTTAATCATAGTGCGAAAACCCATGATTAAAGATATGATATCTATGTGTGTTTATAATTATATGTTTGCTAGTGATTGAAAGCTCAGACAAATCATAATAAAATGCTTGTTTGATTTTGTTCAAAAGCTTACAAAGATTAGGGTATTATGCTTTTTATAGCCTATATAGATAGCTATATAAAATTACAAAAATACCTTTATGTAAACTAAAATTACATAAAATCCTAAGTCTAAGTCATCCGCTGTGGATGATTGACTGTTCACTGTGAATGCTAAGTCGTCCGCTGTGGATATTGAATAAGTTGTCCGCTGTGTCTTGGATGTTGTTCGCTGTGAACACTTGTGTGTTTTTCTTGATCATGTCCGTTGTGGAGTGGTCATCCGCTGTAGACACTTGAACTTTTGACTTGATCATCCGCTGTGGATAGTAATTCATCTACTATTGACACTATCTAAATTTCTTTCATCTACAAACCTAAAAAAGAAACATAAACAATAATTAGTGTATGTTATGAATGTTAATGATGCTAATGTGTTAATTAATGATTGTTTGAATGTTAGAAAATATTATGTTTGATTATGGCAAGCATTATCTTTCAATGCACTTATTGAGTCCAATAACACTCCCCTTAAGGTTGATGTTGCCAATCTTAAATGTTTACGTGTTACTATTATGTTTGTTAGTAATACTGTGTTGTGTTTGATATGGATGATAGCATGATTGACTTATGATGCATGATTGAATGATTTGCATGATTGAATGATTGACTTATGATGTTTGAACGCATGATTGAATGATTGACATAATGTTTAAATGATGTTGCCATCCTTTACCTTTGTTTGCTAGTGAAAATGTGTTTGATTATGTTTAATTTGAATGATTGTATGATTAAATTATTATGAATGATTTGTTGATTGTATGATTAACTGTATGATTAACTAATAATGAATGATTGGTTGATTGTATGTTACATTGTATGATTGATTGATTACATGTATGATTGCTTGTTTGTATGATTAACTGATTACACATGTGTAATCAGATTGCCTTGTATGTTCTGAAACATATATGTTTACTTGTATGGTTTGTTATTGTGTGATTGAAGTTATGTTTTATGATTGATGCTCTGATGTGTTTGTTGTCTGCTATATGTGGTTGGATGTTTTGTTTGTTTGTTTGATTAGTAAGATATGTTTGTTTGATTTGTTTGTTACAAACCTTTATGTGTGTGATGGACCAGCTTCATCAACAATCTTTTGCTTTTTAGTTATGGCCTTCAATGACTCTTCAGCATCCTTTTTAATAATTTGATCTTTTTCAGCTTCCTTGACTTGGTCAGTTAGAGGAGTGATCTTCATTGCATTCCGACAGTTTACAATAGTTCAGCAAAATATTGTACTGCATTGTTTTCATCATCATACTAGCACTGGATAGAGAGGTGAACCATTTTTTCTAGGGTTGATAGATCCAAGCTTTGCATATCAATGTTGCTAACCAATATGGTTACAACATGATTCCCCTTAAGAACTTCAAGATTGTTGTTTTCTGAGATTCTCAGACCTGTAATTCCTTCAATGTGTGTTAGTGATTGCTGGTTTGTCTCTAGCCTTTGCTTCAGAGCAGCATTCATATACATTGTGCCTAAAATTCACAGCATATGAATGAAGTAGCAGCAGTCACCCTTGCATAAGACATCTTCTATAGGAAGGAATGATTTGGTCTTCAGAAATGAAACATAGGAGGGATGTAGCAATTTAATCTCCACTGTATCAAAAATTCTAATGTCAACTACTTCTTTTCCTTCAAGCGTTTTCTCCAATACCACTTCAAAGTGTGTTTCATCATAGTACCACTTGGTAATTGGATGATTGTATTGGTTACCATCAATTTTTTTCATGATTAACTTCAATTCTGATGGTCTCATAAGGTATCCAACTCTTTCCAAAATCTCACAATCAACATGAGTTGATGTTTCTTCACTTTGCTTCTTCTGTTTGCTTGCCAACGGTTGTTATCTTCTTAGTTTGCCCAAGTGAAGTTTATCCTCTCTGTCTGCCTTCTGTCTCATCTCATGATGTTGTCTGTTCATACAAGATCCCATGATGTGATAGAAATCTGCTCCCCTAGGATTATTGGTGTGATTGACCATCCTCAATTACATCAGGTCTAATCTATCTTCATTGCTTAGAGATTTGAGTTAGGATATGTATGATCGGTATTGGACTAAGCCAGATACTCTCTTTATTAGCATTTCATCCGAGATTTCATCATATTTCCATGCAACTATCTTCCTTTCATTAACCGATGCTATTAGTGTTATCCTGTCATACAACTTCATAAAGTTGGGGTTCTCATTTATCATCTCCCTCACCTTATTACCTTCTGTCCAAAGCCTATGTGGCATAAACTATCTGGGTTCTTCAAATGGATGTAGTTCTGGTGAGGCTTGATGATATATTGATAATGATGAAGCTAGATGAGGTCTAAAGATCTGTGGCTTCAATGCACTGGTTAGCATGTTCTTGTAAATTTCTCTAGCCAGATCCTTTATTTGAGATAGAGATTTGCCTGCATATGATCTGTAAGGGATCCTTGTATGACTCAACCAGCTTTTAACCTGGGAGTATGTCATTTTAACAATCTGAGGATCCTTTGGCGGATTCCTTTGGAACACTAATTGTTCTTTTATCTTTTTATATCTCTTGTATGTTTGCTCTTTTTCATTCTTCATGACTTCTTTAATGTCTTTAATCAAGTCTTTAACCTCTGAAAGGTTAAGGTGTATGAAAGTGTCATATGGAAAGCCTCTTGATGCTAACTTAATTACCATTAGTGCTTCAGGATCATCAGGGAATAGTTCTTGAATGTTTTGCATCTCAACTTCATCCTGTTCTTCATCTTCTTCTTCAGAATCACTTAGAATGATAATGGGCTATGTTTGCTGGTCTTTTGTTTGGTCAATCTCACCTTCCTCTAACACTGAAGCCTCTGTTTCTTTCTGCCTTGATTCATCTTCATCATTTGGTTTAGCTTTAACCTTGAGAAGTTTGAGTGGTGGAGACTCAGGTTCTTCCAACTCTTGAACCTTCTGTTTTCCTTTCTTCAAAGAAGCCAAATACAGTTTCTTTCTTTTTCCCTCATAAGTTTTCATTTGAGGCTTTGAGGATGACGCCTAATCTTTTGATGTTTCAGTTTGCACCTTCATTGATTCTGCAAACTGTCTTATTAACTCCTTTTGTTTCTCTGACAATAGGTTGACAGGTATGATGCTTGAGTCTTTTGTTTGAGTATCTGGAGTGTGAAAATGTTGTCTAAGAATTAGTGAATAATGTATGTTTTCAAATGGATTAACTTCTCCAAACAGTTCATCCATTTAAAAAGTCTCCTCAGGGTTAATAATGGCCTTTTCAGCTTCCCCTATGCTGGTTTCTTCAGCTTGAGACATGATTTGATCAATAAACTCTTCACTTAGGTCTTGTTCTAGACCTTTTGAATGTTCTTCTTCATTTATTTGAGTGTCTGTATGTTCCAATTCTCTATTCAGCATTTTTATCTCTTCATTTTGAGCATACATCTTCTTCTTCAACTCATCTATCTCAGTATCTTTAGCATCTATCTGCTCAGTCAAATAGGCAACACCTAACCTTGTACTGTTCAAATCTTGATCTTTAGCCTTCACTTCTTCCTTTGATTGTTCTAGTTGTTGTTCTATGAATAAAACTCTTTAATTTATCTTTCAACTTTCTTGCTCTATTATTGGATTTCTCAATCAGTTTATTATACTCAGTGAATAGGAAAACCTTTGAGTATTCAATTTCTTCCTTAGTTGGTATTTCACTTGTCTGTTCTACTGGTTCTAAATGCTCAAGATGAACACTTTGTTTTTCTTGATCATGCTCATGCATTGAAGATGTACCAACTTCTTCTTGATGAGTTGCTTGATCTGCTAGTGATGCATTAATGTCTCTTAGAAGAGATGATAGTTTTTGCTGATTTGAAAAGTGCGGGCTTTGAGGTGAAGAAGGCATGTGATGTTCAACATGAAGTTGTTCTTGTTCTTGCACATCTTCTGGTGCTTGTTCTTGTTCAATGATTGGTTCTGGTATGGGTGCATCTTGTTCTTCCTGAATGATTAGTGTAGGTTGGATGATTGGTGCTTGATGAATAATGTTCTAAAACATCATGGTTGGTTTTCCCTGACCTAGAATCCTCAAGAACACTTCAGGGACAGGTATGTCATGATCTATCTTGGCTGCTGGATTTCCCCTGCACACTAACAGCTTCAAAAGAAGTGTTAATAGGCTAGGTTGTCATGGTTGAGGTCTTAATAATGTAATCACTTGCAAAAGTGAGAGCCACTTCCATATGGGCCTCCTAAACATGTTCAGGGAGGTCCACCTCAGTTGTGGGAGGATGATGTGGGCTAGATAAGATAGATTCAGGAGTACTCATCTCTCCTTAAGCAGGGGTGGAAAAGAGAGACTCATGGTACTCACCGAAACCCATATCCTCATCATCATATAATTCTAGGTTATGGATTGGTTGGTTGAGATCTACCGACTGGGGATGGTTGCTTTCCCCTGAAGGTTGATCACTAGAGTTTGAGATTTAGAGTGAAAGCTTAAGGCTAGGATAATGAACTCATCAGGCTGAGTATGAGGAACCTCAGCGCTGATCAAAGAAATTATGGGAGTGGTCTGCTCCTTAGGAGAAGTGGGAGCTCTAGTGTACACTTCTTCCAGAGTAGACTGAGCAGGGGATCGCTTGGATTTTCTGGTGTAGGTGATGGTTATTTATGGCTGTATGGGTGGTGTAGATATAGAAGGTGTGGGTTCAACATTGGCTGGTGCTGCCAAGTTGTCACGTAGACCAATGAGCTCTAACATTTTTTGGACCAGGGCTGTTTCTACCCATGAGAAGCCAACAGTGGACTTTCTCATTGTTTTGAAGATACTGGGCTTCATCTATCCCAATTTAAGGATATTACATGTTCCCCTTAACTGTAAGCCCAGTTCTTAGTTAAGAATGTGTTGAACATATCTAGGGAATATATAATACTCTAAAGAGTCCAAGTTGGCAAGAAAGTTTGTATAAACAAACTAGGAGTACTTGAACTTGACCCCTTGACCCATCCTATGGACTATATAGGATAAGTCCTCAAGAATTTGGTCCCAACCTCTATGTTTGTTTGATAGGGAGTCGATTACCACATGGAGGAGGTACTTCCATTGAGAGAAAACCTTACCCTTTTTGAAGGTTCTGACAGAGTAGTCCCCTTCATAGCCCATCTAACGAAATGAGTTGTTTACAACAAATTTTGGGAAGTACAACTCGCCTTCTAAATCATCCAGCCTTAGATGAGAGTTGATGGTGGCTGGAGTGATAAATATTGACTTCCCCTGCACTATGGCAGACAGTGCCTTCTCACTGTCCAAGATGACCTCTTGGCAGGTCCACTGAAACTCTAGGAGTTGATCTTCATATAATGGAGGGTCTATTATGAGGGCGGTGAGGTAGTTTGAGAGAGATAAGAAGCAGTAAACATCTAAGAAACCTGGATCTTTCTAAGATGATAACAAAGCAACCTGATTTGTTGCTTGTGAGATGAATGAAAAAATCTGGTTGGTTTCGGGTATCAGGGTTGGCAATTTTTAGTAGCTTTTAAGTGTAGAAAGGTAAGAATAAAGTCAGTTTGTGGATGAATTTAGGGTTTGAACTTTTGTAGATGCAGAGAAAGGTGAATGAGGGAGAACCGTTGTATGAATATATATATGGTAAGGATTTGAGACAATGTTAATGCAAAATGATAAACTTTAAAATCCGGATGTCGGTCCCGCCTCTGAAAAAGTGCCCAAAAAGTTAGTTTTCTTTGAAGTCTAAAATCTTCTTAAGGTAATTTATTTTCGGATGGTTTGAGGAAAACTTTCGAAGCCAATTTGACTTCGGGAGATATTCCTTAGTTTTTCAAGAATTTGCTTCGGAAGAAAAATACTTAGAGTCTTTTTACTTTTTAGACAAATTTTGCTTCAGAAGATATCAAATATCATAAATTTTATTCAGAGAGAGAATAAAGCTTCCAAGACTTAAGTACTTGGTGACAAATGTAAGCTTCAGAAGATATATCAGAATTTCTTCCGAAGGTAAATTTCTCAGAAGTAGGTATTTGTTTTGAAGACATAATTTTCTTCCGAAGACAACTGGATGTCTTCCGAAGGAAAACATATCTAAAATTCTCAAAATTATAAGGGATATCATTTTAAAATATTCCTTTCAAAGTAAACTGGGCTTATATAGGTAATGATATAGACAAATTAAGACATCTATATTTAAAAATTAATCTTTAATTTTGGTTAAGAAAATCTACTCAAAGTTAATCATCCCAATAGCTGTTACAAGATACTTGAATCTCTGCTCATCAAAAGCTTTTGTGAACAGATCAGCATATTATTCATTTGTGTTAACTTTGACTAGTTTTATCAATCCTCTTTCAAAGTTATCTCTAATCAAATGATACTTGATATTGATGTTCTTTGTCTTTAAGTGATGCATAGGATTCTCTATAATAGAGATAGCACTATTGTTGTCTATGTGGATGGGAGTCTCCTTAAAGTTGAATCCTAGTCCAGCATCTGATTCTGAATCCAAAGCACTTAAGCATAGCAGCCTGCAACAACTATGTATTCAGCTTTAATAGTTGATGCAGACACATAAGATTGTTTCTTACATTGCCATGATACTATCCTTCCACCAAGGAATTGACATCCCCCAGATGTATACTTTGCAGTCATGTTGCAGCCACCATAGTACTATCTGTATAGGCATAAAGATTGAAGTCATAATTCTTTGGATACCAAAGGCCTAGTTTAGGAGCACCTTTGAGATATGTAAGAATCCTTTTGACAACATCTAGGTGTGACATCTTAGGGTTGGCTTGATATGTTGCACAAATACATGCAACAAACATGATATCAGGCCTGCTGGCTGTGTGTTACATAAGATACCCAATCATAGCCTTGTAGAGATGTTCATCAACACACTCCCCCTCAAGATCAGGTCCTATAAAGTGGTTTTTAGCTATGGATATCTTAGCAACATTACACTTAGTCTGATGAAATCTAGTAAGTATGTCTTGCACCTACTTTGAATAATTTATGAGTATGCCATTGTCAACCTGCTTCACTTGAATTCCTAGAAAGAAATTGAGTTCCCCTATGGCACTCATTTCAAATCTATTCTTCATCAGCTTCTCAAAGTTCTTGTAGTGCTTCTGATTAGTTGACCCAAAGATGATGTTATCTACATAAACTTAAACCAACATCAAGTCATTTCCTTTTCCTTTAATAAAGAGTGTTCTATCAATAGTACCTATCTTATATCCATGCTGACAGAGGTACTGTGATAGTGTCTCATATCACTTCCTTGGAGCCTGATGCAGCCTATAAAGAGCTTTTCAAGCTTGCAGACATAATTAGGATGATCTAGGTCTGCAAAGCCAGGTGGTTATTTGACATACACTTCCTTATCAATCACCCCATATAAGAAGGCACACTTGGCATCAAGTTGGTAGACCTTAAAATCCTTGGATGCAGCAAAAGCAATGAATATCCTAATAGCTTCAAGTCTTGTTACAGGAGAAAAAACATATATGTAGTCAATCCCTTCTTCTTGTGTGTTCCCTTAAACAACTAGTCGTGCCTTGTTCTTGATGACAAGTCCTCTATCATCTTTTTTATTCCTGAAAACCAACTTGGTACTATAGTAGTCTTCCCTTGAGAAAGAGGACATAGGTTCCAAACCTTTTGACTTTTAAATTTTAGCAGCTTCTACTGTATTGCTTCAACCCAACTTCCATCCTTAAGAGCCTTATCAATCTTCTTAGGCTCAATCTGGGACAAGAAACAAGAGTGAAGACAAATATTTTTTTCATGGGTTTGTCATTTTGTTCTCACCCTGTCTCAAGTTAAGGAATCATAGTAAGTTGTTTGGACAGATCTAAATTGGTAAAATTAAGATCTGGTGATTGAGAATCATCCACCACATCAACACAGTTATCAAGAGAAACTTGATCTAATGAGTGTGTCACATCATTGATGTTGTCTTCTATGGAATGATTATCAGCATCAAGAAATTCTTGATCACTATCAACACCTCCACCTCCCACTACATTAGAAATTCCTTCATTTGAGTTCTGTGCCTCTGTGCTGGAATTTATAGAAACCTCAGACATATCAGCTGAAGATTTTGTAATGGTGTACTGACAGGATTTCCAACTACAGGGCTAGTTACCACTGGAGGTTAAGTAGTTTGAACACTTGGTCTTCTTAGCTCAAATCTTGGATCAGAATCTCCTATTGATAAGATACCTGTAGATCCTGAAACATTCTCACAAGATTTGTTAAAACAGTTAGTAACTAAATCAAGATCAAACAGCCAATCAGGACCAGAACCTTTCACACTGGGTGTGTGCTCAGTGAAGGTCACATTGGCTGACTCCTCAACTACTCTAGTTCCAAGATTGTATACTCTATAAGCCTTATCTTAGGAAGAGTATCTAATACAACGTCCAGCATCTAATTTCTTAGCAAATTTGGCTATTGGATCTTTGGTATTCAAGACGGTGAATGGACATCAAAATGACCTAAAGAAACCAATGAAAGTCTTTTTTTGTGCCACAATTCATAAGAAGTCTTACCATGAGTCTTGACTACTAAAGCTCTATTTTGCACATAGCAGGTAGTGTTAACTACCTCTGCCCAAAAGGTGATGGGCAGTTTAGAGTAAGATAACATGATTCTTGCAGCTTCAATAAGTGTCTTGTTTCTCCCCTTAGCAACACCATTTTGCTGAGGAGTCCTAGGAGCACTGTATTGTCTTGTAATACCTTTCTCATCACAAAATATCTCAAGGATTTGTTTCTTGAATTCAGTTCCTTGATCACATCTTACGATTTTGACCTTGTGATCATATTGATTCTTAATTTTTTACAATGAAGCTTTTCAAGATCTCAGGAGTCTCATCATTAGCTCTATGGAAGAAGACGCAAGTGTATCTTGTGAAGTCAACTGTGATCACCAAACAATATGAGGTCCTTCCTAGACTCATTACACTTGTGGGACCAAAGAAATCCACATGTTATAAGTGTAGGGGAGTAGTGATGAAGTTCATTTCCTTTGGCTTGTGAGACATTTTGTGTTGCTTCCCTTTTGGCATGCAACACAATGGTCATCACTTGTGAACTCTTTCTTTGGTATTCTAGTTACCAAATCATTCTTAATTAATTTATTCATGTTTTTAAAGTTTACATAGCACATTCATTTATGCCAGAGGAAAGACTCATCACTATTTACTTTAGATAGAAAGTAAGAAACCTCCCCTGATGGGGATGTTCCTGCAAATCCATCTTGTACATGTTCCCTTTACTAGGGGCTCTAAGTAGCATATTCTCTTGAGGAATGACCACCCCGGGCTTGAGAACAATGCACTCATGCTCAGTAAAGAGCATGTTATGTCTCTGATCATAAAATTAGGATACACTCAAGAGATTATACCCAAGCTCCTTAATAAAATTTTCCTTCTCAATGCTGAACTTACCATTTGTGACCTTACCCCTTCCAGTAATGTAACCACCTGATTCTCCTCCAAAAGCAACTAGCCCTCCTTCAATTCTTTCAATATTCTAAAGCAAAGACCCATTGCCTGTCATGTGGCAAAAACAGCCATTGTTAATGATCCATACATTTCCTTTGGTCTTTAGGTGTTCCTTCATACAAAGAGATAGTTAATTACATTTGGAAACCTAAGCCTTATTTGTCCTGGGCTTGTCAAAGTGAACTGAAGATAATGCAATCGTAATTGATCCTATATGCAAGCTCTAAGGATCATTTGGTATTATTGATAAAGAACTTTCAGTCATATGGCCTTCCTTCATCTTCCACACCATCTTTGGAAGACTAGACTTGGCCCTCAATACTTCGGAAGTTTTGATGTCTTCAAAAGTTTTAGAGACTGGACCTTCGAAAGCTTTTGCATCCACTGTAACAGACTTCAGTACTTCGGAATCATTCCTTTCTTTCAAGACTAAATTTTCATCCGAAGGTAAGTTTTTACATATCTTCTTCTTCACTTTAGAGCTTTCAAAAGGAAGAGGTTTTCCTTCCAACGCTATATTCTTCTTCTTCTTCTCAGAATCATTTTTCTTGGTCATGTGCATAGTATCTTTAGGATTGTAGATGTAATCCTTGGCAAAGTGAGAAGTACTACCACACATGATGCATTCATTTGGCATGCTTTTGAGAGTCTTCTTTTGAGTAGGAGGATGAGCTTGATCACTTTCCACTTCCTTCTTCATCTTCTCAGATGATGCAGCAGTCTTTTTAAGGTGAGGCTTGCTCTTGGAACTGGATGGTTCAGGCTATGCAGTAGTGGTGCACATTTGATCAACCTTCTTCTCCTGACTAGGATGATTTGGACATGAACTATGACTCCTTATACTAGAGTCCAAGGTTGAGTCTTCAGTCTTCACCACTTTAAATCCGAAAGAAATGAAAACTTGCTTTTTCTTGGAGTTGAAAGTGGCCTTGATCTCTTGGGCTTTCTTTGATATTCTTTTAGCTGCCCTTATCAAGTTCTTCCTTGCAGACTTGGTAATCCCTGGTTCCTTCTTCTCTCCAAGAGAATAGTGACCTTTCTTAGGATAACCCTTGTCACTCACTTTAGGTTTATCCTTCACTATCTCATCTACATCTTCATCCTTCTCTTGGATAGGGTTAATAGATGGCAGCTCATCTTGACAAGTTTCACACCTTGGAGATCTTATAGATAATAGTGTTTGTAGAGGAGCTATCTCACTTGATCCTAGTCCCTGCCTGTTCTGATAACAAATCTTTGTATGCAAGGATGAGGATATGATGTTATTGAAGGTTCACTCTTCAAGAACACATTTTTATGCCTTGGCTTTGCTGATCACAAGCTCAGCCTGGCATTCAATTAACTTGGTTATGAGATCTTTGATTTGAGTCCTGTAGTTTGAATGCTCATGCTTAAGAGTACAAATGGTTTTCTATAAATCTTCAATGTTAAGTTTACAATCATTTTCTGCTCTTTTAAATTCAGCTTTTAAAATGTTCATGGACTCAAGATCAAATCTCACTTCTAAGCTGTAGGACCTATACATATTAACTTTAGCAATGCATTCAGGAGTATAAAAATGTTCTAATACCTTGGCTTCTTCATGATCAACCATATGTACTTGGTTTGGAGAAGCATCTTCTACCTAAAAGCTCCAGTCAAAGCCTCCTTCTTCAACAGCAACAGCAGCATGTTGTTTTGGTTGGCTTAGCTTCTTAGTTCTGGGATCTGCATCAGTGTAGCTTGGTTTGGATTATGCTTGGCCACCATTTGTCCTTGGTGCCTTGCACTCTCTAGCAAAGTGTCACATTTAGTTACATTTGTAACACTTCACCTTGCTTTTATCCATGCTAAACTTTCCACTGGCCACATTGCTTGGGAACTTCCTTCTTGTTCTTTTGTAGAACTTCTTTGCTCTATGAGTGAGAAGAGCCATCTGCTGGACTATCTCCATGTACTCCAGGTTATTTGGATGGATGCAATCTAAGTCTTCAAGAGTGAAGAGAAAGTTTCCATAGCTTTCATCAGTAGACACAAAGGCTTGAGCAGAGCTTGTCTCTTGGAATGGGCTTCCTTAGATGTAGCTCTCCCTTGGTGTCTCAGGGAAGGCGTTGAAAGGACCCTTTTGTGACTTGTCAGGGTAGCAAATAAGATGATATTGTGGTTCTCTACTATCTTTTTCAACCACATAAAGGGTTGAACTCTACTGATTGTTAGAAGAGTTGCTTGATGGACTTTACATGTTCATCTCCATCTGGTAGCCACTAAGGATACCATACAGCTCTATGAGAGTAAGGCTAGAGAGGTTTTCAATTCTCTTAATGGCCACACAGTAGTGAATCCATTATCTGGGAAGAGGGAACATGAACTTCCTAACAATGTCCCTATTCTCAAGTTTTACTCCAACATCCATTAGATTATCCATAATTTCAACATACCTGAAGTATTGTTGAGTCATGGTTTCACCTTTCTTGTAGGTGAAGTTCTCAAACTACTACTTCATGAGGTCTTTCTTGTTCTCCTTGGCTTCCTCAGACCCCTCATACATAAGCTTAAGAGTATCCCAGAGCTGCTTAGCAGTTTTGTACTTCTTGAAGCCTCTATAGATAGAGTTTGGAAGAGCAGTTTGGAGAGCGGTCATGGCTTTTTGATGTACATCAATTTTCTTCTAGTCTTCCTCAGAGTAGTCAGTCATTGCCTTTGGAATAATCCCACCTCCAGCACTAGCTGAAGAGGTGCTTGGGATGTGAGGTCCTTCAGTAACAGATCTCCACATCCTGCTATCTTGAGACTTGATGAACCCTTCCATACGTTGGCACCAAGTATCAAAGTCATCAGGAGTGATTAGTGGAGAATTTTTCATGGTACCAGTTTCCATATCAGCCTTAGAGATAGCTGCTATTTAAGTTGGTAAGTGTTTTATGAAACTAAAGAGATCTAAGATGGTGAGATCTTACAATCAAGAGCCTCGAATGCTCTGATACCAGTTTCAGGACCTTTGAATGGTGGTCAATGCAATAGTTTCACAATGTTTGGAGAGTGTTGGAACACTTAACAGATCAAATAAGGAACCGGTTTTATGATGAAACAAAGAATACAAGTAAAGAACAAGAACAAGATAGTATGGTTTTTAAGAATGTTGTATATTGCTCTCAAGTTCAAAGAAAGTGTTACAAAGCATATCTAAAAATACAAGTACTTGAGATACTTTATACTACATCCTATAGTCGGCCATACTTTAAAGGCCAGCTGGAAACACTAATATTGACAACAAGATCAATGTAGATTCAAAAGGCAGATTGCCTTTTGACTAGTGAATAATACATGCCATAGCTCACATCCTAATATACTACAAAAAGGATAAAAGTACAAGAATAGAAAGTTACAGACAAAAGACCTTAATCTATAGTTTAACAAAAGTAAGGACTTTTCACCAACTCATAAAAGTTGGCGAGTCTTCAGAGATGGCAGTGAAAAATGGTTCAGCTTTTGTCAAAAGATGATTTAGAAAAAGCATGTCTTCTCTGTCTTTGGAAGAAATCAGTCTTTGGCTTCGGAAGACTTTGTCTTTCAAGCTTCGGAAGACTTCATCTTTGGCTTTGGAAGATGTGGTCTTATGGCTTCGGAAGATTTTATACTTAGTATAATTCACTGAGTTGTATCAAATCTTTTGAAGTAACTTACTTGTACTTCACATGTGCATGTTGAAAGCTCTTTGGTTTCATCAGCCTCTAATTATGATCCTTACACTATCATGTTTTCTTCTTTTTTTATGAGCTTGTTTGTGGTTTTTGTAAGCCTCATGGGCTAAACACTCTTTATCACTTAGATTAGACGAAGCTTAGCATGCTTTGACATTTGACATGTTACTTTTGGTGATGATTAGGTCAATGTTTACTACAAGGCTATGAATGTTATTCAATGATTGTGTATGCTTGTTGAAATTGATGAAATGATGAATCTTTTCGGTGTTATAATCACATAGTATTGGAAAACTTTGTGTTTTAGAACATATGTTAATGAAATGCATACATTAATATATGGATTATGGCATTTGACTAGGAATGCTGAATGATGGTTAATTATTTGTTCAAGTTGAACAAGTGTGCATCCAAATACATATGTTTGTGAAACCATTGTGTTTGTTATGAATATCTCTTAACATCATGTATGTGTAACCATATAAAATATGCATACTTATGATTCGTGTATTCATGTTAGGACATTTAGAAATTGAAGGATTTACATAGCTATTGTTACATTACGCAAATTGAGGTGGTTACCATGTGTTTATGTAAGGCCCTGATCCCAGAAATCCCCACAGTTGGTCATTCATAGCACCATCCATATTAAAATGCATTAAAATAAGAAAACATTACAGCGGAATAATTTAACAAAAACCATTTCATGCATTTATGATAATTTTGCCAAGAAATACATCATTGTTACAAGGTTCAAAATTTAACATTTTACAAGACCAAAACATCATTTCTGCATAAACATGGATGCCAGTCTTTATTTGCCAAGTAGCTCCAACCTTGTGCTATCTCTAGCAACTTTATTACCCACCAACTGATATGCATAAAAAGTCAGCGTTGCTGAGTGAGTTCTAGTTTTTATAGTATATAGAAAATATACATTTTGAAAGCTTCTTTTAGTGATCACCCATCATTATACGTAACAGTCAAATCGACTGATAACATTCTTTAAAGCATTCTTTAACTTTCTTTCTTTATTATCTTTCTTTTTCACTAACTATGATTGCATAAAGCAAGAGCCTACATCATATGGTTGGCAAGAAATACCGAACCCCTGCTAGTACACATTTATTATGGTAGCTAACCCCTGACGGTTGACCCATACTGCTAGGCACGAAGCCTGCTCATGAATACAGGTCCTATTAATTCATTCATTGGTCAATCACAAGGATTGGACCCTAGATGTGCATCCTCATGGGCTAGCACATCAGTTGTGCTAACGACAAAAAGGTTATGCACCTCCATTCAATTTTATTGCAAGGCTTTTTATTTATCATAAGGGCTCGGCGGTAACATTCATTAGGTTTCACTATCTCACTTTTATTCTTTTATGTCCATTTGATTATGAATAATACTTTTAAGATATCCATATGTCATTATAATCACATAACATGAAATATTAATTATTTATAATAGTAGCCCATGAAAAGAATAAAACATTAAACAAACAAAATCTCCCATTAAAACATAAGTACTAATCACTTAAATTCTATTCCCAAAATTTCAGGATAAACCTAAGGGTTCACAACACATGAAGAGGGTTCTACAGCGGATAAACAAGTCCACAACAGACAACCAATTTCCACAGCGGATGAACAAGTCCACAACGGATGAACAAGTTTCACTAAGGCATGCAACGGTTGTATAAGGTATACTAAGGCATGCAACGGAAGTCTAAGTTTCACAGCATATGACTTCTTAACACAAGTGTCCACAGCGGACAGTCCATGTCCACAGTGGACAACCTAAATTACTAAGTGTCCATAGCGGATTGTCATTTAAACACTTATAACCTGCTTATGCGAATTCTAGTTCCATACAACACCTTAAATATATACTTAGCATAGAACTATCAGATTCACACACTTAGCACATAACAAACAACAATTATCATCATAGAAATCTTTAAAACATACATCTTTCGTAAAAAGTCATCTTTAACTATGAAAGGCATAGTTTTGTCAAGTAACATCATTTTTAATACACATATCAGCCCCAGACAAGTAGAAAACATGTAAAACATGGGATCCAGAACTCACCTTAACCAACTTTCGAGCAAATCACTACAAACCTGAGAGCAACTTGGAGTTCTAACACCTAAACACACGTAAACATACAACTTAACACATAGAAACATGTAGAAATCTGTTTAGAAGCTTAAACCCAACTTAGATCTGAGAAGAAAACACCTTAAAATCTTACTTTTTGAAGAATTCTTCTACTTTCTCACTCTAGAACCGGTGGGGAGCTTTCTCTCTCTCTCTCTAGCCGTATGTTTGGGTGCATGGGAGATAGTATGGGAGCCGTTTCTTTTTTAAACCCCATTATGGGCCGGTTTGGAACTTGTATACTTTTACCCCTTTCTTTTTAAAATAATAACCCATTTTCTCCTTTACTTTTATTTCTTCTTTTTTTTTTTAAGTTTTCGGGTGTTACAAGTCCAACCCCCTTATAGAGGTTTCGTCCCCAAAACCTATCACTCCTAAAATAGTTGCGGATAATGTTGCCTCATATCCTCCTCAGTCTCCCATGTAGACTCTGACCCTTTCTAGTGTTTCCACTAAGCTCGTATCAATGGAACCACTTTATTTCTTAAGCGCTTCTCTTTTCTATCGAGGATGCTCGCTAGCTGTTCCACGTAATTCAGCCGTTCATCCACCTCGATATCTTCAAGTGGCATGATTACATCATCATCTGCCAAGAACTTTCTCAGATAAGACACATGAAATGTCAGATGTATTCCACTTAGCTCATCGGGTAGCTCTAACTTATAAGCCACCTTACCAACTCTGGCAATGATTTTGAATGGCCCGATGTACCTTGGGCTCAATTTCCCTCTTTTTCGGAAACGAATGATTCCGTTTCATGGAGACACCTTCAATATCATCTTATCTCCTACTTGGAACTCAATTGACCTTGTTCTCTTATCAGCGTAGGACTTCTACCGATCCTTTGCTGCTTTCATAAAGGCCTTAATCTTTTCCAACATCTCTGACGTGGCCTTGATGATCTCAATACTTCCCAACTCCTTCTGCCAATATCACCCTAACACACCGGGGTTCTGCACCGTCTCCCATACCACATTTTAAATGGTGTCATGCCTATACTTGCATGATAACTATTGTTGTAAGAGAACTCTGCCGACGGTAGGTGCTCATCCTAACTTCCACCAAAATCAATAATGCGTGTCTGGAGCAGGTCCTCCAAATTCTGAATGGTTCGTTCTGATTGACCAACTGTCTGAGGGTGGTAAGCTGTGCTAATGTGTAACCTCATTTCCATCGCGTCGCGGAATTTCTTCCAGAACTTGGATGTGAACCGAGTGTCCCTATCAGACACAATGGACACCAGCACACCATGACAGGTTATAATCTCCTTGATGAACAGATCCGCCAACCTTTCCGACGAGTAAGTCTCTCGGATTGGCAAGTAGTGAGCACTTTTTGTCAAGTGGTCTACAATCACCCAAATGGTATCACATCCTCTCGCCATACGAGGCAATTTCATGATGAAGTCCATGGTGATGTGTTCCCACTTCCATTCGGGTATATCCAAAGGTTGGATCTTCCCGTATGGTTTCTTATGTTCTGCCTTCACTTGCAAACAAGTTAAGCACTTGCTCACATATTCCACCACGTCACGCTTCATCCCTGGACACCAATAATCCTTCTTCAGATTATGATACGTCTTTGTAGCACCAAAATGAATGGAATACCGAGTTTTGTGAGCTTCATCTGTAATCCTTCCCCTCAGACCCCGATAATGAGGAATCCACATCCGCCCAGACCGGGTTCTAATACCAAGGGTGTTCTCCCCTAATTTTAATATCTGCCCCTTCATACGCTTAGAGTTGATCCTATCATCCTTTAGTGCCTCGTCTTGAAACTTTCTGATTTGACCCATGACATTGGGCGTCACAACCAGCTGACAAGCCTTCACCCGAATCAGTTTAGGTCATTCCTTTTGACTGAGGGCATCAGCAACCACATTCGCCTTGCCTGAATGATAATGAATTTTGCAATCGATCCTTGATCAGCTCTAACCACCTTCTTTGCCTCATGTTAAAATCCTTTTTCTTGAAGAAATAATTTAGGGTCTTCTGATCAATGAAGATGGTACACTTCGTCCCGTACAGGTAGTGCCTCCAAATCTTCAACGCAAAGACCACAACAGCCAACTCCAAATCATGAGTAGGATAGTTAACTGATGTGCTCTAAATTATACATAAAATTCATATCAAAAGCACATCAATTATTCCTTAATATCTCCCTTAAAATGATGATTATGTACTTCAAATTATTAAATTGTGTTTTCAGGTGTCAAAAAGGGCACGATGGACAAAAGAAGCACACTTGATAAGAAATTGAAGAAATCCGAGCTTTGCAGTCCAAGCATGGGGTCGTGCCACATTAAGCATGCCCCCATGACTTGCCTGAAACACACCCCCATACTTAAATTGGCACACCCCCGTGTTTGGACATCTGACAGGACAAAAAGTACTGTCCCCAAAAAGTTCTCACGGGACCATGCCCCATGAGTCACGGGGCCATGCCCCACACCAAACACGGGGGGTTGTGCCCCATTTAACACGGGGCTGTGCCCGACACCTTCTACACATACGACCCGACCAACTTTCATAAGCATTGTACTAGCACAGGTCGAAAGTAAGCTTTGTACTAGCCCGAGTCCGTGCCTTTTAGGCACGAGGCCATTTTTAAACACTCCAGAAAAGCCTATAAATAGAGGCTTAAGTTCATCATTTGGGCAAGCTTTTGGTGGGAGAGTTACTCTACTGAATTCTCTCAGGAATCAAGACTTGAAGATCATTTGGAGGCTCGGGAGGTGCATACAACATTTGGAAGAAGCTCAAGATTGTCCAAACATCATCCATTGTGGATCACCGGTTTGATTGTTCCATTTCACCAATGATTCCATATCTATCTTCTAAGTTACGTATTGTAATATGCAAGCTCATTATGAGCTAAACTCTTATTATCATCCTAATTGGATAAAACTTATGTAATTTGTGATGCACTAATGGTGTGATTTATATTATGTTAATGTTATGGTATTCTTGGGAAAACTTTTGATGGATAGCATCTACATTTGAACGGGAAGTTATAAATTTATGATTTATAATTGTGAATGTCATAAAAGGTTGAAACACGTATGAACTAACTTTTTTTCGTGAAACCGGTCTTCATAATAAATCCATGGCTAATGAACTAGAAATGGTTATTAGAAATAATATCACCTTAACTTTCTGATCATTTACGGGTTCCCTTTAAAGTAATTGTTATGGTTTTCTAAAATTAATGGTATGTTAGAAAGAAACCTGATCAACTCTCTTTTTAAAATTAAGTTATGTTTTCAGAAATCATATGTCAAAAGGTCACAGGAGATTTACCTACATTACTAGTGGCTTTAATTTATTCACTAAGTCTCATCCTGATGAGGTCCTAGTCACTACGGAGCAGATAGACGAGAAATCGTGCCAACTCACATTTATAAACATTAACATAATTACTTTAATCATTATCCTTAATCACACTACCAATTCATCACAATTACATAATTAGGATGATAGTCGTTATTCCCTTGTTTTAAATCCAAAAGTTTCAATCTTAGTTTTACTTTATTTTAATAATTGTTTCTAAACCCTAAAAAACTTAATTACATCTATGTAATTTATCATTTTCTCAAAACAAAAATCTAATCCGATAGTCAATCATTAAGGTTGTTGAGTAGGCTTGGTGTGTCCACGGAATGATACTCGGTTCTTACCATCACTATATTACCACACGACAGATACACTTGCCTTTTGTATGTGTAGTTTAGTATTAGTAATAACCAATAAAAACTAAATCTGTGCAAAAAACCTTTATCAAAATATATATACTTTTCACACGCATCAAGTTTTTGGCACCGTTGCCGGGGACACACGGCAGTTTTGAAAGACAATCTATATTTTTGACTATCTTGTCTATATCCTGTTTATATATTTTTGTTCAAAATTTTTTATTTTTATTAGTTAGTTAGTTTAGTTACATTTACCTAATTCATTCTGTTTATGCTTCCTTAAGTTAGTGTATGTCCGACTCGTCTAGTCCTGAACTTGTCTCACCTCTTTCGGAACCCGAACGACTTTTCCATCAAAGGTTACACGAAAGACCTTGACAAACAACAATGATTATCGAAGAAGACATTTTGGAAGGTAAACCATCCGAAGAAAACATGGCTAACCAAGACGAGGAAATGAAGATGACACACTATGCCACACCATCAATCGATGGTTACGAGTCTAGTGTTGGCCAACCAGCAATAGCCGCCAACAATTTCGAGATTAAGTGTAGCATTATCCAACTTGTAGAAAACTCTTTTCAGTTCCATGGATTGCAAGATGAAGATCCTAATGCTCACATCTCACGATTCCTTTGTATCTGTGCAACATTCAAAATCAACAACTGTTCAGACGATGCCATTAGACTAAGACTTTTTCCATTTTCACTTTGAGGCTGAGCCATTGACTAGATCGATTCGCTTCCACCTGGTTCCAGCACTACATGGGCGGAAATGGCTGAACAATTCCTTTTGAAATACTTTCCAACCGATACTGCAAAACTGAGAAGCAGCATGGGAGAGATACAAAGGTCTCCTTCGAAGATGCCCATATCACAGACTTGATCTGTGGGTGTAGTGTCAAACCTTTTATGATGCTATTAGCGAAGCACACATACAAGCTGTTGATCAAAGTGCGGGAGGAGATTTCAGAAGTGTCATGCCAACCGAGGCATACCAAGCCCTAAAAAGAGCAGCTAAGAAGAGGTTTGCTTATAATCCTTTAAGAAACAAACCCAGTTCTAAAAGCATTCATCAAGTAGACTCTGAATCACTAATTGCAGCCCAGTTAGAAGCCCTAACCAAACGATTCAAACAAGTGCAAGCCGAACTAAAGGAAACCCCAACACGATGCAACACATGCGGAAATTCACACAAGACCAATGAATGCCCACAAGGCGTTATGATGGTTGAAGATGTTGATTACGTAGGAGGCCAAAACAACTCATATAACAACAACTCAAATTGGAGGAACAACTCAAATTACAGAGAAGCTGGTAACAGCCAATCATCATCTGGATTCACCTGAAGGCCACCTTACCAATAACAGAAACTACCATACCAAGGTCCAAGCAGTAGTAACCAAGACCATGGAGCATCATCAATGGAAGACTTATTGCAGCAATTGTTGAGAACTACAGAAGCCACAAATGAATACATCCGGAAATCTGATTGAAGAAATAAGGATAGGTTCCAAAGAAATGAGGCTGACATCAAAAGCAACAAAGCATCATTGTAAATCATTGAAAACAAGTAGGTTAGATAGCATAACAACTATCTGAAAGACCCCAAGGTGCTTTGCCTAGCAACACTATGACAAACCCTAATGCTCAAGTGAAAGCCATCACCACAAGGAGTGGCAAAACCTCTCAAGGTGATGCACCTGCATTACAACCAATCCTTGGAGAAACGGAAACCAAAACTCAATGTAATGCAAGTGATAAGCAAAAGCAACCTGTTGCTGCTGAAGAACCAGCCAAGAAATACGTACCACCGCCACCTTATGTTCCACCACCTCCATATCTAGGTCGTTTGAGACAATAAATAATGGAGGCACAATATGGCAAATTCCTAGGGTTGTTCAAGCAACTCCACATCAATCTGCCCTTGGTGGAAGCCTTGGCCCAAATGCCAAATTATGCTAAGTTTTTAAAGGGTGTGTTGTCAAACAATAAGAAACTGGAAGAGTTATCCCACGTAGTTTTAAATGAGGAATGCTCTACAGTTCTTCAAAACAATCTACCTCAAAAGATGACTGATCCAGAAAGCTTCACCATACCTTGCCTAATAGGAAATCTTTCTGTTAGTAATACGTTAGCTGATTTAGGTGCTCGCATTAACCTTATGCCTTATGCGGATTTTGAAAAGTTAAACTTAGGTGAACCTTGACCTACCCATATGAGCATCCAGTTAGCTGAGGGTTCTATTAAATATCTAAGGGGCATCGTTGAAAACCTTTTAGTTAAAATTGAAAAATTCATATTTCCCCTTGATTTTGTGATCCTTGACATGGATGAGGATAAGAATGTTCCTCTTATCCTTGGTCGTCCTTTCTTAGCAACTGCTCGAGCTCTCATTTACGTTTGCACCGCCAAAGTTACACTTCAAGTGGATGAGGAGGAAGTGACATTTGACATAGGACAATCCATGAAACATCCTCAACATCATGATGACTCACTCTATTGCATTGATGTTTGCGATTCAATCATAAGCTGTCATTTAAGGGAATCTCTTGAATATGAAGCTTGCAACACTTAATTAATAGTTGTCCAAACCACAGAACCCATCTGTGAGAATCAAATCATTTCAGAACTAGAAGTTCATGAAACATTATCTCATTAAGAAGCATTTGAGATCATCGAACAAGAACTAGAACCTAAAGCCAAACCTTCTATTGAAGATCCTCTGGTTTTAGAGCTCTAGGAACTTCCATCTAATCTTGAATACGCCTTTCTTGAAAACATATCTCAACTTCATGTAATAATCTCATTCGCCTTATCAAATGATGAGAAGAACAAGTTGCTCAATGTGCTTAAGGCACATAAATGAGCAATTGCATGGAAAATCATGGACATCAAGGGAATCAATCCATCCTTCTACACTCACAAAATACTGATGGAGGAGAACTTTAAATCCATCATTCAACCTAATAGACGTTTAAATCCGAACATGCAAGAGGTTGGGAAAAAAGAAGTAATCAAACTGCTGGATGCCGGATTGATTTACCCTATTTCTGATTCGCCTTGGGTCAGTCCCGTCCAAGTTGTTCCAAAGAAAGGAAAAATAACTATTGTAACTAACGAGAAGAATGAGCTTACTCCAACTCGTACGGTTACAGGATGGAGAGTTTGCATTGACTATCGCAAACTCAATGATGCCACAAGGAAAGATCACTTCCCTCTACCTTTCATCGACCAAATGCTTGAGAGATTATCTGGAAAAACGTTCTATTATTTCCTCGATGGTTTCTCAGGATATTTTCAAATTCCTATTATTCCCGAAGATCAAGAAAAAACAACATTTACCTATCCATATAGCACATTTGCATATCGGCGAATGCCTTTTGGATTGTGTAATGCCTATGTTACATTTCAAAGATGCATGGTGGCATTCTTTCACGACATGATCGAACATTCAATGGAAGTTTTCATGGATGACTTCTCCATCTTTGGGAACTCATTTGAATAATGTCTTGAAAATCTGGAAAAGATGTTGGTTAGATGTGAAGATTCTAACCTTGTTTTGAATTATGAAAAGTGCCACTTCATGGTTACTGAAGGAATAGTTTTAGGACATAAAATCTCTCGAGTAGGGCTAGAGGTCGATCAAGCTAAAGTCGACACTATTTCCAAACTTCCACATCCCACAACCGTGAAAGAAATCTGAAGCTTCCTAGGTCATGTAGGATTCTATCATCGTTTCATCAAAGATTTCTCAAAACTCGCATGACCAATGACTCAACTTCTTGAGAAAGATGCACAATTCTTATTTTCAGACGAACGCATTAGTGCATTCAATTTGCTTAAGGAGAGACCGGTAACAACTTTGATCATGGTTTCCCCTGATTGGACGCTACCATTTGGACTCATGTGCGACATAAGCAATTTCACGGTAGGAGCCGTATTAGGCCAACAGAAAGACAAGCAATTCCACCCAATTCACTATGCGAGCAAAACCCTAAACAATGCACAAGAAAACTACACCACCACTAAGAAAGAGCTTCTTGCCGTCGTTTTCGCATTTGACAAATTCAGCTCGTATCTAATCCTTTCAAAAACAATCATTTACACCAATCGTGCTGCCCTTCGTTATCTATTAAATAAACAAGATGCAAAGCCAAGAGTGATTCGTTGGATACTTCTGCTTCAAGAATTCGACATTGAAATTCATGATAAGAATGGAGCAGAAAATCTGGCGGCAGATTATCTCTCGCGTCTTAAAGATTCAAGACATTCACAAACTGTGGAATCTAAAAGAAATGATAATTTTCCTCACGAATTCCTTATGCACATCCAATCCTCAATCGATGAACATCCTTGGTTTGCCGATTTTTCGAATTACTTGGCAAGCGGAATCCTTCTCAAAGGAATGACTTATCAGCAAAAGAAGAAATTCTTTGCTGATATTAAGCATTACTATTGGGAAGATCCGTATCTATTCAGAATCGATGCAAACCAACTGATCCGAAGATGCGTGTACAGAAGTGAAGTGAGACAAATTCTAAGGCACTGTCATGAGGGACCCACAGGAGGACACCATGGAGCAACCCTGACAGCCAAGAAAGTCTTTGACTCTCGATTTTACTAGCCCACGATCTTCAAGGATGTTCACAACATGGTACGCACCTTTGATGCATGTCAAAGAGCAACCAATATCTCAACATGGGATGAGATGCCTCAGAGACCTATTCAAGTATGCGAGTTATTTGATATATGGGGTATTCATTTCATGGGGCCATTCCCAGTGTCCTTTGGCAATCGTTTCATCTTTGTAGCAGTCGATTATGTCTCAAAATGGGTTGAAGCTCAAGCCCTACCTACAAATGATGTAAGAAACATTGTCAGATTCCTTAAGAAATTATTCTCTCGTTTCGGTTCCCCCAAGGCTTTAATTAGTGATCGAAACATTGCAGGAAAAAATCGATTTCTACAAATCCACGAAATGGAAGAACTGAGAAAACAAGCATATGAAAATGCTAGGGTTTACAAGGAAAAGACAAGGAAATTCCACAACTCTTGATTAAATAACACTAAACGATTCCAGGAAAGCTTAAGTCACGTTGGTCCGGACCTTATACGATTAAAAACATTTTTTCGAACGGTACCATCGAAATCAACAACCACGATGGTTTAAGTTTCAAGGTAAATGGTCATTGTTTGAAACCATATACCGATGGACCAACCAAGATTTTTTTAGAGGAATTACACCTCCGCCCCTGCGAAGACTAAGTGTGGGGAAGGGAGCCGAAGACCCTAAACTTAAACGCGACACCTGTACATAGGATTTTCTTTGATTTCTAACTTTTTCTAGGACCTCACCAGCACAAACACGAGGTCGTGCCCCATGAAGCACGCCCCCGTGCCTCTGAAAAAAAAATTCCACGATCTCCGCTGACTACTCTGGAATGTTGCAGGTCGAATTTAAGACGAATTCTGACAAACACGGGGCCGTGCCTGGCCAAGCACGCCCCTGTGATCAACTTTCCTGACCTGCATATAAATACCACTCTTGTTCCAAGCTTTCATCACATCCATTCCTGCTTAAAAACATCAAAAAAATGAAAGAATCAAGTCACGGAAGTTCAAGCTGGAATCCTGCGAAGAAACCGCGTTCTGAAATACGAGAGCCAACGAATCAAGAATACTTCTTCAAGTTACATGAACTAATCAATTAATTGACTGCGATGAACCTCATCGCATCCTAACGCCTAGCTGAACTCATCCTAAAAGTTCAAGAAATGGGCAAGGAACTCGTTTCCGTCAACCGAGAGCTTGCGGAATTAAGTAACCCCACTTCACACTATCCCATCCAGAACCTTCCACACAAAATGTGTGGAGGCTTCTTTTAGAAGTATTTTGTGATGTGTTATGTGCGCTGATGCACGTTAAGGAGTCTAGTTTTGCAGTTTTAGACTCTCGAGTTTTAACGTATCATGTAACCGTAGGACCTTAGGAAATGTAATTGTCATTTGGCTTGTTTTTAAATTAACTTTAGGACTATTTTCGTAACTTTTCTGGTGATTTGGGAATGCTAAAACTTAACCGGGTAAATTACATAATGAGTAACGTAGAAAAACGGAACAACAAAAAACTGAAACCGGGCGGTAAAGGGGAGGCACGCCCCCGTGCCTATGGAGGCACGCCCCCAAGACCTACATACCATGACACCATTTGACTTGTTTCAGAAATTTTTCTTATTCCCCATCAATTCCACATGTTAAAAACCGAAGGCATGCCAGTTATCTTCCACATTCACTTCCATTTTCATCACCTTTTTCATTTTCCTTTGTTATTTTCTAGTATTCTTCCACTTCCTTTGAAGTTTGATTATCCAAGAGGTTAGTATTGTTAATTTCTAGTTATAATGATGGTCATTTACATGTAGTTAGGTGATTAGGTCTCTCAACAACCGAAATCCTAGCCATTATATGTAAAACCTTCTAATCAATGTTGCATGGAATGATGAATACTTTAAGCCTTCTTGTTCATGTTTATCTTTGTAGTTCATTAGTTTGTTAATTTGTATGTATAGTTAGTTTATTGTTGTTTATGTTTTTCCTTTCATTGTTAACATGACTATCATCATAATTCGTGGTTGAATCATTCTTAAGCACATTCAAGTTATAAGAGTTTAATTGTCAACAAGTGGTGTTACACACTATATATATTTTGAGTACCTTGAATTATTAACAAGTGATTAAAATGACTGTAGTTTTTGGTTTTTCAACCAAGAAAACGTTAAACCAATGCTTAACCAAAGGTTTACAAACAAAACCACGCATATTCGAGTTACAAATTCATACCTCAAAATGTTAACAGCACCCCCATGTTTCAAGAGATGCATCCACATGTTCAACAGTTTTTCTTAAATGTCAAACTTTTAACTATTTTTAAATAGGAGTTTAACAAATATGGTGTTATGTCTAATGAAACCCATGTTTATCACTAACATAATGAAACTATTCTAGAAATTTGTTTTGTATAGTTTAACTTATTTGTTTAAAATTTCAGGATCATGAATCATCCCTATTTACAATTCAGAGGAAGCCACGAAAGATGGTGTCGTGACAGGCTGCAAAGACTGTTACAAAGGGCCCAAAAATCACATCTACAAGTAGATGAAGAAACCTTGGCGGCCGTCGGACAGCTCAAAAGATATAATAATTTATTGAGTGTTCAGTGGAAACGTCTGTTTTCACAAAACAAACCTTCTATTTATGAACTGACTCTTGAATTTTTGGCATCTTTTAGATTTAGCATGAAAGACTCTGACCCGTGGGATGATCAAGCAGTTTCATTCAGACTAGGGGGATGTTGGCTAAAAACTTTCGTCGCCTTGTTCGGTGTCTATCTCAGTATCTATACAGAAAAAGAAATGGAGGAGGAAGCAATATCAGGAATGCCAGCATACAATACCTTTCCAGAAGAGGAAAGTAAGGAGGCGGAAAGTGGTGCCATGAGAAAAGCATTTTGGGAGAAAATTGGAATAGGGGTGTTCAACTAGAGTAAAACCAAAAGCAGTCAGATTCGAGACACGCTGCTGCATTACATACATCGGTTACTTAGCCATTTGATAATAGCTCGTGGTCAAAGCGAGGGAGTTGTTAGTTTGAGAGACTTATTCATTTTATATTGTATGGTGAATCAATTGACATGTAATATTAGGTATCTATTTTGTAATCTGTTTTCTAGAAATGCAACTACAGGTGCTCCAACACCCATGTTTGGTGGAAGCTAGATTCTAAACCTATATGAGAGCTATGGGTGTAACACGGAGGGAACTGAAGGAGCGATGCCAGGACTGTTGGATTTGAGCATTTGCACGAGTATGTACATGATAACAAACCTACCAAATGGACAGCCAAGGTTTATGGACAGAAAGGAACAAATCCGGGATCCGGCAGATCCCGAAGAAATCATCATGGACCTCGATATGCCAGCACCGCATGAAGAAGCTGGGGCTTCCAGTTCATAAGCTGGTGAATTCCCGAGTATGTCAGACCTTTATGAAGCAATCCAAACCACCAGCAACCATGCAAGGCAATCATTTGAATACGCTCAACAAGCATTCAATCGAGTCAAAAATCTACATTCCCGTGTGGATGACCTGAGCAACGATGTCACGTATATCAGGAACTGGATGTATCACGAGTGGGGGGATATCTCGCCACAAAGCCCTTGAAAATATTATCACTTTCGGGGCCTAGGCACGACTATTTCATGCCAATCTATTTTTTAATTTATGTCATTTTATTTTATTTTATGTGTTTAGGATTGTAATGTTTTCAATAAATTGATGTTATTTCAGGTGATCCCGAGAATTCTCACAATTTAAGGCGACTAAGGATTTCAAGCACAAGTGTTAAATTCATCATTTTTAGGGGAGTTATTTCATCACCTTTTCATGTTTTAATTTATTAATCATATTGGAGACAGTGTGAATTTTAAGTCTGGGGAGAATGTAATTTACACATTTGACACTTTGCTAAAAAGGTCCAAATTGAAAAATTTTAGAAAAATCACTTAACAATTAATTTTTGTGACAAGAACCAGAAATTTAAACAATTTTTGATAAACTAAATCATAAATATACGTTTTCGGGAAATAAATAAGTAAAAAGATGACATCCAAATAAAATTGAAAAATGTTTTTGTTGTTATATCCTTAAAGGCAATGATTTAGTAAAAATTTAAACATATAAAACGAAAACACTTTTACCCAATTTCATCCGTATGTGAGTTTATTTTTTAGCCTTAAACAACTTTTGCATTCATGTAATTTTACTTTCATTCTAGATTTAACTGAGGGTGCCTTATGATACGTATGATTAGAACTTGCTTTGGGTATACATTTCAAGACCTTAATTAGTATTTGTTGCATAAAAATGAGTTAGGCATTAGGAAACCTTAACCATTCAAGCCCCAACCATTTTTCTTTTAACTTTTCTTACCCTTACATCAACCCTAGTTAGCCCCATTGAGCTTAAACGTTTTTATTTCTTGATCACACAAACCACCAATTCACTTAACCAAAAAGCCTTCCACAAAACCCATTTTTCGTTAAAGACACGTTTTTGGTTTATAAAAAAAAAGAAAATTTTAGTCTTTTACTGGCAGACCTAAAAGAACTGGAATGCATTCTTTCGATTTCAATTTACTTTGTTTCCTTCACCACGCAAAACCGGGACTTCCCCAGGAAATTCGCGAACAAATTTTCAACATCACGTTTGATGCAAGAAGGAAATGGCAAAAAAAAGGAACAAGTTCCGTCATTTTATGGAATTTCAAAAAGCGCTATAAAGAGGCGGGCAAAAAGATATGAAAGATGCCCGAATTGTGGAAACAAGTCCCACAATGGAATATGAAAAAAGAACCAAATCGAGTCCCAATACGAATACACAGAACTGGTCCGATTGGGTACTATTAGGCTTCAAGCCGAGCAATCCTTACGGATGGAAAGTTTTGTGTATCTTCGGGTGAATGATGAAGTATGGTTTTTGAAAGCAAAGTACGGTCTTGAAAAATCTGACCTTAAACGAGTCCTCAAGTTAGCACATCCCTTCTAGCTTGAAGTATTGTATACGGAGCCTTCTACTACTTTCCTTGTAGTTTATGTTAGAAAAATAAGCCAAGACCATCGTCTTTAGCATTTAGCCACTTTTTTCCAAATAATCCATACCCAAGCCCAAGCCAAGTTACAACCCATCAAAGACCTAACGATTTATGCAAGTAAATATCTAAGTAGGTGGATATTCGATCCCTTAACAAGCATAAGATTTCACATGTATTCATACTAGGAAATTTAGCGTATTAGTCATACTTAATCCTGATTATGACTCCATATATTTAGCCGAGTGTGAGTGCATCTTGTGAGAAGTGTGGATTTTTACAAGATAATAATATTTACTAACTAATCTATTGCTTGCTAGGATATCATTCTACATATGCTTAAAATGTCTACATTTGGATGAAATAAGGTTTACATGCATATTTCCCAAAAGACATATTTATTATTTGATTTATTTGGTTTTTGGTGGAATTGTCATTTTAAGTGATTTTGCTTGAGGACAAGCAAAGTTCAAGTGTGGGGATGTTTGATGTGCTCTAAATTATACATAAAATTCCTATCAAAAGCACATCAATTATTCCTTAATATCTCCCTTAAAATGATAATTATGTACTTAAAATTGTTAAATTGTGTTTTCAGGTGTTAAAAAGGGCAAGATTGACAAAAGAAGCATATTTGATAAGAAATTGAAGAAATCCGAGCTTTGGAGTCCAAGCATGGGTCGTGCCTCATTATGCACGCCCCCATGACTTGCCTGAAACACACCCCCGTCCTTATATTGGCACACCCCCGTGTTTGGACATCTGACAGGACAAAAAGTACTGTCCCCCAAAAGTTGTCACGGGGCCATGCCCCACACCAAACATGGGGTCGTGCCCCATTTAACACAGGGCCATGCCCGACACCTTCTGTTTCATAAGCATTGTACTAGCACGGGGCCGTGCCTTTTAGGCACGAGGCCATGCTTAAACACTCCAGAAAGCCTATAAATAGAGGCATAAGTTCATCATTTGGGCAAAATTTTGGTGGGAGTGTTACTCTACTGAATTCTCTCGGGAATCAAGACTTGAAGATCATTTGGAGGCTCGAGAGGTGCATACAACACTTGGAAGAAGCTCGGGATTGTCAAAACATCATCCATTATGGATCACTGGTTTGATTGTTCCATTTCACCGATGATTCCATATCTATCTTCTAAGTTACTTGTTGTTATGTGCAAGCTCATTATGAGATAAACTCTTATTATCATCCTGATTGGATGAAACTTATGTAATTTATGATAAACTAATGATGTGATTTATATTATGTTAATGTTATGGTAATCTTGGGAAAACTTTTGATGGGTAGCATCTACATTTGAATGGGAAGTTATAAACTTATGATTTGTAATTGTGACTGTCATACAAGGTTTAAACCGTATGAACTAACTTTTATTCGTGAAACCAGTCTTCATAATAAATCCATGGCTAATGAACTAGAAATGGTTATTAGAAATCATATCACCTTAACTTTTTGATCATTTACGGGTTCCTTTTTATTAGTCTGAGAAATCTACAGTAATTGTTATGGTTTTCTAAAATTAATGGCATGTTAGAAAGAAAACTGATCAACTCTCTTTTTAACAAAAATTATGTTTTCAGAAATCATATGTCGAAAGGTCACAGGAGATTTACCTACATTACTAGTGGCTTTGTTTATTCAGTAAGTCTCATCCTAATGAGGTCCTAGTCACTACGAAGCAGATAGATGAGAAATCGAGCCAGCTCACATTTATAAACATTAACATAATTACTTTAATCAATATCTTTAATCACACTACCAGTTCATCACAGTTACATAAGTGAAATCTAATTAGGATGATAGCCGTTATTCCCTGGTTTTAAATCCAAAAGTTTCAATCTTATTATTACTTTATTTTAATTATTGTTTCTAAACCCTAAAAATCTTAATTACATCAATGCAATTTATCATTTTCTCAAAAAAAAATCTAATCCAATAGTCAATCATTATGGTTGTTGAGTAGGCTCGGTGTGTCCATGGATTGATACTTGGTTCTTACCATCACTATATTACCACACGACAGGTACACTTGCCTTTTGTGTTTGTAGTTTCCAACTAAAACTGAATCCATGCGAAAAACCGTTATCAATATATATATACTTTTCACACGCATCATTAACCTCATTGATTTTCAATTGCCAGGATGCATAGGCTATACCCTTCCCTCGTTGCATCAAGACGCAATCTAAGCCCGAATGTGAAGCATCCAAATATACCACCAAGTCATCATTCCCTTCAGGCAATGTCAAGACTAGGGCTTGGGTTAACCTCGTCTTCAACTCTTGAAAGGCACCCTCCTGATCTGAACCCCATTCAAACTTCACATCTTTGTGAGTCAGATTAGTCAACGGAGACGCCACTTTAGAGAAGTCTTGAATAAATCTTTTGTAGTAACCTGCCAAACCTAGGAAACTATGAATCTCGGATGGCGTTCTTGGGGATTTCCATTGCATTATAGCTCTGACCTTTGTAGGGTCCACCATTATTCCTTCGGGATTAATCACATGGACAAGAAATTGGACCTCTCGTAGCCAGAATGCACACTTAGATAACTTCACGTACAACTTGTCGTTTCTAAGTGTCTCTAGTAGTTCCTTGAGATGACAGGCATGCTCCTCTTCGCTCTTGGAGTAGACCAGAATATCATCAATGAATACGATCACTGATCTGTCCAACATTGGTTGGCATACCCGATTCATAAGGTCCATAAAGGCAGCTGACGCATTGGTTAAACAAAAAGACATCACGAGGAACTCGTAGTGTCCATAACATGTGCGAAAAGTTGTCTTAGGGATATCCTGCTCCTTCACCTTCAGTTGACGGTAACCCTATCGAAGGTCTATCCTTGAGAACCCACTGGCACCATGGAGCTGATCAAACAAGTCGTCAATCCTCGATAACAAATGTTAGTTCTTCACAGTCAACTTGTTTAGTTCATGGTAGTCTATCCTTCTTCTTCACTAATAGTACCAAAGCACCCCATAGAGAGATGCGTGGTCGAATAAAGCACTTGTCTAAAAGATCTTGTAGTTGTGACATCAGCTCCTTGAGCTCGGATGGAGAAAACCGGTATGGTGCCTTGGCGACGGGTTGCGATCCTAGTATCAAGTCAATCTAAATTCGATCTCCTTATAGGGTGGGATCCCTAGCATATCCTCAGGAAAAACATCGGGGAAATCGCATACCACCGGCACGTCCGACAGTTGAAGCACTGTCGCATCCACATCCTTCACATAAGCCAGGTAAGCACCACAACCTTGCCTCATAATCTTTTCTACCGTAATCATAGATTTCATTTGCTAAATGGTGCGCTCCTTGTCTCCGTGAACCATGACCAAACTGTCGTCGAGTGCAAACAGACAAATCATCTTCTTCCAACACATGATATTCTCTTCGTAACTCGCAAACCAACCCATTCCTAACACCACATCAAAACCTCCTAGGGCCATCACATGCAATCTAGCAGGAAACCTATGACCATCTAATTCTATGAGACAATCGTCTATCATATCCGTCACTTTGGTAGTTTTTCCTATCGTAATCTCAACATGGAAGGGCACATCTATCTTCCTACTCCTACCATGCATCAAACGACAAAAAGTAGCAGATACAAAGCTCTTACTAGCACCCAAATCGAAGAGCACAGAAGCATACAATTGTTTTACCAAAAACGTACCTGAAACTAATTCAGGGTCCACTCTGGCTTCTTCCCTGGTCATGTTGAATGCCCTTGCCTTTGCTTTGGTGCTATCACCCTTCCCTTTCTCCCCCATCATCATGGTTCCTGAGCTTCCTGCTCCACCCTTCTTGCAATACCGGCCCAAATGGCCTATCTCACCGCATTGGTAACACCTCGATATCCTACACTCCTTAGCATAATAGCCCTTGCCCCCATATTTGAAACACCTATTTGTCCCCACTCTGCATTCTCCCATATGACTCTTCCCACACTTCTTACACTCCTTGGTCGTTCCCTTTCTTCGGTTTTGTGCGACAGTCGTCGTCCCTCATCTTCTTTTCCCCTATCCCGTAGTTGTCATTCCTAAACCTCTTCCCACTACCATTTATATTCCAACTCCACTTCTCAGCCTTTTTCTAAACTGACGCCGGTTCTCTCTCATCATACAACCTTCCTGCAAGATCCACCATCGACCTAAACGTGCTCGGTCTAGCAGCGATCATGTTCCTCCTAATGTCCACTAGCAACCCTTGCATGTATCTCTTAATCATTTTGGACACATATGTCACCGTATCTGGCATAAGTCTTACAAGTTCATTGAACTTGGAGGTGTACTCTTGATAAGTCATGTTCCCAACCTCCAAATACAAGAACTCCTTCTTAATCTTGTCCAACTCCTGATGTGGACAGTACTCCTCCAGCACCAACTCCTTCAAATCTGACCACTTCATCTTAGCTACTGATCATTTTCCCTCGGCTTGGACAATGTTGTCCCACCAGCATAGTGTCGAGTCAACAAAAGAATGGTAGGCAAACTTCACCTTTTGATGTTCCCGATACTCACTGATGTCCAGGACTTCTTCCATCTCTCGAACACAACGGTGAGCGGCAGTAGCATTATCGTTACCGTCGAAGGTCGGGGGCTTGCATCTCTAAAACCCCCCATAGATGCACCCCTTAGCAGTCTCCTTCTCTAATTCATCCTCACTTTCATCATCATGAACTACCACCTTTGGGTAAGATGGTTCCTCTTTAGATTTTTCAGTCCCTTCAGTGGACCTTCCTAACTTCTTCTTCTACTTCTTCCCCTCATCCTTAGCTTTATCCCCATCCTTAAAGGCTCTAATCACTTCAGTCACCACTAATGGTAAGACATTTTGCATAACGTTGTAGACTTCATCAATAATAGCCTCCTTCACAGTACACTTGAGGGTAGCTGACCCTTACCCTCTTGGTGGCTATAGAGATCCGTCTACTCATGAACCGTCTTGGGAGCCTTAGCTTTGGTCCTGGTGACACGTGGCCCAGTATTACGCCCGCCATGAGCACCTCCTCAGGTTGCCTTCCCATATTTCCTACCCGCCATAAATTCTAGCTCTTATAAGATTCAAACACAAACCTCGTCATTCAAGGTAATAGCTCAGATTATGTCAAGTATAGTAAGTCCCTAATTGAAGTGGCCAGTTGTGATTAGCCAATTACTTTACTCTTCATTCCCCAAGCATTTCCTATTCTTACTACATCAACATCCCAATATACTAAGCACATAAATTCAGATAGCACACGCACAAAATACTAGTTAACTTTAAGAAAATTTTACCTGATGGCACGTAGCTACTTGGGCTAGCATCCCTTCATTTGGTCCCATTTTAAGTTTAAGTTTAAATTTTGAAAATAATTTACACAGTTCTCTTAAACTTTGGCTCTGATACCAACTTATAAGGCCCCGATCCCGGGAAGCCCCACAGTTGGTCATTCAAAGCACCATCCATATTACAATGAATTAAAATAAGTAAACATTGTAGCGGAATAATTTATCAAAAACCATTTCATGCATTTATGATAATTTTGCCAAGAAATACATCATTGTTACAAGGTTCAAAATTTAACATTTTTGTTGTATTACAAGACAAAAACATCGTTTCCGCATAAACATGGATGCCAATCTTTATTTGCCAAGTAGCTCTAACCTTGTGCCATCCTTAGCAACTTCATTACCTGCCAACTGATATGCATAAGAAGTCAGTGTTGCTGAGTGAGTTCTAGTTTTATAATATATAGAAAATATACATTTTGAAAGCTTCCTTTAATGATCACCCATCATTATACATAACAGTCAAATCCACTGATAACATTCTTTAAAGCATTCTTTAACTTTCTTTCTTTTATTATCTTTATCTTTCATTAACTAGGATTGCACAAAGCAAGAGTCTACATCATATGCTTGGCAACAAATGTCGAACCCCTACCAGTACATGTTTATCATGGTAGCTAACCCATGACAGTTGACCCACACTGCTAGGCACGAAGCCTACTCATGAATACAGGTCCCATTCATTCATTCATTCATTGGTCAATCACAAGGATTAGACCCCGATATGCATCCTCATGGGCTTAAACAGCCGCACATCAGTTAAGCTAACGACAACAAGGTTGTGCACCTCCCTTCATTTCGGTTGCAAGGATTTTCATTCATCATAAGGGCCTGGGGGTAATATTCATTAGGTTCCACTGTCTTTCTTTTATTCCTTTATGTCCACTTGATTATGAATAATACTTTTAGGATATCCATAGTCGTTATAATCACATAACATGAAATATTAGTTATTTATAATAGTTTCCCATGAAATGAATAAAACATTAAAAACATTAAACAAACATAATCTCCTATTAAAACATAAGTACTAATCACATAAACTCTACTCTCGAAATTTCAGGATAAACCTAAGTGTTCACAGTGCATGAAGAGGGTTCTACAGTGGATGAACAAGTCCACAACGGACAACCAAAGCCCACAGCAGTGAACAAGTCCACAGCGGATGAACAAGTCCATAGCGGTCACTAAGGCATGCAACGGATGTCTAAGGTATACTAAGGCATGAAAAGGATGTCTAAGGTTCATAGCGGATGACTTCTTAACACAAGTGTCCACAACGGACAGTCCATGTCCACAGCAGACAACCTAAATTACTAAGTGTCCACAATGGACAGTCATTTAAACACTTATAACCTGCGTATGCGAATTCTAGTTCCATACAACACCTTAAATGTATACTTAGCATAGATCTATCAGATTCACACACTTGGCATATAACAAACAACAATTATCATCATAGAAATCTTTAAGACATACATTTTTCGTAAAAAGTCATCTTTAACTATGGAAGACATAGTTTTGTCAAGAAACATCGTACTTAATACACATATCAGCCCCAAACAAGTAGAAAACATGTAAAGGAGGGGATCTAGAACTCACCTTAACCAACTTTCGAGAAAATCACTACAAACCTGAGAGCAACTTGTAGTTCTAACACCTAAACATACAACTTAACACATAGAAACACATAGAAATCTGCTTTGAAGCTTAAACGTGACTTAGATCTGCTAATAAATCACCTTAAAATCTTACCTTTTGGAAAAGTCATCCAATTTTAGTTGGAAGGCAAGTGGTAGCAACCAACCCCCGGGATAACAACCAAGGCCAACATATCTAAACCATCAACAAAAAAGCCATCAACCGTATTAGCAACAAACTCACAATCAATTCACCCTCAAAATAAAAATCAATATCAACAATTCAACATCAAGGCTCAAGTAGTGGTTCATAATCAGAAAAGAAATCCAATTTGGAAGAGATGATGGCACAATTCCTATATACAGCTAAAAGTCATCATCAAAGTTCTGAAGCTTGTCACCAACAACATGAGATGGAGTTGAGAAACCATCAAGCCATAGTGCAAAATATAGAATCTCAAGTGGGAGAAATTTCAAGTCAATAATCCAAAAGGCAGCAAGGTGGTCTTCCGAGTAACACCAAGCCCAATCCAAAAGCTCATATGAAAGCGGCCACAACTAGAAGTGGCAAGACCACATATTCGGATGACTTAGCTTCTACATCCAAGCCAATTGGTGATGAGGAAGTTAAAGTTCAAGACGAGGTGCAACATACTAGGCAAAGCCCATCTAGTACCAGACAAGTCAAAGAACCATTGAGAGTTTACAAGCCCACTATTCCTTATCTCAGTAGATTGAAAAAGGAAGAGATAGAAGAACAATATGGTAAATTTCTTGAACTTGTTAAACAATTGCATATTAACTTACCATTTGTTGAAGCTTTGACACAGATTCCAAAGTATGCCAAGTTTCTTAAAGACATTCTAACAAACAAGAAGAAACTCAAGGAGCTTTCGCATATGACTTTGAATGAAGAATGCTTGGTGGTTTTGCAAAACAAGCTACCCATGAAGATAACCGATCCAGGGATGTTGGTTCAACAATAGATAAACTGAAGCTTTCCAAAACACAATCAAAGCCAACTGAAGATCTCATTGTACAAGTTCAGAGACCAAGTTGATAAACAGAACAAAACAAACACAAGACAAAGTCACAAGACAAAGTCACAAGACAAAGTCAACATCAAGACCACAAGAAAAGTCAAAATTAGGTCATGATGTAATAACATTATAAATAGAACCACTAATGATACTTTGTGTGGATGGTTATTGCAAAGTGTGTGAGTGGCTGGTAGTTCTTAAGTATGTCTTTTTCATGGTATAAATCACCACCCATGGAGAAATTCACTCCTTTGGGTGGGTTTGATGTTCATCCATCTTTGTATATGTTTCTTCATTGTAATTTGTTATTCAATATCAATGAAATCATAACATTATACATTAACACACACATCCTTGTTCTTCGATTCACACACTTCCACCCATCTTTAATTTTGAATTCTTAGATCTGAAAATTATGAATCCTAAGATCCAAGCTCAACGAATCTGAAATTTTTGATTTAGCAAAATGGTATCAGAGCCAGGTTGCTGGGTTCATGTATGTTTTAGATCTGATTTCATCTTTAAAGATGTCAAGAACAAAGAATAAAATCACAAAAAATTGAAGAACAAGCATGTGTTCATCAAACCATCATCTGTTCATCAATAAAATACACAGAACATCAACAAATATGTTCAAAATGGGTTCGAATTGAAGATGATAAAGCATTCAACAGAAGACATTCGGTTCAACCATTCGAACAAGAAAATCAAATCGAGCAGAATCCTTTCAAATCAAAACTTCAAAAAGGAAAATTTGGTCGATACTACTGCCAATCCAAAATCACCATCATGTAAATCGAGCCAATTACTTGATTTCAAGAACATTACATGATTTCGAGAACATCACTTGACTTCGAGCAGGTTACTGGAGATCGAACAGTATACAGCAGAAGACAAACCATCTGCATTTCTTTAAAGAAATGCGGATGAAATTTCAAACAAATGTTGATGTTACACAACCAATGCGGTTGTGTAACTCAACCAATGCTGATAAGTTCCAAGATACAAAAGAAATACTGCAGTTCATTTCTTAAAAACAAACAAATATGGATGTGTGTAAATGTAATGCGGATGAGAATCTTCAATGCGGACGTGTTAACTACACAAATGCGGATGAAAGTTCAAAATCTAATGCTGATGAGATCATCTAAAGTGGCTGCTTTAAGGGAACTAATGCTGATGAGTTCAAATATAATGCTGATGATCAACAAAAGAAATGCGGCTGTATTATCTACTAATGCGGATGATCAGCAAAACCAAGGCTTGATTCACAACTAATGCGGATGAAGAGCTATACATCCGCATTTCTTTAATACAAATACGGATGTATAACTTCAAATGCTCATTCGTTTAAACAAATGCGGATGTTACAAGAAACAAATGCGGATGTAAAGATGTAAAACTAATGCGGCTGTTTGATTCAACAAATGCGGATGTTACAAGAACTAATGCATATGTTGATTCAACAAATGCAGATGTTACAAGATCTAATACTTATGTTGATTCATCTAAAGCGGATGTTATATCAAAATTTCAGCCTTTGTTTTAAAACAATGCTGATGCCATCAACATAATGTTAGGTTTATACAAGTTTTAACAAGGATGTTTAACCATTTAAACAACAAAATGCAGCGGATATAAGGGGTTTAAAACTTGTGTTATATTCTGAAAATAAACATTTATATGTTCAAGAAAACAAACCCAAGAACAAGGATCATATATATATGTGAAAAGAAGTGCTATCAAAACCAACCATAGGATGTACATGAAAACTACCTTTCTTGAACAAGCAAGTTAGATACGGATGAGAGAGGAGGGAGATGATGTTTCTTGAATGTCTAGTCTTCAAAAGAGAAGACCTCAAGCTTGTATACCCACAAGCTCTTGCAAAGCACCAAACTAGTTAGGAAGTTAACACCCAAAACCTTCTTTTCAAGCTCTAAATCCGTGGATATGAGAAGAGCAAGATGGAGAAGAAAGAGTTCTTTGCATGTATGAGAGAGAGAGTATGGTTGAGTGTGTCTTCCAAGTGATTAAAGTCTTGTATTAAAACAAGACAAGGAATCCCAAGAAACCCAAGAGGGCGGCCGAGATTTTGAAATGGTTTCCCACCATTTTAAAATTTTCACTTTTAATTAGAAGTTACAAGTTTATAAAATTAAACCCCTTTTAATTTTATAACCTAAACACACTTTTACATATTGTTATTTAACTAATTTAAATAACAATACAAATGATATCTCATGAACAAAACATCCATATAGTTTGTTCTATCTCAAATGCAATAATTTTAGAAAACCCATTTTCTAAATTGGTGTCAATATTTATTTGCTTGATCATATCAGCAAACAAATATTTATCGGTGTTTGCCTAGCTTGTTATTGGGTATGACCCGACTTGGATCATAACGTACTAACCACATCAATCTTGTATGTGTCTTGGGCATATAAGATCCAACACATAATGCACAACATCAACACCAACATCAACATCTCCAACATCAACATCAACAACATCAACACCAACATCAACATCAACATCAACAACAACATCAACAACATCAACATCAATAACAACATCAACAACAACAACATCAACAACATCAACATCAATAACAACATCAACAACAACAACATCAACAACATCAACATCAACATCAACAACAACATCAATAACAACATCATCAACAACAACAATATCAATGAACAGATGATGAACAGTTGACAATAACAAACAAGAAATACAAGAAAGATGATGAAGAGATGCCTATAACAAACAAGAAAACAAGAAACATGATGAATACGGATGATTGCAACCAACAGGCACATCTATTTTCACATTCAACAGAAATGAAGAAATCAACCTTGGTCACATAATCACTGATCCAATCAAGGATTTGTACAACTGTTAGAAACTCTTTCTGAAGTACTTGGAACCATCCATTATCAAGTTAATTCAGAGATTCAAAGAGTTGAAGTGTCTTCAAGACTGACTTATGTTCCTGATGCTGTTTATTGAAGTTCAAAGCCTCATCATATGCCTAATACATTCTAATCCTTTGAGTGTGATATGAATAAACAGTAATCCAAAGTGATACACCTCATATCCAATACGTTAAGTATTCTCAAAGTGATTCTATCCTTTATCATAAATACATTAGGAGAAGCTTAATCTGAGGGGGAGAACTACAGTGAACTGTGTCAAAACATCAGTTGATCAAGAAGACATGTGACAGAGAAGATCTTCAAAGTCAAAGTTTGGCAAGCATCAGTTTAGGGGGGTATTGTTGGGTTCAACAATAGATAAACTGAAGCTTTCCAAAACACAATCAAAGCCAACTAAAGATCTCATTGTACAACAATCTCCCACTTGCACAAGATTCATAGAAGATTGATGCAAGCAGTAAATACCGCCTAACAACGGTTTACTACCCTTAATACGTATGACTAAGAGCCATTCAATAAATCATCCCCTTCAAGTATCTTACTCGAAAATGTTTTAGGTGAATCAATCATCTATCCTTTTGTCACAGATGTCATGTTAAATCTTAGAGACACAGAATGATCATTCTCCATTGACTTAACTTTAGCAGGCCTTAGACATCTTACTCTCAACGAATAAGAGGAACAAATCCCATCTTGATTACATACGTCTCTCACAATCACCTCGTGCTATACCTGAATTTAGTCTTATGTACTGCCATGTTTCAGAACAGCGAAGAACTAAGTCAAAGTATAATACCCGGTGAATATCAAGACCCAATATGTATCTCAGGTCAGAAGATACCAAATGATATTCGCCTTTACTCAAATTTACTTATGATCAATCAAGAAGATTCCATGTAGTAATATTTGAAATGCGGGTCAGTCCAATATTTATATCCCATAAATATCTATGAACTTTGGCAGCAACCCTTTGCTATATATTCATCCAAATGAATATCTACCAATCCAAGTTCATAATAGTCTTATCCTCATACTTGTTCCCACAGGCATGAACGACTACGGACGTTTAGAGTAAATGATTTACTCATGGATTAAACATGCAAAATTGGAACATTAGTTGAAACATTATATCCATATAATTCATTCAAGTAATAAAAGGTTCCAATATCCAAATACAAGATCACAAAATCAAATCCAGTCACTAGAATATCGAAGTCCCATGGCACAAGTATGACCCTCATGCTTTGCCTTTTCAAGAAGCTTCGTGAGTGGATCCGCAATGTTTTGATCCGTGTGAACTTTGCGAATACATATTTTTCCCTTTTCAACTTCATCCCTTATGTAGTTGAATCTCCGCTCAATGTGCCTAGTCTTTTGATGTGCACGGGGTTCCTTGATTTGAGCAATCGCACCCTCATTATCACAAAGAATTTCTAGGGGGTCCTGAATGGAAGGGACAACCCCTAGATCGGCAATGAATTTCTTCAACCATGCAGCTTCTTGAGCTGCTAATGAAGCGGCGATGTATTCTGACTCTGTAGTTGATAATGCCACCACATCTTGTTTAGAGCTCTTCCAAGAGACTGCTCCTCCATTTAGGATGAAATTGTATCCCGATTGTGATCGTGAGTCATCGCGATCAGTTTGGAAACTCGCATCCGTGTAACCTTTTACCACGAGTTCCTCCTTACCAGATCCATAGATCAGGAACATATCTTTAGTCCTCCTTAGGTACTTAAGTATGTTCTTAACAGCCATCCAATGACTATTTCCAGGATTTTGCTGGTATCGGCTTGTCATGCTCAAGGCGCATGACATGTCCGGCCTAGTGCATATCATTGCATACATGATGGATCCTATAGCAGACGCATACGGGATTCCCTTCATTTTATCTTGCTCATCCTTTGAGCTTGGACATTGAGTCGTACTCAATATCGTTCCTCTTTGAATAGGTACCGTACCTTTCTTAGAGTTTTCCATCTTGAACCTTTTCAAGATCTTGTCAATGTATGCACTTTGATTTAAACCTATCAACCGCCTTGATCTATCCCTATAGATCTTTATTCCCAAAATGTAGGCGGCTTCACCAAGATCCTTAATGGAAAAACAGCTTCCAAGCCAGGTTTTTATACCTTCCAAGGTTGGAATGTCATTTCCAAATAGTAGGATGTCATCGACATACAATACTAGGAAAGTGATGATGCTCCCACTAGCCTTTTTATACACACAAGCCTCATCAGCATTTTTGATGAACCCAAATTTAATTACCTCTTCATCAAAACGGTGATTCCAACTTCTTGACGCTTGCTTCAATCCATAGATTGATTTCTTTAACTTGCATACTTGTTAGGATGTTTTGGGTCGACAAAACCTTCAGGCTGAACCATATAGACATCTTCCTCAAGATATCCATTTAGAAAAGCGGTTTTGACATCCATTTGCCAAATCTCATAATCATAATGAGCAGCTATGGCAAATAATATCCTAATAGACTTTAGCATTGCAACAGGCGAAAAAGTCTCATCATAATCAACCCCTTGAGTTTGAGTGAAACCTTTTGCTACAAGTCTAGCTTTATAAGTATCCAAGTTTCCATGCATATCGGTTTTTTCTTGAAAACCCACTTACTTCCAACTACCTTGGAGTTAAGAGGTGGTACAACCAAGTCCCATACTTGGTTGTCATACATGGATTGCATCTCAACATTCATGGCTTCAAGCCATTTGTCACAATCCAAATTGGACACTGCATCATGGTATGTGATTGGTTCATGGAATCAACCACATAGCACCCATCCATGAAAAATCCATATCTTTCAGGTGGATTACTAGTTCTACCAGATTTGTGAACATTTTGTGTGTATTGATCAACCATTTGATCATTCTCAACATCCTCATGTTGAGTGCTAGTGTCAACCAAACGTGTATCGGGTTGTGGTTCTTGATCCTCCTCAAGATCCACTGTTCTACTGCTAGCTCCTTCCATAAGGAACTTGGCTTCCAAGAACTCACCCTTCTTGGCAACAAACTCCTTTTGTTCCAATGGATCATAGAAATAATATCCCATAGAATCTCTAGGATATCCAATAAAAATACACTTAGTGGAACGTCTTTCTAACTTGTTTGAGGTGGGAGTCTTTACATAAGCCTCACATCCCCACACCTTTAAATATGATAGAGATGGAACCCTTCCATGCCATATTTCAAAAGGTGTCCTTTCCACTTTCTTGGTTGGGGCCATATTCAAAATACGGGCCGCAGAGAGCAAAGCAAAGCCCCAAAATGATAGAGGCAATGAGCTTCCAGCCATCATAGATCGAACCATATCTAATAGAGTTCGATTTCTCCTTTCGGACACACCATTGTGTTGTGGTGTTCCAGGTGGAGATAGTTGTGAGATAATCCCACAACTTCTAAGATGATCTCTAAAAGCATCACTCAGGTATTCACCTCCTCTATCGGTGCGGAGAATTTTATTGATTTGTTGAGTTGATTTTCTACTTCATTTTGGAAGGTTTTGAACATTTCAAAAGCTTCATCTTTGTGTCTTAACAAGTACACATACCCATACCTACTATAGTCGTCGGTGAAGGTAATGAAGTATCTTTCATTATACCTAGTCATTGGCTTAAAAGGACCACATACATCCGAATGTATGATACCTAATAAATCTTTTGCCCTTTCGGTTTTGCCACTAAAAGGCGCCTTAGTCATTTTGCCTTGTAAACAAGATTCACATACATCAAATGAATCATATTCACTTGCTTTTAAAAGACCATTCTTTTGAAGAGTTTGTATGCGCTTCTTGTTTATATGACCAAGACGGCAATGCCAAAGATAGGTGTCACTCAAATCTAATTTGAGCTTCTTGGTGGTGGTTTGGTACAACGAGCTATCATATAATGTGTTTTCACGAACCAATTCATAAATACCATTAATAGGAGTAGCTTTAAAATAAAAGATGTTATTTAAAGAAACATGAATTTCATTTTCAATAAACATCAAAACATAACCATATTGTCTTAATTGTGCAACTGAAATAATGTTCCTAGTCAAACTAGGAGCATACAAAACATTGTTCAAAATTGCTTCCAAACCATTTGGAAGCTTCAGGATGTAGTCCCCTCGGGCTTCAACTTGAACTTTTGCCCCATTCCCCATGTAGAGGCTAACATCCCCTTTCTTGAAGTTTTTACTTCTTTTGAACCCCTGCAACAAATTGCAAATATGAGTCCCACATCCGGTATCCAATACCCATGTGTTAGAGGATATTATATTTAGATCAATATGAATCATGAAAATTGTACCTGAGGTCTGCCCGGCATCCCTCTTTGCTTTCAACTCTTTGAGATGGACAGGACAATTTCTTGCCCAATGTCCTATCTCCCACACTTAAAGCATGGGTCATCCGAAGCAACCTTTTGCTTCTTCTCCGCTGGTTTTGGTGGTGGCACTTTTACCACTCCCTTTCCCTTTCTCCCAACGTACCCTTTACCTTTGGCAACACTTGCCTTGGATGCGGGGTGAGGCCTCTTCTTGTTCCCACCTTCATTGATGGTGAGAACGGGTAAACTCCTTTTACCCATGGCCGCCTCGGCTGTCTTGAGCATAGAGTGAAGCTCAGTTATGTTCTTGTCCCAACCGTTCATGTTATAATTCATAACAAAATTGTCAAACCTTTTTGACAAAGAGTTGAGGATCAAATCCGTAGCCAACTCTTTCGAGACGGGACAATTCAGCCTTTCGAGGCGGTCTATGTGGCTCTTCATCTTAAGTACATAAGACGAGACCGATTGGGTATCATCCATACGACATGCATGGAGTGCTCGAACCGTTTCGAAGCGCTCTACCCTTGCTTGTTGTTGGAACGTTTCCTTCAACTGGGTTATCATGTCGTATGCTCCGTGATGTTCGTACTCCTTTTGGAGATCCGGAGTCATACTTGCCAACATGAGGCAAGACACTTGGACCGAGTCCTCAGTGTATTTCACCCAATTCATGTAGGCCTCTTCATCTTCCTCATTGGGTTCATCGGGAATCGGATCGTCTAAGATATATGACCGTTTCTCTTGCTTGAGAACAATTCTCAAGTTTCGAAACCAATCAATGAAATTGTTATGGTTTAGACGCTCCTTTTGGAGAATGGTTCTTAGTGATAGGTTATGAGCGGATGGAATATCATTATTTTCATTGTTGTTGGTGGCCATCTACAAAATTTAACAAGGTTCAATTTTAGTATTTACGATATTATCATATTTAATTATAAATTTCTTTTATGTGTCATACACAAAATAAAATTCTAGAATCCAACGTCACATTTAAATAGTGGTTAGGTGATCTTTATCCCATTATTTAAATTAACAAGGTAGTCAACGTTTGACAATTGCAACCCTTTGCAACTTCTAGAGGTATGGGATCGACTTAAACATCATATGTATAGTCGGCATGTTAATCCCATCAACACCTTTTGTAAACCATATTGTAGGTGATCCATTTAACATGGTTTGCAAATCAAGTTACCCTACTTACACACACATGTGAGTTTACCAATATAAGTGGTTAGGTGATCTTTATCCCACAAATATGGCATTCCCACCTTAAATCACAAGTTCCCTCAAAATGGTTAGGTGACCTTTATCCCATTAAGAGTTTTCAAGTGACTTAAGTGTTGTGTAAAAGGATGGTGATAAACTTGTTTTCAAAAGACATTTTAAGTTTTCATAATTCTAGTTTAGAAAACTCTATGTACCTTGCATTTGCATGCTTTCAAATACATGGTACCCTATGGTTCTTTTAATAAAACCCCTTTTATTTAAAATCATTAATCCTTTTAATAACCTTTTATTAACCACTTAATGATTAAGAACCATTTATTTTCAGCTTGTTATGTTTATAAATTTGTTAGTTATGCATATCCATATATCAAACATCCAACATAAAACAAAACAACCAAACAAGCACAACCATTCAATCATAAGTGCATAACCATAGCCACTAAGGTGACCACACTTGTTTGCCATCACAAGTGTTGTCATTAGGTCTTTCCTAAGGGTTAATAATGACACATTAAAATGTGTCCAAGAACTCCCACTCGAATCCGCATCCAAATGCTTCAAGTGTCCATGTCTTTTGAGTTCTTCCTTTGTATCTTCCCTTGAGTCTCCAACTTGTGCATCTTCTTTTACAAAAATCATATCCTAATACAATTTTTCTAATAAAAGAAATGCACCTAATCTATTTATTACATAACCAATGAATAAATAAATTACAACCCAAAAGATACAAACACCAAAATTATTATTACAACCCTTTAATGAATAAAACTAAACATGACAATCACATTCATCCAAATCCAAAACACATTAGGTCAAGGCTATGTTATGCACCAAAATATGTATCAAATACAACATCCAAGAACAACCATGAACTCCCTTTTAACCCTTAAAGTTTCGGCCAACATAAACCCAAACTTTAGGGTTTAGTCCAAACAAAACAATCAACCACTTGATGTTAATCTTTCAAGGTTTATTCTAAAGCATGTAAGATAAAACTTTGAAAGATAAGGGATTCATTTATCCATAACAAAACAGCCCCTAATGGGTTGAAAAAGTCCAACAAAACTAACTTTTCTTGGACTTTTGAAGCAAGTTTTCCACATAACCGGCTCTAGATGCCATTGTTGGGTTTATACAAGTTTTAACAAGGATGTTTAACCATTTAAACAACAAAACGCAGCGGATATAAGGGGTTTAAAACTTGTGTTATATTCTGAAAATAAACATTTATATGTTCAAGAAAACAAACCCAAGAACAAGGATCATATATATGTGAAAAGAAGTGCTATCAAAACCAACCATAGGATGTACATGAAAACTACCTTTCTTGAACAAGCAAGTTAGATACGGATGAGAGAGGAGGGAGATGATGTTTCTTGAATATCTAGTCTTCAAAAGAGAAGACCTCAAGCTTGTATACCCACAAGCTCTTGCAAAGCACCAAACTAGTTAGGAAGTTAACACCCAAAACCTTCTTTTCAAGCTCTAAATCCATGGATATGAGAAGAGCAAGATGGAGAAGAAAGAGTTCTTTGCATGTATGAGAGAGAGAGTATGGTTGAGTGTGTCTTCCAAGTGATTAAAGTCTTGTATTAAAACAAGACAAGGAATCCCAAGAAACCCAAGAGGGCGGCCGAGATTTTGAAATGGTTTCCCACCATTTTAAAATTTTCACTTTTAATTAGAAGTTACAAGTTTATAAAATTAAACCCCTTTTAATTTTATAACCTAAACACACTTTTACATATTGTTATTTAACTAATTTAAATAACAATACAAATGATATCTCATGAACAAAACATCCATATAGTTTGTTCTATCTCAAATGCAATAATTTTAGAAAACCCATTTTCTAAATTGGTGTCAATATTTATTTGCTTGATCATATCAGCAAACAAATATTTATCGGTGTTTGCCTAGCTTGTTATTGGGTATGACCCGACTTGGATCATAACGTACTAACCACATCAATCTTGTATGTGTCTTGGGCATATAAGATCCAACACATAATGCACAACATCAACACCAACATCAACATCTCCAACATCAACATCAACAACATCAACACCAACATCAACATCAACATCAACAACAACATCAACAACATCACATCAATAACAACATCAACAACAACAACATCAACAACATCAACATCAATAACAACATCAACAACAACAACATCAACAACATCAACATCAACATCAACAACAACATCAATAACAACATCATCAACAACAACAATATCAATGAACAGATGATGAACAGTTGACAATAACAAACAAGAAATACAAGAAAGATGATGAAGAGATGCCTATAACAAACAAGAAAACAAGAAACATGATGAATACGGATGATTGCAACCAACAGGCACATCTATTTTCACATTCAACAGAAATGAAGAAATCAACCTTGGTCACATAATCACTGATCCAATCAAGGATTTGTACAACTGTTAGAAACTCTTTCTGAAGTACTTGGAACCATCCATTATCAAGTTAATTCAGAGATTCAAAGAGTTGAAGTGTCTTCAAGACTGACTTATGTTCCTGATGCTGTTTATTGAAGTTCAAAGCCTCATCATATGCCTAATACATTCTAATCCTTTGAGTGTGATATGAATAAACAGTAATCCAAAAGTGATACACCTCATATCCAATACGTTAAGTATTCTCAAAGTGATTCTATCCTTTATCATAAATACATTAGGAGAAGCTTAATCTGAGGGGGAGAACTACAGTGAACTGTGTCAAAACATCAGTTGATCAAGAAGACATGTGACAGAGAAGATCTTCAAAGTCAAAGTTTGGCAAGCATCAGTTTAGGGGGGGTATTGTTGGGTTCAACAATAGATAAACTGAAGCTTTCCAAAACACAATCAAAGCCAACTAAAGATCTCATTGTACAAGTTCAGAGACCAAGTTGATAAACAGAACAAAACAAACACAAGACAAAGTCAACAAGACAAAGTCAACATCAACACAAGAAAAGTCAAAATTAGGTCATGATGTAATAACATTATAAATAGAACCACTAGTGCTACTTTGTGTGGGTGGTTATTGCAAAGTGTGTGAGTGGCAGGTAGTTCTTAAGTGTGTGTTTTTCATGGTGTAAATCACCACCCAAGGAGAAATTCTCTCCTTTGGGTGGATTTGATGTTCATCTATCTTTGTATATGTTTCTTCATTGAAATTTGTTATTCAATATCAATGAAATTATAACATTATACATTATCACACACATCCTTGTTCTTCGATTCACACAGTTCCATCCATCTTTAATTTTGAATTCTCAGATCTGAAAATGATGAATCCTAAGATCCAAGCTCAATGAATCTGAAATTTTTGATTTAGCAAGGGAGTATCACTAGTCCTTGTTTATTTGGTAGCTTATCTATTAGCATTGCATTAGCCGACCTAGGTTCTAGCATCAATTTGATGTCGTACTCGGTATTTGCAAAACTAGACTTAGGCGAGCCTAAACTGACCTGAATTAGCATCCAACTTGCTGATCGATATGTGAAATACCCCAGAGGCGTAGTTGAGAACATTTTGGTTAAAATTGATAAATTTGTATTTTTGGTTGATTTTGTTATTCTTGACATAGATGAAAATAAAAATGTACCACTTCTCTTAGGTCGACCATTCTTAGCTACCTCGAGATCTTTAATTGATGTATGCAATGGTAAATTAACTCTAAGGGTAGATGAAGAAGAGGTGGTCTTTGATATTATAAATTCCATGCAATATTCATAAAGTCGTGATGATTCATTATACTTTATTGATACTATAGACTCACATGTGGATCATTATTTGAAGGAAATTTATGAACAAAATGCTTTGGACATATAATTGCTCGATGGGGAAAACACTAACATTTGTCACGTGCAAATTGTTGATGAGTTGGCTTACCTATCGACCAATGAACCACTTTCAAGTCCAGAAGTATTTGAAGTAATGGAAAGAGATGAAGCAACTAAGGATAAACCATCGGTTAAGGAACCACCATCTTTGGAAATCAAAGAACTACCATCTCACTTGGAATATGCCTACTTGGATGATGATTCCAAATTACCCATTGTTATCGCTTCTGATTTGATGAATGATGAAAAGGTTAAGCTTTTAAATGTGTTAAAGATGCACAAGAAAGCTATAGCTTGGAAGATCATTGATATAAAAGGAATGCATCTTCCTTTTGTACCTATAAGATCTTAATAGAAGATGATTACAAGCTAGTGGTGCAACATCAATGACTCCTTAACCCTAACATGCAAGAAGTGGTGAAGAAGGAAGTAATAAAGGTACTTGATGCGGGCTTGATCTATCCAATTTCTAATTCCCCATGGGTTAGTCTTGTTCAAGTGGTACCAAAGAAAGGAGGTATGATAGTGGTGAAAAATGAAAACAACAAGCTTATACCAACAAGAACCGTCATGGGTTGGAGAGTTTGCATCGATTATCGCAAACTTAATGACACAACAAGAAAATATCATTTTCCTTTACCTTTCATTGATCAAATGCTAGAAAGTTTATTTGGGAATATGTTTTATTGTTTTCCTGATGGTTTTTTAGGATATTTTCAGATTTTGATTGCACCCGAAGACCAAGAAAAGACGACATCACATGTCCTTATGGAACTTTTGCGTATAGAAGGATGCCATTTGGATTGTGTAATGCACTGGCCACATTCTAAAGATGCATGGTTGCCATATTTCATGACATGATTAAAGACTCGATGGAAGTATTCATGGATGATTTCTTGGTATTTGGAAACTCATTTGATTATTGTTTAAGTAATTTGGAAAGGATGCTCTCAAGATGCGAGGAATCAAATCTTGTTTTGTAGTGGGAGAAATGCCACTTCATGGTGAAGGAAGGCATTGTCTTAGGTCATAAGATTTTCAATGTGGGGCTACAGGTAGATAGGGCAAAAGTGAAAACCATTCAAAGTTACCACCACCAAATTTGGTGAAAGCAGTAAGAAGTTTCTTAGGTCATGCCAGCTTTTATATATGTTTTATTAAAGACTTCTCAAGAATTGCAAGACCTATGACCCGACTTTTTGAAAAGGATGTGCCCTTTGTCTTTAATGATGAATGTTTAGTTGCATTTAACTTCTTAAAAGAAAACTTGATAAATGCACCCATAATGGTAGCCCCGGATTGAAACCTCCCATTTGAACTAATATGTGATTCTAGTGATTACGTAGTTGGAGTGGTTTTATGGCAACGGAAGGAAAAGCATTTTCATCCAATCTACTATGCAAGCAAAACTCTCAATGATGCTCAAGATAACTACACAACCACCAAAAAAGAATTGCTTGCTGTGGTTTTTGCTTTTGATAAATTTTGTTCTTACCTTTACATAGTTAAAACTATTGTTTATACTGATCATGCAGCTCTTAGGTACCTTTTTGGAAAACAAGATGCAAAACCGAGATTGATTCGATGGATCTTGCTCCTACAAAATTTTGATATAGAGATACAAGACAAAAAGGGAGCTGAGAACGTCACAGCTGACCATCTTTCTCATCCCAAGAACCCTTCTTTAGAAAAAATCTGGGAATCCAACATAAATGACAATTTCTCGCTTGAGTTTGTTTTGCAGGTTCAAGAGATTGACGACCACCCTTGGTTCGCTGATTTTTCAAACTAACTTGCAGGTGGGGTTCTAATTAAAGGAATAGCCTACCAACGGAAAAAGAAATTCTTTACTTACTTAAAGAACTACTTTTGGGAAGACCTGCATCTGTTTAAGGTATGTGTAGATCAAGTGGTGAGAAGATGTGTGCATAGGAGTGAGGCAATAAGCATCATTCGTCATTTTCACGAAGGACCCACTAGTAGACATCATGGAGCTAATTACACCGCCAAGAAGGTTTACGAATATGGATTCTACTGGCCAGCCATTTTTAAGGATGCACACGCGTTGGTTAAAGCATGTAATGCTTGCCAACAAGTAGGTAACATCTCGTCTCACGATGAAATGCCTCAAAACGGTATTCAGGTATATGAGGTCTTTGACATCGGGCATCGATTTCATGGGACAATTTCTATCTTCACAAAGACACAAATATATCCTAGGTTCTGTAGATTATGTCTCAAAATGGGCAGAAGTGCATGCTTTGCCTACAAATGATTCTAGGGTTGTTTTGATGTTTTTATGAAAATTGGTTACATGGTTAGATCCCCCAAGGCCTTGATTAGTGATCGAGGCACTTATTTTTGCAACTCTTTACTTGAAAAAGCTTTATCACACTATGGTGTTCACAATATATTTCCAACCGCATATCATCCACAAACGAGTGGACAAGTGGAAGTCACTAATCGAGGCTTCAAATGCATTCTTAAATGAACAGTGGGGAAAACCAAAGATTTGGTCAGATAATTTAGATGACGCTCTATGGGCTTTTCGAACCCCTTAAAAACACCAATAGGCAAGAATCATTTAAGTTGGTTTACAGAAAAGCTTTTCATCTACCATTTGAACTTGAGCACAAAGCATATTGGGCTCTAAAATCAGTTATGCTCTATGGGCTTTTCGAACCTCTTCAAAAACGGTTCCCCCTCTTTCTTCTTCCTCTACATCTGAAAGATTCAAACCCTAAATTCACCCACAAACCCTCTTTGTTCGTAGCTTTCTTCGTCCTAAAGCTTTCTCAAATGGCCAACCCGGAACCTTGAAACTAGCAAGATATTTCCATGCACCTTCACAAGCAACATAATCATGTTGCTTTATTGACATCTGAGAAAGATCCTTGTTTCTCGAATGTCTAACATTTTCTTGCTCAATCAAACTACCTCACCGCTCTAACAATCGACCCTCCACTTTATCAATAACAATTGCTGGAGTTTTGAAGGACCTGCCAAGAGGTGATCTTAGACGGTGAGAAGGCACTGTCTGCATCAGTGTACGGGAAGACAGTTTTCATCACCTAGCCATAATCAACACTCATCTAAGGCTGGATGATGAAAAAGAGAGTTGTCTTTTTCCAAATCTATTATGAATGAATCATTCAGACGGATGGGCTATGAAAGGGACTTCACTGTCAAAACCTTTAAAATGGGTATGTTATTATTCACTCATTATCTAACAAACATGGAGGATGGGACCAGATTCCTGAGGACTTATCTTACACAGTCCATGAAATGGTTCAAGGGGTCATGTTCAAGTACTCCCAGTTTGTTTACACAAACTTGCTTGCAAACATGGACTCCTTAGGGTACTACATGTTCCCTAGATATGTCCAGCACATTCTTAACTGTGAACTGCGCTCATAGTTAAGGGGAATAGGTACTACTCTTAAATTGGGACAGATGAAGCCTGACATCTTTAAGATCATGAGAAAGACCATTGTTGGCTTCTCAGGGGTAGAAATAGCCCTGGTCCCAAAAATATTAGAGCTCATTGCTCAAGTTGACAACTTAATAGCACCGGTCAATGTTGAACCCACACCTTCTACATCTTCACCATCCATAAAACCACAATTAATCCTCACTTACTCAATAAAATCCAAACAAACCCTGCTCAGTTTATTCAGATTGAGCAGGCCTCCATACAATCACCCATGCAGGAGGAAGTGGAACCAAGAGCTCCCACTTCCTTTGAGGAGCAAACCACTCCCATTACTTTATTGATTAGTGCTAAGATTCCTTATGCTCAGCCTAATAAGCTCATTGCCCAAACCTTAAGCCTTTACTTTGAGTCTCAAATCATAGGTGATCAAACTTCAAGGGACAGCTACCATCCTCAGCCATTTGACTTAATCCAACAAATCCCTAACCTCCAATTCTATGATGACGAGGATATGGGTTTTAACGAGTATCATGAGTCTCTCTTCTACTCTCCTTCTCAAGGATAGATGAGTGCTCCTAAAACACCCATATCTAGCTCACATCCTCCACCCCCAAACTGAGGTGGACTTCCCTGAACATGCTCAAAAGTCCATATGAAAGACGCTCTCACTTTTGCAAGTGATTAGATCATTAAGACCTCAACCATGGCAACCAGCCCCTTGACACTTCTCTTGAAGCTGTCATGGCAGCAGGGAAATCCAGCAGCCAAGAACCATAAGTTGGTGGTAAGGGAGATGACTTTGGTAATGTCCTCTTACCCGCCCCCCCCCCCCCACCCCATGATTGTTCCGATGAAGATGAGGGAGTCTGCAACTAAATGTGCAAAAACTATCCAAAATATGCACCTATTTAGTTTCAAAGGTAAGTCACCTAGAATATCAGGTGGCTACCTTGCAAAGGCATGTCATTGATCAGCAACTTAAGATCATCGATCTCAAGGGAAAGCTAGCTAGGAGACCTGCCAGGAAAACTCAGCCAGGTCCACAAAAACCTATGGATGTGGTGGACCTAACCTTAGCTCCCTTGTGCAATAGGGTAATGCTACCAAAAAAGGAGAAGAAAGTCCAACCTGCAATCACTGAACCTGGGAGTTCTACCCAGAGTATGGACATAGAGGCCTTACCATTCTCACTTGTAGTTGTCCATACTCAACAACCTCCTCAGGCCCATATTGATGTGGATGCCCTGATTCAAAGCTTATTTGAGGAGGGAATTCCAAGGGCTATGTCTACCCCATCCTACTCTACTGAAAACCCAATAATAGGATGGAGGTATGATTGATAGAATAGCCCTGGTACTCTCTAGATCTTAGGGGAAACAAGAAGTCTTTAACTTTCAAAACCTAAGATACTATGAGAGTTTTCCTCTAGTTGACCTGCCACTTGCCAACCCAAATCATAATAGACAAGCTGACAGGTTAGCTAAGAGGATACAGCAAAGGGTGCTTGAAGAGTTTTGAAGAAGATCCTATTTATATAGATAAAGGCTAGCAGACAAAACTGTTGGTCGACTAGATATTGAGGCAGACCCAAAGATTAGCTTCAAAGGGGAAACCTTGGTTAAAGGCCTATCAGTTGAACCTTTGAACCTTGAGATAGGAAATATTTCAGCACCTAGTACCGTTAGTGAGGCCACAGCTGGTGAAGGTGTCTCACAGCCTCTCCCCGGCCAAAGCTCAAGTGCTACACCAAGTAAAGAAGGCCAAAGCTCTCTCCACCCTGAGTTGCACAGGCCAGTGACTGACAATGGGAAGAGGATCATGACCTCTGAGGATAATGAGGAGGGAGAAAAGAGAGAGGAAGAGGAAGGCAAGGGGAGACGATCAAGTGAGACCTCAAGCTTTATGCAAGCTGTAATAGGGCTGCCCCTAGGCCAAACACTCGAGAAGATGAGTCAAGGGTAGCCAGATTGACCTATTTGGGGTAAGAACTACAACAAGATGAAAACATCTCTCTTCTGGAGGAACTAAATGAACTGGCTAACACTGAAGTGTCAAAAGAGACGAAGGAATCTGAGGTTTGTTGGGTTCTCCGAAAGGAGACTTGGTCCAATGTCTCTATCCATTATGGATGATCACATTAGAGTGATCTAGAAGAAGATTAAGAAGGGTGAACTGGTTGACTTGCTTTCCCACCAAGTCAATATATTCCTGAAGCTGAGGTCAAGGTAAAACCACAAGAGACAACTCAACCTGGACCTGGTGCTGCATCTCAGTAAACTTCAACTTCTGACCCATAATAGGGTCCTGATCCTTCTCCTTCTGAACTTGTGAAGGAAAAGGACCCAACTGAGAAGGGCAAAGAAGGAACATCTGGTACTCAAGACCAACCTGCTCAGTTAAAATACAGAAAGAGGAAGAAGATGCCATAATAAGGAACAAGATGAAGAAGAAGAAGAAGTCCAAGGCATCCACCTCTACACCTAAGGATAGGTTAGAACATCCTGAGGGTGATCAAAAATAGGCTGCTCATCCAAATCCAATTCAAGTAGAGGCTCTTACTGCTGAGAGACCCATCTTGTCTTGGGCCTTTGCTACTAACACAGACAGATGGTATGTCACTAGAGATCAAGGGGTCAAGATATGTACTTCTAGCAAAACATGCTTGACCTTCCTCTATATGATTTCTATGACATGAGAAAATACTTTAAGAGTCTAAGGAATCCTCACCAACTAATGAAGAAGGGAATGGTCTGGATACTGATGAGAACTGTCAATAGATAAAGATCAAAACTCAAAGTTATCCTCTAGTTTGGTATCATCACCCTAGGTGGAGTTTGTAAGAGTTATATTTAGAGGCTGATGCAATCAAAATTCTCTCAGCATGCACAACTGAAGTACAAAGGAAGTTACTTCGGAAGATTTGATATAACTCAATGAAATTCACTATGTGTCAAATCTTACAAAGTCAAAAGATCATTTCTTCCGAAGCCAAAGATGAAGTCTTTCGAAGCTTGAAGACAAAGTCTTCCAAAGCCAAGAGACTGATTTATCAAGAAGATAGAGAAGACATGCTTTCTCTGACATGCTTTTGACAAAAGCTGAACTACTTTCTGCTACCACCTCTGAAGACTCAGCAACTTATATAAGTTGGTGACAAGTCCATACTTTTGTCAACTGTAGATAAGGTCTTAGAGTCTATAACTTTCTACTTTGTACTTTTATCCTTTTATAATAGATAAGGATGTGAGCTATGTCATGTCATAGTCACTAGTCCAAAGGCAATGTGCCTTTTGACTTTACATGATCTTGTGTCTAGATTAGTGTTCCAGCTGGCCTTCAAAGTATGGATAGTTATAGGATGTAGTATAAAGTATCTCAGGTACCAGTCCTTAGGACTAAGCCTTGTAACATTTGTAAAATGCTTAGGAGCAATATACATCATTCTTGATAACCATTATTTATGCTGGTGTGTTCTTTATATTGTTATTTTTTTTAATTTAGCCAATTCCCTATTTGATCTGTTAAGTGTTCTAGTCTCGCCATCCATTGTGAAACTGTTGCATTGCTCCATTTCACCAATCCTACAATAATCCTTTCAGCTCCAGTGGTAACAAACCCTACAAGTGGAAATCGTGTCAGCACAACCATGACAAACTCTTAAGCTGATACATCTGAGGTGCTTATCAATTCCAGTAATGAGGCATAAAACTCAAATGAAGGGAGTTTCAATGTAAGAGGAGATGGAGATGGTGAAAGTAATCAAGAATTTCATGATGTTGAGAACCACTCCGCTGAAGACAAGATTAATGATGTCACACACTCATTGGATCAGTTACACTTAATAAGTGTGCTGATGTGGTAGGTGATACTCAATCACCAGATCTAAATTTCACTAATTTAGATCTATCTAAATAACTTGCTATGATTTCTCAATTGAGAATCCATAATTCCCATCCCACCACAAACATCATTGGAGATGTTAAGACTGGGGTGAGAACAAGAGTACAAACCCATGATAAAATGTTTTTCTGCACTCTTGCTTCTTGTCCCAGATTGAGCCAAAACTTGATGAAGCTTTGAAGGATGAAGCTGGGTTGAAGCAATGCAGGAGAAGTTGTTTCAATTCAAAGACAAAAGGTTTGAACCTATGTCCTTTTTCTTATGGGAAGACACCAATAGGTACCTAATGGGTTTTAGGAATAGAAGGATGATAAGGATTTCATCAGAACAAGGCAAGACTAGTTGTTCAAGGGTACACTCAAGAAAAAGGGATTGACTACAAAGATGTTTTTACTCATGTGGTAAGACTTGAAGCTATTAGGATATTCCTTACTTTTGCTAAATCCAAGGATTTTAAGATCCACCAACTTGATTTCAAGTGTGTATTTTTATATGGGGTGATAGATGAGGAAGTGTATGTCAAGCAAACACCTGGCTTTGCAAACCCAAATCATCCTGATTATTTCTGCAAGCTTGACAAAGATCTTTATGGGCTGCATCAAGCTCCAAGGAAGTGGTATGAGACAATGTCACAGTACCTAGTCCAACATGATTATAAGAGAGTTACTATTGACAGCATACTCTACATAAAAGGAACAGGGAATGACTTGATGTTGGTTCAAGTTTATGTAGATGACATCACCTTTGGGTCAACTAATCAAAGGCTTTGTAAATAGTTTGAAAAACTATTGAAGAATAGATTTGAAATGAGTGCTATGGGGGAACTCAATTTCTTTCTAGGTATTCAAGTGAAGCAGATTGACAATGGCATTTCCATAAACCTTTCAAAATATGCAAACATACTAACCAGATTTCATATGACTGAGTGCAAGGTTGTTAAGACTCCCATAGGCAGAAACCACTCCCTATGACCTGATCTTAAGAGGGGTTTGTTGATGAACATCTCTACAGGGCTATGATTGGGTCTCATATGTACCTCTCAACCCAGGCCATATCATTTTACTACATGCATATGTGCAAGATATCATGCCAACCCCAAGATGTCATACCTAATTACTGACAATTATCAGATACCTCAAAGGAGCTCCCAAGCTGGGACTTTGGTATCCAAAGAATTCTTACTTCAATCTGTATGCGTATACGGATAGTGACTATGGTGGCTACAACATGACTACAAAGTCTATATCGAGGGGATGTCCGTTCCTTGATGGAAGGATAGTCTCATGGTAATGCAATAAAGAATCCTATGTGTCTGCATCAACTGCTAAAGCTAAATACATTGCTGCTACAAGCTGCTATACTCAAATGCTTTAGATTCAGAATCAGATGTTAGACTATGGATTCAACCTAAAGGAGACTCCTATCCATATAGACAATAACAGTGCTATCTTTATCATAGAGAATCCAGTGTAGCACTCAAAGACAAAGCACATCAACATCAGTTTCATTTGATAAAGATAATTTTGAAAAAGGATTGATAAAACTAGTCAAAGTTAACACAAATGAATAATATGTTGGTCTGTCCACAAAAGCTTTTGATAAACAGTGATTTAAGTATTTTGTATCAGCTATTAGGAAGATTAATTTTGAGTAGATTGTCTTAAGTTAATTTCAAGATTAGTTTTCAAATATGTGTGTCTTTAGAGTTTTCTAATTTATCACTCACATAAGCCCTGTTTACCTTGAAAGAAATTTTTTAAAATGATATTTAGAATTTTAAGAATTGAAGATTTGTTTTCTTTTAGGACATTAAATTGAGTTTAGAAGAAAGTTATGTCTTCAAAACTAATACCTACTTACTAAGGGATTTAACTTGGAGGAAATTCAGGTATATCTTCCAAAGTTTAAATATGCCTAAGTACTTATATGTTTTGAGGACAATTTTCATCCAAAGCAATTAGGTCTCGAAAGCTTTATTCATCCTTTGAATAAAAATTCTAAAGATTAATATCTTCTAAAACCAAATATGTCTCGGAAGCAAAATTACTCTTAGTGCTTTTTCTTCTGAAGCAATTCTTGTTAAACTAAGGAATATCTTCCGAAGTCAATTGGCTACGGAAGTTTTCTCAAAGCTTCTGAAGACAAATACTTGCGGAAGATTTTCTACTTCCAAAATAACTAACTTTTTGGGCACTTTTTCAGAGGTGGGACTGACATTGGATTTCAAAGTTTATCCTTTAGCCTTAACTTTATATCACATCCAACCATATATATAGCGTTACAACGATCCCCCTCTTTCTTCCTCTTCATCTGCAAACTTCTAACCCAAAATTCACCCACAAACCCTCATTGTTCTTAGCTTTCTTCTTGCTAAAGCTTTCTTAAACGGCCAACCCTAAACCTCGAAACTAGCCAAATTTCTCCATGCACCTACACAGGCAACACAACAAGGTTGCTTTGTTGAAGTCTGAGAAAGATTCAGGTTTCTCAGACATTTTCCGCTTTCTAACTCAATCATCCTACCTCACCGCACTCACAATAGAACCTCCATTATACGAAGAGCAACCACTGGAGTTCTGGAGCACCTGCCAAGAGGTTATCTTGGATGGTGAGAAGGCACTGTCTGTATCAGTGTAGGGAAAGACTGTTTTCATCACCCCATCCAACATCAACACTCATCTCAGGCTGGATGATGAAGAAGGCGAGCTTTCCTTCCCCAAAAAAGCGTCAATAAATCATTCAGGCAGATGGGCTCTAAAGGAGACTTCACTGTGAGGACCTTTAAGAAGGGTAAGGTCTCTTACCAATGGAAGTACCTCTTCCATATTATGATCCACTCCTTATCAAACAAACATGGAGGATGGGATCAAATTCCTAAGCATTTATCCTCTATAGTCCATGGGATGGTTCAAGGGGCCAAGTTCAAGTACTCTTAGTTTGTTTACTGCTTGCGAACTTAGACTCTTTAAATTACTACATGTTCCCTAGATATGTCCAGCATATTCTTAACTTCCAACTGGGCTCACAATTAAGGGGAATAGGTAACTCTTAAATTGGGACAAATAAAGCCCGGCATCTTCAAATCATGAGAAAAACCATTGTTCATTTATCAGGGCTAAAAACAACGTTGGTCCCAAAAATGTTAGAGCTCCCTGCTCAGGTGATCAACCTTCAGGGGACAGTTACCACCCCCTTCCTTTAGCTTTAAACCAACCAATCTCTGACCTCTAATTCTATGATGATTAGGATATGGGATTCAGTGAGTACCATGAGTCTCTCTTACCCCTATATATAGCCCACATCATCCATCTCTAACTGAGGTGGACTTTCCTAAACATGTTCAGGATGTCCATATGGAAAAGGCTCTCACTTTAAAAAGTGATTACATCATTAAGACCTCAACCATAGCAACCCAGCCCTTTGACACTTATCATGAAGCTGTCATGGAACAGGGGAAATCCAGAGCCCAAAAACAATATCTAGTGGTAAGGGAGATGACTTCGGTTATGTTCTCTCATCCCCCTCTGATTCTTCTTATGAAGATGAGGGGTCTGCAACTAAGGGTGCAAAAACTATCAAAAACATGCACCTACTTGGTTTCAAAGGTCAGTCACCTGGAATCTCAGGTGGCTACCTTACAAACGCAGATCCTTAATCAACAACTAGAGATTACCTATCTCAAGGGCAAGTTAGCTAAGAGGCCTGGCATGTTCAATCAGGTCCCCAAGAACCTGTGGATGTGGTGGACCTAATATCTAGCTCACCTATGCCAATGGGTGATGCTAGAAAAAAAGGGGAGAAACTTTTAAGTACAATCACAGAACCTGAGAGCACTAACAGAGTATGAACATGGAGGCCTCACCATCCTCACTTGCACTTGTCCATACTCAACAACCTTCTTAGGCCGACATCAATGTGGATGCCCTGATTCAAATCTTATTTGAGAAGGGAATACCAAGGGCTATGTCTACCCCATTCTATCTTGTTGGCAATCCAATATTAGGATGGAGGTATGACAATGATACAAGAGCCCTGGTATTTTCTAGATCTCAGGGTCAACAAGAAGTGTTTGATTATTAGACCCTGAGATACTATGAGAATTTTCCTCTGGTTGACCTGCCACTTGCCAACCCAAGTAATAACATGCAAGCTGATAGGTTGGCTGAGAGGATCCAACTGAATGTGCTTGAATAGTTCCATAGAAGATCAAAGCTAGATAGACATAGTCTAGCAAGGAAAACCGTTGGTCAACTGAATATTGAGGCAGGCTCTAAGATTAAATTCGAAGGGGAAACCTTAGTTGAAGGCTAGTAGTAGAACCTTTGAACCTTGAGACTGCAACTACTTCAGCGCCCAGTACCCTCAATGAGACACCAACTGGTGAAGGTGTCTTACAACCTCTCCCTGGCCAGAGCTCAAGTGAAGCACCAAGTGAAAAACGCCAAAGCTCTCTCCACCATAAGTCATACAGGCTAGTGATTGACAAAGGGAAGAGGATTCTCACCTTTGAGGAGATTGAGGAGGAGAAGAGGGAGAGGAAGAGGAAGGCAAAGGAGAGAGAACAAGAAAGACCGTCAACTTCATGCAAGCTGCAATCAGGGCTGCCCCTAGGCTAAATACTTAGGAGAGATGAGTTAAGGGTAGCCAGATTGATTATCTAGGGTCTAGGAACTACAACATTATGAAATAATCTCTCTTCCCTTGGATGAGTTGAATGAACTGGCTGACACTAAAGTGTCAAAAGAGAGGAAGGAGGCTGAGGCTGCAAAATTACTCCTCAAAATCAAAGAAGAAAGGAAAAGAAAAAGATCATACAAAGCCCCTACCCTCTCTCCAGTTCAAGAAGTCCTGAGTAGAGACTATGGCAATTAAACAAGAAACTTAGGTAGGTAAGGAACAAGATAGACAAAAGATGATAACCTACCTGAGTGCCACAGGCCTCTATCAGGCAGTAGCCCTACTTTCCTTATCATATGAGTATATTGAGTTTTAGTACCTCAAGCAACTGGAGCAAGAAGTGCTAAAAGAAAAGAAAGCTACTAAGAGGAAGATGAGGGAAGTGGCTGTTAAGTCAAGAGGCACCATCAGAACGAATCAGAAGAAGTATGCTGACAGAATGAAGATGGTGAGCTTCTTGAAGCTGTATGGGGTTCTCCAAAAGGAGAGTTGGTCTATTATCTCTATCCATAATGAATGAGCATGTAAGAGTGATCAAGCAAAAGATTAAGAAGGGTGAGCTGGTAGACTTGCATTCTCTACCAAGTCAGGCTGCACCTGAAGCTGATGTCAAAGTTGAACCCTAAGAGACAACACAACCTAGGCCTAGTGCTAAATCATAGCCAGCTTCATCTTTTGACCTACAGTAGGGTCCTGAACCTTTTCCTTCTGAACATGTGAAGGAAAAGGACCCAACTGAGAAGGACAAAGAAGGAACATCTGGTACTTAAGACCAACCTTCTTAGTTGAAATACATAAAGTGGAAGAGGATGGCTATCAAAAGGGACAAGAAAAAGAAGATGATGAGGAAGAAGAAGAAGAAGAAAGAAGAAGAAGAAGAAGAAGAAGAAGAAGAAGAAGAAGAAGAAGAAGAAGTCCAAGACATCCACCTCTGTACCTTAGGATGAGTCAGAACATACTGAGGGTGAATAAGAAGAGGCTGCTCAACCAACTCCACTTCAAGTAGAGCCTCTACTGTTGAGGGACCCATTCTGTCCTGGTCTTTCTTTACAAACCTAGACAGATGATTCAGACAAGGACTGTCAACAAATGAAGATCAAGACCCAAATTCATTCTCAAGTTATAATAGCATCAGCATAAGGAGAGTTTGTAAGAGTTAACTTAGAGGTTAATGTAAACCAAAGAGCTCTTAGCAAGCTTTTAGAAGTACAAGGAAGTTACTTCGGAAGATTTGACAAAAGCACTAAGAATTTATCTAAGTGTGAAATTTTCCAAAGCCATAGACCATTTTTTCTGAAGCCAAGGATGAAGTCTTCCGAAGCTTCAAGACAAAGTCTTTCGAAGCCAAGAGTGTGAAAACAGAGAAGACATGTTTTCTCTGACATGATTTTGACAAAAGCTGAACTACTTTATGCTTCCATCTCTAAAGACTCACTAACTTATACAAGTTGGTGATATCTCCATACTTTTGTTAACTCCAGATTAAGGTCTTAAAGTCTGTAACTTTCTACTTTGTACTTTTATTCTTTTTGTAATAGATAAGGATGTGAGCTATGGCATGTCATAGTCACTAGTCAAAAAGCAATCTGCCTTTTGACTTTACATTGATGTTGTTGTCTAAATTAGTGTTCCAGCTGGCCTTTAAAGTATGGCTGGCTATAGGATGTAGTATAAAGTATCTTAGGTACCAGTCCTTAGGACTAAGCCTTGTAACAATTGTAAAACACTTGAGAGTGATTTACATCATTCTTGAAAACCAAATACTTGTGTTGTGCTTGTGTTCTTACCTTTGTTATTTGTTTCATTTACCAGTTCCCTATTTGATCTGTTAAGTGTTGTTTGTTCGCTCCAACTTTCTAAAACTGTTGCATTACCCCTTTAACCAGTCCTGCACTTAGTCACTACCTTTCTTTTCTTTTTGTTTGTCTTTGATGTTCATGGTAGAGATTATAAGACTTAGGCTGATTTTTTGTTAGATTCAAAGCATTTTAATGGTAGATTGAGATGAAAATTATGTTATATTGGGTTTAGCTTAGTGAAATTGAACGATAGTGTGATGTTTCACATGTCTTTTGGGTTGAATAGGTTATGGACATTTATATTTTTTTCGTATCAGTTGAGATGAAGATTGTTTAATCATGATTTAGCTTGGTGGATGTGTGTTTGATGATTCTTGTTTGAATTCATCAAATTAACTCGTGTGACACTTGAAACTTCATTTTGTTCAAATTTTTTTGTGTGGTTAGCATCGTCATAACAAACTCATTTCTAATTTTTTGATGATTAATTAAAGCTGTCATTTAATTTACATTTTGGATGAAACCATGGGGTGTTGTTTAAAACATGTTATCAACCTGATTTTTGTGTCTTGAAGATTGTAATTTAGTATAATGTCTCCTCACAAGTTTTGTAAATGATTTTGAATATCTTATGATGTTGACGCATCAATTATATATATATATATATATATATATATATATATATATATATATATATATATATATATATATATATATATATATATGTGTGTGTGTGTGTGTGTGTGTGTGTGTGTGTGTGTGTGTGTGTGTGTGTGTATGTTGTGTGTGTGTGTGTGTGTGTGTGTGTGTGTGTGTGTGTCTACATATATATATATATTTATATACATATATATATATATATATATATATATATATATATATATATATATGCGTATATATGCACACACATGTATAGTTTAAATTATTATCTCATATTTTCATTTTTGAAGGTGATGGCGACTAACGAGCTTCATAGGTTTCTTCAATTCGAGCAAGGCAGCGAGAGAGCTAAACGTTGAAGCCATTTGCTTAAGGAACTTTGAGCCATCATGCACAATTTGCATGTCCACCTTGGAAGCTCTTGGAGAAAAGGCTCGTGCTGAAGCTATGCTCTCGAACCATGGCAATGTTTTTTTCTCGATTCTTCAACCTCAGTATCAAGAGCTAGTGTTAGAGTTCTATGCTGCTTATCAGTTTGCTCACCCAGTCACTACCTTGTATGATAAGAACACTATTTATTTCAGATTGGATGGGGAGGAGCGCAAGCTATCTGTTGCTCAACTTGGGGGCACACTTGGTATTTATACAACATCTGAGCTGAAAAGAGCGCCATTTCTTCAAAGTTTAAAGAAGGTTGATCAGGATACTCTCGCTGCATTTTGCATGAAATTGGCACTCGAAATCATTACACCAGCTAATCGATGAGTACCCACCTACGAGATTCCATTTATTGTTATTTTCACCATGTGATTGCAATTCGATCTGTGGTACAAAGAGGAGTATGGGTGTGGTGATCGGTAAATATTTATTCTTTTTATATGTCTTAATCAAGCAAGTGCCATATCTGGCTTATGCTATGGCACAGTTCTTCTCCTCATGCATCGAGACAAAGCCTGCTAGTCATATCTTTGGTGGTTCTTTCATTACACAGTTGGCTTTATCATTTAATTTTATGACTGATGATGTTGATTCAGGCTTGACACCTCTATTACCTACAATACTCATTAGCACTTCTATGTTAGAGAATATGAGTTTGGCTTCACGCTTTGGTGATGAAGGATGGAAGTTCACTGATGACAATGGAAATCTATGGCCGCCTTCACAGTTAGTAGGCGGGGAAGCATCTACGATAGCAGTTAGAGAAGAAATACTAGCCCCTCCACCACCTGTCGACATGGCCGCACTCGTCGATCAGCTTACTCAAACCCAAGAGATGCTTGTTCAGTCCGTTTCTCAGATTTCAGCTTCTATTCAGTGGATTGTCGAGAAGTAACAACAGTCTGCTCGTGATGCCGGTCGAGAGCGACACCCCTTTCCACCACAGCCTTCTAAGGATGATATCATGGAGGGCTAGTCTGATGCCCTCCATTTATGTCTATGAGCTTTTGATTTGAGTTGGACTCTTTTGGGTATTTATTTCTACAAACTCATGAAATCTATGTTTCATCTTCGTTTCTAGTAGTTTTTCCTATTAATGTCTTTTGCTCTTTGATTTCAATTTTGTTGATTCTTATTTTTGCTTCTGGTTATGCTTGTTAAATCATCTTAGACTCTTGGTTACATGAATCGTGATGTTGCTTTGAGCTTATTTAGAATTTGATCGCGCGCATCACGAATTTTTTTATCACAAGAGTTTTTGTTCTCTCTTTCATTTCCACTTGCATGTTCATTGCATCTAATTGCATCGCTTTTGCATATTTTGGCACATTGAGGACAATGTGTCATTGAAGTATACGAATGTTAGGTATTTTTGTATGATTTCATCAAAAGCATCGTTTCTATATGTTTTTGCGATAAAAATTTTTTATGGTGTTCATATAGCTTAAATCTTAGATCCTTAGGCATAAGTTACTATTGGTTTTATAGAATCCAACGAAAACGTAGAAAATATCATAATAATTTGACGTGTTGAGTGAAATATGTTTATGCCTACGGTTGTACCTACTTCTCATTACCTCTTGACCATTTTCTCTTTATTCATATTATATGCTCATGTTTTTGTTAATTATGGAGTGACCAAATGTTGCATTCATTTTAGGACTTGCTTTAATGATTCATTTTAAGATCATGAATTAAGATGTTGCATGAAAATGATTAAGGCATTAGGAAAATCCATCTTGTGTACCCTGTTATCATTTCTCTTCCCCTACGCGATAATCTTAGTTGCTCTTGTTAAGCCTAACACTGGTGTTTATTGTTTTACCATCATTCATAACCTAATTAGCCAAATAGTTTTTTTCCTTTTAATCCTTGTGTTAAAATTCGAATTTTGTTAGTTGTCTAACTTATATTATATAGTTGTAATTATGTTCAGAACAATTGTGTTATTCTTCTATTAGTTTAGTATATGTTACATTATTTAAAAAAAGAAAAAAAAAAGAAGAAGAAGAGAACACGAAAAGAAAAAAGAGGATTATTGCGTTATTTTCTTAGTTTGTTTTAGGAGAAATAATTAAAAATGAGTAATTTTGTGTGTTATAATGGAAAACCATTATGGTAGCTCATTATATGTATGTTTGTATTAATTTATATTAGTTTGTGTATTCTTTTTATGTTTTGTAGTTGTTCGCAAGTAGCATCTAGCAATTCTGTATTTTTAACATTTTAGCCACTTTATCGCCAAAATCCATACCTTCAACCCTAGCCTAGTTACAACCTTTAAAGACCTCTTAATTTATGAAATTATTTTATGTTATTTTAATGGAGAATTTGATCTTTAAGCAAGCTTATGATAATGTTGTTTCATTGTGGTTTTGAGTGATTCACATATATACATTGTGGTTTGTGAGTGGTGCAAGTTAAGGCATGATATACTTTTCATAGACATTGTCAAGTTTATTTTGACATTCTCATATATTGAATTCTCATTGACTCGTTGGTTTTCTTTTAAATGTTAAATTTCTTGATAGTCTTTTATGCATTTGAATCTTTACTTTGCTTGTGGACTACCTATCTATGATTGTAAAGCCAATAGGAATCTCATTAGATCATTTGAGATTTTGCTTGAAGGCAAGCAATGCTTAAGTGTGTGGATGCTTGATATATGAATAAATATACATGTTAATAATGCATATCTTTCCCCATCTTAGGTGTTTTTTGTTACAAATTCATCTTTATCTATACTAAATTGTGATTAAATTGGATTTTGTAGTTTTGGATGATTGCTTGATGATTTTAAAAGAAAAAGACAAGAAATGCATGAAGATTTTGGAAGTTTAGAGGCCGTTATGGTCATGACTGATTCTGTCATGACCATAATATGCATCAGGTCCCTTTTCATGCGCATTATGGTCATGACTGATTCTGTCATGACCATAACACGAATCAGGCCCCTTTTAAGCCCTTCTTCTTCTTCATTTTGGGGAAGACGAATTTTGGAGTAGAAACCCTAGTTTTTCTATATTTTTGTGGTAACTTTGAAGGAGTTCTTTCAAGAGTTCAAGCTAGGTTGAAGATCAAGCATTTCAAAGGAAGATTCAACTCCACACAACCTACCTCTACTCATATTTGGGGTGAAAATCTCTAGATCTATCATGTTTTCTTCCATAGTTATGAGCTTGGTTGTAGTTTTTCTAAGCCTCATGGGCTAAACACTCTTTATCACTTAGATTAGATGAAGCCTAGCATGCTTTGACATTTTACATGTAACTTTTGGTGATGATTAGGTCAATGTTTATTACAAGGCTATGAATGTTTTTTAATGATTATGTATGGTATAATCATATATTATTGGAAAACTTTGTGTTTTAGAACATCTATTCATTAAATGCGTACATTAGTGTGCGGTTTATGGTATTTAACAAGGAATGGTAAATGATGGTTGATTATTTAGTCAAGTTGAACAAGTGTTCATCCAAATACATATGTTTGTGAAAACCATGGTGTTTGTTGTGAATATCTCTTAACATCATGTATGTGTAACCATATATAATGCACATATTTATGATTCACGTATTCATGTTAGGACATTCATAAATTGAAGGATTTACATAGCTATTGTTATATTACGTGAATTGAGGTGGTTACCATGTGTTTATCATGTTAACTTTCCAAAGATTTGTGGGTTTGGAATCCTTGACGGGAGTCCTAAGCATCTTCAACTTTGGCATAATAATATCATTGGGTATTCATGGCATAACTTTAGGTGGCTATTATGTGTTTATCGTTTTAACTTTCCAACGAGCTATATAACTAGATAACCTTGATAGGAGTTTAGTTTACATCCACGTTTCATACATAGAAGATGATCTCACTATATGTTCAGGTATGTTGTTATTGTTTTGCTAAGTGGATTTGAAGTCTAAGTGATATCTTCCTCTGATTGATTATCTTCATTTTCGTCCACTTTCTTCATTTGTTTAATTATTAGCTAAATTACTTAATCTTATTATTCACAAATTCTCTTTCATTGGCTATATAATGACAAAGACTTAGTATCAGGAGCTTTCGTGTCCACGGATTGATACTTGGTTCTTATTAAAAGCTATATTACTATCAGATAGGTTCATTTGCCTATTATGCGTATAGTTAGTCATAAGGTAAAAATTATTTCCTAAATTTTAAAACATAATTGTGTAAAATCCATTATTAATATATATATATATATATATATATATATATATATATATATATATATATATATATATATATATATATATATATATATATATATATATCAAATCGCCTATCAAGGAATGAGGGACGAAATGAAATGAACAATTGAGGGTGAATGAAAAAATACATGTTTGGTTAGTGAAGGTAATGAAATGAACCATTACATAGTTGATTACATTCCCTCAAATTCATTCAATGCACCCCAGTTCTTTTTTTTCATTTCATGCATTCTTCCATCATTAGTTACCAACACCACCCACTCACCCACCACCGCAACCACCACCAGCCACCAAGATTGATTGTCATTAGCCACCACTACTGATAGGATCAGTGATCTAAGTTTGATCAAATAGAGTTGAATCGCAGCGGAATTAGAACAAGAATTAGACAAATATAGCAAGAGCACAATAGATATTCAATGGAACAGTACACGGTTATAGAGAAAGAGGGTTTTCTGCAAAAGGGATAATATCATTTATGCACAAATGCTTCGGTATGGCGGCCGCTAAGCTTCACTAAGCTGCGCTGAGTTTCGCTATAGCTGCACGCCTTACAATTAGGTCAACATTCCTTATATAAAGGAATGTGACGTCTGCTGATGTCACTTGATAGTGACATCTAACAGAATTATTACAAACAACTGAAAGTAAGCAAACTACTGAGAATGTTCACAACAACTGAGAACATCTCAGAGTATGCTAAGTACAAGATGAAACTAAAACTACTGAAACTACAAGTACTGATTACAAGAAACATAAAACTACTGAAAGGAAACCATCACAACTACTGAAGAGATCTTCTTCAGTTGTTGTGACAACATCTGAAACTTGGTCTTCAGTCTTTGTCTTCAGCTTTTGTCTTCAGACTTTGTCTTCAGCTTTTGTCTTCAGACTTTGTCTTCAGCTTTTGCCTTCAGACTTTGTCTTCAGCTCTTTCACTTCAGACTTTGTCTTCAGCTCTTTCACTTCAGACTTTGTCTTCAGACCTTGTTATCAGTTGATGTCTTCAGCTGTTGCAGACTACTTCAGTTGTTGTAATGTCCGTGGGACTTAAAGGTTTTTCTGATCAGGCTCATTGGTTCTTTTGGTCCAACAAACTCCCCCTGAACCAATGCAGCCAAAACCTTTAAGCTTATTGAGGTCCCACTTATTCTTGGCAGAAATACTCTCTTGATCAGCTTCAGAGATATCGGATAAGCAGGCCAGGGAACAGGTTTCAGTAGATGTGAATGTCAAAGGATGGAAGGGAACTCTGTCTTGGGGAACTGGACACAGAGCTGTTATCCCAACCATGAAACCTACTTCCCATTGATGAGTCTATAAGACTCTCTGACGTAGGCCTCAAGGAGAACAACTTGTTCCTCCTTAGTGAGTTCTTCTGCTTCTCCTTCGAAGAAGAACTCTGGGCCATAGTACTCTGATAGGTACTTTAACGTCTTTCCATTTTTCAACTCAACAGTTGTTATCTCTCTGTAAGCAAATTCATCTGGGTGAGTCCCTTCTAATAACAACTGGAGTTCATTTTTCTTGATCTCTTCAAGCCTCTTGTATAACAACCCCTTCTTGACCATTGTTCTCCATTAGAGTTTGAGGGGTCATCTTTGACTTGTAGGCTCTCTTGAAATCTTCAAGTATCTCCCAGGGTGAGACTACAATGGCCAACATAATAACAGCATCTATGGTCTTTCTCACTTGGCCATTGTATCTACTTGGTATGGATTTCTTATGAATTCTAGAACTAACCCTGGGGTCTGGCCAAATCCTTACTCTCTCCTTTTGATATTGAAAGGTATACCTGAGAGCATACAGCCTTTGAGCATGTTTCTTCATGGCTTGTATAGATGATGACTGAGGAAACTCTTTCTCAACCATCTTCAAAAGTTGCTCATCGTGCTATTTCTGCTGTTCTTCTTCTTCAATATTAACTTTCACCATTTGCCTCTGAAAGTCTGGTGTGATCATTTGTTGACTTCTGGGCTCAGGTATTTTTAGAACAGCAGAGATTGGCAGACTGTCTCCTTCATCATCTTCTTCTTCTTCTTCTTCCATCCTCAACACCCTTCTCCTCCTTCTGGGTGCATCATTGGATGTGGTTTGAGGTGGTTTTTGGGGTAAGGGAGTTGGTTTTGAGGGTTGAGTTGGTTTAAGTTTAGGTTTAGGGATTGGTTTGGAGAGTTGTGGGGTTGGTTGTTTTTGAGTGGGAGTTTGGGAAGGCTGATCTAGCATTTTTGTGGTAAGTTTGGCTTTGGAAAGCTTGGCCATATCAGTTCTCTTCCCAGCACCTGCTTCATCTAAGGCTTCGATAATCAACCCCTTATTGAATGCTTCAGAAGCACAGATTCTGGTGGTTATTGCCAGAATACTGTCTCTGGTCCATGATTTAATCTCAATTAATGATCTTCCCAAGTATTTTGCAATAAACCTGATCATTATCTCCAACCTCTCCCTTTCCATCACACTGTAACTGGCCCATCTCTCTTGTATCTCTTTAATCTCCAGCCTTCTGATCTCAGTGTCTAATGTAGCTGTATCAAAGCCTTGTCTGAAGAGTTGGTCTATTATTCTGTCCATTGATCTGCTGTGAGCTTCATCAGCTTCTTTAATCAGATCTTCCAATGATTTCTCTTCATCAGGCTTTTGAGTTTCAGCACTTTTCTTTCTCTTGTATGTGATCAGCTGTTTTTCCTTTTCTAACTCCTTTTCTTTCTCTTGTTGTTTCTCATCTTCCACTCTTTTTCTCTTTCTTTCTTTCACTGCCTTAGACTCCCCCTTTTTGGGTGCATTGGGTTCAGGGGTTTGAATGGCAGAAAGCTTCTTTTGCACAGCATCATCAACAAGTGTTTGTAGATTTGAGGAGATCCTCTCATCAATGGCTTTATGCACAATCTCATTGATGATGGGAGTAATGAGAGGTAAGGAATGTTGAAAGGTAGCAACCATCTGCTCAGAGGGGTTCTGTCCCTGAGAGGTGGTGCCAAAAGCAGTGGCTGGTGGCTCAGTTGAGTGTAGTGGCTGAGTGTTTGGTGAACCTTCAGATGAAGGTGCCATCTGTGGGTTTATTGGGGCAGATGGACTTTGATCCTGAGACATTTTGGCAAGCAGTTCTTTGAGTCTACTCACCTCAGCCTCAAGGATTGTGTTATGGGCTAAGACATCGAAGAAAAAGCCTAGGTCATCATCAGTCTTTGCTGAATCACCTGACCTCCTGATTGAATCAGGATGTACATGCCCTGAGTGTAGATCAGTTGTAGCATGTGCCCCTTGTTCTTGGTTCTGGGGACTTCCTGCCTCAGGACTGAGTCCTTCATCGGCAGTTGCCTCTGGTGAGGTCTTAGAGATGTTACCAACTGCATCCTGTTCATTTGCTGAATCAGTAGAAGTGGCAGCCTCACCAGATGTTCTAACCTCCTCCTCTACACGGGGAGATTGAACATTATAACCCTTGTGCTGTGGGTTATCAGCAGCATTTTGGTCCTCTTCCTCAGCTGTTGAGGTTCTCCCCATTGTAATTGGTTTCTGGGGAGGAGGAGAGGAATGCAGCTGACTCAGCACTTGTGCAACTATAATGGTTGGGCTTTGAGGGGCGGTTGCATTTGGAGATAGGTTTGAAGCAGAGTGCACCCGGGGTGACTGGTGCTCTTCAATGGTAACCTTCTCAATTGAGATAGGTTCCAGCATTGTAGTATCCCCAATTATGGTTGCATCAGGATCCTGTTGAGAGGATGCCTGAGCGGCTAGGGCTGGTGGAGTCTTTGACACTACTGGGGGGTTAGAACCAGTAAGTGTTTCCTGTATTGGTGGTACAGGGGCATCCTCAGGGGACTCATCTCCCTGAGTAGCCTTTTTGGGCTTTTTGGTGTTGGGTTTGGTGGGGACTTTGGATCTGGAAGTGGAGGCTGTGGGTTCCCGCTGCTTGGGTTTTAGCAGCCGGGCAGCCCCTTTCAGTGTAGGGTCAGAGTTGTGCCTGGAGTATACTTCAGGCAATACAGCCGGAGCAGGGACTCCAAGGCCAACAAGGCCGTCTGATTTTAGCTGATTTAAAATTATGGCCATGAGAAACCTGGGATATAATATCCATCTGTTTGCCACAGGTTTCAAAGCCAGATCCTTTAGTTCCATGAAAACTATCTCAGAAAAATTTAGATTTTGTCGTTCAAAGATAGAGTATAATACCTGTTGCCATCGGGAGGACATCTGATCCCATGAGGAGGTTTTTGGTGCAAGGCAGACATTCACCATGTGGAATATAAGACGTTCAGCATCATGGAAGTGCTTCTTCAAAATGGTGGTAGCACTTAAGTCTCCTTCATACCTGTTATTGATGAAAGACATATCAGTTGTGCCTTTCGGGTATTCTGTGACGCAGGTGGCATCATGTAGATTTAGGGTTTGACGAATGATGTCTGGAGTGATGACCACCTGTTTCTGGTTAACCAACGACTGGAGAGTGATTTGGCTATCATTCTCACCAGTTTGCACAGAGACGTTGGTCCAGAATTGGCTTAGGGAATCGGGGTATATGGTAGGATTCAGAAGAAAAGCGGTTCGGTACTGGGAATCTACCATAAGATCGATGGCATGATCAAATTTGTTCCAAAAGGCCGATTTCGAGAGGTAGGCAACACAGTTGTGTCTGGGTTTGAGTTTCATGGTCGCCATTGTTGAGAGAGTGAAGGACATAAAACGGCTAATGAAACGTTTGAAATTAGGTTTAGGTATTTATAGGGTAAGAAAAGGCTGATATAAAACGACTGAAAGTGTTGGTGCTATCATCAGTTGTTTGAAAACAACTGAAGACCTGGTATTAACTTTCAGAAGTAACAACTGAAGACTTGGTATTAGTCATCAGTAGTTGTGAAACTACTGAAGACATGGTTTTGGCTTCAGGTGTTGTAAACAACTGAAGATTTGGTGTTAGTCATCAGTAGTTGTAAAACTACTGAAGACATGGTTTTGGCTTCAGTTGTATGAAGTGAAACAGCAGTTGTAGAAACAACTGAAGAGAAAAGTTTCTCATCAGCTGTTGTCGTCAATTCTTAGCTCATCAGTTGTTTCATTCTGACCTCAACACTTATCAGACTTTTTGTCTGATTTTCAGACGTTTCATTGGTCATCAGTACTTATCTGTTATACTGACATCAGTAGTTGTAACTACATCAGTTCTTTTCAACAGATAGAGTACTTCAGTACTTTTAAGTAATTTAGTCTTCAGTAGTTATGAAAACTACTAAGGATAAAAGAACTTCAGTACTTATTTGTGACAATAGTATACGAATGCTCATCAGTACTTGTTGACTGAGATCATCAGTAGTTGTCACTTATTCTAGCTGCAGCATACCAAGCCTTAACACTAGGTTTTGGAAAGTTGAACTGTCCAAAGGCTTAGTAAATATGTCTGCAAGCTCATCAGCACTAGGAACAAACTTTGGATCAATCAGACCTTTTTCAAAACAATCCCTAATAAAATGGTGTCTGATCTCAATATGTTTGGTCCTAGAGTGCTGGACTGGATTCTTGACAATACAAAGAGCTGAAGCACTATCCATTAGTAATGGAGTCTTAGTCTCTGTAATGCCATAATCCAATAATTGATTCTGAAGCCAGAGTACCTGAGATGTACAACTTGCAGCAGCAATGTACTCGGCTTCAGCAGTGGATGTAGCAACAGATGTTTGTTTCTTACTCTGCCAAGAAACCAAACAGTTGCCTAGGAATTGACATCCACCAGAAGTTGATTTTCTAGTTAATTTACACCCTGCATAGTCACTATCAGAAAAAGCAACTAATTTGCAAGAGTGCCCAGTGGAATACCAAAGACCTAGAGATTGAGTACCTTGCAGATATCTAAAGATCCTCTTGACTGCAATCAAATGAGACTCTTTAGGAGCAGCCTGAAATCTAGCACAAACACAAGTTGCAAACATAATATCTGGTCTAGAAGCTGTTAAGTACATCAAGGACCCAATCATACATCTGTAAAGTGTTTCATCAACAGCTTTACCTTTCTGATCTGCATCCAGTTGTGTGGTGCTGCACATGGGAGTAGAACAGGGCTTACAGTTTTGTAAATCAAACTTTTCCAAAAGACTCTTTGTGTATTTTGACTGATGAATGAAAGTTCCATCAGCCTTTTGTTTGATTTGCAAACCTAGAAAGAACTGTAATTCTCCCATGGCACTCATTTCGAATTTTTGTTGCATCAACTTTGTAAATGCATCACACAACTGTGGATCAGAGGATGCAAAAATAATATCATCAACATAAATTTGAACAAGGAGCTTATGCTGACCCACTTTCTTAATGAACAAAGTTTTATCTATGGAGCCTCTAGTGAAATTATTCTGAAGAAGAAAATTTGACAGTGTTTCATACCAGGCTCTAGGAGCTTGTTTCAACCCATAAAGAGCCTTATCAAGTTTATACACCCAATCAGGATGTTTATTATCCTCAAAACCTGGTGGTTGACACACATAAACCTCTTCTTTTATTTTACCATATAAAAATGCACTTTTGACATCCATTTGAAAAACTTTAAGATTATGGAATGCAGCATAGGCTAAGAACAATCTAATTGCCTCCAGTCTGGCTACAGGGGCAAAGGTTTCATCATAATCAATACCTTCTTCTTGTGAAAACCCCTGGACAACCAGTCTGGCCTTGTTCTTGACAATTTGCCCATTTTCATCTGTTTTATTCCTAAACACCCATTTAGTGCCTATTGCACACTTACCTGGGGGTAGAGGAACCAGTTCCCACACTTGCTGTTTTTTGAACTGAAGAAGCTCAAGCTACATGGCATCAACCCATCCATTGTCTCTTAATGCAATATGATAGTTCTTTGGCTCTTGCTGACTGATGAAGAGAGCATAGAAGCAGAAGTTGGACAATTGACTTCTAGTTGAGACACCAGCATTGATATCACCAATGATTTGAGACATTGGGTGATTCTTCAGCTCTTGGTACACTATGAGATCTGTGCAAGTGTTTGTAGCACGCTCAGCAGCAACAGATGTTGATCCAGATTCTTGAAACCAAGTATTAGATGGCAAATCAAATGAAGTAGAGGATTCAGAAATCTCATCAGCATTTGTTGTGGATGGTGCTACTGAAGCTACAGGAACATCAAGTTTAGTAGACTCAGGCAGTTGATCACTAAACTTGAATAGGTGAGTACTGGGATCATCATCAACATCAGTACCACCAGATGGATGACTAGCTGCAGAAGGTGATGAATTCACATGATCTGCAACAGCTGGAGGCTGATAAGGAACATATTGCAGTATGTCCAGATCAAACAACTCCACAGGGTTTTGTGGAATTTTGTCCTTAGGGGATTCATTGAACTTCACATGCAAGGTTTCTTCAACCATCTTTGTTCTGCAGTTGAACACTCTGTAAGCCTTGCAAGTGGATGAATACCCAACAAAATACCCTGCATCCACCTTAGAATCAAACTTTTGGAGTTGATTCTTTGTGTTGAGAATGTAACAAGGACACCCAAATGCTCTGATACCATTTGATAGGATCAGTGATCTAAGTTTGATCAAATAGAGTTGAATCGCAGCGGAATTAGAACAAGAATTAGACAAATATAGCAAGAACACAATAGATATTCAATGGAACAGTACACGGTTATAGAGAAAGAGGGTTTTCTGCAAAAGGGATAATATCATTTATGCACAAATGCTTCGGTATGGCGGCCGCTAAGCTTCACTAAGCTGCGCTGAGTTTCGCTATAGCTGCACGCCTTACAATTAGGTCAACATTCCTTATATAAAGGAATGTGACGTCTGCTGATGTCACTTGATAGTGACATCTAACAGAATTATTACAAACAACTGAAAGTAAGCAAACTACTGAGAATGTTCACAACAACTGAGAACATCTCAGAGTATGCTAAGTACAAGATGAAACTAAAACTACTGAAACTACAAGTACTGATTACAAGAAACATAAAACTACTGAAAGGAAACCATCACAACTACTGAAGAGATCTTCTTCAGCTGTTGTGACAACATCTGAAACTTGGTATTCAGTCTTTGTCTTCAGCTTTTGTCTTCAGACTTTGTCTTCAGCTTTTGTCTTCAGACTTTGTCTTCAGCTTTTGTCTTCAGACTTTGTCTTCAGCTCTTTCACTTCAGACTTTGTCTTCAGCTCTTTCACTTCAGACTTTGTCTTCAGACCTTGTTATCAGTTGATGTCTTCAGCTGTTGCAGACTACTTCAGTTGTTGTAATGTCCGTGGGACTTAAAGGTTTTTCTGATCAGGCTCATTGGTTCTTTTGGTCCAACAACTACTACCATCAACCACCACCACCAGCCACCTACCACCGCCAGCCGCCGCCACCCCCTCACTGTCCACCGCCGCCGTCCCCCACCACCGGCCACCGCCGTCGCCGCCGTCGCCGCCAACTGGTGGGAACCACCAACAGCCATCACCACCATAACCACTTTACATTTCATTCTTTCATCTTTTTCTATCTAACAAACAACACAAAGTAATGATTAATTTCATTCTTAAAGGGTAACCAAACAGGACAATAAAATGTAATGATTTATTTCATTCTCTCATCCATTCTATTTCGTCATTCATTTCATTCCCTCGTCAATTTCATTACCCCATACCAAATAGACCCTTAGTCTTATTATTTTAGTGTTTGACTTGTATTAGATCCGATACCCAACTCATTTGTCCCGCCCATTGCCACCTCTATTTAACTACTAAGAAACCTATTGGGCCATGATTTCTTTTTATTTGCAAATTCTATGTATTATTATACTATTTTTTAAAACAAAAAGTGCACGCTTGACATCTTTGATAATTTCTTATTGTAAATAAACCCTATTTTATCTTGAAGATCAATACTTTGATTCTTCGTTAATTATGATTTTCTGATAACAAGAGTGTGTCTTACTGTACAAATGATAAACCTCTGGATTTGATATATCTTTATGTTGAACTTCTGCACATAATAATTTTTTTAATATTAACTACCTAAAAAGTAGTCAGTCAAAGAAATATAAAAAAAAATATTTTACTAAATATAAAATTATTCTGTAAACGTTGACATAGATATTCACGTCAACAAAGTCAATTTTTTTTCTTTTAATCTCTAAGTATTACAGTTGGGTTTATGTTCATGATTATATAAAAAATTTCAAAAATTGATTCTTTATGTATAGATAATCCAAGCCATCTGGCTAAACACAAACATTTGCACTTAAGACCCTAAGTAATTTCTTTTGTTTCAGAATAATTACTTTACCACTCTGAGTTAATCACCTAATTAACTTATAAAAGGACAAACAAACTAAGTTTACTACATGACCTTGAGTACATTTTCTAAATGTATTGGTTACTTTGAGCACTCTCTTTAGCTTTATTTTGATAAAAACTTAGTTTAGTTTGTTTAAAAAGACGAGTTGATTGAAAATCTTTTCTGTATTTGTAAAATTTATTCATAAATGAGGATACTCTTCCATTTCTTTTCTTTAACTTTCACATATCTTATGTCGGCATCCATATGTGGAAATGTGTTTGTGTTTTTTAGGAGATTCATGGTCCAATCAAAACATCAATCGTTAACTGAATATTTTGTAGTAGATCCCATGGAATTTGAATGCCCCTTATATTGTCGATGTGTGGATCGTAATTAGCATCGACGGTAGTACTCATTTTCTACGCATTTTGTCTTTACTTTCACTTGTTACAACATCTTTTAAACTTGTTAAATTAGTAATAATTTTTATTTGTCACATTAAAATATTAAAAATATACCTTTTATTTGATATTTTCAGAAGAGGGTACCAGAAGTCTATAGTGGTTTGCTTAACCAACCCTTATTAATACTGATTTAATGAAATGCGATCCTACTGGAACGAAAAAGATAATGCCATAATAGAGTAACACAAATTCAATTAGCAACACATATAAGTGGCGGAGTTTAAGAAAATGTATAGTATGTCAAAAGTCACCCCAATGAGAGCACCAGACAGAAAAACTCAAAAATTTTCATTTCTTAGCAAAAAGCAACCCCCCCCCCCCCCCTATTACTTAAGTTCCTTAGCTATACGTAATTTCGATAATATTTTATCTAAAAATATTATTTTATATCTCATATATTCATTACTAGTTATGTAATACATTAGGTATAGCCTAATATATATTTTAACTAAGTTCCTAACCTACGCTTTGCGAGGGAATTTCACAATTATCCTAAATTTAAAAACATGAATGCAGCAACACGTTGCGACAACAATGTACATGACTTGATAATGTATAAACTAAAAATTGACCCGACTTGTCTTTGAATTATATTTTTACATCGAACTATAAACTAACTCGAATTTATACCGTTGAACTAAAACATTTTATACTTGAGCCGACTCCTTTACAAAGAAAATTATGTCGAAACGTAGTAAAAAGCACGTGCAGTTACGTTGTATGCGGTGTGATAAAGTACAGATTACGATCATCCCAACTTATTTTCGAACTAAATTTATATTAAAACGTAGAGTAACTCAAATTTACATTATCAAATAAAAACAATTTCTATTTGACCCCACTTATTTCAGAACAAAACTTAGTCAGAATGTAGGCGAACATCAAAATGTAAATCATCTCAAAGTGGATATAAAAATATATACGGAAGTGTTTTACATTTGACACGACTCGTATCGACACGTAAACTCTATACTTTAGAAATCTTAGGGGGTTAAAGTGACATGATATAGAGTATTTAAAATGTGTTAGGATGTGAAAGAGTCAAATTTGACCTGTTAGAACATTTAATGAACATTCAATTGTGACACACTAAGCAAATCTCACATCAGCCATGGCCAGGAGAGATTTGGGTTCATAAATAATGTCATGCCTTTTATATCACCAACGTGTTTTTGGCTTATTGGCTGTGCATTAGAGGAGAAATTAATAGTTAAACGTGCTTGTGTGGCAGCAATCAAACAAATTTAACTGTAAGTGTGAATATTTACAACATTAAGTATAATTTACACCGGTGTACAGCTTTTAACACATATACATAAAATAACATATTTTTATATATGTGTAATGATTTTAGTTCAAAAAAAAATATAATAATTTTAAATGATCTCAAAGAGTTAACATAATTATCACATTTGAACCCTGCCCTATCTTACATATACATACATAACAAAACATAATAAACCTTGTAAGGGAAAAATACTAAATTTTAATTAAAAAAATATTATCATCATTAACAATAATCGTAAAAGGAAGATTTCCAAAAAATATAGACTTTATTTAAAAAAAAAGAGTAAACTACATGGATGGTCCCTGTGGTTTAGAGAAAATTACCGATTTGGTCCCTAACGTATAAATTATATGGATTTGGTCCCCAATAACATTGTTTACTTCAAGAATGGTCTATAAGTCTAACAACGTTAATATGATCGATTATGTTTAAGGGTAATTTCATCATTCAAATTTTAACACATTAATTAGATCATTAAATTAAACCAAACACTGTCCTATACAAGGTTCATCTTCTTCTAACCTACTATGTTTAGTTTGATATATTTTAGCCCTACACACCACCCCCTATTGCAGGTGACAAGAAACAAAGAACGATGACCACCGCCGTCCACACGTTTACTGGAACCCCTACCACCCAATAATTCATGATGGTTCCGGGCTCCATAATCAATAGATTTGAACCATAATCCATTGATGATATTCGAAAGGTCCAACGTAACAGGTGGAGGAGATGGCACAAACGGGGCAATGATTGAGTCCCACTTTGAGAGTCCTGCACGTTGATTAAGATGTTTTTGGGGTTTTGTTTTGATTTTTACTTTCAAAAAGAAGGGTAAAAAGGTAAAATTACATGAACTTAACAGAATATATAACATTTGTTAACGTTGGACCAATGTTGAAAATAAATATAATAGTCGGGATCAAATCCAAAATTTTTAAAATTCAAGGATTAAATCTATAATCTGTAGGACTGCAAACGAACTGAACGTTCAGTGAACAGTTCGTGAACCGTTCGGCGGAGAGTTCGTTTAGTAAATAAGCGAACACGAACAAGAAAATTTCGTTCGTTTATGTTCGTTCGTTTAGTAATTGAGCGAACACGAACAAGAAAATTTCGTTTAGTTAAACGAACGAACATGAACACAAGCCGCGTTCGTTCATTTATGTTCGTGAACGTTTGATAATGTGTTCGTTCATGTTCGATAATGTTCGTTCGTGAACGATCGATAATGTGTTCGTTAATGTGTTTATCTATATTCTTAATTTTTGTGTCACTTATTTTTATGACAATTATATCAAGTATTTTTTGATATTTATGTTAAGTACTTATTTATTTTTGACTGATTTTGTGTAATGTTTGTAATAAAAATATAAAATTTATTTTAAAATAAATCTATAGTCATTTGTACTCATTTGTGTTCATGAGCTTCTTTGTGTTAGTCATGTTCATGAACAGTTGTTTGTGTTCGTTTGCTTTTGATTGTGTTCATTTGCGTTCTGTAAGTGTTCATTAACAGTTCATGAACATGTTCATTTTATTAATGAACGAACATGAACAAAGAATCTCGCTCGATAAGTGTTCGTCAATAGTTCATGAACAAGTTTATTTTTTAACGAACGAACACGAACAATGTCTTGTTCGTGTTCGTTCGGTTCGTTTGAAACCTTAATAATCTGGTCAAAACCAAGGGGACTAATCCATTAGTTTACTCTTCAAAGAACAATAACTTTTATACAGTATTGGGCCGGTTTCCCAAACATACAGATATTATAAGTGCTTATTCTTGCATCCTTTAATATATAGATGTATCCTTTAATATAGATATTTGAATTCTTTTGTTCGTAGATGATAATATTAGAAAGGTGGTAATACCAAGTTGGTTGAACAAAGAAAATAAAAGTTATAAAATGAAAATTGGTTGAAAGTAAAAGGCAAGGTTAAAAATGAAAGTGGTGTTGTTTTTGGAGACATAAAGTGACTGCTACAAAAAAAGTGTTTATCAAATATATGATTGACACCACTACCTACCTTTTTTGGGAAAGTATGACGTCAGGAATAGTATTTGCTTGAATCTTCTCTTTTCCGATGTGTTTAATCCATATTAAAATAGAGATCTAATTTGTAATAACAGTTTAATTAATTTTAAAGTAATTTAACTTTACTTTAGTTATCTAAGAAGGTTAAAACTTAAATTGAAATGCTTTATAATAATAAAGAGTATAATGTAGATGATGCAGCAAGCATATTCTATTAAATCCCCCTCCCCTCATGTCAACATCAAGTCGTTTTCATGTTTATGAACTTCTGGATTCATACTCTTCATAATAATAAAGAGTATAATATCGTCTGCATGACCTGATGAACTTCCTTCACAACTGTCTTTTTCACAGAGGCTTTCAGATTAGCACTCTCATCACCGCCTTCCTGATGATTAAGCTCGGGCTCTGTAAGAGCCGTCTCAGCAGCCTTAGCCTTGTTTCTTGTGACACGTGGTCCAGCACCACGACCATCCTGTACACCTCCTCGAGAAGCCTTCGAAGATCTACCACCCATCATCCTCTAAACACTATAAGATTCAAATACCAACACGGTCATTCAAGGTAATAGCTCAGATTATGTCAAGTATAGTAAGTCTCTAATTACAGTGGCCAGTTGTGATTAACCACTTACTTTACTCTTCATCCCCAAGCATTTCCTATCCTGACTACATCAGTATCCAAATCTACTAAGAGCACATAAATCAGATAGCACGCGCACATAATACCGGTTAACTTTAAGAAAATAAATTACCTGATGGCACGTAGCAACTTGGGCTGGCATCCTTCCATTCGGTCCCATTCTCAGTTTAAGTTTAGGTTTTAAAAATATTTACCCATTTCTCTTAAACTTTGGATCTGATACCAACTTGTAAGGCCCCATTCCCGGGAACCCCACAGTTGGTCAATCACAACCTTAATTATAATAAGACACAATAAATTTCATAAAACATTACAGTGGATTAATTTATCAAAAACCATTCATGCATTAATATATGATGTTGACAAATAATACATCATTGTTTTAAAAGAGTTACAAAAGAATATTCAGTTGTATTACAAAACAACAACATTATCGTGCATGAAATGGATGCCAGTCTTACCCGTCAAATAGCTTCAACCCCGTGCCATCCTCAGCAACAAGCTACCTGCCAACTGAAAATGCATAAAAACTCAGCGTTGCTGAGTGAGTTCTAGTTTTAAATAATAAAATACTTTACCTTTAGTAAAAACCTTTTCTTTACTTTCGTTCGTGATCATACAACATACATAAATCTTGATAATATCATTGTTATCTTTTATCATCGTTCATAATCGTTCATTTCGCACTTTTTCATTATCTTTCACTTCTATCTAGATCATGTCCTAAGCTATGCACCATCATTAGGCACGGAGCCACCTCAGTCTTGGGGTTAAGAGACAAGGATCCCGTTTTGCACGTATGGATCAGTCACCAAGACTGACCCCCTGTGTGTATACCCTCATGGGTTAGCCAAGATCGCACGCTACATCGTACACAGTTGAGCCAACAACTCTTCAATGAGTTGTGAACCTTTTTAAATATGCTTGCAAGACTTTCATTCATTCGTTATGTTCAACTTTTCATTATCTTTAATCTTTCGCTTCTTTTATGATAATACTTTACGTACAAAAGCATTAACACACCATGTAAAGTCACATAATAATACGTAATAAGGAACATCAATAACAGACCACAAGCATACATAACATGAACAAACATAAACCACCAAAACATTCCAGAGCTTAATCATTAATTTCTATTGTAAGGCCCCGTTCCCGGGATGCTTACAGCTGGACCGTCATCGCATAATTTATTTAAAACAAACATTACTTTTGCAGCGGAATTCAAAAGCTTCTCATAATAATTAAAACATGTTATCTCATTACATAAGTCATTTACATATCAAAATACAATAACATGTCAAAATATGGTTGCCAGTCTTCAAAACACTCCTAGTAGCGTATGTATCCATGCTTGTAACTCCTCAGCATCAATAAAATACCTGCCAACTATCATGCATACAAAAGTCAGCGACGCTGAATGAGTTCTAGTTTTATAAATAAAATACTTTACTTTCGTTAAAACATATCCTTTGTAAACGTATGCGATCACTTATCATACATACACATTGATAATATTATTATTATCTTCATCATTGTTCAATTCATACATTTCGTACTTTCATCATTATCTTTCACTTCAATATGGATCCTGTCTCATGCAATACCCGACTCATGTCCGAAGACCGACAGTACCGGGGTACGCGACAAGGATCCCCTTCGAGTCACAAAGACTCCCTTCGAGCCACAAGGACTCCCTTCGAGTCACAAAGACTCCGTCTCTGTTTGCAACACCCCCGACTCATGTCCGAAGACTGGTACTGTGTCGGGGCCTGTAAACAAACCCCCGCGTCATGTCCAAAGACCGACACAGCACCAGGGCGAGCATCAAGACATCACTCGGGTCAATCTCTTGGATTAAACCCCTAACGAGTCTGTTGTGACACACGGTCACTCACCTCAGCCTGGCATACAAGTCTTTTGTGACAACACAATCACTCACCTCAACCATGGCTAATGAGTCTTTTGTGACAACACAGACACTCACCTCAGCCTGGCATACAAGTCTTTTATAACAACACAGTCACTCACCTCAACCATGGCTAACGAGACTTTTGTGACAACACAGTCACTCACCTCAGCCTGGCATACAAGTCTTTTGTGACAACACAGTCACTCACCTCAACCATGGCTAACGAGTTTTTTGTGACAACACAGTCACTCACCTCAGTCTTGCTTGCAAGACTATTATTACGTTCCACTTTTCATTATTGTTATCTTTCACTTCGTTACATAATACTTTACGTTCATTCATAGCCATACCACGTAAAGCCATAACATCATACATAGCGTATTATAAAACATAATACATACGTTTTGAAAACCGTTAAACGAAGAAAGATAACACATACACCCATACATTATAAACATCATCAAACCATCAAACACACATCAAACATAATCTAACACATCCCAACGGGACCTATCTCAAACACCACCTCTTAAAGCCCCTAAGAAAGCCCTAAGTCTAAAACGAGGCACAACATAACATTCTGGGCACATCAGCAGAAAATTCTAAGTATAAAACTTCTGGGCGCATGGGAACTATTTGGGCGCATGAGCACTATTCAGGCGCCTCAACACTTAGCCGCAAGAACAATTCTGGGCGCATGGGCACTATGCGGGCGCATGACCCACAACCATTCCCACACTTTTTGGGCGCACGGCCACTATTCAGGCGCATGACCTGGGTGCATTAGCACTATTTGGGAGCACCAACTTCGGGCGCATGAGGACACTTAGACATAACACTTGGGCGCATAAGGACATTCCAAAATATGTCTAACACTGCCAAACTCACCCGAACACCATTCTAACACCATCCAAACACAGATCTAACATTCTAAGGCCCTTAAATCATGCTAACAACAATTCTAACCCCCAAACAACCTCTAAAACATCATCAAAACTAAAACCACAGAACACCATTCGAACGACAACAAGCATAAACATTCGGTTCCTTTTAAAATGTTTGCTTAGTATGCATAACAGCCCCAAAACTTTAAAATCTGTAAAAGAGGGGTTCTAGAAACTCACCTTGAAGCAGCTCTTCAACCCAAACACTTTCTCCTATGATTTCAGCTTCAAAATCCAGAGAACAACCTTCTAAAACATCGAGAGCTTCGGTTACAAGCTGCAAACTAAGCTACAACCGAACATAAACCCGAGAACTAACCTTTTTGCAGCTTCTTCTTCCTTCTTCTTCTCCAAAAAACCCGATTTCTTGCTCTTCTTCTTCTTCAGCCGAGGCCAAAAAGCAGATCTGATGCTTTATGGGGTGGCCATACCCTCATTTATATTAAAATAATGAGTTTTGGCACTTTTACACCTTGCCCCCTTCTTCTTGAGCCCATATTCTTTTCCCTCTACATACTTTTCTTTATTCTTCATTTAAATAAAAATTCGGGGTGTTACAAGTCCACCTCCCTTATATAGGTTTCGTCCCCGAAACCTATCGCTTCTCGAACAGTTACGGGTAACGCTGTCTCACCTATTCCTTGATCTTACACGTAGGCTTAGATCCCTTATGGGCTCCACTGTACTCACACAAGTGAAACTACCATTCTCCTTAGCCCTTCTCCTCCTTTTATCCGAAACGGTCACCAGTTGCTTCACGTAGTTGAATCTTTCATCCATCTTAGTGTCCTTTAGTGGCACGATCATCTTCTCATCAATTGAGCACTTTCTTAGATGAGATACATGGAACATCGGATGACTTCTACTTAACACGTTGGGTAGCTCTAGTCAACATGCCACTTCTCTTACTCGAGCAACAATTCAATTTGGTCCTTTATACCTCAGTATTAACCTTACTCTCCTTCTAATTAGGAGGATCTCGTTTCCCAAAACGTGACCTTCATCATTACTCCACCGCCGTAGAGCGGCACCGAACTCCTTTCGGGCGCAGTTGCTCAAACCACTTTCTTGCAACACTCGGTGGTTGCTTCATAGGCTGCTAGCCAATCCTTCCGAAGGCGCACGTCTATCGATCCATGTCTGTCCTGAACACCTTAGCAGGAAACATGCGCTCTCTCAATTCTATTGCGCAATCTTCTAGGACATCCGATAACTTAGTGGACTTACCAATAGCAATTTCTACATCGAAGGATGCATCGATCTTCCTACTCCTAACGTGCAACTTATCACAAAGGCAGCAGGAACGAAACTACTACTAGTACCACAATCAAAGCACAAGGCACAAATTTAAATTACCAGAAACGTACCTGACATCAAGTCGAAGTCCGCACTAGCCTCCTCCTGGTCATAGCGAATGCTCTGACCTTTATCCTCTGTCTCCTTCCTTGCACCGGAGCTCTGTGCTCTTGACTTCTCGCAGTCTCTGCTCATATGTCCGCTATTGCCACATATGTAACATTTAGCCATGTGACAATCCCTCGCCGTGTGGCCCGCACTCCCCTTCGTGACCTCTGCCACACTTCCTGCACAACTCTTCCCTCTCAGTCATCCTCTTTCGATCGCCGAACCTCCCCGTCTTTCCTCTAGCCATAACTCCATCATCGTCATCATCCCGCCTTCCACTCTCATCCCTATCATAGCTCTGCTTCTCCTCTTCATCCGTCATCGCCACCGACTCTCGCTCGTCATACAACCTCCCCGCCAAATCGACTGCTGACCTAAACGTGCTTGGTCGGGTAGTGATCAGGTGTCTGCGGATATCTGCTGGCAGACCTTGAATATACCTTTTGATCTTTCGTGACACAGGCGTCACCTAATCTGGCACCAGCCTTGCCATCTCGTTGAACTTTGTGGTGTACTGTTGGTGAGTCATTGTCCCCGCCTCTAGCTGCAGGAACTCCCTCTCAACTTTATCAAGCTTCTCTATGAGGGCAGAACTCCTCGATTACCAACCTTTTCAGCTCTTTCCATCTCATCCTCCCGATTGCTCTGGTGCCCTCAGCCTGGACAATGTTGTCCCACCAGCACAAGGCTGAATCCACAAAAGAGTGGGTAGCAAACTTCACCTTCTGATCCTCACGGCACTCGCTAATCTCAAGTACCGCTTCCATCTCTCTCACCCAACGTTGTGCAGCAGCAGCACTCCCATTTCCATCAAACATAGGAGGCCTACACCTTTGGAATGCTCCATAGCTACATCCCTTCGCAGTCTCGTCCACAGCTTCCTCGTCCTCCTCGTCATCACTTGAGACAACCATGTCAGCATCGGGTTGCTCCATACCCCTAGAACCTCCAGCTTCACCTCCTCGTCGTGTTGCTCTTATCTTCTCACCCTTCTCCTTCTTCTTATCCTCCTTCATAGCTTTAATAACTTCAGTCACTACAGTTGGCAGAATCGTCTGCATGACCTGTTGAACTTCCCCTGCTACTGCCCCCTTCATTAAGGCTCTCAGATTAGCACTCCCGTCCACATCGTCCTGGTGACGAAACGCTGGCTCCTCGGGAACCGTCTCAGCAGTCTTAGCTCTGCTCCTCGTGGCACGGGGCCTAACACCACGTCCACCACGACCTCCACCTCACGAAGCCTCAGAAGACCTACCACCAGCCTTCTAAAACACTACAAGATTCAAACACCAACACGGTCATTCAAGGTAATAACTCAAGATATGTCAAGTATAGTAAGTCCCTAATCACAATGGCCAGTTGTGTTTAGCCACTTACTTTACTCTTCATTTCTCAACCATTCCCTATCCTGACTACATCAGTATCTAAATCCGCACAGAAGCACACAAGCCACATAACATGCGCACATAATACCGGTTAACATTAACTTACATAAAACCTTTTACATAAAACTTTTACCTGCAGGCATGTAGCTACTAGGACTGGCATCCCTTTCCTTTCCGTCCCATTCTCAGTTTAAGATTAGGTTCTTTTTGAAAATATTTACCTAATTCTCTTAAACTTTAGCTCTGATACCAACTTGTAAGGCCCCATTCCCGGGATGCTTACAGCTGGACCGTCATCGCATAATTTATTTAAAACAAACATTACTTTTGCAGCGGAATTCAAAAGCTTCTCATAATAATTAAAACATGTTATCTCATTACATAAGTCATTTACATATCAAAATACAATAACATGTCAAAATATGGATGCCAGTCTTCAAAACACTCTTAGTAGCGTATGCATCCATGCCTGTAACTCCTCAGCATCAACAAAATACCTGCCAACTATCATGCATACAAAAGTCAGTGACGCTGAGTGAGTTCTAGTTTTATAAATAAAATACTTTACTTTCGTTAAAACATATCCTTTGTAAACGTATGCGATCACTCATCATACATACACATTGATAATACTATTATTATCTTCATCATTGTTCAATTCGTATATTTCGTACTTTCATCATTATCTTTCACCTCAATATGGACCTGTCTCATGCAATACCCGACTCATGTCCGAAGACCGACAGTACCGGGGTACGCGACAAGGATCCCTTTCGAGTCATAAAGACTCCCTTCGAGTCACAAAGACTCCTTTCGAGTCACAAAGACTCCCTTCGAGCCACAAGGACTCCCTTCGAGTTACAAAGACTCCGTCTATGTTTACAACACCCCCGACTCATGTCCGAAGACTGGTACTGTGTCAGGGCCTATAAACAAACCCCTGCGTCATGTCCAAAGACCGACACAGCACCGGGGCGAGCATCAAGACATCACTCGGGTCAATCTCTTGGATTAAACCCCTTACGAGTCTGTTGTGACACACGGTCACTCACCTCAGCCTGGCATACAAGTCTTTTGTGACAACACAGTCACTCACCTCAACAATGGCTAACAAGTCTTTTGTGACAACACAGTCACTCACCTCAGCCTGGCATACAAGTCTTTTGTGACAACACAGTCACTCACCTCAACCATGGCTAACGAGTCTTTTGTGACAACACAGTCACTCACCTCAGCCTGGCATACAAGTCCTTTGTGACAACACAGTCACTCACCTTAACCATGGCTAACGAGTCTTTTGTGACAACACAGTCACTCACCTCAGTCTTGCTTGCAAGACTATTATTACGTTCCACTTTTCATTATTGTTATCTTTCACTTTGTTACATAACACTTTACGTTCATTCATAGCCATACCATGTAAAGCCATAACATCATACATAGCGTATTATAAAACATAATACATACGTTTTGAAAACCGTTAAACGAAGAAAGATAACACATACACCCATACATCATAAACATCATCACACCATCAAGCACACATCAAACATAAGCCAACACATCCCAACGGGACCTATCTCAAACACCACCTCTTAAAGCCCCTAAGAAAGCCCTAAGTCTAAAACGAGGCACAACATAACATTCTAGGCGCATCAGCAGAAAATTCTAAGTATAAAACTTTTGGGCGCATGGGAACTATTTGGGCGCATGAGCACTATTCAGGCGCCTCAACACTTAGCCACAAGAACAATTCTGGGCGCATGGGCACTATGCGGGCGCATGACCCACAGCCATTCCCACACTTTCTGGGCGCACGACCACTATTCAGGCGCATGACCTGGGTGCATTAGCACTATTTGGGCGCACCAACTTCGGGCGCATGAGGACACTTAGACACAACACTTGGGCGCATGAGGATATTCTGAAATATGTCTAACACTGCCAAACTCACCCGAACACCATTCTAACACCATCCAAACACAGATCTAACATTCTAAGGCCCTTAAATCATGCTAACAACAATTCTAACCCCCAAACAACCTCTAAAACATCATCAAAACTAAAACCACAGAACACCATTCGAACAACAACAAGCATAAATATTCGGTTCCTTTTAAAATGTTTGCTTAGTATGCATAACAGCCCCAAAACTTTAAAATCTGTAAAAGAGGGGTTCTAGAAACTCACCTTGAAGCAGCTCTTCAACCCAAACACTTTCTCTTATGATTTCAGCTTCAAAATCTCGAGAACAACCTTCTAAAACATCGAGAGCTTTGGTTACAAGCTGTAAACTAAGCTAAAACCGAACATAAACCCGAGAACTAACCTTTTTACAGCTTCTTCTTCCTTCTTCTTCTCAAAAACACCCGATTTCTTGCTCTTCTTCTTCTTCAGCCGAGGCCAAAAAGCAGATCTGCTGCTTTATGGGGTGGCCATACCCTCATTTATATTAAAATAATGAGTTTTGGCACTTTTACACCTTGCCCCCTTCTTCTTGAGACCATATTCTTTTCCCTCTACATATTTTTCTTTATTCTTATTTAAATAAAAATTCGAGGTGTTACATCTATTTCCTAAAATTTCAGAAAAATCCTAAGTCAGTTTAGGCGCATGAGCACTATGTAGGCGCATGGGTACTATGCAGGCGCACGGGCAATTGGGCGCATGGGAACACTTGGGCGCATGGGAAAAACTTAGGCACATGGAAAAAACTTAGGCGCATGGATACTATGCAGGCGCATGGATACTATGCAGGCGCATGGATACTATGCAGGCGCATGGGTACTTGGGCGCATAGGCAGTTGGGCGCATGGGTAAAAACGTAGGCGCATAAGCAAAGGAAAAAACTTAGGTCATTCTTTTGTTAAACTGTAGATTAAGGTTTTGAGTCTGTAACTTTCTACTCTAGTACTTTTATCCTTTTTGTAATATATTAGGATGTGAGCTATGGCATGTCATAGTCACCGGTCAAAAGGCAATATGCCTTTTGACTCTACATTGATCTTGTTGTCAAGATTAGTGTTTCCAACTGGCCCTCAAAGTATGGCCGACTGTAGGATGTAGTATAAAGTGTCTCAAGTACTTGTCATTTCATATGAAGCTTTGTAACACTTTGTAAGAACTTAAGAGCAATATATATCATTCTTGAAAACCATATTATCTTGTTCTTGTTCTTTTCTTTACTTGTGTTTTTTGTTACATCTTAAGCTGTTTCCCTATTTGATCTGCTAAGTGTTCTAACTCTCCTAACACTGTGAAACTGTTGTATTGACCCCCTTCATCGATCCTGCACTAATACCTAGTTACATGGTAAAAAGTTTATGTTTATATGAATGATAATTGATGGTAAAGTTATTTTTAAAGTTAAATCTAGAACTTACTCAGTAACATTAACTTTAGTATGCATATCAAGTTTAGCTGGTTATAAGGATGGATGCTTGGCATCGAATAAGAGCCATCAGGAATAACAAGATCTAACATCTTGAAATGTAATAGTTGTGATAGATTGAACAATGTTTGACATGTTTTGATGACAAATCAAGTGATGTAACTATATTTTTAAATTTCGCTACACTTTTATTAGTATTACTGAAGTTTAAGAATTATAGTTATGATGTGTAAATCTAACTATGAGATTCCTCGAGAATAAGGTGCCTTACAAAACACACTTGAACATTACATGATGATTTCAAAAGATATGTGATGTAAAATTTTATCATTTTTAACATCCTTTGCATTCTTTGAACCCTAATGTTTCATTGTGACTTCGGCGTGGTAGATAATTTTTTTTATTGGAGTTGTGGTAACTGAACAATTGAATAAAATTTGGCGGTTAGTTCCACCGATTTCTTGTCTCCACCATTGTTGTTATAATTTGTCCAACATGAATACGTTGTTACCTTGATCCAAATTCATTGCTTCCCTAGTTTGATCTATTATTAAGATATCGTGTTGCGACGAAGCATAAAAACTTGAAGAAAGCTAAAGTCAAAATGTTGTCCCGACCCCCATATTGAAGGGGATGTTGATACACACATAAACTTTATCAAGAAAAAAAAATCCTAAATACTGTTTATAACATTTGGAACCTTATATAAAATAGACAGAACACCACACAACGATAAAGGCGTAAAATCATAAAAAAGAACAAACGTCAAAACCTTGCCGCAAACTCGTGCATTGAAGGAGGCATTGATAACATGCATAACTTTATACAAGAAAAACAAAACCTGGATGTGGTTAATAACATTCTAAACTTTATAAAAAATTAAAACATCGTGAACTCATGCGTTGCGGATAGGACGTTGATAATAGTAGGAATTTTATTTGAAAAGTGAAATAGTTAAAATCCATGTCAAAACATTAATAAAAACAACATGTCGCAATGGGAAACATGTTAAAAACATAAGTACGTTTTAGATTTTATCAAAACATCATATTTAGAAGTTGTCGGAAGAAAGAAAAGAAACTAACAAAAAATTGGAATGTTAGAATAAACTGAGGGCTTGTTCATTTATATTTTAATGACCCCACACAATTTCATTTTGAATAAAAGTTTTATGAAACGTAATAAAAATAAAAATGTCGTAACGATATATTTAAAAATTTATAAAACATTAAATTTAAAAAGTTATAAGATTAGAAAACAACAAGACGATGAATGATTAAAAAAAAAACAAATAGATAAGCATATTGTATAAAATATACCTATAACTAAATGTAAGAAAGCCATAAAGTAAATTCTTAGGATTAAAAATAAAATTTTGGTGCAAGGTTTGAGCAAATTACATGTTTGCCATCATAGTGATGTAGATTGGGTACTTGTACCGATGCATAAACAACTTCCATTATGATTTTCAAGATATAGGTAATATAGAGCAAGTAGTTCAATACAAAATCATGTTTAAGTGACGAATTGTAATACCTATATAAACACTTGTATATGTTGTTTTGTTTAGCCACAAACCGTCTATACGGTCCTAAAAGAACCAAACGAATACGCACGAAGTATTGTTCGTGTTCGTTCATTAAGAAAATAACTTGTTCATTAACTGTTCACTAACGCTTATCGGATAAGATTTCTTGTTCGTATTCGTTCATTAAGAAAATAAATCTGTTCATAACTGTTCACGAACATAACAAACACAAACAAAGACAAGCGAATATACACAAATATTCATGAACATTAATGAACACAAACGAAATTTATAAAAATAAACAAATACAAACCATCATATATTGATTTTATAATTAAAATCACAAAAATTATTTAATATCCACCAAATATAAATAAATACTTAACATAATTATATCAAACATAACTTTTAAATGAACGAACACAAACGAACGTTAACGAACACATTATTGAACGTTCACGAACATAAATGAACAATCACATCATCTGTTCATATTCGTTCGTTTAACTAAACGAATGTGATTTTTTTTTCGTGTTCGTTCATTTATTTAAAGAACGAACATAAACGAACTTCTAGCCGAACGGTTTATGAACGATTCGCTAAATGTTCGATTCTTTTACAACCCTAACCGTCTATGTTTCTCTCTTTGTATGAATCCGATTAACGATAAGTACAGATGTATATAGTTCTCATGTCTCTATTGCTAAATATGATTTTAATCTAAACTAAACTATTATTCAATATAATATATGTAATTATAAAGAAAATAATGAGGGTGGGAAGGGCGACCACGCCGTGAGGCACTGCGGGCCTCGACGTGGCCTTTCAACACCGTTGCCGGTCAACCATCATGCCACATGACATGGTTGATAGGCGAGTTCTCGCCGTGCCACACTTCAAAAATCCGACCTTAGACGGTTAAATCTCCCTTCTCAACGGTTATTTCAATGTGACATAAGTATATCCTTCAAATATGAGTTTGTGTTATAGTACGAGATGCTTTAACATAATAGATTAATTTGTGGTTTTCATGTTGCATTGAGGATTCATAGCTTGAGTGCCGTCCACACTGACAGTTGAGATTCTATAAATATTGATAACGAATGTAATCATAGCAAATTTTCGTTTTACTGTTATGTCCTTTTCCTTGTAGCCTCTTGAGTTAAAAGGACAAGGTAACAAAGAGTGGACGCCACGTTTGTTGTACTGTTGGCAGGCAAAACAAATCCCCCAAGATTACCCCCATGGTTTTATCTTGTTTTTACAGTTGCATTCGAGTGTCCTTTTTCGTCAATTTACCTGCATAATAAAGCTGGTTAATAGGGGAGCATGCCCTACTTTTCCCCCCTTTTTGACTGCCATGCCCTTCTCTCACAACGGATTTACATTAACACATATGAACATGTTCTGTTGCTGATTATAGATACTCCACTACCTGATTGTTCAAAATGGTAAGTAATTAAACATTAAAACAATTAAGATTGAATTTCTTCAAAAGAATTAGATTTTCAATGAATTGGATTTAGAATTAAAAATTTTCAAAGGATTTAGAATTTAAAGAAGTTAAATATAAATAAAGTATTTTGAATTTGTTACACAAAACACACAAAGGATTTAGCTCATGGGCGACTTGTAAATGCAATAACATTTTCGCTGATTGGAAGATACGGAGTGATAATCCGTATCTGGGTTTACTTAAGTCATAATGTGTTTCATGTATTAATGTTTATTTACCGTTCCTTTTGAAGCCTGGCACTCTGGTTTGTTAGTTCCTCACTAACCTTTTAGTGAATGTTTTCATTGTTGTAGTTCAAAAAAATAAAAATAAAATCAAACTGGCCACTGTTGTTACCGCTGCCCATTACCACGCGTCGAAGCCTTCACCCGCCATTGCATGCCGCCACCACTCGTCGTCAACCTTTGGTGTCACCCGCCACCAGCCTCTGGCATCACTCACCACAACGGGCAGCAGCTGCAATGATCGAAAGTGGGTGATGATGGCGATGATGATTCTGATTCAGATTTCAACCAAATACTATGAACTAAACACATTATAAATAGAATTCAGATTCTATTAAATTTTAGAGTTAATTTTAATTTTAATCTCTAAGGTTTGACAAAAATAATTATTTTTTTTAAAAGGAATAGAAACATTAATTTATCTCTAAGAAATTCATAAGTTGTGACAATTTTAATCCAAAAGCTTTATTATTTTAGATTTAAATTGAAGCAACTAATAAAATTTTTGAACTGAAATGAAAACAAGTTATAAAACTTTTGAAGGTAAATTGGCATTTATAATATTTTGAAGGAAAATATTAAAAATAGGTTCAAATACAAAGTGTATTTTTGTTACAAAGTGTGAGAAGACACAATGAGTCAAAAAAAGTCACAAAAAAAATTATATCTCACAATTCAAATCGAATTTTAAAAAAGTAATTCCGAGCTTTTGTTCCCCTAGCCGTCCTCACTAAAAAAAGATAAACAAAAAATAAAAAAATAAAAAAATTAACGTTTTTTATTGTGTCATTTATGAAAGACACAATGACGTCATTGTGTCATTATGAAAGACACAATGACGTCATTGTGTCATTATGAAAGACACAATGACGTCATTGTGTCATAAAAGACACAATGAAATTTTTTTTATTTATTTTTTATTTTTTATTTTTTTTCTGGGAGAGGACGACGAGGGTAACAGAGACTCCGAAGTACTTTTTTGAAATTCGATTTAGATTGTGAGATATAATTTTTTTTGTGACTTTTTTAGCCTCATTGTGTATTTTCATACTTTGTAGTAAAAATACACTTTGTAAAATAACCTCACCCAAATATTAATTTGGTTAAAACTCAAGTAGGAAAACCGAAATTCTAGATTTTATGAAATAAACATACTGGGCTTTCGTTGGATTCCATAAGTATTCATTTAGTTTGGTTTATACTAATCGTGCATTCACATTTCACAGCAATATCTTGGCAGTATAATATAAATTATTTCCTTAACTTATATATAACATAATAACATCATATCATAATACTTACGTTTATATTATTTTGTTATGTTTATATAACATAAATTATTTCCTTAACTTGTAATGAATTTTTATCATCAAGCATATATTATTTTGTTAAAATTAGCATTAAAAAGTTTGTATAATATTGTACTGGTATTTCTTTTTCATGCGTTATTTAATATGTGAAGGTGACACAAATCCACCGGCGTTTTCGAAAAGGGACACGAAAATGCCCTCATCCTTTTAAGTAATCTTCTCATTTGCACCATGAATATTCAACAAGGAAACAAGCTGTGTTTTCATTGATTGCATACTAAATTACCTAAATACCCTCGACCTCCTAAAAGTTTAAAAATTGAATCATGATTCAACAATTAAAGGAAGAAAGTTGTCGGTGGAAGTCAAAAAGGAAATAAGAAACTGAAGGTCAAAAAGGGAAATTGTCGCTCTCAGCCCAGCTTACAGAAAAGTCCTTATTCCCCACAACAAGATTGACCACCCAGGCATGCATAGCGACTTCTCAAATTTATTTTAATAAAATTACGGAAAAGCCCCTGGAGGGGGGATGATAGTCCCCAAATCACAGTTGTTATATGTTTCAAGCCATCCACCCCCACCACCGCAATCTCATCATATATTCCCACTGAAAACTTTTTGTGAAATGTCCTTGTTCTAATATGAATGTCGGTTGCGGATAGTCGAATTAGGAGGAGTGTGGTGAGGTCAGGTACGTAGTCCCTTTATTGCAACACTGATAACAATAGCCATAATTTAGAAAAACACAAATACAATCAAAGCATAACTACTGTAAAGCTGTAATATTAGAAAAACATTCATTTTTCTAAGAGCTAAATACCATTACAAAAAAAAAAAAAAAAAAAACAAATAGAAGGACCCTAACGTTTTGTTTTTGGCATTCTTGCTGGTGAATGGGTGCTTAAAAAAGGGAAACTCCAATGGTGAAGAATGAGGCCTCCCTTAGCCCAAATACTCCCCGTCTCAAAATAAATAAAAAATAAAACTTTATCATGCATAGTCTAATAACATTTGGTCCTTGGGACATGTACAGAAAAAAAAAACATAAAAACGTCATGAGGCATGGTCAATAACGTTTGTTCAAGACATATATAAACATTTCTAGTTAATAGACTCAAAACTCAAAAGTATGATTTTTACTAGTCTAACAAACCACAAAAATGTAGGAAAACCTTTTTTTTTTTTTTTGATTGTTTTAGAAATGAAAAATTGGTACTTTCAATAATTTACCAATAAACAGTTCACGCTTTAGGGTTTAAAGTTTAAGCACTAGGTTGCTTAAAAGCAACAGTGGGAGCAATCCTGCAACTCCTCCTCTGATGCTCTAACACAAGTTCGCCGGCAAACCAATCAAGTTTCTCAAAATTGGTCTGCTCTGAAATCCTTTTACCACCAAAAAGCACCGACTCTACGTTTTTCTGTTTCAACATTTCATCAGCTATGCTGCTTAGCAACTTCACATTTTCGGGGCTCCCATCAGAATCAACGTTGACCCCACAACGACCCATATTAGATCCGTTTGCCTAACAAAAGAAAAAACAAAATATCAAAGACTACAATTTCAACATATCTACTTATATGTAGGGTTGACCATTACATAACAGCATCATAATTTCTAGGCCTTATTCAGATAGTAAACAAAGTAAAACTCTTTTACCAGAAAGAGGATATATGACCATTTCCAATTACTAGGCCCCATTCCATAACAAATAGTTATCGATTGTATTGCTTAAGATGTACCAAAATCTAATAGTTAGTTGCATTAGTAAAACTAAAATAAAATGCCCTTTTTCCATCGTAAAATCACTAAGCTTATTTCGAATACAAGTACTTGTAAAATGATTTAAAATAATGACAAGTTACACTTTTCCAACTCGATAAATTTTAATGTAGTTGCATTTCAAGTATCCAAAAAAGAGTGACAGATAATTTGTTGTTATAAGATGGTATAATTATATATATTTAAAACTGTAAAAGTTGTAATAAAGAGGTGTTTCATCTCAACAGAAAAGTTTAATATGGTATCACAATAACGAAAAATCACCTCTACATTTAAAGTGATTGCGTTAACGATGGATAAATTTGTAGTGATTCAGTCCCCCAAATTTAAATGCCAGTGATGTTTGTTTATGAACGTTGGTCAAAAGCACCATATCAATGACATAAGCCTATTTGTTGCGCATATAGAAATAACTATGCAGCATGAACCAAAAAGCCCAAAATATTTGTAACATAATTCAAAGTCATCATGATAATTAAAAAAAAAAAAAAAAAAAAAAAAAAGGGTAAACGTTTTATTAAGATATTATCAACTTTAAACTCACGGGAAAGTAAATCAAAAAGTAATTTGGATTTGACTAGAGTATACGGAGCAACATACCTGAATACGGACGTAACTAGTGCTACGGGTTTGACCAAAGGCCAGAGAGACGGCGTGGTCAACCATGTCAGCGGAGCTGTCACCGGAGATTCTAGCGAGGGGTCTCGCCCAGTCCTTAGCCTTCCAGCGGCTGACCTGCTTGTAGTCGTAGTTCCCTTCTAGAACCTGACCCGTCCCCAGGGAGACCACCAGCAGGTCCTCCACCCCTCGCACGAAGGGGAACTCCTGCTTGTTGTGCAGCACGTGCGTGATTGCAGCCGCCGTGGGGTTGCTCATGGCCAACCCACCGTCCACCGCCAAGCAACGAGTCCTCCCGTCCACCGACTTCATCGCCACCGGCTCCAACACACCCGGTGAAGCCGACGTCGCCCGGCACACCTCCCACAGCCGGAAGTCGAAGCTGCTGCTCTCCAACGCGTCCGCTCGGGAGAACAGGAACGGAGCCGAGCTGGAGAGGTCGTAGCACGGGATCAGAACCGGCTTCAACGTGTTCTTCAGAGTCAAACTGCTTCCGTTGACCGTGAAAGCTTCCTTCATCGCGTCTTCAAACCCCGCCGTCGCCTGAGCCACGCCGCCGCCGCTTCCGCCTTCTCCTCCGCCGCTGAGTATCCGTTTGAGTAAGCCGGAGCGGGGCTTCTGCCGGTACAACCGCTGCCCTTGCTCCGCCAGAAACCGCCACGTGTCCTCCGCTTTGAAAATGGGACGGTTGTCGCTCCGGCTTCCGAACAGCATAGCGGTGAAAACCCCTCCGACTCCGGTGCCGGCAGCCACGTCGAAATAGTCAGCGATGGTGGCGTTCTGGTCGCCGGATTTCACCTTCAACGCCTTTTCAAGGTAAGCCAGCGCTTTTCCGGCGAGAATACTCCGCATTCCTCCGCCGTCGATCGACAGCACACAGATTTTACCCCTCTGATTCTTCATCGAGTGAACGCCCGTATCAACATCATCATCCCTCACGGTTACAGAAACTTCCCGAGAAAGCTGCTTAGGTTTCCAAAGCTTAGGATCCTCATAACCGAACAAGAATTTGCTCTCCAGAATCGAGAATATCTCGTAGCTGAGCTTATCGGTGTCAATGCTTGGCTCCTGCAGCATTCCCACTGATGGATGATTCGAACCCATGATTTCTTCCACAACAAATCCTTCTTTCTTCTTATAGACAGTAGACAGTAGACACGCACGCAAGCCTTTTTTTTTAATTAAAACCCCAGCTGAACGAATATCCCCATAGCTACACCGGCATTCAATTGCTGCACAAAATAATAACTTTGAAACACCAAACAATGCGTGAACCTGACAAAAATTTACTCAACAAACCAAAAGCACAGAACAATAAATAAAAATCTCACCTCGAGTCTCCCAACGGGTTTAGTTTCAGAACCATTACTCAGCAGATTCTTGAGCTTTTTCATGAAAAACAAGCTAATAATTCGAGTTGAGCAGAGCAGAGTAGATAATGAGGTGTATTTATAAAGATGAAAACGATGGAATGCAGAAGATGATGACCGAGGGACTGGAGAGCATGTCTGTGTTTGTTCTCATATTTCACAAATTATGTGGGCCCCGTAACATATTTAGTGGGTCTCCAATTGTGTCTACCGACGACGTCGTATGGGTCCGCTAAAACGGGGTCGGCCCCACACGTTTAAACGGAGGCCCCGCCTTCTTGGAAGATTAAACATTTACAATTTTAGCCGTTGATGACGGACAAAAGCCAAATCTTTTTCAGGCCTATAATATATTTGCATCAAGTTTTGGCCGTTGGATCAGTCCGTAAAACAAGGGCTGCCGTTGATGTCCCTCCTCACGAGAGGATCGATTACACATGTTTAAACAATTTATTAAATTACTCCCTTGTGTAAACATTCGTAGGCTGAATTATATAATTCTAACTCTTGTGCTAATCGGATCGGCATGATTGGATTAATAATCAAACTAAATCATAAATTTTATAAAATTAACTATATATGTGTGTAATCTAATAACAAATTATGCTTATCTTATAGCAATATATAAACTTTTTTTTTTTTGGAAGGCGAATTTCATAAAACACAAACCGCGACGACTATCTCTAAGGTACGCAAAGAATGTTACAACAACGGGAAATTAAAATTACACCAATTTCTTCAATTTATCGAACCCTCCTTGTGTCTACTTCTAAACCATAGGAAACCCAAAGACTTCACATCCGAAACAATGTGAACTACATTCGAATCTACTCTGTTGAAAACCTTTTCATTCCTTGCCTTCCAAATTCGCCAACACGCGATAATTATGATGCCGTAGATTATCTCCTTCTTTTTCGCTTGATAAATCAAATGGTCTGTAATATGTAACACATCGGGTAGAGAAAACACAAAGAATCGGGGGATTTTGCACCAAGAAGTGATAGCATCCCAAACTCCACACACTACCCTACAACCCGAAAACAAATGGTCAACCGTTTCGTCTATATCCCCACACAAACCGCATAAACCATCTCCTACATTGATATTTCGATGACGAAGGGCACTTTGGGTGGGAATTCTATCCAAACTAGCCCTCCACATGAATATATTACATTTACTCGGGATCCACTTGCACCAATTATAAATAGTATTATCTACACTTGGATCGCTACCTTTTATTTATTTTCAGGCTTCCTTAACCGAATAGCCTTCACCCAAATCTTGATTCCAAACCCAAGAATCCTTTCGGCCTCTAAGCTGTACACTCGTAAGAAGTCGATCACACTGAATGAGCTCGTCCACTTCAAGGCCATTAGTCGGATAATGCTTCCAATTCCAACAAATGATGGGAGGGCTATATACACACTTAATGCAATGTAATAAACTTGTGTTTACATTCTATAAATATATATAGTCTTATATACTAGAATTGCAAAACAAGGTCCAGAAAAAAGAAGAAATCCCGGTCCGATCCGTAGCACGAGTTACCGGTCCGCTTCAACGAACTACTTAAACCGCCCATTTTGTCGCTCTCCAGTTAAAACCACTGAACGAACCGATGGAGAGTGTGCTTCTCGATTCAACTTGCAGGTTTTGTCCCATCTTTAGAACACTAATTCTAAGTGTTATATAGTAAGTATATATTTTTTACGACAATTTATTTCCTCCTAAACTAATTTTGAACTTTTGAGAATTTAAACCAACATTATTTCTCTATATAATTTAAAACTGATAGCAACAGTTCAATTTATGATTCTTATTTCTCAACTACAAAAATTTAGTTATTTACATGATTGGTCCCTGAATTGTTTATAAAGTTAAAACTTATGAAGGTGAAAATCATATATTGAACAAGCTGAATAGATAATGTTTTGAATTATTTTCTTTTGAGCAAATTACCATTTGCATTCCTGACTTTTGCGCATATTAACTACTTGCATCTCTTCAGTTTCAAAATTGTCATTCGTCCCCGGACGTTTTATTTTATTTCCATTTGAGTCTTTTCCATTTTATTTTTATTCCATTTGAGTCCAGATAACTAACACCGTTAGATTTCCTGTTAAAACTATTCATAGTTTTGTTTTGCTTGAACGAATTTGCCTACTAAATTTTAGTACTTTACAATTTGGTCACCGGTTTGTTTTTTAGATTTTAACCACTAAGGTTTAGCATCTTAGAATTCGGCCGCCTATTTATAGTGAAGTTTAATTTTTCCGACTTTGGTCACTAAATTCTATTATTTTAGAACTTTGTCACTAAAGTTTGTTTTTATAGTAACGAGCCAGAACAATAACGACAAAAAAATGGTATTGCGTGTGACAAAACGCCCAGCCTCCCGCCACGTATGTGTGGCGGAGCTTGACCTAATCTATAGGGGGACGGGGGCGAAAGTAAACTATTTTAGGGAGGGGGCGACTCTATAAATATTAAAAATTTACACTAACGTGCTGAAAATTTACACTATCAGACAAAAAGTTAACACTACTGACGAAAAAAGGGGGGGTGGGGGCCCCCTCCGGCCCTCAATAAGCTTCGCCTATGCGTATGTTTCGAGTCTGAACACTAAAAATTACTATTTTGCAGTTACGCCATAATACTTTGCTTTATGGTTCCCGACGAACCGGACCAATAACGAGCAAAGCAACACAACATTGCATGTTGGAAAAATGGTTGGACTCCCGTCATGTAGCGCGGGTGATAGAAAGCTAGTTATATTTATGAGAGGCAACCTTTAATGTCACTGGACTGGAATGTCATGAGCGTAAAATTTATAATAAAACTAGTTATTAATAAACATGTATTATCTATATTTTCTTATAATAAATTTCTTTACGGTAACATTGACTTTTTATTAAATTTTAAGACACCTACTAAAAAGGAAATTTAGGTATTTAATAGTTTTATTATTTATGACATAATTACTAAGTGCATTTTTGGTATTTAGAATTTAGTGAAACTATAAAAGCCAACTTTGGTGACGAAGTTCTAAAATAATAAAATTTAGTGACCAAAGTCGGAAAAATTAAACTTCACTATTAATAGACGGTCAAACTTAAGAAGATAAACTTTAATGGTTAAAGTCTAATAAACAAACTGGTGACCAAATTGTAAAGTACTAAAATTTAGTGGGCAAACTCGTTCAAACAAAACACAACTATGAATAGTCTGGTAGCTAAACTCTTATATTCAAAACTTTTGTGACCGAAATCAATAAACCTAAAGATTATTATTCCTTTAGTTTGTAGATTAATATTGTAATTATGGTTTTAATAGTTTATTAGCTTAATTTTACAAAGTTTATATTCATTTTATACATGTCTCACAATCTACAAACTCTTCATGAATTATAACCTTTTAGTGTTTGAAGCTAAAAAAATGTCTATATCCCACCTCATATAATTCCTTTTTAAGACGTTAAAAAGATCCTATCGTGTCAAAAGAAAAGAAGTTTAGTTCCCCACAAAATATACAACTGAGTTGTAAGGGTCTCTTCAACGTATGAAAATTTACTCCCGCATGTCTCCGCACTATCAAGAAGCATGTCTCACACAAACTCTCTCCATTGGAGCGCACGTCCCATTAGCACTTATCCGCTCAAGTGCAGCACATGTTCAACTTTTTATTTTAAATCATAGCAGCATATACCACTTGTACAAACAAATCAACTTGTAAAAACAAATCAACTTGTACAAGTCGTGATGATGTGTGTTTGTAGGATTGGAGGTTAAATGAGCTCATGAAAATGATAGGTAAAATTCTATTAAGACAACTAACTCTTGTTGTAAAATAACAACATATTAGCAAAACTGGTTCTTACTTTTAAACCTTTAAAAGTAAATAAATATCTTTCTAACATGTAAGAAATTTTTTTGAAAAATAGTAGCAAAACTTAAAAAAAATTATATATCTGTATAGATTGGATAAGACGATTCCTAAGAACTTGTGTTATACCCCAAACTTTAAAATAATAGTTACAAATATATGAAATATGAAACTTAAGTAAACTTGTAGGAAAAACGAGCTCGTCCCAACGATATATTTAAAATTTTGTAAAACACAATATTTCAAAAGTTATAACAGAAAAACGAACTAATCATATAAACAAGCAACTAGTCTGCTCACTTTCATTCCACATTAACCCAACTTTTAGAATTCAACGGTCTGTGTGCTTGCTATATATAGAAACTTATAGGTTTCTTTTAGAGTATAGATTTTTTTTGGGAACGCTCTTGTATATAAAAAATCTTGAGTCTTCAATACCCTTTGGGTGCAGTTGTTGTTTATGGAGCTGGAGTAGAAGCACGAGTAGAAAGACTTTAAATTAATTTGTCGTAGATAGTTTTAAGATGTGTTCTTATTGAAGTTTATGTCAAGTTAATTATTATTTATATTAGTATTATTGTTAAGAGTAGTATTAATATTAGTAGTAGTATTATTTTTAGACATTAGAGTTATTTTTGGAGGTAGATATTGGGTAGTTGCTTAAACTGTATCAAGACTCTTAGATATTGCTAGATCATATTAGTAACTGCTATAAACTATTTAGCCACTATAAACAGCTGAGTTTTCATGAGTGCCTTTAAAACTATGATAATATACTCGTGTGTCAATAGTGGTAATAACTATAATGATTACAAATATGACGGCTCGGTAGTGGTATACGAGATCTTGATATATTTAATGGAGTGTGTTAAACTAACTTTTCCTAACACCAAACCAAATATCAACAATATTCATCATCCTAGGTAGTAACATGCGTTTAGCTACTCATGATCAAAGGAAACATCAAACAAATCATTCAAAATAGATTCAACATGTCAAAAACCATGATATCTAAACAAAGTTAATGAAAGCAAAACCCGAAAACAAGTGTTATTAATGCAATTGACAATCCAAGCTTCAATCTCTTGCTCCCAAACCTTCAAAAGCTTCAAAAATCATCCTTGATATGCTCTGGAATTGCTAGAACTCGATTCATCTAGAATGCGGCATCATAATAGGTTTTATATAAATAGGGTTTTTCGTGTTATTAAGATCTCTCATGCGACGCGACAAATGTGGCCAAGTCCTTCGCTTCTCGCGAAGGACAAAATAGTCGGGGTCCTCATTTATTCTTCCACGCGATGCGACATTTTTTCAGAATTATTTTTATTTTTTTCTTCCTTTTCATTCCATCTTCTCTCGTGTGCTCCTTTCTTCATTATATACCTCATTTTCCATTTTTTGTACAAATAAATCCTTGTAAAAACCAAACTACTAAGTACTAGCTATAAACAAATGAAAAACACTCAAAAATTAATGAAAACTAAATAAAAACACTAAGAAAAAGAGATGTGTTTTGCAAGATATCAAATATACCCACACTTAAATCTTTTTTCATCCTCGAAAAAGCATGCAACAGAATCATAACCAGGAAATCAGTTTTCAAAACTCAAAAATGTTTTTCTTATAGTTTTCACACATCATACTAATGTAGGTATTAGTTATTGTTTCCAATTTACCCTAGCACTAACAAATCGGATTCCTTTTCGTGTCTGCTTTAAGTTCAAGTGTAAATCAATTACATCTAAAGGGTCTGATACCTAGGAAGTCACGTATCCACCTATTCAAAGTTGACACATTCTAAGGAATAAGTTAAACATATAGGTTTCCCTTACCATTGTAACTTAGAAATCGTATAGGTTTCCCTTACCACTATAACTTAGAAAACTAAACATGTAAAAGAAAATATAGGACCAGGAAGGGTGGTCAATGTAACAGTTTCACAAGGTAGAGAGATTTAGAACACTTAACAGATCAAATAGGAAACCGACTAGTGATGAAACAATGAACACAAGTAAAAGAACAAGAACAAGAACACTCAAATATGATTTTCAAAAATGATGTATATTGCTCTCAAGTTCTTACAAGTGTTACAAAGCATACCTTAAGATACAAGTACTTGAGACACAGTTAAAAACACTAATCTAGAAAACAAGATCCATGTAGAGTCAAAAGGCAGATACCCTTTTGACTTGTGACTATGACAAGCCATAGCTCACATCCTAATATATTACAAAAAGGATAAAAGTACATAGTTGGAAAGTTATAGACAAAAGACCTTAATCTACATTTGATTGAAGCATGGAATTTTCACCAACTCATATAAGTTGGTGAGTCTTCAGAAGTAGCAACGAAAAGTGGTTCAACTTTTGTCAAAAGGTGATTCAAAGAAAGCATGTCTTCTCTGTCTTTGGAAGAAATCAGTCTTTGGCTTCGGAAGACTTTGTCCTTGAAGATTCGGAAGACTTCATCTTTAGCTTTGGAAGATAAGGCCTTTTGGCTTCGGAAGATTTAATACTTAGAATAATTCTCTGAGTTATATCAAATCTTCTAAAGTAACTTCCTTGTACTTTATTTGTGCATGCTGAGAACTCTTTGGTTGTTCTTTGGTTGCTCTTTGGTTGCATCAGCCTCTAAGTGTATTTCTTACAAACTCCCCCTAGGCTGATGCTACCAAAAATGAAGAGACCTTTGATTCTTGATCTTCATCTGTTGACAGTGGATTCCTAAGACTCTCAAAGTATCTCCTCATGTCATAGAGATCATGTAGAGGGAGGTCAAGTATGTTTTGCCAGAAGTACAGGTCTTGACCTCCTTGATCTCTAGTGACATACCATCTGTCTGGATTAGTGGCAAACATCTAAGACACAATGGGTCTTTTAGCAGCAAGAGGCTCTACTTGAATAGGAATTGGATAAGCAGCCCCTTCTTGATCACGCTCAGGATGTTCTGACCCATCCTGAGGTGTAGATGTGGATGCCTTGGACTTCTTCTTCTTCTTCTTTTTCTTCTTCTTTTCCCTTCTTATGGCCATCCTTTTCCTTTTTCTATATTTCAACTAAGGAGGACTGGCCTGTAGTACCAGATTGCTCTTGTTTCTCTTCCTCAGTTGGGTCCTTGTTTTTCACAGGTTCAGAAGGAGAAGGATCAGGACCCTGCTGTGGATCAGAAGATGAAGCTGGCTATGATGCAGCACTAGGCCATGTTGTGTTGTCTCTTATGGTTCAATCTTGACCTCAACTTTAGATGTAGCCTGACTTGGTGGAGAATTCAAGTCAACCAGCTCACCCCTCTTTATCTTCTAGTTGATTACTCTAATGTGCTCATCCATGGTGGATAGACACATTGGACCAAGTCTCCTTTCAGAGAATCCATACAGCTTCAAGAAGATAACCATCTTCTGTCTGTCAGTAGATTTCTTCAAGTTTGCTCTGATGGTGGCTCTTGACTTTGCAGCCTCTTCCCTCATCTTCCTCTTTGTAGCTTTTTGCTATTTTTGTACTTGTTGCTCAAGCTGCTTGAGGTATTTGAACTCAATGTAGTTATATGGAAAGGGAAGAAGGTCTGCTACTTGATGAAGCCAGGGGTCCTACTTGAACTCTCTCCCCTTGCCTTCCTCTTTCTTTCTCTTTTCTCCTCCTCAATCTCCTCAGGAGTCATCTTCCTTTTCCCTTTGTCACTCACATGCATGTGTGACTCAGGTTGGAGAGAGCTTTAGCCTTTATTGCTTGGTTCTGCACTTAAGCTCCGGCTAGAGAGGCTGTGAGACACTTCACCATCTGGTGCTTCACTAAGGGTAATGGGTGCTGAGGGAGCTAAAGCAGCTCTTGTCTCAAGGTTCACAGGATCAACTACTGGGCCTTCAGCCAAGGTTTCCCCTTCAAAGCTAATCTTAGGGTCCACCTCAGCATCCGGTTGACCAATAGTCTTGCCTACTAGCCTCTATCTATATAATCTTATTCTCAGCTTGAACTCTTCAAGCACCCTTTGTTGAATCCTATCAGCTAACCTTGCAGCTTGCCTATTTTGACTTGGGTTGGCAAATGGGAGGTCAACTAGATAGGTGCTCTCATAGTATCTCAGGTTATAGAAGTTGAAGATCTCTTATTGACCCTGAGACCTAGAGATTACCAGGTCTCTCCTTTGATCATCATACCTCCATCCCACTATTGGATTCTCAGCAGGATGAGATGGAGTATGCATAGCCCTTGGTATACCCTCCTCAAACAAGCTTTGAATGAGTGAGTCCATATCAATATGGACTTGAGGAGGTTGCTAAGTATGGACAACTGTAAGTAAGGGTGGTGAGTCCTCTATGTGCATACTCTGAGAGGAACTCCCAGGTTTGTGATTGTAAGTAGGACTTTCTCCCTTTTTTTGGTAGCATCATCCTCTTGCACAGGGGAGCTAAGAGTTAGGTCCACCACATCCATAGGTTCTTGTGGGCCTGGTTGAGTCCTCTGGATAGGTCTCTCAGCTAACTTTCCCTTGAGATCGATGATCTCAAGTTGCTGGTCATTGACCCTTCTTTGTAAGGTAGTCACTTGAGATTCTAGGTGACTAACCTTTGAAACTATATAGGAGTAGAGTTTTGTCAGTTTGTGCACCTTTAGTTGCATACTCCCCTCATCTGCATTATAAGAATCATGGGGGGATGAGAGAATATGACTAAGGTCTTCTTCCTCATCACCAGCTTGAGTTTCTTGGCTATTGGTTTTCCCTTGCACACTGACATCTTCAAAAGAAGTGTTTATAGGATGGGTTGCCATGGTTGAGGTCTGAATGATGTAATCATTTGCAAAAGTGAGAGCCTCTTCCATATGGGCCTCCTAAACAAGTTTAGGGAGATCCACCTCAGTTATGGGTGGATGATATGGGCTAGATATAGGTGATGCAGAAGCACTCATCTCTCCTTAAATAGGGGTGGAGAAAAGAGACTTATGGTACTCACTGAATCCTATATCTTCATCATCATAGATTTCAAGGTTGGGTATTGGTTGATTAAGGTCAAGCGGCTGGGGATGGTAACTTTCCCCTGAAGGTTGATCACTAGATTTTTGAGGCTCTGAGTGAAGGCTTAAGGCTAGGGTTGTGAGCTCATCAGGCTAAGCATGAGGAACCTCAACACTGATCATAGAAATAATGGGAGTGGTTTACTCCTCAGGAGAAGTAGGAGCTCCAGTGTCCACTTTCTCCTGCATGGTTGGTGATTTGGGGGCATGCTCAACCTGAGTAGACTGAGCAGGGGTTTGTTTGGATTTTCTTTGGTAGGTGATGGTGATTTGAGGCTCTGTGGGGGTAGCAGATGTTGAAGGTATGGGTTCAACATTGGCTGGTGCTGCCAAGTTGTCACCTTGAGCAATAAGCTCTAACATTTTTAGGACCAGGGATGTTTCTACCCCTGAGAAGCCAATAGTTGGCTTTCTTATTGTCTTGAAGATGTCGGGCTTCATTTGTCCTAATTTAAGAACATTACTTGTTCCCATTAACTGTTAGCCTTGTTCACTGTTAAGAATGTATTAAACATATCTAGGGAACATATAATATTCTAAGAAGTCTAAGTTTGCAAGCAGATTTGTATATACAAATTAAGAATACCTGAACTTTACCCCTTGAACCATTCCATGGACTATGTAGGAGGTACTTCCATTTTTGTTTGATAGGGAATGGATGACCACATGGAGGAGGTACTTCCATTTTTATGAGACCTTGCCCTTTCTGAAGGTTCTTATGGAGTAGTCCCCTTTATAGCCAATCTGCCGGAATGAGTTGTTAACAGCAGACTTAGGGAAGGACAAGTCACCCTCCTCATCATCCAGCCTTAGATGAGAGTTGATGGTGGCTGGAGTGATGAATAGTGTCCTCCCCTGCACTGTGGCAGATAGTGCCTTCCCAACATCCAAGATGACCTCATCGCAGGTCCTTCAGAACTACAAAAGTTGATCTTCATATAATGAAGGATCGATTGTAAGGGTGGTGAGGTAGTTGGTTAGAGACAAGAAGTGGCAAACATCTGAGAAACCAGGATCTTTCTCATACGACAATAGAGCAACTTGATTATGTTGCTTGTGTAAGTGCATGGAGAAATTTGGTTGGTTTCGGGGATCAGGGTTGGCCATTTTGAGTAGCTTTGAGATGAAGGAAGGTAAGAACAAGGTCGGTTTATGGGTGAATTTAGGGTTTGAATCTTGCAGATGAAAGAGAAAGTAAAAGAGGGGGAACCGTTGTACAAATATATATGATATGGATTTGAGACAAAGTTAATGCAAACGGATAAACTTTTAAATTCGGATGTTGGTCCCACCTCTGAAAAAGTACCCAAAAAGGTAGTTTTCTTGGAAGTCTAAATCTTTCGAAGGTAATTTGTCTTCAGAAGGTTTGAGAAAAACTTCCGAAGCCAATTTGGCTTCGAAATATATTCCTTAGCTTTCTAAGAAATTTGCTTCGGAAGAAAAATACTTAGAGTATTTTTACTTCCTAGATAGATTTTGCTTTGGAAGATATTAAATATCAGAAATTTTATTCAAAGAGAGAATAAAGTTTTTGTCACTTAATTGCTTTTAGAAGAGAATAGTCCTTTAATACATATAAGTACTTGGTGACAAATATAAGCTTCAGAAGATATATCCAAATTTCTTCTAAAGGTTAATTTTCAGAAGTAGTTATTTGTTTTGAAGACATAATTTTCTTCCGAAGACAACTTGATGTCTTCCAAAGGAAAATATATCTAAAATTCTCAGAATTTTAAAGGATATCGTTTTGAAAAGTTTCTCCCAAAGTAAACTGGGCTTATATGGTGATGACATAGACAACTTAAGACACACATATTATTAAAAATAATATTGAGTTTAGTTTCAGATAAATCTACTCAAAGTTAATCATCCCAATAGCTGATACACGATACTTAAATCTTTGCTCATCAAAAGCTTTTATGAACAGATCAGCATATTATTCATTTGTGTTAACTTTGACTAGTTTTATCAATCCTTTTTCAAAATTATCTTTAATCAAATGATACCTGATGTTGTTGTGCTTTGTCTTTGAGTGCTGTATAGGATTCTCTGTAATAGAGATTGCACTGTTGTTGTCTATATGGATAGGAGTCTCCTTGAAGTTGAATCCATAATCTTGCATCTGATTCTAAATCCAAAGCACTTGAGCATAGTAGCTTGTAGCAGCAATATATTCAGCTTTAACAGTTGATGCAGATACACAAGATTGTTTCTTGCATTGCCTTGAGACTATCCTTCCACCAAAAAATTAACATCCCCCGGATGTTTACTTTGCAGTCATATTACTGCCACCATAGTCACTATCTGTATATGCATACAGATCGAAGTCAGAATTCTTTGGATACCAAAGGCCCAATTTAGGAGCACCTTTGAGATATCTAAGAATTCTCTTGATAGCAACCAAATATGACATCCTGTGGTTGGCTTGATATCTTGCACAGATACATGTAGCAAACATGATATCAGGCTTGCTGGTTGTGAGGTACATAAGAGACTTAATCATAGCCCTGTATAGATATTCATCAAGACACTCCCTCTCAAGATCTAGTCCTAGAGAGTGGTTTCTGGCTATGGGTGTCTTAGCAACCTTGCACTCAGTCATATGAAATCTGGTAAGTATGTCCTACATATACTTTGACTGGTTTTTGATGATGCCATTGTCAACCTGCTTCACTTGCATTCCTATAAAGAAATTGAGTTTCCCCATGACACTCATTTCAAATATATTATTCATCAGCTTCTCAAAGTCTTTGCAGAGCTTCGGATTAGTTAACCCAAAGATAATGTCATCTACATAAAATTAAACCAGCATCAAGTCATTTCCTGTTCCTTTGATGAAGAGTGTTCCATCAATAGTACCTCTTTTGTATCCATGCTGATAGAGATACTGTGATAGTGTCTCAATCCACTTCCTTGGAGCCTCATGCAGCCCATCAATAGCTTTTTCAAGCTTGCAAACATAATCAGGATGATCTGGGTCCAGGTGGTTGTTTGACATACACCTCCTCATCAATCACCCCATATAAAAAGGCAAACTTGTCATCAAGTTGGTAGACCTTGAAATCCTTGGATGTAGCAAAAGCCAGGAATATCCTCACTGCTTCAAGTCTTGCTACAAGAGCAAACAAATCTGTGTAGCCAATCCTTTCTTCTTGTGTGTATCCTTAAACAACTAGTTTTTCCTTGTTCTTAATGACAAGTCCTCTATCATCCTTCGTGTTCTTAAATATCCACTTGGTACCTATAGTAGTCTTCCCTTGAGGAAGAGGACATAGATTCCAAACCATATGTCTTTTGAATTGAAGCAACTCCTCCTGCATTGATTCAACCCAACTTCCATCTTTCAAAGCCTTATCAATCTTCTTAGGCTCTATCTGGGACAAGAAACAAGAATGAAGCCAAACATTTTTGTCATGGGTTTGTCCTCTTGTTCTTACCCCATTCTCAACATCTCCAATTATGTTTGTGGTGGGATGGGACTTGTGGATTCTCAGTTGAGGAATCACATCAAGTTGTTTGGACAGATCTAAATTGGTGAAATTTAGATCTGGTGCTTGAGAGTCATCCACCACATCAACACACTTATCAAGTAAGACTTAATCCAATGAGTGTGTTACATCAGTATCAAGAAATTCTTGATCACTATCTCTACCTCCATCTCCTCCTACATTAAAAATTCCTTCATCTGAGTTTGTGACTCTATGCTGGAATTTACAGGCACTTCAGATGTATCAGCTGAAGAACTTGTCATGGTTGTGCTGACAGGGTTTCCAACTAGAGGGCTAGTTACCACTAGAACTGAAGTAGTTAGAAAACTTGGTCTTCTTAGCTCAAATCTTGGATCAGAATCTTCTGTTGATAAGGTACCTGTAGATCCTAAAACATTCTCACAAGATTTGTTAAAACAGTTGGTAACTAAATCAAGATCAAACAGCCAATCAGGACCAAAACCTTTCATACTAGGTGTGTGCTCATTAAAGGTCACATTGGCTGACCCCTTAACTACTCTGGTTCTGAGATTGTATACTCTATAAGCCTTATCTTGGGAAGAGTATACAATAAAATGTCCATCATCTGATTTCTCAGCAAATTTGGCTATTTGATCCTTAGTATTCAAGATGGTGCAAGGACAACCAAATAATCTGAGGAAACCAACTTTTTGTACCACAGTTCATAAGGAGTTTTACCTTGTGTCTTTACCTCTAAAACTCTATTATACGTATAGCAAGCAGTGTTGGCTGCCTCTGCCCATAAGGTGATGGGCAGTTTAGAGTCAGATAACATGGTTCTTGCAGCTTCAATAAGTGTCCTGTTTCTCCTCTCAGCAACACCGTTTTGCTGAGGAGTCCTAGGAGCACTATATTGTCTTGAATTACCCTTTTCATCAGAAAATACATCAAGGATTTGGTTTTGAATTCGGCTCCTTGATCACATCTTATGATCTTGACCTTCTAATCACATTGATTCTTAATTTTCAAAATAATGCTCTTCAAGATCTCAGGGGTCTCATCCTTAGTTCTAAAAAAGAAGACCCAAGTATATCTTATAAAGTCATCTGTGATCACCAAGCAACAAGAGGTCCTTCCTAGACTCATTACACTGGTGGGGCCAAAGAGATCTATATGTAATAAGTGTAGGGGTGTAGTAATAGAGTTCATTTCCTTTGGCTTGTGAGATACCTTGTATTGTTTTCCTTTCAGGCATGCAACATAATGATCATTACTTGTAAACTCTTTCTTTGGCATTCCAGTTACCAAATCATTCTTAATTAATTTATTCATTACTATTGGCTTTAGATAGAAAGCAAGAAACTTCTCCTGAAGGGGATGTTTCCTGCAAATCCATCTTGTACATGTTCCCTTTCCTGGGGGCTCTGAGCAAGATATGCTCTTGAGGAATGACCACCCCGGGCTTGAGAATAATGCTCTCATGCTCAGTAAAGAGCATGTTGTGTCTCTGATCACAAAATTAGGATACACTCAGAAGATTGTACCCAAGCTCCTTGATAAAGTTTATCTTTTCAATGCTGAGCTTACCATTTGTGACCCTGCCCCTTCCTGTAATGTAACCACCAGATTCTCCTCCAAATGCAACTGGCCCTCCATCAATTTTCCTAAAGTTTTGAAGCAAAGATCCATTGCCTGTCATGTGCTTGGAACAACCACTATTAATGATCCATGCATTCCTTTTGGTCTTTAGCTATTCCTGCATATAAAGAGATGGTTAGTTATATTTGGAAACCCAAGCCTTATTGGTCTTGGGCTTGTCAAAGTGAATAGAAGGTAATGCAACAGTAATTAATCCTATATGCAAGTTTTAAGGATCATTTGCTGTTGTTGATGAAGAACTTTCAGTCACATGGCCTTCTTTCATCTTCCACACCATCTTGGAAGACTAGACTTGGCCTTCAACACTTCAGAAGTTTTGATGACTTCGAAACTTTTAAATACTAGACCATCAAAAGCTTTTGCATCCACTACAGCAGACTTTAGTACTTCGGAAGCATTCCTTTCTTTCGAGACCAAAATTTCTTCCTAAGGTAAGTTTTCACTTATCTTCTTCTTCACCTTGGAGCTTCCGATAGGAAAAGATTTTTCTTCCGAAGCTGTTTTCTTCTTCTTCTTCTCATAAGTTTTTTTCTTGTTCATGTGGATAGTACTTTTGGGATTGTAGATGCAATCCTTGGCAAAGTGAGAAGTACTACCACACATGATGCATTCAGTTAGCATGCTCCTGAGGATCTTCTTTTAAATAGGATGCTGAGCTTGATCAGTTTGCATTTCCTTCTTTATCTTCTCAGATGATGCAGCAGGCTTCTTGGGATAAGGCTTGCTCTTGGAACTGGATGGTTCAAGCTGTGCAGCAGTGGTGCATATTTTGACAAGAACTTCAAATCCAGCAGTTGAGTATTCAGGATGATTTGGACAAGAACTAGGACTCCTGGTACTAGAGTTCATAGTTGAGTATTCAGTCTTCACCACTTCAATCCAGCAGAAATGAAAACCTGCTTTTGCTTGGAGTTGAAAGTGGCCTTGATCTCTTGGGATTTCTTGGACTTTCTTTTAGCTGCCTTGATCAAGTTCTTCCTAGCAGACTTGGTCATCCTTGATTCTTTCTTCTCTCCAAGAGAATAGTGTCCCTTCTTAGGATAACCCTTGTCACTTACCTCATGTTCATCCTTCACTATCTCTTTTTCATCTTCATCCTCTTCTTGAATGGGATCTATGGAGGGCAGCTCATCTTGACAAGTTCCACACCTTGGAGATCTTATAGAAAACAATATGTGTGGAGGAGCTATCTCAATTGAACCTAATCCTTGCCTGTTCTGATAAAAAAAACTTTGCATGCATGGATGAAGATATTATGTTATTGAAGGTTTTTTCTTCAAGAACACATTTTTCTTCCTTAGCTTTGTTGATCACAAGCTCAGCTTGGCATTCAGTTAACTTGGTAATGAGATCCTTTATTTGAGTCCTATAATTTGTGTGCTCATGCTTAAGAGTTGAAATGGTTTTCTCTAAATCTTCTATTTTAAGTTTATAATTATTTTCAACTCTTTTAAAATCAAGGTCAGATCTTAGTTTCAAGTTATAGGACCTATACATGTTAACTTTAGCAATGCATTCAGGAGTTCAAAGATGTTCCAATACCTTAGCTTCTTCATGATCAGCCATCATTGGTTGGTTTGGAGAAGCATCTTCTACCTGAAAGCTCCAATCGAAGCCTCCTTTTTTAACAACAATAGCAGCATGTTGTTTGGGCTGCCTTGGCTTCTCAGTTTTTGGAGTTGCATCAGTGTAGTTTTGTCTAGATTGTGCTTGGCCACCATTTGCCCTTGGTACCTTGCACTCTTTAGCAAAGTGTTCCATTTGGTTACAGTTGTAACACTTCACTTTGCTTTTGTCCAGTCCAAACTTTCCACTGGCCACATTGCTAGGAAACTTTCTTCCTGTCCTCTTATAGAACTTCTTGGCTCTGTGAGTGAGAAAAGCCATCTATTAAACTATCTCCATATACTCTAGATCATCTGGATGGATGCAGTCTAATTCTTTAAGAGTGAAGAGAAAGTTGCCACAACTTTCATCAGTAGACACAAAGGCTTGTGCAGAGTTTGTCTCTTAGAATGGGCTTTCTTGGATGTAGCTCTCCCTTGGTATCTTAGGGAAGGTGATGAAAGGAACCTTTTATGAGTTTTCATGGAAGCATATGAGATGATGTTGTGGTTCTATGCTATACCTTTCAACGACATGGAGGGCTGAACTTAGCTGATTGTTGGAAGAGCAGCTTGATGGATTTTGCAGGTTCATCTCCATCAGGTACCCACTAAGGATACTATACAACTTTGTGAGAGTAAGAGTAGAGAAGTTCTCAGTTCTCTTAATGGCCACACAGTAGTGAATCCATTGTCTAGGAAGAGAGAACATGAACATCCTCACTATGTCTCTCAAGTTTTACTCCAACATCCATTAGAGTGTCCACAATCTCAACATACCTGAAGTATTGTTGAGTCATGGTTTCAACTGTCTTGTAGGTGAAGTTTTCAAACTATTGCTTCATGATATCTTTCTTGTTCTTCTTGGCTTCCTCAGACCCCTCATACATGAGCTTCAGTGCATTCCAGAGCAGCTTAGCAGTATTGCACTTCTTGAAGCCTCTGTATATGGAGTTAGGAAGAACAGTTTAAAGAGCAGTCATGGCTTTCTAATCTACATCTATCTTCTTCCAGTCTTCTTTAGAGTAGTCAGCCATTTCCTTTGGTATCATCCCACCTCCAGCAGTGGCTGAAGAGGTGCTTAGGATGTCAGGTCCTTCAACAACAGATCTTCATATCCTAATGTCTTGAGACTTGATGAACCCATCCATACCTTGGAACCAAGTATCAAAGTCATCAGGAGTGATCAGTGGAGACTTTGTCATAGTATCGGGTTTTAATCAGACTTAGAAAGAGTTTCCATTTGAGTTTATAAGTGTTTTGTGAAACTAAAGTGATCTAAGATGGTGAGATCTTACAATCAACAGCCTAAAATGCTCTGATAGCAATTGTTGGACCGTGAAGTGTGGTCAATGCAACATTTTCACAGGGTGGAGAGATTTAGAACACTTAGCAGATCAAATAGGGAACCGGCTAGTGATGAAACAATAAACACAAGTAAAAGATCAAGAACACTCAAATATGATTTTCAAAAATGATGTATATTACTCTCAAGTTCTTACAAGTGTTACAAAGCATACCTTAAGATACAAATACTTGAGACACTTTATACTACATCCTATAGCCATCCATACTTTGAAGGCTAGCTGGAAACACTAATCTATACAACAAAAACAATGTAAACTCAAAAGGCAGATTGCCTTTTGACTTGTGACTATGACATGCCATAGCTCACATCCTGATATATTACAAAAAGGATAAAAGTACATAGTTGGAAAGTTATAGACAAAAGACCTTAATCTACAGTTGACAAAAGCATGGACTTTTCACCAACTCATATAAGTTGGTGACTCTTCAGAAGTGGCTGCAGAAAGTGGTTCAGCTTTTGTCAAAATGTGATTTAGAGAAAACATGTCTTCTCTGTCTTCGGAAAAAATCAGCCTTTGGCTTCGGAAGACTTTGTCCTTGAAGCTTCGGGAGACTTCATCTTTGGCTACGGAAGATATGGTCTTTTGGCTTCGGAAGATTTGATGCTTAGCATAATTCTTTGAGTTATATCAAATCTTCCAAAGTAACTTCCTTGTACTTCATTTGTGCATGCTGAGAGCTCTTTGGTTGTTCTTTAGTTGCATCAACCTCTAAGTGTATTCCTTACAGAAAATTATATTAACAGATGGTTATTTGATGGATGAAATTTTGAGAATTTCACATTTCTTTTCCCTTTTTTATTCTTTGATTAAAATTAAAATAGAGGCATATCCACCAAGTCACCATCCCAGTGGGAAACACATAGGCTTCAATTTTTTCAATTTTTTACATGCTCATTTGATGGAATGATGGAGCACCATCCACTCTCGGATTTATTTTCATAAAAAGAAAGCGATGTGCTGTTTTTGTGAATAATAATTTTCTATTTCATGTTTAGTTCAAAATCCTATAGTGGTGCCTCATTTTGCTTTTCCTAATATTTGGCTTCCCCGTTTCTCCTAGGATGCGAACCCACAAGACTCCCTAATTTGATTAAGTGGATTAAAATAGTAGAGTGACCTTTCATTGTTAGCTGGGTTAACCAACAACCCACCTTTTAACACATTATCATGTTATCTATCTATTTATTTATTTATTTATTTATTTATTTATTTATTTATTTTTTCAATTTTTCCCGAAAGACTCAAAGAACTCATTATAACTACCTAAAACTCTAAATTAGATGCTAGTCTTCCATATCCACACTTCAAATCTCACATTGTCCTCAATGTGAACCAGGAAACTACTAAAAAGTAAACAAAAAGAAAAATGAAAAGAAAACTAGAAAATTAGAAGAGACTTCTATGGTAAGAAAAGCAATAATCCTACAATAGCCATGTTCCTATGCTCTCCAATTCATACGTAATTAACAACAAACACCCTCACCCAGTAATAAAACGAACGAAAGTAGCATAACATCACAAGTTCTAACCAAAGAAACATCATACATACATAATAATAATAATAATAATAATAATAATAATAATAATAATAATAATAATAATAATAATATTAATTATTATTATTATTATTAATATAATATATAATAATAATAATAATAATAATAATAATAATATAATAATAATAATAATAATAATAATAATAATAATAATAATTCTACTATGTCTCTCTCAGTTGGGTTCTCTTCTCTCACAGGTTCAGAAAAAGAGTTAAGAGGACCCTGCTGTGGATCAAAAGATGAAGTTAGCTGAGATTCAGCCCTAGGTCCAGGTTGTGTTGTCTCAGGGGGTTCAACCTTGACAACCTCAGGTTGAGCTGGACTTGGTGGAGAATGCAAGTCAACAAGCTCTCCTTTTTTAATCTTTTGCTTGATCATTCTAATGTGCTCATCTATAGTGGATAGACATTGGACCAAGACTCCTTCCACAGCTTCAAGAATCTCATCATCCTTTGTCTGTCAGTAGACTTCTTTTGGCTCTTTTGGATGATGGCTCTTGACTTCCCTTAGTTTTCTCTTAGCAGCCTCTCTTTCTTTGGTAACTTGTTGCTCTAGGTACTTGAGATACTCAAATTCAACATACTCATATGATAAGGGAAGAAGTGCATATGCCTGATAGAGACCTGTGGCACTCAGGTAGCTAATCATGTTCAGTCTATCAGCTTCCTTGTCTACCTGAGGTTATGCAGTTGCTACAGCCTCTTTCTCAGGACTTTCCTGAACTGGGTAAATTCTTTTACAAAACCTAAACTTAAACTGAAAATGGGACCAAATGAAGGGATGCCAGCCCAAGTAACTATGTGCCATCAGGTAATTTTTTCATACAGTTAACCGGCATTACGTGCGTGTGCTATTTGATTTATGTGCTTAGTATATTTGGATACTGATGTAGTCTGGATAGGGAATGCTTAGGGGATGAAGAGTAAAGTAAGTGGCTAATCATAACTGGCCACTGTAATTAGGGACTTACTATACTTGACAGAATCCGAGCTATTACCTTGAATGACCTTGTTAGTGTTTGAATCTTATAGGAGGTAGATCTTATGGCAGGTAGGAAATCTAGGAAGGCAACCCGAGGCGGTGCTCGTGGCGGGCGTACTATTGGGCCATGTGTCACCCGAAGCAAGGCTAAGGCTCCTGAGATGACTCATAAGGACATGGATCTTCATAGCCACCAAGAGGGTGAAGGATCAGCCACCCTCAAGTCTACGGTAAAGGAAGCTATTGCTGATGAAGTCTACAACGTCATGCAAAATGTGTTACCTTTAGTGGTGACCGAGGTGTTGAGGGCTATAAAGGATGGTGAAAAGACCAAAGATGCAGGGGAGAAGGAGAAAGCTGATGAAGAGCCATCTAGTCCCATGGTGGTAATTCATGATGATGATAGCAAGGGGGAGAAGGAGACCGCTAAGGGGTGCACCTATGGGGCATTTCAGAGGTGCAAACCCCCGACCTTTTACGGTAACAGCAATGCTACTGCTGCTCATCATTGGGTTCGAGAGATGGAGGCGGTTTTAGACATCAGTGAGTGCCAGGAGGATCAAAAGGTGAAGTTTACCTCCCATTCCTTCGTTGACTCGGCATTATGCTGGTGGGACAACATTGTCCAAGCTGAGGGGAAACGGTCTATTGCAAGGATGAGGTGGTCAGATTTGAAGGAACTGGTACTGGAGGAGTATTGTCCACATCAGGAGTTGGACAAAATTAAGAAAGAGTTCTTGCATTTGGAGGCTGGAAACATGACTCATCAAGAGTATACCTCCAAGTTCAATGAGCTTGCAAGACTTGTGCCGTATCTAGTAACCCCAGAGTCCAAGAAGATTAAGAGGTACATACAGGGTCTGCCCGTTGATATCAGGATGAACATGATAGCTGCTAGACTGAGCACTTTCAGGTCTATAGTAGACTTGGCCAGGAGGTTGTATGATGAGAGGGATCCGGTGCCAATTCAGATGAAGGTTGAGAAGAGTTGGGACAAGAACGGTAATGGGAAGAGATTCAGGGGTGACCACTATGGGATCGGGGAAAAGAAGATGAGGATTGACGATTGCCGCTCAGGATTGAGTAAGGGGAATAACAGGAGGGATGTAAGAAGTGTGGGAAGGTTCACATAGGTGAGTGTAGAGTGGGGATGAAGCGGTGTTTTAAGTGTGGAGGCGAAGGCCACTATGCTAAAGAGTGCAGGGTACCGCGATGTTATCAATGTGGGGAGGTAGGCCACTCGGGCCGAGATTGCAAGAAGGGTGGAGCAGGGAGCTTAGGGACCCAGACTATGGGCGAGAAAAGGAGGAGTGAGAGCACCAAAGCCAAGGCAAGGGCATTCAACATGACCCGAGAAGAAGCCAGGGTGGACCCTGAAGTAGTTTCAGGTATGTTTTTGGTAAACCAATTGTATGCTTCTATGCTCTTTGATTTGGGTGCTAGTAGAAGTTTTGTATCTGCTACCTTTTGTCATGAAATGCATGGTATGAATAAGAAGATAGACGTGCTATTCTATGTAGAGACAGCGATAGGAAAGTCTACCAAAGTAACTGATATGATAGACGATTGCCTCGTAGAGTTGGACGGTCGTAAGTTTCCTTCTAGATTGTATGTGATGGCCCTAGTAGGTTTTGATGTGGTGTTAGGGATGGATTGGTTGGCAGCCTACGAAGCGAACATCATGTGCCGAAAGAAGACGATTTGTCTAACTGCGCCCGATGGCAGTTTGGTTACGGTACATGGAGACAAGGAGTGCATTACACCTCGAGTAATCTCGATGATCATGACAGAGAAGTTTATAAGACGAGGGTGTGGTTCTTACTTGGCCTATGTGAAGGATGTGGATGCTATAATGCCTCAACTGTCAGGCGTGCCGGTAGTATGCGATTTCCCCGATGTGTTTCCCGAAGACCTACCAGGAGTACCACCTGACCGTGAGATCAGGTTCCAAACCTGGTGCCCAACCTGTTGCAAAGGCGCCGTATCATCTCGCTCCCTCCAAGATGAAGGAATTGATGACCCAGTTGCAAGAGTTGTTATAAGGGATTCATCCGACCGAGTATCTCTCCCTGGGGCGCTCCGATCTTGTTTGTAAAGAAGAAGGACGGTTGCATGAGGATCTGCATCGACTATCGTGAGTTGAACAAGTTGATGGTGAAGAACAGGTACCCACTACCGAGGATTGACGACTTGTTTGATCAGCTCTAAGGCGCCAGATAGTTCTCAAGAATAGACCTCCGATCTGGTTATCATCAGCTAAAAGTTAAAGAGCAGGATATCCCGAAGACCGTGTTTCAAACATGATACAGGTATTACGAATTCCTCGTTATGTCTTTTGGTTTAACCAACGTGCCAGCTGCTTTTATGGATTTGATGAATCGGGTGTGTCGGTCGATGTTGGATAAATCAGTGATTATGTTTATTGATGATATCCTGATTTATTCGAAGAGTGAAGAAGAGCACACCGTTCATATTCGCGAGGTATTGGAGACGCTTAGAAGAGAGAAGTTGTATGCTAAGTTCTCCAAATAAGCGTTCTGGAGTGGGAAGTTTAGTTTTTGGGTCATGTGGTTAATTCTGAAGGGATTACGGTGGACCCGGCAAAGGTGGAGGCAGTTATGCAATGGAAGACTCCGAAGACGCCATCTGAGATCCGCAGTTTCTTGGGTTTGACGGGCTACTACAGAAGGTTCATCCAAGACTTCTCTAAGATAGCTTCACCATTAACCAAATTGACTTGTAAGGATGTGAAGTTCGTATGGGGTCAAGAGCAGGATAATGCCTTTGAAGAGTTAAAGACAAGACTGACTCAAGCTCCTGTCTTGACAATACCCGAAGGGAATGAAGACTTGGTGGTCTATTCAGATGCTTATTATTCGGGATTGGGTTGTGTGCTAATACAACGGGAAGGGTTATAGCCTATGCGTCCCGACAGTTGAAGATCCATGAGGCTAACTACGCTACCCATGACTTGGAGTTGGCAGCTGTGGTTTTTGCATTGAAGATTTGGAGGCACTACCTGTACGGGACGAAGTGCACCATCTTCACTGATCATAAAAGTTTGAAGTACTTCTTTAAGCAGAAGGATCTCAACATGAGGTAGAGGAGATGGTTAGAGTTGATCAAAGACTATGATTGTGAGATCCATTACCATCCGGGCAAGGCCAACGTAGTGGTGGATGCCCTTAGCCAAAAAAAGAAACCCGAGCCGATTCGGGTGAAAGCTTATCAGTCGGTTATGACCTCCGATGTGATGAAGTAGATTAAGGAATTTCAGAATGAAGCACTGAAAGAAGATCAGACTGACTCAGAAAGGATGAAAGGTCTAGTCGCCGAGTTGGGGGGAACACTCTTGGTGTCCGTACTAGATCGGGGTGGATGTGGATTCCTCGTTATGGGGGTCTACGTGAGAAGATCATGGATGAGGCTCACAAGACTCGATACTCATTTCATCCCGGTGCTACAAAGATGTATCATGATATGAAGAAAGATTACTGGTGGCCGGGAATGAAGCGTGATGTGGCGGGGTATGTGAGTAAGTGCCTTACATGTTTACAAGTGAAGGCGAAGCACCAGAAGCCATACGGGAGGATCCAACCCTTGGATATACCCGAGTGGAAATGGGAGCACATCACCATGGACTTCATTACGAAGTTACCGCGTACGGAAAGGGGATACAATGCCATATGGGTGATAGTTGATCCTTTGATGAAAAGTGCTCAATTTCTACCAATCCGCGAGACGTATTCATCTGAGAGGTTGCCAGATCTGTTTATCAAAGAGATAGTGACTCGTCATGGTGTACCGGTGTCTATCGTGTCTGATCGTGACACTCGGTTTACATCTAAGTTTTAGAAAAGATTTCATGATGTGATGGGGATGAGGCTACATATCAGTACGGCTTACCATCCTCAGACAGACGGTTAGTCGGAGAGGACAATTCAGACGTTGGAGGATATGCTACAAGCATGCGTCCTTGATTTCGAAGGAAGTTGGAACGAACACTTACCGTTAGCCGAATTCTCATATAACAACAGTTATCATGCCACTATTGGTATGCCTCCATATGAGATGCTATATGGTAGGAAGTATAGAACACATGTATGTTGGGGTGACATCGGGCAGAAGGAGATAGGGAGCTTTGAGGTGATCGAGACTACAACCAAAAAGTTGGAAAAGATTAAGGCCTTTATGAAGGTGGCAAAAGATAGACAGAATTCGTATGCCGACAAGAGACGTAGACCGATTGAATTCAATATGGGTGATAGGGTCATGCTGAAGGTCTCATCTTGGAAAGGGATCATCCGGTTTAGGAAGCGGGGAAAGTTAAGTCCGAGGTACATAGGGCCTTTCCCAATCATTGCCCGAGTAGGAGAGGTGGCCTACCGACTGGAGTTACCCGGTGAGTTAAGTGGGATTCATCTGACATTTCATGTATCTCATCTAAGGAAGTGCTTAGCCGATGAAGATATGATCGTGCCACTAGAGGATATCGAGGTGGATAAATGGCTCAATTATGTGGAGCAGCCAGTGGCTATCATTGACAGAAAAGAGAAGAGGCTATGAAATAAAGTGGTTCCACTTGTGCGAGTCCAGTGGAGACACAGGAAGGGGTCCAATTCTACGTAGGAGACTGAGGAGGAAATGAGACAACATTACCCGCATCTGTTTGAGGAGTGATAGGTTTTGGGGATGAAACCCATTTAAGGGGGGTGGACTTGTAACACCTGGAAAATTTCAGCAAAAGAAAAGAAAAAAAGAAAGAAAGGTGAAATATTCCAAGTCAAGGGGTTAAAAGCGGGCAACGGCCAAACTTGCCCATAATGGGTTCAAAAAGGTGTTAAGGCTGCCCATGCTTCTCTCTCTCATGCAAGAAAGTCTCAGCTGAAGCAAGAAGCAGAAGTTTCACCTGGTTTTAGTGAGAGAAAGTCTTCAAAGGTAAGATTCTATGGTGTTCTTCTTGGTTTTAGTTGAGTTTGCAGCTTCTGGACCGATTCTTAAGTGTTTCTATTTGTTTGGTTGTGTGTTTTGGTGTGTTTAGGTGTTAGAACTCCAGGTTGCTCTCGGGTTTGGAGGAGTTTTACTTGAAAGCAGTAGAGGTGAGTTCTAGATCCCCTCTTTTAAATGTTTTCTGTTTATTTGGGGTAGGTATGCATATTTAACTGGTGTTTTCGACACAAGTTATGGTTTTTCATGAATGGTACGGATGATTATGATGGTATAGTTATGTTATGTGATTCTCTTGATGATCGTTTAATGTTTATGATGTTCTAAGTGTTAAACGGATATATCTATGCCATGTTCATGTTAGAATGATGATTGGGAACTGGTAATGGCATAAGTTGCATTGCAGGTTAGTTTTTGTGTTCATCCGCATTTGCTAAGTCTTCACCCGCATTTGATAAGTCTTCACCCGCATTTGATAAGTCTTCACCCGTATTTGATAAGTCTTCACCCGCATTTGCTAAGTCTTCACCCGCATTTTCTAAGTCTTCATCCGTATTTGATAAGTCTTCATCCACATTTGATAAGTCTTCATTCGCATTTGCTAAGTCTTCATCCGCATTTGCTAATTCTTCATCCTTATTTGCTAAGTCTTCATCGGCATTTGCTAAGTCTTCATCCGCATTTGCTAAGTCTTCATCCGTATTTGTTTATGCTTATCCGCATTTGTTCTACCTGCATTTCTTTGGACACTTAGGATATTTTCTTAAGACGTTCATCCGCATTTGTTCATCAGCATTTCTTTGGGGACTTAGAATTATTCTGAAATTTTGGCAATAGAATCTAAGTGTTAAGTATTGATAAATGAGGAAAGATTATGCTTGTTTAATGTTTCTGATGTTTATTTCTCTTCTTATGGCCTGCGGTTATGGATGATATTTATTATGTTTCATGGGGTTTGGTTATTAAAACTGAATATTTTCAAAGTATTATTCCTAAACAAGTGGACACAAAGAAATAAAAAATGATAGTGTAACCTAATGAATGTTACCCCCGGGCCCTTATGATGAATGAAAAGCCTTGCAAGCACAATGAATGGGGGTGCAAGACATTGTTATCGTTAGCTCAACTGATGTACGGCTGTATAGCTCATGAGGATGCACATCTGGGGTCTAATCCTTGTGATTGACCAACGTATGATGAATGGGACCCGTATTCATGAGCGGGCTTTGTGCCTAGCAGTGTGGGTCAACTGTCGATAGGTTAGCTACCATGATAAATGTTTGCCGACAGGGGTTCGGCATCTTTTGCCAACCAACAATGTAGGCTCTTGCTTTGTGCAATCCTAGTTAATAAAAGAGAAAGATAAAGAAAGAAAGATAATGAATCTCTTAATGATTGATTATGTATAATAATGAATGATCACCAAGTGAAGTTTACAAAGGTATATTTTTCTACATTATTAAACTAGAACTCACCCAGCAACGTAGACTTTTTATATGCATATCAGTTGGTAGGTAATGGAGTTGCTGGGGATGGCACGAGACTGAAGCTACCTGGAAAATAAAGACTGGATCCATGACATGCTGAAAAGTTATTTTTGTTTTGAAATGCAACTAGATGTTCTTTTTGTAACTTGCAACAATAATGTATTTCTTAGCAAAAGTAATGGATAATGAATGTTATGTTTTTATTAAATTCTTCTGCTGCAAAGTTTTCTTGTTTTGATGAATCTGAACGTGTTTTGATATGAAAAGTGTTATGAATGACCAACTATGGGGTTCCTGGGATCGAGGCCTTACATTGAGAAGTAGAAGGTGTGGGTTTAACACTATCTGGTGCTGCTAGGTTGCCACCTTGAGCAATGAGCTCTAACTTTTTTGGGACAAGGGCTGTTTCTACCCCTGAGAAGCCAACAGTTGGCTTCCTCATGGTCTTGAAGTTGCCGGGATTCATCTATCCCAATTTTAGAATATTACTTGTTCCCCTCAACTGTGAGCCCAGTTCACAGTTAAGAATGTGCTGGACATATCTATGAAACATGTAATACTCTAAGGAGTCGAAGTTTGCAAGTAAATTGGTATAAACGAATTTTGAATACCTAAACTTGACTCCCTGAACCATTCCATGGACTATAAAGGAAAGGTCTTCTGGAATCTGGTCCCAACCTCCATATTTGTTGGATAAGCTGTGGATAACCACATGGAGGAGGTACTTCCATTGAGAGGAGACCTTCCCCTTTCGAAAGGTCCTGACTGAGAAGTCACCTTCATAGCCCATCTGCTTAAAGGAGTGGTTAACAGCAGATTTTGGAAATGACAAATCTCCTTCTATATCATCCAGCTAAAGATGAGTGTTTATGGAGGCTGGAGTGATGAAGATTATCCTCCCCTGCATTATGATAGACAGTGCCTTCTCCCCATCCATGGTGACCTCTTGGCAGGTCCTCTATAATTCCAACAACTGATCCTCAGAGAGAGGAGGATCAATGGTGAGGTAGGTGAAGTAGTTCGACAAAGAAAGGTAACGGAAAACCTCTGAGAAACCAGGATCTTTCTCAGAGTCTAACAGAGCAACTTGATTATGTTTCCTATGAAGATGCATGGAGAAATCAGGTTGGTTTCTATGGTCAGGATTGGCCATTTGAGGTAGCTTTATAGAGAAAGAAGATAAGAACAAAGACGGTTTGTGGGTGAAATTAGGTTAGAGAAAAATGCAAATAAAGAGGATAGTGGAAAGAGGGGGGAACCATTAAGAGAATATATATGAAATGGATTTGAGACAAAGTTAAAGCAAAAGAAAAAACTTTGAAATCCGAATGTCGGTCCCACCTCTGAAAAAGTGCCCAAAAAGGTAGTTTTCTTGGAAGTTGTAAATCTTCCGAAGGTAATTTTGCTTCGGAAGTTTTAAGAAAAAGCTTCCGAAGCCAATTTGGCTTCAGAAGATATTCTTACGATTTGTCAAAATTTTCTGCTTCAGAAGAAAAACACTTAGTTAATTTTTCTTTCGAGACATGTTTGGTTTCAAAAGAGATTAAGACTTGGGAGTTTTATTCTAAAGAGAATAAATCTTCCGAGACTTAATTGCTTTCAGAAGAAAATTGTCATTCAAATATATGTAAGTACTTAGAAGCATATTTAAGCTTCAGAAGATATCTCACAATTTCTTCCAAAGGTAAATTTCTTATTAGTAGTTATTAGACTTGAAGACGTAATTTTCTTCCGAAAACAACTTGAAATCTTTCGAAAGAAAATATGTTTGGAAAAATTTTCAAAAATCTAAGGAATATCATTTTAAAGATTTTCTTCCAAGATAAACTGGGCTTTTGAAGGTGATAAAATAGACAGCTTAGGACACACAGGTTTTAGAAATAAAGTTGATTTAATTTTAAGAAAATCTACTCAAAGTTAATCATCCCAATAGCTGATACAAGATATTTGAATCTCTGATCATCAAAAGCTTTAGTAAACAGATCAGTATATTGTTCATTAGTGTTAACTTTGACTAGTTTGATTAATCCATTTTCAAAGTTATCTCTAATCAAATAATACCTGATGTTGATGTGTTTTGTCCTTGAGTGCTACATAGGATTCTCTGTAATAAAGATAGCAATATTGTTGACTATGTGGATGGGAGTCTCTTTGAAGTTGAATCCATAGTCTAGCATCTGATTTTGAATCCAAAGCACTTGAGCACAGCAGCTAGCAGCAGCAATGTATTCAGCTTCAGTAGTTGATGCAAACACACAAGATTGTTTCGTGCATTTGCCATGAGACAATCCTTCCACCAAGGAGTAGACTTTGCAGTCATGTTTCAGCCACCATAGTCACTATCTGTATAGGCATACAGATTGAAGTTAGAATTCTTTAGATACCAAAGGCCAAGCTTGGGAGCACCTTTGAGATATCTAAGAATCCTCTTGACAGCAACCAGGTGTGACATCTTGGGGTTGGCTGGATATCTTGCACAGATGCATGTGGCAAACATGATATTAGGTCTGCTGGCTGTGAGATACATAAGAGACCCAATCATAGCCCTGTAGAGATGTTCATCCATACACTCCCCCCAAGATCAGGTCCAAGGGAGTGGTTTTTAGCTATGGGAGTCTTAGCAACCTTACAATCAGTCATGTTGAATCTTGTAAGTATGTCTTGTACATACTTTGACTGAATTTTTGAAGATGACATTGTCAACTTGTTTCACTTGAATTCCTAGAAATAAATTGAGTTCCCCCACCACTCATTTCAAATCTATTCTTCATCAGCCTCTCAAAGTCTTTGCAGAGCTTTGGATTAGTTGACCTGAAGATAATGTCATCTACAAATACCTGAACCAGCATTAAGTCATACTTGTTCCTTTGATAAAGAGAGTTCCATGTATAGTACCCCTCTTGTAGCCATGTTGATAGAGATACTGAGATAGTGTCTCATACCACTTTCTTGGAGCTTGGAGCAGCCCATAAAGAGCTTTATCAAGCTTGTAGACATAATCAGGATGATCTGGGTCTATAAAGCCAGGTGGTTGTTTGACATACACCCCTTCATCAATCACCCCATATAGAAAAGCACACTTGACATCAAGTTGGTAGACCTTGAAACCCTTGGATGCAGCAAAAGCCAAGAATATTCTTACAACTTCAAGTCTTGACACAGGAGCAAAAACATCTATGTAGTCAATTCCCTCTTCTTATGTGTATCCTTGAACAACTAGTCTGGCCTTGTTCTTGATGACAAGTCCTCTATCATCATTCTTGATTCTAAAAACCCACTTGGTTCCTATGGTAGTCTTCCCTTGAGAAAGAGGACATAGGTTCCAAACCTTTTGTCTTTTGAATTAAAGCAATTACTCTTGCAATGCTTCAAACCAACTTCCATTCTTCAAAGCCTCATCAACTTTCTTCGGCTCTAACTGGGACAAGAAGCAAGAGTATAGACAAACATTTTTGTCATGGGTTTGTCCTCTTGTTCTCACTCCTGTATCAACATTTCCAATGATGTTTGTGGTGGGGTGTGACTTGTGGATCCTGAGTTGAGGGAACACAGCAAGTTGACTGGAGAGATCTAAATTCGAGAAATTCAGATCTGGCAATGGAGTATCACCCACCACATCAGCACACTTATCAAGAGAGACTTGATCCAATAAGTGTGTGACATCATTTATGTTGTCTTCTATGGAGTGGTTATCAGCATCAAGAAATTCTAGATCACTATCACCATCTCCATTTCCTCCTACATTTGAAGCTCCTTCACCTGAGTTTTGAACCTCTGTGCTGGAATTTGTAGGCATCTCAGATGTATCAGTTGAATTTGTCATGTTTGTGCTGATAGGATCTTCACTTGCAGGGTTAGTTACCACTGAAGCTGAAGTAGTATTCTTGCTTGGTCTTCACAGCTCAAATCTTGGGTCAGGATCTCCTGTTGATAAGTTACCTGTAGATCCTGAAACATTCTCACAAGATTTGTTAAAACAGTTGGTAACTAAGTCAAGATCAAATAGCCAATCAAGACCAGAACCTTTCACACTAGGAGTGTGCTCATTGAAGGTTACATTGGCTAACTCCTCAACTACTCTAGTTCTGAGATTGTATACTTTATAAGCCTTAGCTTTGGAAGAGTATCCAATAAAATGTCCATCATCTGATTTCTTATCAAATTTGGCTACTTGATCTTTGGTATTAAAGATGGTGCAAGGACATCCAAATGACCTGAGAAAACCAATAAATGGTCTCCTTTTGTGCTACAGCTCATAAGGAGTCTTACCATGAGTCTTAACCACTAAAACTCTATTCTACACATAGCAGGCTATGTTGACTACCTCTGCCCAGAAGGTGATAGGCAGTTTAGAGTCAGACAACATAGTTCTTACAGCCTTAATAAGTGTCATGTTCTCCTCTCAGCAACACCATTTTGCTAAGGAGTCCTGGGAGCACTATATTTTCTTGTAAAACCTTTTTCATCACAAAATGAATCAAGAATTTGGTTCTTAAATTCCGTTCCTTGATCACATCTTATGGTTTTGACCTTGTGATCACATTGATTATCAATTTTCAAAATGAAGTTCTTTAAGATCTCAGGAGTCTCATCCTTAGTTCTAAGGAAAAAGACCCAAGTGAATCTTGTGAAGTCATCTCTGATCACTAAACAATATGAGGTCCTTCCTAAACTTATTACACTGGTGGGGCCAAAGAGATCCATATGTAATAAGTGTAGGGGAGTAGTGATGGAGTTCCTTTCCTTTGGCTTGTGAGACACTTTGTGTTGCTTCCCTTTCAGGCATGCAACATAGTGGTCATCACTTGTAAACTTTTTCTTTGGCATTCCAGTTACCATTTCATTCTTAATTAATTTATTCATGTTTTTAAAGTTTACATGGCATATTCTTTTATGCAAAAGGAAAGACTCATCACTATTTTCTTTAGATAGAAAGCAAGAAACTTCTCCTGATGGAGACGTTTCCTACAACTCCATCTTATACATGTTCCCTTTCCTGGGGGCTCTGAGTAGGATATGCTCTTGAGGAATGACCACCCTGGGATTGAGAACAATGCACTCATGCTTAGTAAAAGTCATGTTGTGTCTCTGATCACAAAATTGGGATACACTCAGTAGATTATACCCAAGATCTTTGACAAAATTTACCTTTTTCAATGCTGAGCTTACCATTTATTACCATGCCCCTTCCTGTGATGTAACCTCCAGCATCTCCTCCAAAAGCAACTGGCCCTCCATCAATTTTCTCAAAGTTTTGAAGTAGAGAACCATTTCCAGTCATGTGCCTAGAACAACCACTATCAATGATCCATACATTTCTTTTAGTCTTTAGCTATCCTTGCACAAGAAAGAAGTGGTTAGTTATATTTGGAAACCCAAGCCTTATTGGTCTTGGGCTTTTCAAAGTGATTTGAAGACAATGTAACAGTAACTGATCCTATGTTTAAGCTTTCAGGATCATTCGCTGTTGTTGATGAAGAACTTTCAGTCACTTGGTCTTTCTTCATCTTCCACACCATCTTTGAAAGATTGGACTTGACCTTCAACACCTCGGAAGTTTTAACAACTTCAGGAGTTTTGGAGACTGGACCTTTGAAAGATCTTGCTTTCACTGTAGCAGGCTTCAGTATTTCGGAAGCATTCCTTTCTTCCGAGACCAAATTTTCTTCCGAAGGCAAGTTTTCACTTGTCTTTTTTTCACCTTGGAGCTTCCGACGAGAAAATATTTTCCTTCCGAAGCTAGCTTTTCCTTCTTCTTCTTAAAAGTTTTCTCTTTGATCATGTGAATTGTACTTTTAGGATTGTAGATGCAATCCTTAGCATGATGAGAAGTACTACCACACATGATGCAATCCATTTGCTTCCTTCTGAGAGTCTTCTTTTGAAAGAAAGACTGAACTTGATCACTTTCCACCTCCATCTTCATCTTCACAGATGATGAAGCAAGCTTCTTAAGGTGAGGCTTGCTCTTGAAACTGGATGGTTCAGGTGTGTAGTAGTGGTACACAGTTGATCAGCCTTCTTTTCATTGCTGGAATGAGTTGGACATGAACTAGAACTCCTGGTACTAGAGTTCATAGTTGCGTCTTCAGCCTTCACCACTTCAAATCCTGAAGAGATAAACACTTGTTTCTGCTTAGAGTTAAAAGTGCCTTGATCTCTTGAGCCTTCTTTGATTTTATCTTTGCTCTCCTGATCAAGTTCTTCCTCTTAGACTTGGTCATCCTAGATTTTTTTCTCTCCTCAGGAGAATAGTGACCCTTATTAGGATGATCTTCTTCACTCTTCTCAGAATCATCCTTCACTATCTCCTTTTCATCCTCTTCATTAATGGGGTCTATGAGGGGAAGCTCATCTTCATAAGTTCCATACCTTGGAGATCTTACAGACAATAAAGTATGTAGAGGAGCTATCTCAGTAGATCCCAGTCCCTCCTTATTCTGATAACAAACTTTTGCATGCAAGGATGAGGATATCATGTTCTTGAAGGTCTCTTCTTCAAGAACACGTCTTTCTGCCCTGGGTTTGCTGATCACAAGCTCAGCCTGCCATTCAGTTAACTTAGTGATGAGATCTTTTATCGTGAGTCCTTTAGTTGGTATGTTCATGCTTAGGAGTTGAAATGGTTTTCTCTAAATCTTTTATTCTATGTTTGTAATCATTTTCAGCTCTTTTGAAATCAGCTTTTAAGATGTTTAAGGACTCAAGATCAGATCTCATCTCTAAGTTATAGGACCTATATTTGTTAACTTTAGCAATACATTCAGGTGTACAAAGATGTTCCAATAAATTGGCTTCTTCATGATCTGCCATCAGTGCTTGGTTTGGAGATGCATCCTCAACCTGAAAGCTCCAGTCAAAGCCTCCTGCTTTAACAGCAACTGCAGCTTGCTGCTTGGGCTTCTCATTCTGGGGATCTCTATCAGTGTAGTTTGGTCTGGTTTGTGCTTGGCCACCATTTGTCTTTGGTGCCTTGCACTCTCTAACAAAGTGTCCCATTTGGTTACAGTTGTCATACTTCACTTTGCTTTTGTCCAGCCCAAACTTTTCACTGGCTGCATTGCTAGAAAACTTCCTCCCTGTCCTCTTGTAAAAATTCTTGGCTCTGTGAGTGAGAAGAGCCATCTGCTGGACTATTTCCATGTACTCCAGATCATCTGGATGGATACAGTCCAGGTCTTTAAGGGTAAAGAGAAAGTTTCCTGTGCTTTCATCAGTAGACAGAAAGGCTTATGAAGGGATTCCTTGGATGTAGCTCTCTCTTGGTGTCTTCAGGAAGGTAATGAAAGGACCCTTTTATGAGTTGTCAGGGTAGCAGATGAGATGATGTTATGGTTCTCTGCAATCCCTTTCAACCACATGAAGGGCTGAACTCTGCTGATTGTTGGAGTTATCAGATGGATTTTGCATGTTCATCTTCATCCAGTAGCCACTAAGGATACCATACAACTCAGCGAGAGTAATGGTATTGAGGTTCTCAGTCCTTTTAATGACCATATAATAGTGTGTCCATTGTCTGGGAAGAGAGGACATGAACTTCCTCACGATGTCCTTGTTCTCAAGAGTTACTCCAACATCCATTAGAGTATCCATAATCTCAACATACCTGAAGTATTGTTAAGTCATGGTTTCACCTATCTTGAAGGTGAAGTTCTCAAACTGCTGCTTCAAGTGGCCCTTCTTGTTCTTTTTTTCTTCATTTGACCCCTCATACATCAGCTTCAGTGCATCCCATAGTTGCTTGGCAGTCTTGCACTTCTTGAAGCCTTTGTAGATAGAGTTTGGAAGAGTAGTTTGGAGGGCGGTCATGCCCTTCTGATCTATGTCTATCTTCTTCCAGTCTTTATCAGAATAATCAGCCACTTGTTTTGGTATCATAACACCAACAGCAATAGCTAAAGAGATGGATGGTACAAGAGGTCCATAGACAACAGATCCCCATATCCTAGAGTCTTGAGACTTGATGAAGCCTTCCATTCTTTGGGACCAAGTATCAAAGTCATTAGGAGTGATCAGTGGAGACTTTATCATAGTACCAGTTTCTATATCAGCCTTTGTGATAGCTGCCTTTTAAGATGTTAAGTGTTTTATGAAACTGAAGGGATTTAAGATGGTGAGATCTTACAATCAAGAGCCTAAAAAGCATTGTTACCAATTTCAAGACCGTTTAAAGGATGGTCAATACAATCAGTCTCATAATGAGGAGAGTTTTAGAACACTTAACAGATTGAATGGGGAACCGGGTTTGTGTAAATGATACTAAGAATACAAGTATACAATGAGATAAAACTAAGAACAAGAACAGAGTAATATGGTTTTCAAGGATGCTGTATATTGCTCTCAAGTTCTATTACAAGTGTTACAAAGCATAAAAATAAATACAAGGACCTGAGATACTTTATACTACATCCTATAGTCATCCATACTATGATAGCCAGCTGGAAACACTAATCTAGACAACAAGATCAATGTAGAGTCAAAAGGCAGATTGTCTTTTGACTAGTGACTATGACATGCCATAGCTCATATTCTTTTCTATTATAAAAAGGATAACATGTATAAAGTAGGAAGTTACAGACCCAAGACCATAATCTATAGTTTATAAAAGCATGGACTTTTCACCAACTTGTATAAGTTGGTGAGTCTTCAGAGTTGCAGCGGAAAGTAAGTCAGCTTTATGAAAAAATAGATCAGAGAAAGCATGTCTTCTCTGTTTTTGGAAGAAATCAGTCTTCACTTCATTTGGCTTCGGAAGACTTTGTCTCTGAAGCTTCGGAAGACTTCATCTTTGGCTTCAAAAGATTTGGACTTTGGCTTCGGAAGATTTTACACTTACAATATCTTCTGTGGAGAGTGTAAAACTTCTGAAGCAACTTCTACCTTGTACATCAGTGTATGCATGCAGGAAGCTCCTTGATTGTTTTGGCTTCTTTGGTTGCATCAGCCTTCTAATCTTCTAATATAACCTTATTATTATTATTATTATTATTATTATTATTATTATTATTATTATTATTATTATCATTATTATTATTATCATTATCATTATCATTATTATCATCATCATTATCATCACATCATTATCATCATCATTACCATCATCATCATTATCATCACATCATTATCATCACCATTACCATCATCATCATTACCATCATCTTCATTACCATCATCGTCATTACCATCATCGTCATTACCATCATTGTCTTACCATCATCGTCATTATTATCATCGTCATTATTATCATCGTTATTTTTATCATCGTTATTATTATCATCGTTATTATTATCATTGTTGTTATTATCATTGTTATTATTATTATTATTATTATTAATCTTAATCATTTAATCAAATTATTTTATTTCTATTTAACCAAGTTATATAAGTTAATTACATTTTTTCTTAATAAATTATTTAAACCCCAATCCCTATTCAAACCCTAATTAATCTCTAGTCCTTCAATCATTATTGTTCTAACAACAAGACACCAAACCTTAGGTTGAACCGTGTAGAATTTTTGGTGTAAAGTCGTGTACTCTATTATTTTCAAAACAACTATCAATGTGAGTATTCATTGCCCTTTTTATGTGTTTATAATTTGGGGAAATCATATGATTCAATATTCAATCATTGATAATTCTAAATTTAATTCAAGACATGCTATGTTATTACTTGCAATTATATGTTTATAGTTAGATAAACTAGATGATAACATAATTATTAATTCATGCAACCATGGTAACAATGATATATCTATTGGTTTGACAAACCCACCCCATTTGTTTAGTCGTGTGGTGATTGGAACCGGAATCATTCATTCTATAAGGTTTCATCTGTGGACCGAGTCAATTCAATCATTAGGTTTGATTGTGTTGGTTTGTCTTTTATGTTACACTATTGTATTATAAGTCTTGATATTGCCATGTGAATTGAATTATTTTTAGTCATTCTAATCAATCTATATATGTATGCAAACCTATGTTTACTCACCGACTAATTCGTTAGCTGGTCCATTATTTTTCACATGATTTCAAGAAATGCTGTTAGTGGACTTTCTCATGCTCATATAGGATTGGACTTAGTCAAAAATAAAGAAAACTATATTATTTTATTTTGATTTTTATTGCGTTGTAATGTATTACTTGATTAGTATTATTCAATGAAATGGCATTTAATATTATTTCAACTTATTTAATTCCATGTGCTATGAACAATCGATTCACATTCATCCACTTCGATGATTCCGCCATCGATCGGGGTGTGACAGATTGGTATCAGAGCCATGGTTATAGGGAATTAGGTTATTAGAAATGGAATGACCTAGACTACAACTAAGTACCTCACATGTGAGTCCTCTCATGTATTTATTATGCTTAGATAAGATTTTATGTGCCTTATATGCTTAGACATGATTATATGATTATATATGCCTTACATGATATTTCCTTAGACCTTGATTCTTATCAATGCACATACGATTCTCAAATCATATTCTAAGGCATTGTGTGCCTCAATCAAATAGTTTTCAAATTCTGAGTTTTAAATTTTTATTCATGGTTTTCAAATCCTGTCAAAGTCTGTGTCATATGACTGAAAACATGCAATGCTGAAAGAGTGGGATACCTGTATCTCGAGGCGTTCTGTCTAGGCAAGGTATTCATATAAATCCAAATCAACCGATGGATCCATCTACCTTACCTGGGAACCCTTGAGGTGAGTGTCCGCTTATAGGTACGCATGTCTTCATTAAGGTTGTGGTTGACCTAATACTTTGATAAGTCATCGTATTCGCTTTGATTTACAAACTGAATGTTTATACTCAGAACATCTCATTGTTATTTTGAATTATCTTGTCATTAATCTTGTTTTCTATAGTTCAAAATCTCATTATCCAATTCTCATAAGGTTTCGTAATAATGTTTCTGAATGTCTTCCCATCAAACCGTTCACATTCTAGAAAACTCACTACAATCGATTTTGGAATTCCATACTGTATTCTTAAACTTAGCAATCATGATTTTACTATCAATCTTATATTGATGCAACTTAGAAATCTCGATGTCATAGTAAGCATAAAATGTTTATCTAAGAACCATGCCAAAGATTGTGACAACTCACTCGATTTCGTTGTGCCAATGCAGTAGACCAGTGTTGTAACACAACCATATAACGCAATTTTTGGGATGAAAATTCTTTCAACATGGGAATAATGTGACATCCGGTAATTTTCCATTAACAAACTCTGTTAGTTTCATTAGGTCTTGCATACACGTGTCGTGAGCACATGCTAGTTGTCGTGAACGTTGATGACCTAATAATAATTAATTATGGTTAATGAATAATAACCTAATTAATAATATTGATTATTAACATTTGGTTATGTGATTCATGAATGTTAAGTGTTATTTACGGTTTTTCCATTATAACGTGACAAGGTGTGATTTATGATTCATGTGTGGTGTTTACAAGTTGGATTATATGATTATGGTTGGTTGATAATAATTCATGTTTTATATGGTTAAAAATTATTTAAAAACATTTAAAAACAAGATTTACAAATTATAAAACAACAAGGGGTTAATAGATAAATACTTACCATATATAAACTAAAAATCAAACCCTAGCCCCTCCTAACCCTTCTTGCGTGGCCGAGACCTTAACACACACACACCTTGTGATTTTTATCAAAGCAACAAGCAACCATCAATTTCTAGTGTTATTCAAGCATTACAAGTGATTAGCAAGTGTTAATCATCATCTTTACACACTTAAAGGTAAGTTCTAATAAGATTTTTATGGTCTTTGTTGCTTGATGAACCTTAATTCGAAATTAAGGAAGAAAAGTTGAATTATTTAATTTTTTGGTAATTCAATAATGTTGTGATGATGTATTGATGTTATTCTATGTTGATTATGCAAGAATTCCATGGTTTGATCATGTAGTTCATGCATTGCCTAAAGTAGAAACTTTTCTTCATGGGAATTCGTGTTTTGATGATTTGTGTATGTTAAATGGATTATTATAATTGCTATGAACCAGATTAGGTATAATATTGATGAATCTATGATCGAAATTGATGAAAGATTGGTTTTTGGGTGTTACTTTCCCGAAAGGGAAACTTTAATTATATGAAACATGTGATCTTGTGAATTTGGCATGTATATGATGTTAGGATCATGCTAGAATGCTTGTTGAGGATGTTGAATGTGTTGAGATGTGTTGATTGGGTCAATTGGTTCATTGATGAACTATCTGGAAAAAATCTAGGTTTTCTTGGATAATGTGCAAGTGTACAAGTATGTTATTATGTACAAGTCATGTGTCATGATGAATTGTGATCGTTGATTATTATGATGATGAGTATCATACACGCGTTCGAATCTGAGGCCCCTACTTAGTAGGATTGGCAGGGTTTAGGATGTGAAGTCGTGAGTGGCTTCACATGGCATGTAATGCATGATTAGACTCCATGTATGATTTATTACTTATGATGTAATTATAATTGTATTGAGCATGATTTATTGTTTGAGATTTGTATGTGTTGTATGATACTATATGTGGGTATGATGATCTTGATAGAACTTAAAATTGACGATGTGACATACGTGAATAACTTGTATCATAACCATGTATGCTGAATTGCTTTACTTGATCAAACAAGATTTCAATTAACATGTCACCAACGGGTCAAATGGGTCAACAAGGTCAAATGAGTCTTCGCTTTGCAAAACACTTGGGTCAACGTGTTTATTGAGCACTTAGGGTTGTTAAACTTTCTGGTTATACGTACTTATGTATTCACGTGTTTTAGGTAACCTTTGACGGGTTGTCTTTCCATTCACTGTAGCTTTGAATTATTCTGTTCGTTTGCGCACCAGGTGAGTTCATGCCCCACTTTTAAACACTCTCTTTTTGGGGGAGATAGCATACTCTTTACTAACGCTTTATTATTGTAAGTTGAGTATAGTGTAACATAGTGTGTTATACCTTGTAAGTCCTCACACTTTCGGATCATTAATAATGGTAATTATCGGGAAATTTTGGGTAGTACTACTGGGTCTGACAAGCCCCACCTATGTGACTCGAGGTCAAATGGGTGCAATATTGTCCTAACACAAACATTGTCACGACCTGGTATGTCGTGACGGGAGGCAAACAAACGTAACACAGTCAGCTGCAATCGCAAAATCACTATGGTTATTACTTATGAATATGGACTAGCTATCTATTTCAATGCACTTCTTATGTTTTACAACTATTACTGTTCATGTTAAACGCAAACTCTTGAACTCACCAACCATTGTGTTGACTCTTTTAGTATGTTATTCTCAGGTCGAGGTTAGCAGCAACGCCTATGAGCACTCACGGGTCTGCATATTGGAATAAACATTTGTTTTGCATCTGGGATTTATTATGCACTTTGTTTTAAATAATGTTTTGGCTCATGTTTACGCATTTTACAATTCAGTATTTCGGGTTTGACGTATTTACAAAATGCTTCCGCACAGTTTTAAAGTTCTAAACTCTGGCTTAGTTTTGAATGTTTCATATACTGTCGTTTTGAGTAACTAATGACTTAGATCCTGGTATGTTCATACGCCTCGTGGTAAAACCCCGCACGTGGAAATTAAGGGTGTGATAGATTGGTATCAGAGCCATTGGTTATAGGGAACTAGGTTGCATACACACTAGTCTATAACCGCACAGTTAGTTAGTTACTCGTTACTTATTCCCTTACTGTTACTCATTGGCATACACATCGCATACACTGTAGTATGGCATCATCATCATCTTCATCCCCTGTTCGACACGCGCCGGGAAAGGAACCCGAGGTTCCTACTATTCCTTCGTCATCTACAAGTTATAGTTCTCGACCCCGTGTGTTTATATCTGATGCATATCTTACGGGTGAGCAGAAGATTGAGCAGGACATGACTGACCCTGACAATTAGGACTTGTATTGCACTACACTGATTAAGATGCTGGAAAAGGAATGTGTTCTATTTCCAATCCCTACCGTGACTAGAGATTCCATATTATGCCCCCTCCCCTGTAACCTTATATGGCTATCACCGCTGTGGTGGCCTCACATGACCGACTACGACGAAATGTCAAGGAGAAATTTAAAAGGTTGGAAGCGCAACAGGAGATGACAGTCGAGTGTACGAGGAGATGGAAGACTCGTGGCTCGATAGGCAAGGATGCCAGGATGGTTAGACAGGAGAGATCTAGACTCTGCGTGGACACGTTGCTGAGTTGACGGCTACTCTGAACGCGACGCGCGATCAGCTTCACGTGGCTATAGTTCGTATACATGAGCTGGAAAACTAGCTCGAGCCTCAGGGGGCCTCGATAGAGGAGCCTCAGGAGGTACTAGAGGAGGTACCCGAGGAGGAGCCAGAAGAAGATCTAGAGGAAGAACCAAATGAAGTCCACAAGTTGGAGGCTTTCTGGCAGTTAAAGATGGAAGGATCCGAGATCGAGGCCTATACTACGAGGTCTCACCAGTTGGCGACTCTCTATCCGGGAATGATAAACCCGCCAATCAAGAGGATCGAACTCTATCTGCATGGGTTGGTGCCAGAAAGACAAAGTATGGTGACTGATTCAAACCTCACCACTATCCAGCAGGTTATTCGGCTAGCTCATAAGCTGACGGACCAAGCGGTGGAGCAAGGCAAGCTACCCAAATAGGGCGTTCTGGCAAGCATGTCTGACAACAAGCGCAAGTGGGAAACCACTAGTAATAAAGGTTCTTCATCAAACAGTCAGGCTCAGCAGCTACAATAGAGAAGATTTGATAACAATCACAGCTTCAATCAGGGATCCTCATCAGCACCAGGACAATGAGGGTACGTCGGTGAGTATCCTAAATGTAACCGATGTAACTACCACCACACTGGCAGGTGTGACAATTTCCGATGCTAGCGTTGTGGTAAGGCTGGACACACGGCAAAGGATTGCCGTGGTGAGTTGATGAAGAAGCCCCAACAACCTCAACAAAACACCAAAAGATTGTTTTGAATGTGGAAAGGAAGGACACTACAAGAGGAATTGTCCTCAGTTGAAGAAAAATAGGAATGGTGCTGGCAATGGTGGAAACAACAACAACAATGGCAATGGTGACAATAACGATGGAAACAATAGAGGACCTAAGGGGAGAGCCTTTGTCATGGGTTCAGGTGAGGCTCTAAACGACCCTACTACTGTTACTGGTAAATTTTCCTGTTAATGGTCGTTTTGCTACTGTATTGTTTGACACTGGAGCCGATAGAAGTTTTATCTCTACTACGTTTAGTAGTCTCTTAAGTGATATACCTTCTACGTTGGAATCTAAATATATCGTAAAGTTAGCTGATGGTAAGGAAATCTACGTTACACACATCCTTAAGGGTTGCAAGATAGAACTTGCTGGTCACACCTTTGATATCGACCTCATGCCTGTTACACTTGGGAGTTTCGATGTGGTCGTGCGCATGGATTGGCTGTCCGAGAAGCAGACGGAAGTCATTTGTTACGAGAAGGTCATCCGCATTCCTCTCCTGGATGGGGAAATTCTCTCAGTTAAAGGTGAGAAAAGTGGTGCTGTGATAGGCATCATATCCTTTATGAAAGCGCAGAAGTGGCTACGCAAGGGTCGCTTAGTCATATTGGCCCTGGTAACCGACAAGCAGCAAGGGGAAAGGAAGATAGAGGATATCCTAGTAGTTCGTGATTTCCTAGAGGTGTTAACAGAGGATCTGCCTGGACTACCACCTCATCATCAAGTTGAGTTTCAAATTGATTTAACTCCCAGAGCAGCTCCGATTGCGAGAGCACCTTACCAGTTAGCCCTGAATGAACAGCAGGAACTATCTGCACAACTTCAAGAGCTGTTGGATAAAGGGTTTATTCAGCCGAGCTCATCACCATGGGGAGCCCCTATTCTCTTTGTTAAGAAAACGGATAGCACATTTCGAATGTGCATCAACTACAGAGAATTGAACAAAGTTACAGTCAAGAATCGATACCCTTTGCCTCGTATAGATGATTTGTTTGATCAACTTCAAGGATCAAGCTATTACTCTAAGATTGATTTAAGGTCTGGGTATCATCAACTGAGAGTTTAAGAGGAAGACATCTCAAAGACTGCATTTTGTACATGTTATGGTCATTATGAGTTCTTGGTCATGCCATTTGGGTTGACAAATGCACCAGCAGTATTCATGGATGTCATGAATCATGTGTGCAAACCCTATCTTGATCAGTTTGTTATCATGTTTATCGATGACATATTGATCTATTCAAGGACCAAGGAAGAACATGAAGAGCACATTTGTCTAATCTTGGAATTACTTAAAAAGGAACAACTGTACGCCAAGTTTTCCAAGTGTCATTTCTGGATTCGCGAAGTACAATTTCTGGGTCACATTGTTAACGAAAAAGGAATACATGTGGATCCTGCAAAAATTGAGGCGATAAAGAATTGGTCGGTTCCCAAAACGCCTAGTAAGTTACGGCAATTCCTTGGACTGGTAGGATATTATCGACGCTTTATTGAAGGGTTTTCCAAAATTGCTCAACCTCTCACTGCTTTGACACATAAGGGTGCAACGTATAAATAGGGAGAGAGTCAAGAAGCAGCTTTCCAGTTGTTGAAACAGAAACTTTGTAGCGCACTGATATTGGCATTACCGGAGGGAAGTGATGACTTTGTGGTCTACTGTGATGCTTCTATCCAAGGACTTGGTTGCGTCTTGATGCAACGTGACAAGGTGATAGCCTATGCTTCAAGACAACTGAAGGTGCCTGAGAAGAACTACACCACCCATGACTTAGAGCAGGGTGTGGTAGTTTTTGCCTTGAAGATCTGGAGACATTACTTGTACAGTACCAAGTGCACTATCTACACCGATCAATAGAGTCTTCAGCATATCTTTAAGTAGAAGGAGCTGAACATGAGGCAGTGATGCTGGGTGGAATTGTTGAACGATTATGATTGCGCTATCAAATATCACCCGGGAAAGGTGAATGTAGTCACAGTCGCATTGAGTAGAAAGGAAATGGCTAAGCCCCGATGAGTGTGAGCTTTGCAGCTTATGATTAGCACTCAATTGCCTAAACAAATCCGGGAAGCTCAGACAGATGCTTTGAAAGAGGAAAACATTGGATCTGAATCTTTACGTGGAATGGACAAATAGTTTGAAGTGAAAGTGGATGGAATTCGTTACTTCATGGATAGACTTTGGGTGCCCTTGTATGGAAACCTAAGAGACTTGGTTATGAGTGAAGCACATAAGTCTAAGTACTCTATACACCGTGGTTCTGACAAGATGTATCATGACCTGAAGGCACACTATTGTTGGCCTCATATGAAGGCAGACGTAGCTATGTATGTGAGCAAGTGCTTAACCTGTTCTAATGTTAAAGTTGAATATCAAAAGCCATCTGGATTACTACAGCCACCTGAGATTCCTTTGTGGAATTGGGAATAGATTTATATGGATTTCATTACTAAATTACCCCGGACTCCTACTGGTTGTGACACGATATGGGTGATCGTAGACCAATTGACTAAGTCTGCTCACTTCTTGGCAATCAAGGAAACTGATAAAATGGATAAGTTAACTTGAATTTATCTGAAGGATGAAGTTTCAAGACATGGTGTACCGATCTCGATTATTTCTGACCGTGATGCTCGTTTCACATCACATTTCTGGCAGTCGTTACAGAAATCTTTGGGTATGCGCCTGGATATGAGCACTACTTATCATCCATAGACGGATGGGCAAAGCGAATGTACTATTCAAACATTGGAGGACATGTTGCGCGCTTGTGTGATTGATTTCGGGAATAACTAGGAAGTTCACCTACCGTTGGTGGAAATTTCTTACAATAGTAGTTATCACACCAGCATTAAGGCAGCACCATTTGATGTATTGTATGGGCGAAAGTCTAGATCACCAGTTTGCTGGGCGGAAATTGGTGATAGTCAGCTAACAGGCCCCGAGTGGGTGCACGAGACTACCTAGAAGATCGTGCAGATAGGGAACCATATGGCTGCGGCACGAGACCGAAAAAAGAGCTATGCAGACAAGCGACGGAAACCTTTGGAGTTTCAGGTCGGCGACAAAGTTTTGCTGAAAGTTTCACCATGGAAAGGTGTGAATTGATTCGGCAAATGGGGCAAGCTTAATTCGAGATACGTTGGGCCATTTGAGATTGTGGAAAGAATAGGTCCAGTGGTGTATCGATTAGACCTGCCTAACTCGTTGAGTGGAGTTCACAACGTATTTCATGTCTCTAATCTAAAAAAGTGTTTAGCTGACAAGACGATGGTTGTACCGCTCGAGGAAGTGCAAGTAGATGAACAATTGCGATTCGTAGAAGAACCAGTTGAGGTGATGGACCGTGAGGTCAAGACCCTTAAGCGAAGCAAAATACCCATAGTAAAAGTTTGTTGGAACTCAAGACATGGACCGGAGTTCACGTGGGAACGTGAGGATCACATGAAGCTTAAGTATCCTCATCTGTTCGAAACGACGACGACAGCCGGCGAAGGTATTGATTAAATTTCGGGACGAAATTTCTTTAAACATGGGGATGATGTGACAACTCACTCGATTTTGTTGTGCCAATACAGTAGACCAGTGGTGTAACACAACCATGTAACGAAATTTTCGGGACGAAAATTCTTTCAACATGGGGATAATGTGACATCCGGTAATTTTCCGTTACCAAACTCCGTTAGTTTCGTTAGGTCTTGCATACACGTGTCGTGAGCACACACTAGTTTTCGTGAATGTTGGTGACCTAATAATAATTAACTATGGTTAACGGATAATAACCTAATTAATAATGGTGATTATTAACATTTGGTTATGTGATTCATGAATGTTAAGTGTTATTTACAGTTTTTCCATTATAACGTGACTACGTGTGATTTATGATTCATGTGTGATGTTTACAAGTTGGATTATATGATTATGGTTAGTTGATAATGATTCATGTTTTATATGGTTAAAAATGATTTAAAAACATTTAAAAACAAGATTTACAAATTATAAAACAATAAGGGGTTAATAGATAAATACTTACCATATATAAACTAAAAATCAAACCCTAGCCCCTCCCCACTCTTCTTGCGCGGCCGAGACCTACACACACACACCTTGCGGTTTTGATCAATGAACAACTACACACTTAAAGGTAAGTTCTAATAAGATTTTTATGGTTTTTGTTGCTTGATGAACCTTAATTCGAAATTGAGGAAGAAAAGTTGAATTATTTGATTTTTTGGTAATTCTATAATGTTAGTGATGATGTATTGATGCTAATCTATGTTGATTATGCAAGAATTCCATGGTTTGATCATATCGTTCATACATTGCCTCAAGTATAAACTTTTCTTCATAGGAATTCATGTTTTGATGATTTGTGTATGTTAAATGGGTTATTATGATTGCTATGAACTAGATTAGGTATAAAATTGATGAATCTGTAAGGTAATATCAGAAGATTATAAGGCTGATGCAACCAAAGAAGCCACCAACCAAGGGTCTTCCTGCATGCATGCACTGGACGTACAAGGTAGAAGTTGCTTCGGAAGTTTTACACTCTCTAAGTGTAAAATCTTCTGAAACCAAAGTCCAAATATTCCAAAGCCAAAGATGAAGTATTCCGAAGCTTCAGAGACAAAGTCTTCCGAAGCCAATTTGTTGTGAAGACTGATTTCTTCCGAAGACAGAGAAGACATGCTTTCTCTTATTTAATTTACATAAAGCTGACGCACTTTCTGTTGCAACTCTGAAGACTCACCAACTTATACAAGTTGGTGAAAAGTCCATGATTTTGTAAACTATAGATTAAGGTCTTTGTCTGTAACTTCCTACTATTGTACCTGTAAACCTTTTTATATTAGAAAAGGATGTGAGCTATGGCATGTCATAGTCACAAGTCAAAAGGCAATCTACCTTTTGACTCTACATTGATCTTGTTGTCTAGATTAGTGTTTCTAACTGTCTTTCTAAGTATTAACGGTTGTAGGATGTAGTATAAAGTGTTTCAGGTCCTTGTAATTCTTTTATGCTTTGTAACACTTGTAATAGAACTTGAGAGCAATATACAGCATCCTTGAAAACCATACTTCTTTGTTTTTGTTCTTATTTATGTCTCACTACTTACTTGTGTTCTTAGTATCGTCTCACTCAAACCCGATTCCCCATTTGAACTGTTAAGTGTTCTAAATCTATCCTCTTTGTGAGACTGATTGTATTGACCACCCTTCACACGTTCCTGCAATTGGTATCAGAGCATTTTAGGCTATTGATTGTAAGATCTCACCATCTTTAATCCTTTCAATCTCACAAAATACTTAACATATCAAATGGCAGCTACCACCAAGGCTGACATGGAAACTGGTACTATGACTAAATCTCCACTAATCACTCCTGAAGACTTTGACACTTGGTGCCAAAGAATGAAAGGCTTCATCATGTCCAAGGACTCCAGGATATGGGGATCAGTAGTCTTTAGACCTCATGTACCATCCACTCCTTCAGTTGCTGCTGGTGGTGGTGTGATACCAAAGGAAGTGGCTGATTATTCTGATGAAGACTGGAAGAAGATTGATATTGATCAGAAGGCGATGACCGCCCTCCAAACTGCTCTTCCAAGAGGCTTCAAGAAGTGCAAAACTGCAAAGCAACTGTGGGATGCACTAAAGCTGATGTATGAGGGGTCCAATGAAGCTAAAGAGAACAAGAAGGACCTCTTGAAGCAGCAGTTTGAGAACTTCACCTTCAAAACAGGTGAATCCATGACTCAACAGTCTTCAGGTATGTTGAGATTGTTGATACTCTAGTTGATATTGGAGTAACTCTTGAGAACAGGGATATTATGAGAAAGTTCATGTCCTCTCTTCCCAGACAATGGACATACTATTGTGTGGTCATTAAGAGGACTGAAAACCTTAAGACCCTTACTCTCACTGAGTTGTATGGTATACTCAGTGGCTATCAAATGGAGATGAATATGCAAAATTCATCTGGTAACTCCAGCATCCAACAGAGTTCAGCCCTTCATGTGGTTGATAGGGACTGCAGAGAACCATAGCACCATCTTATCTGCTACCCTGAAAACTCACAGAAGGGACCTTTCATTACCTTCCCAGAGACACCAAGGGAGAGCTACATCCCTGGAAGCCCATTCTAGGAGACAAGCTCTTCACAAGCTTTTGTGTCTTCTGATGAAAGCACAATAAACTTTCTCTTCACTCTTGATGATCGGTTCAAAAGGATCGAATCTGTAATGATATCGTAACGCAATGATCAATTCAAACACAAAGTAATCAAACACATGCAATTACATCAAAAAAAATTCATAGATTTCATTTATAGCAAATGCACAGGATACAATGTGTACAGTTCGTTCTGTTCTAACTGTTTCTTACTACCAGACTCACTGACTGACTCTCTTCCTAGAATCAATCTTTTGAATCAATCCCTACAAAATACATAAAATATCCTATTTATACTATCAACAAACAAAGGAACATATATTTACAAAATAAGTCCCTATACTATGACAAAAAAAACACATAAAGACAAAATGTTAATCTTCTAAGAGCTTTAACACTTGATGACCTGGACTATATCCATCTAGATGATCTGGAGTATATGGAAATAGTCCAGCAGATGGCTCTTCTCATACAGGGCCAAGAAGTTCTACAAGAGGACTAGGAGGAAGTTTCCTAGCAATATGTCCAATGGAAAGTTTAGGCTGGACAAAGGCAAGGTGAAGTGTTACAACAGTAACAAAATGGGACACTTTGCTAGAAAGTGCAAGGCACCAAAGTCAAGTGGTGGCCAAGCACAAGCCAGGCCAAACCACACTGAAGGAGCTCACCAGAATGAGAAGCCCAGGCAGCAAGCTGCAGTTGCTGTTGAAGAAGGAGGCTTTGACTGGGGCTTTCAGGTGGAGGATGCTGCTCCAAACCAAGCACTTATGGCAGATCATGATGAAACCAAGGTATTGGAACATCTCTATACACCTGAATGTATTGCTAAAGTCAATAAATATATGTCCTATAACTTAGAGATAAGATCTGATCTTGAGTCCTTAAATATCTTAAAAGCTAATTTCAAAAGAGCTAAAAGTGATTACAAACTGAAAATAGAAGATTTAGAGAAAACCATTTCAACTTTAAAGCATGAACACACCAACTACAAGACTCAGATTAAAGATCTCATCACTAAGTTAACTTAATGCCAAGCTGAGCTTGTGATCAGCAAAGCCCGGGCAAAAAAACTTGTTCTTGAAGAAGAGACCTTCAAGAACATGATATCCTCATCTCTGCATGCATAAGTTTGTTATCAAAATAAGCAGGGACTGAGATCTACTGAGATAGATCCTTCACACACTCTTTTATCTGTAAGATCTCCAAGGTGTGGAACTTGTGAAGATGAGCTTCCCTTCATAGACCCCATTGCTAAAGAGGATAAGGAGGAGATAGTGAAGGATGTGTCTAAGAAGAGTGAAGAAGACCATCCTAATAAGGGACACTATTCTCCTGAGGAGAGAGATAAAGAAGCTGGGATGACCAAGTTTCAAAGGAAGAACTTGATAAGGTGAGCCAAGATAAAGGCAAAAAAGACTCAAGAAATCAAGGACTTTTTCAACTCTAAGCATAAACAAGTGTTTATCTCTGCAGGGTTTGAAGTGGTGAAGGCTGAAGACTCAACTATGAACTCTAGTACCAGGAGTTCTAGTTCAGGTCCAAATCATCTCAGCATGGAGAAGAAGGCTGATCAACTGTGTACCACTGCTACACAGCCTGAACCATCCAGCTCCAAGAGCAAGCCTCTCCCTAAGAAGCTTGCTGCATCATCTATGAAGATGAAGATGGAGTTGAAATGTGATCAAGTTCAGTCTTGCTCTCAGAATAAGATTCTCAGAAGGAAGCAACTGGACTGCATCATGTGCGGTAGTACTTCTTATTTGGCTAAGGATTGCATCTACAATCCTAAAAGTACTATCCACATGATCAAAGAGAAAACTTCTGAGAAGAAGAAGGAAAAGCTAGCTTCGAAAGGAAAATCTTTCCTTTGAAAGCTCAAAGGGAAAAGAAGACAAGTGAAGCCTGAAGCCTGCTGTAGTGAAAGCAAGATCTTTCAAAAGTCCAGTCTCCAAAACTTCAGAAGTTGATAAAACTTCCGCGGTGTTGAAGGTCAAGTCCAATCTTCCAAAGATGGTATGGAAGATGAAGAAAGACCTGGTGACTGAAAGTTCTTCATAAACTGCAGCTAATGATCCTGAAAGCCTGAATATAGGATCAGTTAATGTTACATTGTCTTCAGATCACTTTGAAAAGCCTAAGACCAATAAGGCTTGGGTTTCCAAGTGTAACTAACCACTTCTTTTTATGCAGGAATAGCTAAAGACCAAGGGAAATGTATGGATCATTGATAGTGGTTGTTCCAGGCATATGACTGGCAATCATTCTCTGCTTCAAAATTTTGAGAAAATTGATGGAGGACCAGTTGCTTTCGGAGGAGATGCTGGTGGTTACATCACAGGAAGGGGCATGGTCACAAATTGTAAGCTCACTATTGAAAAGGTAAATTTTGTTAAGGAGCTTGGGTACAATCTACTAAGTGTATCCCAATTTTGTGATCAGAGACATAACATGCTCTTTACTGAGCATGAGTGCATTGTTCTCAAGCCCGGGGTGGTCATTTCTTAAGAGAATATCTTGCTCAGAGCCCCCAGGAAAGAGAACATGTACAAGATGGACTTGTAGGAAACATCTCTCTCAGGAGAGTTTTCTTGCTTTCTATCTAAAGAAAATAGTGATTAGTCTTTCCTCTGGCATAAAAAAATGTGCCATGTAAGCTTTAATAACATGAACAAATTGATTAAGAGTGATTTGGTAACTGAAATGCCAAAGAAAGAGTTTACAAGTGATGACCACTGTGTTGCATGCCTGAAAGGGAAGCAACACAAAGTGTCTCACAAGCCAAAAAAAAAAGGAACTACATCACTACTCCCTTACACTTATTACATATGGATCTCTTTGGCCCCACCAGTGTAATGAGTTTAGGAAGGACCTCATGTTGTTTAGTGATCACAGATGATTTCATAAGATTGGGTCTTTTTCCTTAGAACTAAGGAAGAGACTCCTGAGATCTTGAAGAACTTCATTCTGAAAATTTAGAATCAATCTGATCACAAAGTCAAGACTATAAGATGTGATCAAGGAACAGAATTTAAGAACCAAATCCTTGATACATTTTGTGATAAAAAGGGTATTACAAGACAATATAGTGCTCCCAGGACTCCTCAGCAAAATGGTGTTGTTGAGAGGAGAAACTGGACAACTATTAAGGCTGCAAGAACCTTGTTGCCTGACTCTAAACTGCCTATCACCTTCTGGGCAGAGGCTGTTAACACAGCCTGCTATGTGCAGAATAGAGTTTTAGTGGTTAAGACTCATGGTAAGACTCTTTACAAGCTGTGGCACAAAAGGAGACATTCATTGGTTTCCTCAAGTCATTTGGATGTCCTTGTACCATCTTGAATACCAAAGATCAGGTAGACAAGTTTGCTGAGAAATTAGATGATGGACACTTCATTGGATACTCTTCCCAAGCTAAGGCTTATAGAGTATACAATCTCAGAACTAGAGTAGTTAAGGAGTCAGCCAATGTGACCTTCAATGAGCACACCCCCAGTGTGAAAGGTTCTAGTCCAGATTGGCTATTTGATCTTGATTTAGTTACCAACTATCTTAACAAGTCTTGTGAGAATGTTTTAGGATCTACAAGTAACATATCAACAGGAGATCCTGACCCAAGATTTGAGCTGAGAAGACCAAGCTGATAACCACTCCATAGAAGACAACATAAATGATGTCACGCACTCATTGGATCAAGTCTCACTTAATAAATGTGCTGATGTGGTGGGTGATACTTCACTGCTAGATCAGAATTTCTCTAATTTAGATCTTTCCAATCAACTCGCTGTGATCCCTCAACTCAGGATCCACAAGTCACACCCCACCACAAACATCATTGAAAATGTTGATACAGGGGTGAGAACAAGAGAAAAACCCATGACAAAAATGTTTGTCTATACTCTTGCTTCTTGTCCTAAGTAGAGCCAAAGAAAGTTGATGAGGCTTTGAAGGATGGAAGCTCGGTTGAAGCAATGCAAGAGGAGCTGCTTCAATTCAAAAGACAGAAGGTTTGGATTTTATGTCCTCTTCCTCATGGGAAGACTACCATAGATACCAAGTGGGTTTTTAGAAACAAAAAGGATGATAGAGGACTTTCCATCAAGAACAAGGCAATACTAGTTGTTCAAAGGTACACACAAGAAGAGGGAATTGACTACACAGATGTTTTTGCTCTTGTGGCAAGACTTGAAGCTGTAAGAATATTTCTGGCTTTTGCTGTATCCAAGGATTTCAAGGTCTACCAACTTGATGTCAAGTGTGCTTTTCTATATGGGGTGATTGATGAAGAGGTGTATGTCAAACAACCACCTGGCTTTGCATACCCAGATTATCCTGATTATGTCTGCAAGCTTGATAATGCTCTTTATAGGCTGCACCAAGCTCCAAGAAAGTGGTATGAGACACTATCTTAGTATCTCTGTCAACATGGTTACAAGAGGGTTACTATAGGTGGAACTCTTTTCATCAAAGGAACAGGGAATGACTTAATGCTGGTTCAAGTAAATGTGGATGACATTATCTTTGGGTCAACTAATCCAAAGCTCTGCAAAGACTTTGAGAGGTTGATGAAGAATAGATTTGAAATGAGTGCCATGGGGGAACTTTATTTCTTTCTGGGAATTCAAGTGAAGCAAGTTGACAATGGCATCTTCATAAGTCAGTCAAAGTATATACAAGACATACTTACAAGATTCAAAATGACTGATTGTAAGGTTTCTAAGACACACATAGCCAGAAACCACTCCCTTGGACCTGATCTTGAGGGGGAGTGTGTGGATGAACATCCTTACAGGGCTATGATTGGGTTTCTTATGTACGTCACAACCAGCAGGCCTGATGTCATGTTTGCCACATGCATCTGTGCAAGATATCAAGCCAACCCCAAGATGTCATACCTGGTTGCTATCAAGAGGATTCTTAGATATCCCAAAGGTGCTCCTTAGCTTGGCCTTTGGTATCCAAAGAGTTCTGACTTCAATCTGTATGCTTATATAGATAGTGACTATGGTGCCTGCAACATGACTGCAAAGTCTACATCTAGGCGATGTCAATTCCTTGGTGGAAGGATTGTCTTATGGCAATGCAAGAAACAATCCTGTGTGTCTGCATCAACTGCTGAAGCCGAATTCATTATTGCTGCAAGCTGCTGATGCTGGACTATGGATTCAACTTCAAAGAGACTCTCATCCACATAGACAACAACAGTGCTATCTCTATTACAGAGAATCCTGTGAAGCACTCAAGGACCAAGCACATCAACATCAGGTATCATTTGATTAGAGATAACTTTGAGAAAGGATTAATCAAACTAGTCAAAGTTAACACAAATGAACAATATGCTGATCTATTCACTAAAGCTTTTGATGAACATAGATTCACATATCTTGTATCAGCTATTGGGATGATTAACTTTGAGTAGATTTTCTTAAAACTTAAATCAACTTTATTTCTAAAACCTGTGTGTCCTAAGTTGTCTATTTTATCACCTTCATAAGCCCAGTTTACTTTGGAAGAAAATATTTAAAATGATATTCCTTAGATTTTTGAAAATTTCTCAAAACATATTTTCTTTCTAAATATTTCAAGTTGCCTTCGGAAGAAATTTATGTCTTCAAATCAAATAACTACTTATAAGAAATTTACCTTCGGAAGAAATTCTGAGAATATCTTCTGAAGCTTAAATATACTTCAAAGTACTTACATGTATTTGAACGACAAATATCTTTCGAAAGCAATTAAGTCTCAAAAGACTTATTCTCTTTAGAATAAAACTCTATATGTATTGGAAGAAAAATTCTCTAAGTATTTTTCTTCCGAAGCCAAATTTTCACAACTCTTAAGAATATCTTCCGAAGTCAAATTGGCCTCGGAAGCTTTCTCTTAAAACTTTCGAAGCAAAATTACCTTTGGAAGATTTTCAACTTCCAAGAAAACTACCTTTTTGGGTACTTTTTCAGAGGTGGGACCGACATCCGGATTTCAAAATTTATCCTTTTGCTTTAACTTTGTCTCAAATCCATTTCATATATATTCTCACAATGGTTCCCCTCTTCTCACTCTCCTCTTCATCTGCATTTTCTCTAACCTAATTTCACCCACAAACCGCCTTCGTTCTTGTCTTCCTTCATCTTAAAGCTACTTCAAATGGCCAACCTTGACTGCAGAAACCAACCCAATTTTTCCATGCATCTTTACAGGCAACATAATCAGGTTGCTCTATTAGACTCTAAGAAAGATCCAAGTTACTCAGAGGTATGCCATTACCTTTCTTTGTCAAACTAATTGACCTCCCTCACCATTGATCCTCCTCTCTATGAGGATCAGTTGTTGGCATTCTGGAGGACCTACCAAGAGGTCACCATGGATTCAAAGAAGGCACTGTCTGCCACAGTGCAAGGGAGGACAATCTTTATCACTCCAGCCACCATAAGCACTCATCTTCAGCTGGATGATGTAGAAGGTGATTTGTCCTTTCTCAAAGCTGTTATAAACCACTCCTTTGAGCAGATGGACTATGAAGGTGACTTCTCAGTCAAGACCTTCAGATAGTGGAAGGTCTCCTCTCAGTGGAAGTACCTCCTCCATGTTGTCATAAACTGCTTATCCAACAAGCATGGAGGTTGGGACCAGATTCCAAAAGACCTCTGCTTTATAGTCCATGGGATGGTTCAGTGGGTCAAGTTCAGGTATTCACAATTTGTCTATACCAATTTACTTGCTAACTTAGACTCCTTAGAGTATTATATGTTCCCTAGATATGTCCAGCACATTCTCAACTGTGAACTAGGCACACAGTTGAGGGGAACATGTAATATTCTAAAACTGAGACAGATGAAGCCTGGCATCTTCAAAATCATGAGGAAGCCAACTGTTGGCTTATCTGGGGTAGAAAAAACCCTAGTCCCTAAAATGTTAGAGCTCATCGCTCAAGGTGGCAACCTAGCAGCACCAGCTAGTTTTGAACCCACACCTTCTACCTCCCAACCACAAACATAGCCTACAATAACCATCACCTACCAGAGAAAAACCAAACGAACCCCTGCACATGCTACTCGGCTTGTGCAGACCCTTATATCACCACCCATGCAGGAGGAAGTGGAAACTCGAGATCCTATTTCCCCTAAGGAGCAAACCACTCCCATCTCTCAAATGATCAGTGCTGAGGTTCCTCATGCTCAGCCTAATGAGCTCACAACCCCAACAGCCTTAAGCCTTCACTCAGAGTCTCAACACTCTAGTGAACAACCTTCTGGTACAGTTACCATCCCCAGCCGCTAGATCTAAACCAACCAATTCCCAGCCTCGACTTCTATGATGATGAAGACATGGGCTTCAGTCAGTACCATGAGTCTCTTTTCTCCACCCCTACTCAAGGATAGATGAGTAATCCTGTCACACCCATGTCTAGCCCACATCATCCACCTACCACTGAGGTGGATCTTCCTGAACCTGTTCAGGAGATCCATATGGAAGAGGCTCTCACTTTAGAAAGTGATTACATCATTCAGACCTCTACCATGGCAACCCAGCCTCTTGACACTTCTCTTGAAGTTGCATGATGCAGGGGAAATTCAGTAGCCAAGAACAACATGCTGGTGATGAGGGAGAAGACCTTGGTCCTATTCTCTCATCCCCCCGTGATTCTTCTAATGAAGATGAGGGGAGTTTGAAACTAAAGGTGCACAAATTGACTAAAACTTGCACCTATTTAGTCTCTAATATCAGTCACCTAGAATCTCAGGTGACTATCTTACAAAGAAGGGTAAATGACCAGCAACTTGAGATCACCGATCTCAAGGGCAAGTTAGCTGAGAGACCACCAAGGAGAACTCAACCAGGTCCACAAGAACCTGTGAATGTCACAGACTCAACCCTCAGCTCACTTATACAAGAAAGTGATGCTACCAAAAATGGGGAGAAAGTCCGAACAGTCATAGAACCTGGGAGTTCTTCTCAGAATATGGACTTTGAAGATTCACCACCCTTACTTGCAATAGTCCATACTCAGTAACCTCCTCAAGTCCATATTGATGTGGACTCACTCATACATAGCCTATTTCAGGAGGGTATACCCAGAGCCATGCCTACCCCATCTCTTCACTTTGAGAACCCAATCTTGGGATGGAGGTATGACACAGAAAGAAGGGCTCTTATCATCTCTAGAGTTTAGCGTTAACAGGAAATCTTCAATTTTTCAACCTTAATTTCTATAAGTGCATCCATCTGGTTGATCTTCCACTTGTCAACCCAAGCCAAAACAGACAAGCTGAAAGATTAGTAGATTGGATTCAAAAAGGGTGCTAGAAGAGTTCAAGATGAGATCAAGATTATATAGATAGAGGCTAGCAGGTGAGATTTTTGGTCAACTGGATGTTGAGGTGGACCCTAAGATTAGCTTCAAAGGGAAGCCTTGACTGAAGGCCCAGAAGTTAAACCTGTGAACTGTAACACCCGGACTTTCATACCACCAATATTGTCCGCTTTGCCCACGAGGAGCTCACGGATTTGCTTTTGGTTGCCCGGGTGAAAACTTCCCAGGGAGGTCACCCATCCATGGATTGCTGTCACTTGAGCTCGCTTAACTATGGAGTTCTCCTCTCATCCACAGCCAATACGCCTAAAACGCATTGGTGATATTAGATCCCAGACATTACTTATGAACCAAGAATCTCTCCTGTCCACGTCCCTGATGAGCTCGAGAACTCATCATCCTCGGTGAGGTGTGTCCCACATCCCAAATGGTACAAGAGTGGCTCTGATCCCATTCTGTAACACCCGGCCTTTCATACCACCAATATTGTCAGTTTTGTCCACGAGGAGCTCACAGATTTGCTTTTGGTTGCCCGGGTGAGAACTTCCCAGGGAGGTCACCCATCCATGGATTGCTGCCACCTAAGCACGCTTAACTGTGAAGTTCTCTTCTCATCCACAGCCAATACGCCCAAAACGCGTTGCTGATATTAGATTCCAGACATTACTTATGAACCAAGAATCTCTCCTGTCCACGGCTGATGTGGGATATATGTAGGGTGTCACATGAACCTTGAGACAGGATCTCCTTCAGCACCTAGTACCCTCAGTGAGGCACCAGCTGGTGAAGGTGCTTCATATCCTCTCTCTGGTCAGAGCTTGACTGCTGAACCAACCAATGAAGGCCAAAGCTCTCTCCACCCTGAGTCATCAAGGATTGTGCATGACAAAAGGAAGAGGAAAATGACCTCTGAGGAGATAGAGGAGAAGAAGAGAGAGAGGAAGAGGAAGTTAAGGGGAGAGAGTTTAAGAGGGTCCCCAGGCTTCATGGAAGCTGCTATCTGGGCTGCCCCCAGGCCAAACACTTAAGATGATGAGTTGAGGGCAGCCAGGCTAAATTACCTGGGGACCAGGAACTATAACATTAATGAACTCATATCTCTCCCCTTAGATAAGTTGAATAAGCTGGCTGACAATGAGTTGTCAAAAGAGAGGAAGGAGACAGAGGATGCAGCATTGCTCCTCAAGATCAAGGAAGAAATGAGACTAAAAAGGCTCTACAAACATACTCCTGTCCTCTCCCCAGTTCAAGAAAGTCCTGAGAAAGAGGTTGTCGCAACTGCACAACCTTATATAGACAAGGAAGCTAAAAGAATGAACATGATCAACTACCTAAGTGCCACAGGACTCTATCAGGCATCTGCACTTCTTCTCTTATCCTTTGAGTATATAGAATTTGAATATCTTAAGCAGTTGGAGGAACAAGCTACAAAAGAAAGAAAAGCTGCTAAGAGAAAGTTAAGGGAAGAAGCTGCAAAGTCAAGGGCCATCATCCACAAAAGCCGAAAGAAGTCTGATGATAGACAAAGGATGATGAGCTTCTTGAAGTTGTATGGATTCTCTAAAAGGAGGCTTGGTCCTATGTCTCTATCCACTATGGATGAGCATATCAGAGTGATCAAGAAGAAGATTAAAATAGGAGAGCTTGTTGACTTGCATTCTCCACCAAGTCCAGCTCAATCTGAAGTTAAGGTGAAGGTTGAACCTTTTGAGACAACACAACCTGAACCTAGAGCTGCATCTCAGCCAACTTTGTCTTCTGGTCCATAGCAAGGTCCTCTTCTCTCTCCTTTTGAACCTATGAGAGAAGAGATCCCAACTAAGAGAGACACAACAGAACAATTTGGTGCTGAAGACCAATCCTCTCAGTTGAAAACTTCAAAGAGGAGGAAAAGGATGGCCAGGAAAAGTGTTTCAAAGAAGAAGAAGACCAAGGAATCCATCTTTACACCTCAGGATGAGTCAGAGCATCCTGAGGTAGTACATGAAGAGGCTACTCGACCAACTCCTATTCAAGTAGAGCCTCTTACGATTGGAAGACCCATCTTGTCCTAGAATTTTGCTGCTAATCCGGACATATGGTATGTCATCAGAGATCAAGGAGGTCTAGATGTCTACTTCTGGCAAGACATGCTTGATCTTTCTCTACATGATTTCTATGACATGAAAAGATACTATGAGAGTCTGAGGGATCCTGACCAGATGATGAAGAGAGGCATGGTCTTGATCGTAATGAGGACTATCAACATCTGAAGAACTTCTCTATTTTGGTAGCATCAGCCTAGGGGGAGTTTGTAAGGTAATATCAGAAGATTATAATGCTGATGCAACCAAAGAAGCCAAAACAATCAAGGGTCTTCCTGCATGCATGCACTGGGCATACAAGGTAGAAGTTGTTTCGGAAGATTTACACTCTCCATAGAAAATACTCTAAGTGTAAAATCTTCCGAAGCCAAAGTCCAAATCTTCCAAATCCAAAGATGAAGTATTTTGAAGCTTCAGATACAAAGTCTTCCGAAGCCAATTTGTTGTGAAGACTGATTTCTTTCAAAGACAGAGAAGACATGCTTTCTCTGATCTACTTTACATAAAGCTGAAAAACTTTCCGCTGCAACTCTGAAGACTCACCAACTTATACAAGTTGGTGAAAAGTCCATGCTTTTGTAAACTGTAGATTAAGGTCTTTGTCTGTAACTTCCTGCTATTGTACCTGTAAACCTTTTTATATTAGAAAAGGATGTGAGCTATGGCATGTCATAGTCACTAGTCAAAAGGCAATATGCCTTTTGACTCTACAATGATCTTGTTGTCTAGATTAGTGTTTCCAACTATCTTTCTAAGTATTGATGGTTGTAGAATGTAGTATAAAGTGTCTCAGGTCCTTGTAATTCTTTTATGCTTTGTAACACTTGTAATAGAACTTGAGAGCAATATACAACATCCTTAAAAACCATACTTCTTTGTTCTTGTTCTTAGTTCTGTCTCACTACTTACTTGTGTTCTTAGTATCATCTCACTCAAACCCGGTTCCCCATTTGAACTGTTAAGTGTTCTAAATCTCTCCTCATTGTGAGACTGATTGTATTGACCACCCTTCACACGGTCCTGCAGAATCTATGATTGAAATTAATGAAAGATTGGTTTTTGGGTGTTACTTTCCCGAAAGGGAAACTTTAATTATATGAAACATGTGATCTTGTAAATTTGGCATGTATATGTTGTTAGGATCATGCTAGAATGCTTGTTGAGGATGTTTAATGTATTGGAATGTGTTGATTGGGTCAATTGGATGATTGATGAACTATATGGGAAAAATCTAGGTTTTCTTGGAAAATGTGCAAGTGTACAATTATGGTATTATGCACAAGTCAAGTGTCATGATGAATTGTGATTGTTGATTATTATGATGTTGATGTCTTGGTTGTATGAATTACATGTGGGATTATGATGATGAGTATCATACATGCATTCAAATCTGAGGCCCCTATTTAGTAGGATTGGCAGGGTTTAGGATGTGAAGTCATGAGTGGCTTCACATGGCATGTAGTGCATGATTCGACTCCATGTATGATTTATTACTTGTGATGAAAATATAATTGTATTAAGCATGATTTATTGTTTGATATTCGTATGTGTTGTATGATACTATATGCGGGTATGATGATCTTGATAGAACTTAAATTGACGATGTGACATACGTGAATGACTTGTATGATAACCATGTATGCTGAATTGCTTTACTTGATCAAACAAGATTTCAATCAACATGTCACCAATGGGTCAAATGGGTCAACTAGGTCAAATGAGTCTTCATTTTGCAAAACCCTTGGGTCAACGTGTTTATTAAGCACTTAGGGTTGTTAAACTTTCTGGTTATACGTACTTATGTACTCACATGTTCTAGGTAACCTTTGACGGGTTGTCTTTCCATTCACTGTAGCTTTGCATTATTCTATTCGTTTGCGCACCAGGTGAGTTCATGCCCCACTTTTAAACACTCTCTTTTTGGGGAAGATAGCATACACTTTACTAACGCTTTATTATTGTAAGTTATGTATAGTGTAACATAATGTGTTATACCTTGAAAGTCCTCACACTTTTGGATCATTAATAATGGTAATTAGCGGAAAATTTTGGGTAGTACTACTGGGTCTGACAAGCCCCACCTGTGCGACTCGAGGTCAAACGGGTGCAATATTGTCCAAACACAAACATTGTCACGACCTGGTATGTCTTGACGGGAGGCAAACCAACGAAACACAATCAGCTTCGATCGCGAAATCACTATGGTTATTACTTATGAATATGGACTACCTATCTATTTCAATGCACTTCTTATGTTTTACAACTATTAATGTTCATGTTAAACGTAAACTCTTGAACTCACCAACCGTTGTGTTGACTCTTTTAGTATGCTATTCTCAGGTCGAGGTTAGCAGCAGCGCCTAGGAGCACTCACGGGTCTGCATGCATTGGAACAAACATCTGTTTTGCATTTGGGGTTTAATATGCATTTTGTTTTAACTAATATTTTGGCTCGTGTTTGCGCATTTTACATTTCAGTATTTCGGGTTTGACGTATTTACAAAACGCTTCCGCACAGTTTTGAAGTTCTAAACTCTGGTTTAGTTTTGAATGTTTCATATAGTGTCATTCTGAGTAACTAATGACTTAGATCCTGGTATTTTCACACGCCTCGTGACAAAACCCCGCACGTGGAAATTGAGGGTGTGACAAAGATACCTGCATTGAGAAGCTCATCTGGATTCCTCTTTCGTCATAAGTGTCTTAAACATCTTTCTTATGTTTGTCAAGTCAAGTTTCGTATTGATTTTGTGTCTGTTGCTACACTCATGACAAAATACCCCTATCGTCTTTCACCATCTGAAATGCCAAAGCTTGTTAACCAACTTTAAAAGTCAAATCTCAAGAAAAGCCTTGCCGATGAAAATCTCCGCATCCCACCCAATGAAGTTCAAAACAATGATTCTATGCCCTTTGTTGAGAAACCTATGGAAATCATGGATCAGGAAATCTAATAACTCAAGCGCAGTCGAATACCGATTGTCAAAGTTCATTGGGAGTTTCAACATGGCCCAGTGTTCACTTGAGAACGTGAAATGAAATCCAAGTTTCCTCAATCTTTGAATTAGCCTCCTCGCGATTAAATTTCGGGACCAAATTTTCTAAAATAGAGGAGATTGTAACACTTGCCCATTTTGAAAATGTAAACCCAAACCCATTGAGTCAATTATGAAAATCAAATACGTTAGTTTAAATTATTTTATTTATTTTGATGATTCAAAACAATTAATTTGTGAATTTTATTATTCAATTTTTATTTATTATATCATTTAATCAATTTATAAATTTATGAAGTGTTATTTAGTATTTATGAGTTTGTAATTATTATATAGAAATAAATATTTATGTTTCAAAGTTTTTACAAAATTTATAAAGTTATATGAATTTATAAAGATTATTAGATTTTAATCATCTAAATAATTAAATTGCAAATATTTTACAAGATTTATAATCTTTATAACGTTTTTATAGATAAATAATTTGAGTAATTATTTACATTTGGATTTTATAAAGTATAAGGGTCAAAATGTCATTTTTAAAACTCATACTAAAAGTTTTCACATGAAATAATAAGTGCCTTAAACCTCGGGGACCAATCTGTATTTCTCTAAAACCCAACCCATCCCCAGCGTCGACCACTATTCCGGCCACCATCTCCGGCTAAATTCCGACGATCTAAAACTCTCAGAATTCGACTAAATTAATTCAATAGAATCGCCCCATTCACCTCGTGTATCAGTTTCGAACTCAGATTCATAAATCCATTCGATTATAACCGTTGTTTGACATGTCCCCTCTTGAAATCGAAGCTTCATTCGAATATCTAAGCTGTTTCAACATAATTCATGATGAAACTAATCAAGAAATCGAATCAAAACACGCTTATGATCATTGCAAATTCAAAACCATTCGTAATTATTCTTAAATCCTGTAATTACACTCATATCAGACACGAAATCACCCATTCAATTCCATAACTCGTTGATCTTGAAAATGTTCAAATTTCATCTATTTAACAGAGGTAAAATGTTCTAATCGATCCCTTGAACCTATCGGATTCACTAATTTCTCATACAATACGCATTCATACTGATTTCAATCATCACCTTCATCGCCACCTAAACTCTAACGAAGTCCATCTTGTACACAATATAAATCACAATTGATAAGGGTATTTTGGTCGAGATCACTCTAAAAATCTTTACACATGATTAATTTGATTATCATCAACGTTTTCATCTCGAACCATACTCACAGCAGTCGGCACATTTTACCATCTGTTCATCCTCCATTTCGATTCAATACAGATAAATTAATTACACACACACACTCGTATTCATGCGTTTAGCTAAAGCCCCATGTTTGTATCGATTAACATTTCGTTTTCATGATCAATTTGGATCAAGTGAATTCTAGGGTTCATGTGATGTTGGGGGCTTTGTATTAACAAGTTTATAAACTTTAATTTAAAAACGCAAACAGATCTGGGCTAATAGCCCACTGGTAACAAGCATTACACATAAAATGAGGTCCTAGGTTCGACCCCGGGCACCCTCAAATTCATTTTTAAACTTTTTTTATAAATTAAACCCCAAAAATTGTTATAATTCTATTAAATTAAAATAAAAATTATTTTCTTAATTAAAATTTTTCCGAAAACTTTCTATTTAATTTTTGAAAATTTTAATAATATAATCTTCTATTTTATTTATTTATTTAAAAAAAGGATTTAATATTATAAAACTATGATAAATTATTTGAAGGTTTACTTTAGCTTTACAAATTATTTTTGAATCAAACAAATTATTTTACAAGTTATTTCAATACTTGGTTATTCAATTAATTATTTTTGATCAAGTTGTAAATAATTAATTATTACATTAAATTTTATTTTTTTCACACTTTAATACTCAATATTTATTTAATCAATTATTATGGATTAAATATTTGAGTGATAATTAACTATCCAATTTCACAAATGATTCATTGTCATTTTTAATCTTAATCATTTAATCAAATTATTTATTTCTATTTAACCAAGTTATATAATTTAATTATATTTTTTCTTAACAAATTATTTAAACCTCAAATCCCTATTCATCTCTAGTCCTTCAATCATTATTATTCTAACAACAAGACACCAAACCTTAGATTTAACCGTGAAGAATTTTTGGTGTTGTACTCTATCATTTTCAAAACACCTATCAATGTGAGTATTCATTGTCCTTTTTATGTGTTTTATATTTTGAAAAAATCATGTGATTTAATATTCAATCATTGATATTTATTGTTAGTCTATTTCATTCTAAATTCAATTCAAGACATGCTATGTTATTACTTACAATTATGTGTTAATAGTTAGATAAACTAGATGATAACACAATCATTAATTCATGCAACTATGGTAACGATGCTATATCTATTGGTTTGACAAACCCACCCCATTTGTTTAGTCGCGTGGTGATTGGAACCGGAATTATTCATTCTATAAGGTTTCGTCTGCGGACCGAGTCAATTCAGTCATTAGGTTTGATTGTGTTGGTTTGTCTTTTACGTTACACTATTGCATTATAAGTCTTGACATTGTCATGTTAATTGAATTGTTTTCAATCATTCTAATCAATCTATATATGTACATACCTATGTTTACTCATCGGCTAATTTGTTAGCTGACCTGTTACTTTTTCACATGATTTCAGGAAATGTTGTTTAGTGGATTTCTTCATGCTCACATAGGATTGGACTTAGTCAAAAATAAAGAAAACTATATTATATTATTTTGATTTTTATTGCATTGTAATGTATTACTTGATTAGTATTATTCAATGAAATGGCATTTAATATTATTCAACTTATTTAATTTCATATGCTATGAACAATCGATTCACATTCGTCCGCCCCAATGATTCCGCCGTCAGTCGGGGTGTGACATGCGGGCCGCATCAATGTATGCACATGCTGACTTCAGCCCTACTAGCACATCAATGATTACACCGCCATCGGTCAATCACGCCCACATCGCCACTTGGATGCGGGCAGCATTGGCCGCGTTTTACAGATACCCTAATTGTATCATTTAAAGAACTTTTTCGGGATTTTGAAGGGGGCTGCGACTTAGAGACTTACCGGAGCGATTGAGGACGAATTTTGGAGCCTAAGAAGAGAATTGGGAGCATTAGATTGAAGGTTTTAAAGGGCTTTCGATTTTTTAGTCTTTCGATTAACGTCTTTGATTTGTTTCTTGTTATTTTCAGAACTTGTTTCCATCATGATGAGATTTTTTTATAGATTATATGTTTATTATGAAAATGAGTACCAAAATATTTATACTACCTGAACTTGTGATGTTTGTTGGCAGATTTTACATGTTTTCAGGTTTGATTGGTTTTGATTGGATAATACTCACGTTTATTGCTTGTTATTATTGATATTAATGTTAATAGTTTTTTGCATTTTTTGGGTTAAATTATGTTCACTAGATTCCTCTATGCTTGATTGATTAGTTTTGTGCTTTTCAGTTAGAGTATAGGTTTTTTATCATTACTTTATGTTTTGGTTGATTGTGGTTGTTTCTAGACATAAAACACCAAAGGAATAAGTGGAATATTTTATCTAAAATTAGGAAATTTACTAATTCTGAGACCAAGAGGTAAATGATTATAGATTAGTTTTGGGTTAACTGTTTTAGGCTTTAATTACGAGAGTTAAATAACCTAAATAATCTATTAATTATTGTTAATCTAATTAGTATTTGGTAATACTAACTTGTTCATTGCACTCCCTTACATTCCCCTATACATTATGAGTTGTGAGCTCGACAGATAAACCATTCTTAGAACACCTGAATATACCATTAGGTTAGTGAGATCGGGAGGAGAATTAACCTGTAACCCATAAGCTTCACATATTGAATTAGATCCTATTACGTATTGTTAGTGAGACCGAGAGGAGATCTAGCATACCATTTTAGTGTTTAATTTGATGAAATCATAAAACCCATTCACCAGTCAGATAACCGTAACCCAACATCAAGATTACCAATTAGATTCCTAGTCTATATAGTTGCATTTCCAAATCTTGAAGTTTGTCATAAGTGGTTCCGCACATGTACTCCTCATAATTAGAATTTATGGTCTTAGTTATTTTTAAGTTTGAATATTAATTTCAACTTGATAAAGCCGGTTAGGAGTGGATAAAAGTTTATTAGCGAAAGCCACCAAATATGTCTCTAGGGTTCGATATCTGGACGTACGAAGCTATAAGCACGACTGGTATACATGCTGATGGTACAATCACACTTGCGTATAGGTTTTGATAGAACTTACTTGGAAAATTTAGGAAAAACTAAGGATATATATTTGTGTATCGTACATGTACATACGAGGTCTACATACACACATGAAGTGCACGTATAAAATATTTATACAATGTACATCTTTTAATTATAATTGTATGACACCCGCACTTCGTGGCGATGATATCATCCGCAATGGTATGTCTTGAAACTGTAACACGGATATGGTGTGAGTGTTAAAATTTGTAAACTACTAATATAACAATCGGGTGTACCGCTTAACGTAAAATTTAAACTTAATTAAAGGAAAAAAATAAAACAAATTCACATTACGCGCGTAGTGCTAATGCTTTTTTCCTTTTACCTATAGTAATGAACAGTGGTGTAATTTATCGTGTGGATTTAAATTGAATTAAAGAAAATAAGTATATAAAACAAAAAAAAAGAAAGAAAAAAATAATAAAGACCAAAAGATTAGGAGGGGTTGCAAAAAAGAAACCACAAAAATTAATGGTCAATATATAAAAAGCAAAATAACATTGTTAATGTGGTTATATTTTGTAGGTTAAGCCGGTCAAAAATACCGCACGATGCGGCAGGGTTGTCGTACATATACTTTCGCTGATCAATCTATGGTAACTTTTAGAAAAAAATAGGCACTAATTTCTAAAGTGAAATGCGCAACAACTCGGTTTTAAACAAAACATATGCCTATAAAATAGTTGAAGCTACTTGTATTTTTTTTTTTAAATATAGTTTAGTTTAGTAACTTCAATAAAATCACGACATTATCCAAATTTTTATTATTATTGATTTATTATTGTTGGCAAAAGAATTACTTTCTCTATTTCTTCTTAAAAGTACTTTTAAAAAGTAAAAGAAAGACAATAAATAGAATATTCATCATCCCGTTCTGTATTTCTACATTGTGAACACCACCTCCTCCGTACGTCCATCAGACCATCATCATCCACCACCTTCCTAAAACCACGTACCGCCACCAATAATACCCAAACCCTTCCATCTTCTGGCCCGCTTCCATGCTGTCAAATACAATTGTTACTCCGTTAGTGTCACAGGAAAGACAGCGATTGTCGTCATGAGCCTCGTCGTCGCACACCGCCATCTACTTTTTATTGGGCCATGTTTTTTAGATCAGAAAAGCGGAGTAGCAACAGAGAAGAAGATGAAGACATCGTGGTGGTGGTGGTGGTTGTGAAGGCTCGAGGAGGACGGGGATCGACAGAGGCTCTTTGGTGGCTGGTGGGTCTTATGGTGGCCAATGATGATGCCAATGGAAGGTGACGGTAGTATTATTCAAGAGAGACGGTAAGTGTGAGAAAAATTTTGTACCTTCTGTTTCATTTATTGTATAGACATCATGATGTTGCACGGTTTATTATGACTCAACTAGGGTGTTATCGGATTAGATAACAGTTTATTCGGTTTATTCAGATCAAATTTTCAGAGAATAAAAATTTTATGAACCTTCTGAAATCCGATCTAATCTGAGTTGGAGATATTCATATCCAGTCCAAACTATTCGAATTCAACTCGGATCAAATTCGAATAATCCTAGATACCGAATAAAATCATATAATATTTTTCCTAATTTTATTCATATATAATATTTCTTAATTTTTGGTTCCTTGCCTCTCTGCTCTCTATGATAATTCAATTAGGTTTACTAAGAGTCGAGGCGACTAAATCGGAGAATCGATTATTGAATACAATTTTCATTAACTAGGACCAACTAATCACAACATTGGGCTTATAAGTTCGGCTTGGATAAAATGGCTGCACATTAAACATACGTTGCAAAAACCTTATTTACATGTCATTCAGTTAAAGTTTTAATCGGATAAAATCGATATCCGAATAATCCAAATTAAAGAAAAAAATTTAATCAAAAACTGATCTGTATTTAGAATAAGGAATTCGGATTCAGATGAGATCCTATCCAAATGTTAAAAAAAAAAAAAAAAAAAAAAAAAAAAAAAAAAAAGATTCAGGTCATTTTTTATGTTACGGGTTTTTTTTTTTTTTTTATTTATTTTTTTTTTTATTTTTAGCTTTTTACACACCCCTCGAATCAATTATGGTTTAAGTCATCTATAGCTTTTGAAGTCAAAATCAGATATGGTTGCTCTTAAAAGATTAACACTTTCTGACTAATGGTATATGGGTTGTGTTGTAACTTTGGTTTCATCACTTAGCTATAAAATGAGTTGTATTGCAACTTCTCATTGATCATTTAAGTATAACTAGATTTTATTTCCGCATGTTGCGGCGGGATTCTTCCACGATTTCAAATACTAAAACACATATACAAAAACACGTCGAATGACTATTACTCCCACATAAACCCTAAAGTGTTCCCGTTATAAAAGCTATTGTCACTTGAAATTGTTTACTCATAATCGGATCGATTTGCCATGGTACTAGAACAATAACAACAATCGCTATATCCTAGGATGCCAAAAAAATTATTCGATTTTGAATACAACTCTGTTTAAAAAGTTATCTTGCAGCGTTCACCAAAAAATCTAAAGAAACCCACGCATTTCGTTTTTAAAAAAGTTAATGAAATTAAAGTTTTCACATAAAAACAAAATTATTAGAAAACTACAGGGGTTAAAAGCATATATCATATATTAAAATCGAAAATAAAAAAATAATAAAATCCCTCGTAGTTTATTTATATAATTTCTTCATAAAACATATTATATACTTACTCTTAAAGTTAACTCTTTTATTTTTACTATACCTAGTCTCTCTTGTCCCCACCCACATTCATACATGTTTTGAGAAATTCTTTATAAATTTTAAGATTTTGATGGTTAATTTATTAAACTCATAAAATGCACTATCCAAACCGACATACTTCTTTAAATATATATATATATATATATATATATATATATATATATATATATATATATATATATATATATATATATATATATATATATAATTTGGTTTAGTAAATTTTAGAAACTAACACTATTCTTTTATACTAATTTTAGTTTTTGTAAAGTAATTATAGGTTATAATCGAGTTAATCTAATAAAATTTATAAAACCCTCCACACCTCACACACATAAATAGTATTTGATTTCTTAAACTTTTATAACAATTTAAGGTTCTCCACTGATACTAATTGTTGTTATATGGTTTTTTTGTTTGCTTTCGTGTTTCTTAACTCTCATTTTACAATCATATAACTTTTTAGTGATAACCACATAAACCGACATGGTGATTTTTTTATCCAAGCTCAATTACTTAAAACATAGTCGTCGTAACCTGTATTAAGATAAAGTGAATAACAAAACTTGATTACAAACTAGAAACGTGTGTTTACAATTATGCAATCCAAATCGAGATCCCACAAATCCACAATAACCTGTATTGTGCAGGGTCAACTTAATTTTTTTTTTTTTTTTTTGCTGTCCAAATAGGATTCTAAAACTTGGGCTATTTTCGTAAAAAAGAAATATATTTTTTTTCCTTAAGATCTTAATACATGGAATTATAAAAAAAGACATGTATTGAAAACGGTTTTTAAAGCGCACACAATCACACGTATTAGAGTTGAGTGAGCTTTAGCGAAAGAAACAATTTTAGATTCACTGATTATTTGCTCTTTTTGTTAAATCTAAAATAAAAAGAATACCCCGAATAACCTATTGAGATGCAACTTGTGAAACATAAAACACAAGATAAATGACAACCTGCTTATCCCAACAATTCCCCTTATGGAAAAAGACAAAAAACTACAAAACCACATTTAAATAAAAAAAAATGATGTACAATATAATATAGTCAAGAAATTTGTGAGCCCGTAAAAAATAGAGACCCTAAGCGAGAGTTTAACTTATTAAACAGTCGAGCAACCTCTCCTAAAAAAACTTAGCTAAGGCTTTTTGCTGGTGAAGTAACATTTTACTGGAACTTTATTCTCAGTGAGGCCTTAGTGATCTCTCAATCATGTTTTTATCACCGACACTTAAAACTTTTGAGTGGGACTTATGGGCCAAAGACTTAAATTTCACATTAATTGATATTTGTTTCAACACCTCTTTTAATAGATTAAAGATCAAGAGTTGATGTTATTGGAAAGTAACTTGTATCATATTTTCGATTAACTAAATAATATATTAATATTTACCAGTCATCTTCTCAATTGGTTATATGGTCTACATCTGACAAGTAATAATAAAAATAAACGTATATACGTTGTTGTCACTAAACCTATTTTGCCACAAATCATGTGATTTTCTATTGTAGAAAAACCAAACCAAAATTTTAAAATGTATTACAAGAAATCATATCGTGAAGCTCAATTATATGAAAACATATATTGTTAAGTCTTAATTCTTAACTACCAAAATTATATATGAAGCAAACCGAATTAGGTGACTTGCCAACAACAAACTATCACCTAATATTCCTCAAATATTATATATATATATATATATATATATATATATAGGAATGTTACTATACAAAGTGAAAAAACGTGTGAAGCGTACAAAGTCACCAGTGAGTGACATGTGTCTTTCAGGTGAGGGGTAATATCGTCCACCAAATGAACCTATATATATATATATATATATATATATATATATATATATATATATATATATATATATATATATATATATATATATGTCTTGAGTTCAGATACGTAAACCAAACTTATGAGCCTCTAATTTCCAACTCTTTGTTTCCACCAATGGACGTGATGATGAAATCAAATGAACACTTATGACTTGGTGAATACTACCCCAACCATCCCGTAATGTTATTGACCTTGTTTCTGCAAATTTGTTCTATTGTTAACCTCGTTGACTTGTTTCAAGACTCGCCTTTGATTCGGAAGGGCTGCCACACCCATATATGTAATCAACAACATAATTGTGCATTACCTAATAATTCTAAAGACTTCAAACCATTTTCATACTCTTACACTTTCAAATCATGAAAGAATAACCAATAAATGTGAAAGATTAAATTAGTAGATATTCCATTAACAATTTTTAAATTCACAATCATCATCATCATCACACACACGTGAAGCTAATTAGAAAAGTTTACTATAGATCAAAAATAAATATAAAATATGATAACTGTATTTAAATATCATCATCAGAATGTTTGTCTGCATAGAATTTTAATAATTAAAAAGGAAGTAATGAAATCTATGAATTACAAGGAAAGACTAAAATCGGTTTCTAGGATAATCCCTCAAAACAAACTCAACAAAGGAAATAAAAATATACATGTAGAGAGATGATATTACCTCATAAAACTTTGTAATATTGAAAGGAAAACTCAAAATTGTTGAAAGGGGGTTTTGGAATGCGACCGAAACTAAGGAAAAAAGAAATTAAAATTAAAAGAGAGAACTATTGTGATGGTTAAGAAATGCTCATATGATAATGGGATGTGCAAGAGAAAAAAGTGACTGATGTTAATAGATGAGATACAAGGAGAAATATATACGGTGAAGATCAATTGTAACAGTCAAGAGAGAATGATATGGAGACATATTAGGACATGATTGTTTTCATTGTTCCCAAAATACCCTTTTGCATTTAATGAAAATATTCACAAAGTTTCTTTAATTATAAATATATTAATTATTATTTTGAAGCATTGATGTTTAGTTCAGATGAGTTTTTATGGTTCTGAAATTATTTATGAGTTTTGAAATTATCCTGATCATATATATATACACACATATATACATATAGGGTCAGGTTCAATTGTTATCGCACCCTTAGAGATATAACCCATTAATCTCATCTTAGGGCTTTTTTACAATTTGATCTAATGGTTTAGATTAAATGACATTTCCAAAATAAATAAAAACATACTCTTTACCACTTGAGGGGTATAATAGTCAATACACCATTGTCTTTTACCCATCAAATCAAGCTTCAAACAACTAAAAACCACTATAATAACATATGCCTTTTTGTGACATGAATAGAAATGATGCAAGTAAACAAGTGGATTAATAATGAGTTTAATAATAGAAGTATAATATTAACATTGATCGTAAACATCATAATGTTATATTGAACTTGTGTAAACAACGTAATGTTGTATTACACTGGTGTAATGAGCATAATGTTATATTACATGTAGCTGTCGAAAATTTCAAGAAAATAAGGCAGGCGAAGTTCTCGCACGAGAAGTCTGGGCTAAAAGTTTGAACTAGGTATAAATAGCTGAGAACACCTAGTCTAACCCCATTTTCGCGCGAGAAGTGCTGCTGTTAGAGAGAGAAAGAGGCTGCGTAAAGAGAGAAAATGAAGAATCAAAGTGTTTGAGGTATGTAACTCGTGTAGTAACTCGTATTATGTATTAAGAATGAATTATTGATGAATATAACGCATGTTTATGTAGTTTTCGTTCGGCAAAAGCTTCAGGAAGGTTGTGTTTGAGCTAGAACTTCAAGAGGTGAGTTTCTAGTCCCCTTTTTACGCAAGTTTTTACATTTTGGGGCTATTATGCATACTAAAATGCTTGTCTATGCTTGAGTTGATGTTGTTACGATGTTAAGCATGTTAGAACAGCCTTAGACGCGATAAGTTATGACTGGGTGGAAAACACGTAGTTTTCACGTGAGCAGTTAAGTTGTACTTTATGAAATTGAATCTGCAAAGTTCTCGCGCGAAAGGAAATAGTTCTCGCGCGACAGGTAATTCTCGCGCGACAGGTAATTCTCGCGCGATAGGAAGTCCTCGCGCGATATGTATGTTTTCGCGCGACATGAATTTTTGGCGCGACTTGTAGTTTTCGCGCGACAGTGATGATTGGATGTGTAGGATTTGAATGTGGTGAGGTTCTCACGCGAAAGGCTAGTTCTCGCTCGAGATGATGCTGATGTATGACTAAGTTTTCGCATGGTATGATGTGATGTGTGATGTGTGATGTGTTATCTTTTCACGTTAAAACGACTTTAAAATGTTATGTTTATGATGTAACTTTACTTGATGTGTACGTATGCGTAAGTAAAGTATTATGTAATGAAAGTGAAAGATAACAATGAAAAAGTGAAACGTTAAAGAACTTGAATAATAATTCAAGAACAATTACCTGATAAAGCATAGCTGTGAAAACATTAAAGCGCGCTAAAGAAGTCTTACAAGCACTGCTAAAGGAGAATTGCATTCGTTGCATTCTCACATAGGAGCTACACATTGGTGTGCTCAAACTCTAAAGAAGTTATGCTTGGTACATTCTCACAAAGGAGCTACACATTGGTGTGCTCAAACCGCTAAAGGAGTTATGCTTGGTGCATTCTCACATAGGAGCTACACATTGGTGTGCTCAAACCGCTAAAGGAGTTATGCTCGGTGCATTCTCACATAGGAGCTACACATTGGTGTGCTTAAACCGCTAAAGGAGTTATGCTTGGTGCATTCTCACATAGGAGCTACACATTGGTGTGTTCAAACCGCTAAAGGAGTTATGCTTCGTGCATTCTCACATAGGAGCTACACATCGGTGTGCTCAACTGCTAAAAGAGGATGGTATTCGTTACATTCTCACATAGGGGTTGTACTTTGGGTATGCCCGCCTGCTAAAGGAGAATGGCATTTGTATCGTTCTCACCTGATAAAGGAGCTAAGCTTTGTGCTAAGTTCAAAGATAAAGTAAACGAATAAAGCTAAAGTACAGATAAAGTAAAGATAAAGTATGGGTAATGCGACGATAAAGTATGGGTAATGCGACGATAAAGTAAATGATAAAGTAAAAGCTAAAGTATAGTTATCGAACGAGTTCGATAATGATGATGAATAAAGTTAAAGTTTATGCGAAGTTAAATTATGATAAAGTGTATGTTCATGATAAAGTTTCGTTAAAGTAAAACTAGAACTCACTAAGCGTCGCTGAGTTTTGTATGCATAATAGTTGGCAGGTAATCGTTGATGCTGAGGAGGTGCAGGCATGGATGCATAAGCTACTGGGGATGATTTGAGTCTGGCATCCATATTTTTGAGAATGTTATTGTATTAATACAATTTTTGGGATGTAAACGAAACGATATGATGATTTGACACGATTTAATTTATCAATGAAAAGTTATATTTCTGCTGCAAAATGATGTGTTTTAAATGTTTATGCGATGATTGACCAGTTGTAAGCGTCTAGGAAACGGGGCCTTACAAGTTGGTATCAGAGCCAAAGTTTAAGAGAATTGGGTAAAATATTTTCAAAATCTAAACTTAAACTAAGAATGGGACAAGAGGGAAAGGGATGTCAGTCCTAGTAGCTACATGCCTGCAGGTAAACGTTTTATGTAAATTAATGGAAGAGGAATTATGTGCGCCTATTATGTGAATCATGTGCTCTTTGTAGATTTGGATAGTGATATAGTCAGGATAGGAAATGCTTGGGGAATGAAGAGTAAAGTAAGTGCCTAATCACAACTGACCACTGTATTTAGGGACTTACTATACTCGACATAATCTGAGCTATTACCTTGAATGATCTCGTTGGTGTCTGAATCTTATGGTGCTTAGAGGATGGTGTGATAGAATTGGAAGATCATAGGTTTCCTGCTAGACTGTTTGTGATGCCCTTAGGCCGATTTGATGAAGTCCTAGGGATGGATTGGCTGGAGCCTACGGGGCAAATATCATGTGTCGCAAGAAGATGATTCGATTGACCGCGCCTGATGGGAGTTCGGTAACGATTTATGGCGATAGAGTTGGTACGGTCCCGAAAGTAATTTCGATGATTGTGGAAGAGAAGTGTATGAGGCGTGGATGTGGTGCCTATCTTGTTTATGTGAAGGATGTGGATGCGTCAGTACCACGATTGTCGGACGTACCGGTCATGTGTGACTTCCCAGACGTGACCTGACTGCGAGATCGAGTTCCAGATCGATTTGATACCTGGTGCCCAACCTGTTGCTAAGGCGCCGTATCGTCTAGCTCCCTCCGAGATGAAGGAATTGATGACTCGACTGCAAGAGTTGTTAGATAAGGGGTTCATTCGACTAAGTATCTCTTCGTGGGGTGCTCCGGTCTTGTTTGTAAAGAAGAAGGACGGTAACATGAGGATGTGCATCGACTATTGTGAGCTAAACAAGTTGACAGTGAAGAACCAGTATCCGTTACCGATAATTGACGACTTGTTTGATCAGCTCCAAGGTGCCAGTTGGTTCTCGAGGATAGATCTCCGATCTGGTTACCACCAACTAAAGGTGAAGGAGCAGCACATTCCTAACACAACTTTTCATACGTGCTATGGACACTACGAATTTCTCGTGATGTCCTTTGGTTTAACCAACGCGCCAGCTGGTTTTATGGATTTGATGAATCGGGGGTGTCGGCCTATGCTAGATAATCAGTGATTGTGTTTATCGATGATATCCTGGTTTATTCAAAAAGTGAAGAAGAGCATGTCGGTCACATTTGGAAGGTGCTGGAGACGCTTAGAAGGGAGAAGCTGTACGCCAAGTTCTCCAAGTGTGCGTTCTGGTTACGCGAAGTTCAGTTTTTGGGTCACGTTGTTAATCTTGAAGGGATCATGGTAGACCCGACAAAGGTTGAGGCGGTGATGCAATGGAAGTCTCCAAAGACGCCATCTGAGATTCATAGTTTCTTAGGTTTGGCGGGCTACTATAGGAGATTCATCCAAGACTTCTCCAAGATAGCTTCACCATTGACTAAGTTGACCCGTAAGGATATGAAGTTTGTATAGGGTCTAGAGCAGGAGAAAGCTTTCGAAAAGCTAAAGATGAGACTGACTCAAGCTCCTGTCTTGACGTTACCCGAAGGAAGCGAAGACTTGGTAGTCTATTCGGATGCTTCTTATTAGAGATTGGGTTGCGTGTTGATGCAACGGGGGAGGGTCATAGCCTATATGTCCCGAAAGTTGAAGATCCATGAGTCTAACTCCCCACTCATGATTTGGAGTTGGCGGTTGTGGTCTTCGCATTGAAGATTTGGAGGCACTACTTGTACGGAACGAATTGCACTATCTTTACTGACCATAAGAGCTTGAAGTACTTTTTCGAGCAGAAGGATCTCAATATGAGGCAAAGACGGTGGTTAGAGTTGATCAAGGATTATGATTGTGAGATCCACAATCATCCGGGTGTTGGATCTTATATGCCCAAGACACATACAAGATTGATGTGGTTAGTACGTTATGATCCAAGTCGGGTCATACCCAATAACAAGCTAGGCAAACACCGATAAATATTTATTTGTTGATATGATCAAGCAAATAAATTTTGACACCAATTTAGAAAATTGGTTTTCTGAATTATTGCATTTGAGATAGAACAAATTATATGGATATTTTATTCATAAGATATCATTTGTAATGTTATTTAAATAAGTTAAATAACATCAAATAAAAGAGTGTTTAAGTTATAAAATTAAAATTGGTTTAATTATATAACTTAATTAGTTATTAACAATGAATTAAAAAGGGAGTTTTCAAAATGGGAGGGAACCCATTTTGAACCCAATTTCGGCCGCCCCTTGGTGGTTGGCCTTGGGATTCCTTTGTCTTGTTTTTATGCAAGACATTAACTTGTTCAACTAAGACACTCAACTCTCTCTCTCTCATACATGCAAGATACTTCCATTCTCTCTTTTTCTCCTAGCCATTTTCGGATCTAAGAGGGTTTTCTTGAAGAAGTTTTGGTGTCAAGACTTCCTAACAAGTTGGGTATTTGCAAGAGCTTGTGGGTATACAAGCTTGAGGTTTTCTCCTTTAAGACTACACGTTCAAGAGCATCATCTTCTTCTTTTCATCCATCTCGTATTGCCTTGTTCTTGAAAGGTAGTATTCAAGAACATCCTATGGTTGTTTTCTTTGATAGCATTTCTTTTCACATATATATATGATCCTTGTTCTTGGGTTTGTTTTCTTGAACATATAAATGTTTATTTTCAGATTCTAAAACAAGTTTTAACTCCCTTATATCCGCTGCGTTTTGTTGTTTAAATGGTTAAACATCTTTGTTAAAACTTGTAAGAACCCAACAATGGCATCTAGAGCCGGTTATGTGGAAAACTTGCTTCAAAAGTCCAAGAAAAGTTAGTTTTGTTGGACTTTTTCAACCCATTAGGGGCTGTTTTGTTGTGGATGAATGAATCCCTTATCTTTCAAAGTTTTATCTTACATGCTTTAGAATAAACCTTGAAAGATTAACATCAAGTGGTTGATTGTTTTGTTTGGACTAAACCCTAAATTTGGGTTTATGTTGGCCGAAACTTTAAGGGTTAAAAAGGGAGTTCATGGTTGTTCTTGGATGTTGTATTTGATACATATTTTGGTGCATAACATAGCCTTGACCTAATGTGTTTTGGATTTGGATGAATGTGATTGTCATGTTTGGTTTTATTCATTAAAGGGTTGTAATAATAATTTTGGTGTTTGTATCTTTTGGGTTGTAATTTATTTATTCATTGGTTATGTAATAAATAGATTAGGTGCATTTCTTTTATTAGAAAAATTGTATTAGGATATGATTTTGTAAAAGAAGATGCACAAGTTGGAGACTCAAGGGAAGATACAAAGGAAGAACTCAAAAGACATGGACACTTGAAGCATTTGGATGCGGATTCGAGTGGGAGTTCTTGGACACATTTTAATGTGTTATTATTAACCCTTAGGAAAGACCAAATGACAACACTTGTGATGGCAAACAAGTGTGGTCACCTTAGTGGCTATGGTTATGCACTTATGATTGAATGGTTGTGCTTGTTTGGTTGTTTGTTTTATGTTGGATGTTTGATATATGGATATGCATAACAAACACATTAATAATCATAACAAGCTGAAAATAAATGGTTCTTTATCATTAAGTGGTTAATAAAAGTTATTAAAAGGATTAATGATTTTAAAGATTAAAATGGGTTTTAATCAAAGAACCATAGGGTACCTTGTATTTGAAAGCATACAAATACAAGTACATAGAGTTTTCTAAACTAGAATTATGAAATCTCTAAACTTTTGAAAACAAGTTTAACACCGTCCTTTTACACAACACTTGAGTCATTTGGAAACTCTTAATGGGATAAAGGTCACCTAACCATTTTGAGGGAACTTGTGATTTAAGGTGGGGATACCACATTTGTGGGATAAAGGTCACCTAACCACTTATGTTGGTAAACTCACATGTGTGTGTAAGTAGGGTAACTTGATTTGCAAACCATGTTAAATGGATCACCTACAATGTGGTTTCCAAATGGTGTTGATGGGATTAACATGCCGACTTTACATATGATGTTTCAAGTCGATCCCATACCTCTAGAAGTTGCAAATGGTTGCAATCGTCAATCGTTGACCACCTTATTAATTTAAATAGTGGGATAAAGGTCACCTAACCACTATTTAAATGTAACGTTGGATTCTAGAATTTTATTTTGTGTATGACACATAAAAGGTATTTATAATTAAATATGATAATATCGTAAATACTAAAATTGAACTTTGTTAAATTTTGTAGATGGCCACCAACAACAATGAAAATAATGATATTCGTCCGCTCATACCCTATCACTAAGAACCATTCTCCAAAAGGAGCGTCTAAACCATAACAATTTCATTGATTGGTTTCGAAACTTGAGAATTGTTCTCAAGCAAGAGAAACGGTCATATATCTTAGACGATCCGATTCCCGATGAACCCAATGAGGAAGATGAAGAGGCCTACATGAATTGGGTGAAATACACTGAGGACTCGGTCCAAGTGTCTTGCCTCATGTTGGCAAGTATGACTCCGGATCTCCAAAAGGAGTACGAACATCACGGAGCATACGACATGATAACCCAGTTGAAGGAAACGTTCCAACAACAAGCAAGGGTAGAGCGCTTCGAAACGGTTCGAGCACTCCATGCATGTCGTATGGATGATACCCAATCGGTCTCGTCTTATGTACTTAAGATGAAGAGCCACATAGACCGCCTCGAAAGGCTGAATTGTCCCGTCTCGAAAGAGTTGGCTACGGATTTGATCCTCAACTCTTTGTCAAAAAGGTTTGACAATTTTGTTATGAATTATAACATGAATGGTTGGGACAAGAACATAACTGAGCTTCACTCTATGCTCAAAACAGCCGAGGCGGCCATGGGTAAAAGGAGTTTACCCGTTCTCACCATCAATGAAGGTGGGAACAAGAAGAGGCCTCACCCCGCACCCAAGGCAAGTGTTGCCAAAGGTAAAGGGTACGTTGGGAGAAAGGGAAAGGGAGTGGTAAAAGTGCCACCACCAAAACCAGCGGAGAAGAAGCAAAAGGTTGCTTCGGATGACCCATGCTTTAAGTGTGGGGAGATAGGACATTGGGCAAGAAATTGTCCTGTCCATCTCAAAGAGTTGAAAGCTAAGAGGGATGCCGGGCAAACCTCAGGTACAATTTTCATGATTCATATTGATCTCAATTTAATATCCTCTAACACATGGGTATTGGATACCGGATGTGGGACTCATATTTGCAATTTGTTGCAGGGGTTCAAAAGAAGTAAAGACTTCAAGAAAGGGGATGTTAGCCTCTACATGGGGAATGGGGAAAAGTTCAAGTTGAAGCCCGAGGGGACTACATCCTGAAGCTTCCAAATGGTTTGGAAGCAATTTTGAACAATGTTTTGTATGCTCCTAGTTTGACTAGGAACATTATTTCAGTTGCCCAATTAAGACAATATGGTTATGTTTTGACGTTTATTGAAAATGAAATTCATGTTTCTTTAAATGACATCTTTTATTTTAAAGCTACTCCTATTAATGGTATTTATGAATTGGTTCGTGAAAACACATTATATGATAGCTCGTTGTACCAAACCACCACCAAGAAGCTCAAATTAGATTTGAGTGACACCTATCTTTGGCATTGCCGTCTTGGTCATATAAACAAGAAGCGCATACAAACTCTTCAAAAGAATGGTCTTTTAAAAGCAAGTGAATATGATTCATTTGATGTATGTGAATCTTGTTTACAAGGAAAATGACTAAGGCACCTTTTAGTGGCAAAACCGAAAGGGCAAAAGATTTATTAGGTATCATACATTCGGATGTATGTGGTCCTTTTAAGCCAATGACTAGGTATAATGAAAGATACTTCATTACCTTCACCGACGACTATAGTAGGTATGGGTATGTGTACTTGTTAAGACACAAAGATGAAGCTTTTGAAATGTTCAAAACCTTCCAAAATGAAGTAGAAAATCAACTCAACAAATCAATAAAAATTCTCCGCACCGATAGAGGAGGTGAATACCTGAGTGATGCTTTTAGAGATCATCTTAGAAGTTGTGGGATTATCTCACAACTATCTCCACCTGGAACACCACAACACAATGGTGTGTCCGAAAGGAGAAATCGAACTCTATTGGATATGGTTCGATCTATGATGGCTGGAAGCTCATTGCCTCTATCATTTTGGGGTTTCGCTTTGCTCTCTGCGGCCCGTATTTTGAATATGGCCCCAACCAAGAAAGTGGAAAAGACACCTTTTGAAATATGGCATGGAAGGGTTCCATCTCTATCATATTTAAAGGTGTGGGGATGTGAGGCTTATGTAAAGACTCCCACCTCAAACAAGTTAGAAAGTCGTTCCACTAAGTGTATCTTTATTGGATATCCTAGAGATTCTATGGGATATTATTTCTATGATCCATTGGAACAAAGGAGTTTGTTGCCAAGAAGGGTGAGTTCTTGGAAGCCAAGTTCCTTATGGAAGGAGCTAGCAGTAGAACAGTGGATCTTGAGGAGGATCAAGAACCACAACCCGATACACGTTTGGTTGACACTAGCACTCAACATGAGGATGTTGAGAATGATCAAATGGTTGATCAATACACACAAAACGTTCGCAAATCTGGTAGAACTAGTAATCCACCTGAAAGATATGGATTTTTCATGGATGGGTGCTATGTGGTTGATTCCGATGAACCAATCACATACCATGATGCAGTGTCCAATTTGGATTGTGACAAATGGCTTGAAGCCATGAACGTTGAGATGCAATCCATGTATGACAACCAAGTGTGGGACTTGGTTGTACCACCTCTTAGCTCCAAGGTAGTTGGAAGTAAGTGGGTTTTCAAGAAGAAAACCGATATGCATGGAAACTTGGATACTTATAAAGCTAGACTTGTAGCAAAAGGTTTCACTCAAACTCAAGGGGTTGATTATGATGAGACCTTCTCGCCTGTTGCAATGCTAAAGTCTATTAGGATATTATTTGCCATAGCTGCTCATTATGATTATGAGATTTGGCAAATGGATGTCAAAACCGCTTTTCTAAATGGATATCTTGAGGAAGATGTCTATATGGTTCAGCCTGAAGGTTTTGTCGACCCAAAACATCCTAACAAAGTATGCAAGTTAAAGAAATCAATCTATGGATTGAAGCAAGCGTCAAGAAGTTGGAATCACCGTTTTGATGAAGAGGTAATTAAATTTGGGTTCATCAAAAACGCTGATGAGGCTTGTGTGTATAAAAAGGCTAGTGGGAGCATCATCACTTTCCTAGTATTGTATGTCGATGACATCCTACTATTTGGAAATGACATTCCAACCTTGGAAGGTGTAAAAACCTGGCTTGGAAGCTGTTTTTCCATTAAGGATCTTGGTGAAGCCACCTACATTTTGGGAATAAAGATCTATAGGGATAGATCAAGGCGGTTGATAGGTTTAAATCAAAGTGCATACATTGATAAGATCTTGAAAAGGTTCAAGATGGAGAACTCTAAGAAAGGTACGGTACCTATTCAAAGAGGAACGATATTGAGTACGACTCAATGTCCAAGCTCAAAGGATGAGCAAGATAAAATGAAGGGAATCCCGTATGCGTCTGCTATAGGATCCATCATGTATGCAATGATATGCACTAGGCCGGACGTGTCATGCGCTTTGAGCATGACAAGCCGATACCAGCAAAATCCTATAAATAGTCATTGGATGGCTGTTAAGAACATACTTAAGTACCTAAGAAGGACTAAAGATATGTTCCTAATCTATGGATCTGGTGAGGAGGAACTCATGGTAAAAGGTTACACGGATACGAGCTTCCAAACTGATCGGGATGACTCACGATCACAATCGGGATACATTTTCATCCTAAATGGAGGAGCAGTCTCTTGGAAGAGCTCTAAACAAGATGTGGTGGCATTATCAACTACAGAGTCAGAATACATCGCCGCTTCATTAGCAGCTCAAGAAGCTGCATGGTTGAAGAAATTCATTGCCGATCTAGGGGTTGTCCCTTCCATTCAGGACCCCCTAGAAATTCTTTGTGATAATGAGGGTGCGATTGCTCAAATCAAGGAACCCCGTGCACATCAAAAGACTAGGCACATTGAGCGGAGATTCAACTACATAAGGGATGAAGTTGAAAAGGGAAAGATATGTATTCGCAAAGTTCACACGGATCAAAACATTGCGGATCCACTCACGAAGCTCCTTGAAAAGGCAAAGCATGAAGGTCATACTTGTGCCATGGGACTTCGATATTCTAGTGACTGGATTTGATCTTATAATTTTGTATTTGGATATTGGAACCTTTTATTATTTGAATGAATTATTTGGTTATAATGTTTCAACTAATGTTCCAATTTTGCATGTTTAATCCATGAGTAAATCATTTACTCTAAACGTCCGTAGTCGTTCATACCTGTGGGAACAAGTATGAGGGTAAGACTATTATGAACTTGGATTGGTGGATATTCATATGGATGAATATATAGCAAAGGGTTGCTGCCAAAGTTCATAGATATTTGTGGGATACAAATATTGGACTGACCCGCATCTCAAATATTACTACATGGAATCTTCTTGATTGATCATAAGTAAATTTGAGTAAAGGCGAATATCATTTGGTATCCTCTGACCTGAGATACATATTGGGTCTTGATATTCACGGGTATTATACTTTGACTTAGTTCTTCGCTGTTCTGAAACACGGCAGTACATAAGACTAAATTCAGGTATAGCACGAGGTGATTGTGAGAGACGTATGTAATCAAGATGGGATTTGTCCCTCTTATTCGTTGAGAGTAAGATGTCTAAGGCCTGCTAAAGTTAAGTCAATGGAGAATGATCATTCTGTGTCTCTAAGATTTAACATGACATCTGTGACAAAAGGATAGATGATTGATTCACCTAAAACATTTTCGAGTAAGATACTTGAAGGGGATGATTTATTGAATGGCTCTTAGTCATACGTATTAAGGGTAGTAAACCGTTGTTAGGCGGTATTTACTGCTTGCATCAATCTTCTATGAATCTTGTGCAAGTGGGAGATTGTTGGATCTTATATGCCCAAGACACATACAAGATTGATGTGGTTAGTACGTTATGATCCAAGTCGGGTCATACCAATAACAAGCTAGGCAAACACCGATAAATATTTATTTGTTGATATGATCAAGCAAATAAATTTTGACACCAATTTAGAAAATGGGTTTTCTGAATTATTGCATTTGAGATAGAACAAATTATATGGATATTTTGTTCATGAGATATCATTTGTAATGTTATTTAAATAAGTTAAATAACATCAAATAAAAGAGTGTTTAAGTTATAAAATTAAAATTGTTTAATTATATAACTTAATTAGTTATTAACAATGAATTAAAAAGGGAGTTTTCAAAATGGGAGGGAACCCATTTTGAACCCAATTTCGGCCGCCCCTTGGTGGGTGGCCTTGGGATTCCTTTGTCTTGTTTTTATGCAAGACATTAACTTGTTCAACTAAGACACTCAACTCTCTCTCTCTCATACATGCAAGATACTTCCATTCTCTCTTTTTCTCCTAGCCATTTTCGGATCTAAGAGGGTTTTCTTGAAGAAGTTTTGGTGTCAAGACTTCCTAACAAGTTGGGTATTTGCAAGAGCTTGTGGGTATACAAGCTTGAGGTTTTCTCCTTTGAAGACTACACGTTCAAGAGCATCATCTTCTTCTTTTCATCCATCTCATATTGCCTTGTTCTTGAAAGGTAGTATTCAAGAACATCCTATGGTTGTTTTCTTTGATAGCATTTCTTTTCACATATATATATGATCCTTGTTCTTGGGTTTGTTTTCTTGAACATATAAATGTTTATTTTCAGATTCTAAAACAAGTTTTAACTCCCTTATATCCGCTGCGTTTTGTTGTTTAAATGGTTAAACATCTTTGTTAAAACTTGTAAGAACCCAACACCGGGCAAGGTCAACGTGGTGGCAGATGACCTTAGCCGAAAGGAGAGACCCGAGCCTATTCGGGTAAAGGCTTATCAGATGATCATGGCCCCTGATGTGATGAAGCAGGTCAAGGAATTTCAAGACGTAGCTCTGAAAGAGGATCGGATTAACTCTGAGCGGATGAAGGGTCTAATCATAGAGTTGGGTGAGAACACTCTTGGTGTTAGAACCCGATCTGGGCGGATGTGGATTCCTTGTTATGGAGATCTACGAGGGAAGACCATGGATGAGGCTCATAAAAACTCGATACTCGATTCATTCCGGTGCCATGAAGATGTATCAGGATATGCAGAAAGATTACTGGTGGCCGGGAATGAAGCGCGACGTAGCAGAGTATGTGAGTAAGTGTCTTATTTGTCTGCAAGTGAAGGCGGAGCATCAGAAACCGTACGGGAAGATACAATCTTTGGACATTCTGAGTGGAAATGGGAGCACATCACTATGGACTTCATTATGAAGTTACCCTGTATGGCAAGGGAGTACGATGCCATATGGGTGATCGTTGATCGTCTGACGAATAGTGCTCATTTCCTGCCAATCCATGAGACTTATTCTTGTGAGAGGTTGGCGGATCTGTTCATCAAGGAGATTGTGACTCGTCATGGTGTGCCAGTGTCTATCATGTCTGACCGTGACACTCGATTTACATCGAAGTTTTGGAACAGATTTCATGATGCGATGGGGACGAGGTTACACATCAGTACGGCTTACCATCCTCAGACAGATGGTCAGTCGGAAAGAACCATTCAGACGCTTGAGGATATGCTCCGAGCATGCGTCATTGATTTTGGTGGATGTTGGGACGAACACTTACCGTCAGCCGAGTTCTCATATAACAATAGTTATCATGCCAGCATTGGTATGTCCCCTTATGAGATGCTATACGGTAGAAAGTGTAGGACGCCCGTGTGTTGGGGCGAGATCGGGCAGAAGGAGTTAGGGAGCATTGATGTGATCGAGGCTACGACCGAAAAGTTGGAGAAGATCAAGGCCTTTATGAAAGCAGCAAATGATAGACAGAAGTCGTATGCCGACAGAAGACATAGACCGATCGAATTCAAGGTGGGTGATAGAGTTATGTTGAAGGTCTCGCCTTGGAAAGCGATCATCCGGTTGAGAAAGCGAGAAAAGCTAAGCTCGAGGTTTATAGGGCCTTTCCGAATCATTGCCCGAGTAGGAGAGGTGGCTTACAAGTTATAGCTACCCGATGAGTTAAGTGGAATTCATCTGACGTTCCATGTATCTTATTTGAGAAAGTGCTTAGCCGATAAAGATATGATCGTGCCACTTGAGGATATCGAGGTGGATGAATGGCCAAATTACATGGAGCAACCAGTGGCCATCATTGATAGAAAGGAGAAAAGGTTAAGGAATAAAGTGGTTCCACTTGTGTGAGTACAGTAGAGACATAGAAAGGGAGTCAAGTCTACATGGGAGACCGAGGAAGAGATGAGGCGGCAGTACCCGCAACTATTCGAGGGCTGGCAGGTTTCGAGGACGAAACCTAAATAAGGGGGTGGACTTGTAACGACTGAAAATTACAAGAAAATAAGGCAGGCGAAGTTCTCGCGCGAAAGGAGGTTCTCACGCGAGAAGTTTGGGTGAAAAGTTTGAACTGGGTATAAATAGCTGAGAACACCTAGCCTGACCCCATTTTCGCACGAGAAGTGCTGCTGTTAAAGAGAGAAAGCGGCTGTGTAGAGACAGAAAGTGAAGAATCCAAGTGTTTGAGGTATGTAACTCGTGTAGTAACTCATGTTATGTATTAAGAATGGACTATTGATGAATATAATGCATGGTTATGTAGTTTTCGTTCGGCAAAGGCTTCGGGAAGGTTGTGTTTGAGCTAGAACTTCAAGAGGTGAGTTTCTAGTCCCCTTTTTACGCAAGTTTTTATTTTGGGGCTATTATGCATACTAAAATGCTTGTTTATGCTTGAGTTGATGTCGTTATGATGTTAAGCATGTTAGAACCGCCTTAGACGCGATAAGTTATGACTAGGCGGAAAACCCGTAGTTTTCACGCGAGCAGTTAAGTTGTACTTTATGAAATTTGAATCTACGAAGTTCTCGCGCGAAAGAGAATAGTTCTCGCGCGACAGGTAGTTCTCGCGCGATAGGAAGTCCTCACGCGATATGTATGTTTTCGCGCAACATGAAGTTTTCGTGCGACTTTTAGTTTTCGCGCGACTTGTAGTTTTTGCGTGACAGTGATGATTGGATATGTAGGATTTGAATGTGGTGAGGTCCTCGCCCGAAAGGCTAGTTCTCGTGTGAGATGATGCTGATGTATAACTAAGTTTTCGCATGGTATGCTGTGATGTGTGATGTTTTATCTTTTCACGTTAAAACGACTTTAAAATGTTATGTTTATGATGTGACTTTACTTGATGTGTACGTATGCGTAAGTAAAGTATTATGTAATGAAAGTGAAAGATAACGATAATGAAAAAGTGAAACGTTAAAGAACTTGACGATAAAGTAAATGATAAAGTAAAAGCTAAAGTATAGTTATCGAACGAGTTTGATAATGATGATGAATAAAGTTAAAGTTTATGCGACGTTAAAGTATGACAAAGTGTATGTTCATGATAAAGTTTCCTTAAAGTAAAACTAGAACTCACTCAGCGTCGCTGACTTTTGTATGCATAATAGTTGGCAGGTAATCGTTGATGCTGAGGAGGTGCAGGCATGGATGCATAAGCTACTGGGGATGTTTGAGTCTGGCATCCATATTTTTGAGAATGTTATTGTATTAATACAATTTTTGGGATGTAAACGAAACGATGTGATGATTTGACACGATTTAATTTATCAATGAAAAGTTATATTTCCGCTGCAAAAAGATGTGTTTTAAATGTTTATGCGATGATTGACCAGTTGTAAGCGTCTCGGGAACGGGGCCTTACATTACACTGGTGTAAACAGCGTAAAGTTATATTACACCAGTGTAAACAATGTATTGGCATAGTGTACTTGTAAGGCCCCGTTTCCGGGAACACTTACAGTTTGTTGTTCATAGCATAGAACATGTAATAACCATTACATTTGCAGCGGTAATCATAATTATTTATTTAAAATAATAATACTTCTCTTAAAACATCATTCTATTTCTTTAAACATCAAAGGTGTATTAATATAATCATCATTACAAAAATTTGGATGCGAGACTTAAACTATCTCAGTAGCTTCTATGTCCATGCCTGCATCTCCTTAATTGTCTAGAAGCATAGGCTATAACCCTTTCTCGTTGCATTAACACATAACCCAAACCTGAATACGAGGCGTCTAAATAGACCACCAAATTATCATTCCCTTCCTGCAATGTCAAGACAAGAGCTTGATTTTGCCTCGTCTTTAATTCTTGAAAGGCACTCTCTTGATCCAGACCCCACTCAAACTTCACCTCCTTACGGGTTAACTTGGTCAAAGGATAAGCTATTTTGGAGAAATCTCCTGTAATAACCAGCCAGCCCCAAGAAACTACGGATCTCAAATGATGTCTTTGGAGATTTCCACTGCATTACTGCTTCGACTTTTGCAGGATCCACCATGATCCCATTGGGATTAATTATATGGCCAAGAAGTTGGACCTCACGTAGCCAGAATGCACACTTGTAGAACTTTGCATACAACTTCTCATTCCTAAGTGTCTCTAATACATTCTTGATATGACCGGCGTGCTCTACCTTACTCTTTAAGTAAATCAGAATATCACCAATGAATACAATTATTGACTTACCTAACATCGACCGACATACACGATTCATAAGATCCATAAAAGCAGCTGGCACGTTGGTTAAACCAAAGGACATCACGAGAAACTCGTAGTGTCCATAACGCATACGAAAAGCTGTCTTAGGAATATCTTGATCTTTCACTTTTAGCTGATGGTAACCAGATCGAAGATCAATCCTCGAAAACCAACTGGCACCTTGAAGCTGATCAAATAATTCATCAATTCTCGATAATGGGTACTGATTCTTCATATTCAACTTATTTAGCTTGCGATAGTCAATGCAAATCCTCATAGTATCATCCTTCTTCTTCACAAACAAAACCGGAGCACCCCACGGGAGAGATACTCGATCAAATAAATCTTTTATCTAACATGTCTTGTAACTAAGTCATCAATTCTTTCATTCTAGAGGGAGATATACGATACGATGCCTTAGCATCTGAGCTCCTGGTAACAGATCAACCTGGAACTCAATCACACGGTCAGGTGGCACACCCGTCAAATCTTAAGGAAAGATGTCAAGGAAGTCACGCACGACCAGTTAATCATATAATAATGAGTATATGAGTTTAGCTACAAAGTTTCATTGGTCGAATTTGGCTAAGGCATTTGACTTATGGATGTCCTAACACTTGCAAAGCTCATGATCCTCTCTGTAGTCATGTAACAAAGTAAATTCGACCAAGGGTCAGGTGATGCGGAGGTAGTAAGTGACTTGTAGAGAGGCTACTCACTTACGGAGCTGAATAAAGGTCCTATGCTTCATCATATTTAATTACAAGCTCTTACCCTCTCTTATGCGGGCATATGAGTAGATATAGGGGAACCCTTAGATACGAAGGGGCAATCCTACTTCAAGAGATGCTAGATTCCATGCGAAGTGTTATTTCACTTACAAAGGGTGTATCAACCAGCTTTTATATCGTTTCATCATAATTTGGTCATTTAGATATGAAATCGATCAAACATGTAATAAATTAGGGCTTCAACGTTCATACTCATACTTCATACATGCACACATAGACTTACATACCAAACCATAAACCCTTAAACGTATATACATAAAGGCTCAAACTTTACATTCAAAACATAAAGATCCATAACATATATAATTTTAAGTATGCATACTAGCCAAAATCGTTAACATACGTGTAAAAGTGTCATATAAAACCTATCTTTTAGTCGTGAACGTGTATAAACCCTAGAAAATGGTAGTCCTCGTCGAGTAGGGCCGCAACCAATTCCAGCTTCCACCTTTTTCATATGAAATCACATGTAAGACTTACATCTTATCACGTATAAGCTAGATCTAAGTGGTCATGCAGGATTTGAGCTTTACCTTTTTTTGCTTTAATGGGTACTTTATCTCACTACCTGTTTCTCCCAAGGTTTCATGCAATAAAGGGTAAAGAATAAGGAGGGTAAGTAGCGACTACCTTTCCTTAAATAGTGGACGTTTATGGTAATTTTCTTCCTATTATATCTTTAGTCCTTTTTGGTTTTTATTATATACGTGAGAGGCCCTTTACTTACTTAACCAAGATTTAACCAGGATTTTGGGGTGTTACACAAAACCTTACAAAAATTAGTCGATGACCTTGACATGCCACATACTAACTCGCTCCATTGCCACCCGCTGCTGTCTGCCAATGTTTGTTGCAAGAATCTCGTAAAAAAACCTAGTTCAACCCAAATTTTTAACCAAAACACCCGTAGATCTTAGCCCAAGCTTATTTGACACAAAACCCAATAGATCAAAATCACCACCTAATACCCTAGTCAAAACTCACCAATGTTGCTAGAAAAGACATTCATAGTCACAAAACTCCCTTATTATCGATATTGCAAGCGGTTTTAAACTTTCTTGAAAAATCCTTTTAGTAGCAGGTATCCTAATAGGTAGACCCTAAATATTAACTGCCGCTAATGTCGGAGGAATGGCAGCAGTCAGTTCTTCCCTTCGTCACCACCAACACTTAAACCTGAAGCAATCGTCGTCGTTCAATCATCCATGTTTTCACTAGAAAAAAACACACACATGGCCCAAACCGTCACGACATACCCTTTCAAAACCCTAACCTTCATGATCCATTGCCGATGTGATTAGGTCTAAGACATGCAAGCATTAACGGGTCATTTTGATGGTCGCCAAAGTAAAGTCATGGTCAAGGGTGTTGATCTATGAAGAGGATGAAGCTATCGAAAACTCAGTAATTTAATACTGGCTTCTAACTGGCGAACTATGCCAAGTGTTGAACCATCTGTCGATCAACATATGTTGAATGCCTGCCAATCAGCATATGCTGAACAACTGCCGATCAACATTCTACTGAAGAGCTGCCGATTCACTGCTGATGATCAGCACTGAACTCCATGAGCTACTAATCAACTGTTACGCACGACAAGATTGTTTGTACCGACAGCTGCTATGTTTTGCCTTTTCAAGACAACATAGTAAAGAAGCTGCCTAACTCTGATATGTCGACTCTTTGTCTTGCTGTACATTCTAAACATATAATAGTGTATTCTTATTGTTTAGATTTTATAGTATAAAACCCTCACACTTGTATAGTAGAGGCAAGCTTTTGAAGCCACTTGGTTTATCTGCCGATTGTATCATTTGTACCCAAATGATTAATGAAGTGAATATTTTGAAAGAATAACTTGTACATTTACCTTTCCTCAAAGTATTTGTGTTTTATTAGTAAGTAGTTAACTTAGATTACGCATTCGTTAACTACTGATCAAAGGAGAAATTCTTGTTAATCTAACAGCATCCGATCCAACAAAGGGCCACATTGAAGCCCTAGAATGCACCATCACGCCCGATATACCATCATCGTCTTCATCAATGACCCTCCTCCAATCACTCTCCCTTTATTTCTTTCTTTGTTTAGCGCTCCCTCCCTCCCTCTCTTTATTTCTTTCTTTGTTTAGCGCTCCCTCCCTCCCTCTCTTTGTGTGTTTGTTTGAGGTATACTGCACATAGAAGACACATACACACATTTCCTTTTTCTTTTTATCATATGTTTACACACAATAGTACACATTTTTTTTTCATTAACTACCCCACACTCTCACTACTTCTACATCTTAACCCACTTCTTAGATTTTGTATATTCCACTCTTAGGTAAAAACCGAGTTAATGAGTTGAAAGTGTGTTATATGATAAGTTAACTTTATTTAAAATGTCGATGTTACAACAGGGCAACAGGCAGCTAGATAGAAGCTGCCCAACAACCGGGGGCCTGGTAAACCCACCATAGCAAACCCAACAAATCAGAAACCCACATGTTCAAACGCAACAAAATGCAACTACAACGCCCAATCAACCTTACATTTGAAGCTCAATCAGACAAACTTTGTTCTAAGAAATTCCAAGATATTATGTTGGATGGAAACAAGAATCAAGAACAATAAGACGAAGATCCATAATGGGAAGAATTAAACTTATTATTACATGAAGAGCCATCATGCTGCTCCAAAGCAAAAGGAATAGAAGAGTACGAAGATGCTATGAAGTCTGTAATTAATGATTAAAAAGAATGAGACTTGGAAGCTTATAAACCTTTCTACACGTCACAAAGTTATTGGTCTAAAGTGGGTTTTGCAAACTGAAGAAAGATGCAAACAGGAAAGTCAGAAAGCATAAAGCATGCATTGTCGCTAAAAGATTTGTGCAAAGACAAGGAATTGACTTCAAAGTTTTTTTTTACACTGGTGGCACTGCTAGAAACCATTTGTCTTCTACTAGCCACAACTGTCCGAGAAGACGGGGTTGTACGCCATCTCGGTGTTAAAACGATTCTCCGACCCTAAGTCTCAAAACATGAAGATGGTTGAAAGCGAACCCACTGACTATAGAAGACTAATTTGGTGTTTAGGATATTTAACCCATATGTGACCCGATGTCAATTTCGCTATGGCATCTGCGAGTTGTGTCATGGAAGCATCAAAGAAAATGCACATGAAGGCACTGTAGCATCTATTATGGTACCTACGACTACGAGGTACCTTTTTATCTCTTAATTAGCTATTTTGAATATATATATGTATTCTCTCAAGTTGTTATAAAATCAATATTAATTTTTATAAAACCTAGATAGATTCATCCATCTAAGGTCTTTGAGCTTGATTTCGATTTAAATATAAAACAGCGTAACCCAACCAAACCAGCTATAACTAAACCTGCTATCTTTTTTTTTCTCTTTCAGCATGGCCCGCTTTTGTCTCTATAGACAACCAGATATGATACTAAACCCCAAAGAACTTGAATACAAACAGCTATACGGGTGAACAAGTTATAACAAAAAAAAATCAATTCTAACACAAATCATGTTGATCCAAGAACACTTTATATTTTTTTTTTATTTTTTGTGAATAAAGCATATAGAAACTAAATATTAAAAAAAATACACAATAATTAGCATAAACTGATTTAATGAGTTGTACACATCACACTTTGACTATTTAAGTCCCTGTCGGAATGACCCAAAATCTTGTCCAGGTTAATTTTCAAACATCAATTCGAAACATTTAGACTACTTAGATATCAGATATGATTTGGGTTATTTCACAATTCTATGACATAAATTGAAAAATAAAATAATGATATTAATAATAATTCAGGTTTCAGACGGGCAGGTTCCAAAGAGAACCCCGAAACCAGACCAAATGGATCCTGTTTGTAATCCTAAAAAAGGTAAAGGATTGCTCACGCTGCTACATAACAAATGCTTCAACTTTTTATTATTGATTTCATGGAGTTTGAAATCACCAAACAGGCATCAACAGAAATGTAAAGAACTAGCTTTATTCATGAACAGGAAATCGAAGAAGATGAACATGACGATGAACACACGAAATACAAAACAACTCGATATGTAAAAATAAGACCGATTCTGGAAACTGAATTTAGTACCTAACAGTAGTGACATGCTTCAAAAGCATCTCAACAACATCAGTTGAGATTCTTTCAGCCTCGGTTTTCAGGTGTTGAATCTTAGCATCTGTTTCTTTCTCGAGACGTTTCACGTTGGCACCCGAGTCTCCACTAGTCTGTTTGTAATCAGAAAAAAACAAATAAATAATATGAGGGAAATAAGAAAGAAGAAATCCCAAAAAAGGACCAAAAGATAGTTTGTCAAGATTTTTAGAGGTAAATTTGACCCTCTTACTTATGAATGGCCCATTCGGGTTATGCTTTATCTCGGTTGGTTGTATAAATGCGTATAAAGTTATGAACTCCCATTCAAAGAACTATATTATTAAGGAAATGATATTTTATTGTGATCTTTGAGCAGAATGTGTGGTCAACCGTATAGCTGTTTGTATTCAAGTTCTTTGGGGCTTAGTATCATATTTGACCAATTACACAACCGACATGACCCACCCATTTTGCAACCTTTTGAGATTTTCAACATAAAATTTATTAGGCAAGGAAACCCAATCCTATAAGACCTAACCCAAAAGGTTTGCATCATACACCAAAATTGGCCAAATCTAATAAAAAGGATCCAATTTAAAATCACTGAACTAATCTAAGTCTGTATTTTGACTTGCCTCAGCGAGCTTTCTTTGAAAATCGGCTTCCATTTGGGCACGGAATTCAGCAACCTCCTTTTCAGCCTCTTCTTTGGCTTGTTTCAGTCTAGCTAATTTTGCTGGGGAAAAAATAAATAGTATAAATAATTTCATCTATTTTGAATTTTTTACCAACCTAGTCTTACTTAAAATCTGATATTGGTATAATGCATTGTACAGTCAGATATAAGGTCAATATGTTGACTAAATCAAAGGAGGTTGAGAACATAAACTCAAATTATCAAAAAGATAACAAACATTTTGACTTAAAAAAAGTCAAAATGTATGACTTAAAGGTAGTATTATTTACAGGAAAACTAAGTGTATCACATTTGAGGATGTGAGATTAAATGTCCAAATCAGCATAGTAAGTACAGACCGTTTCGGGCAGCATTGACAATTTGCTGAGCTTCTTGCTCTGCAGCTAACAAGCTTTGAATTCCATTCTGTCCCCTGCTAGAATCCATGTTTTCTGATACAACCATAACAATTTATTTTAATATGCCACAAGATCATATAATTACATAAAAATAGAATAAAAAGTGTATGCATCACACTGAATGATTTTAATATCCCATTTGAGTAAATAGTAATTGTGGTTAATAGGCTGTTATAAGCATAACTTCTCACCATAATTTCAAATTTTTGGTTATTTTGGCAACTTTGTTGCCTGGCATTAGGCTTGGAGATTATAATCAGTACAGCAACAAGAGTACCTAAAAGAAACCTAAAGGGAAGTTTTGGAGGAAAAGAAGTAAAAACTAATAACTTTTGATGTTTATATAGATCACTAAAACTGACATGCTTCCATGATTAACCAAAACAGGATCTATCACCCAGTAAAAGTCTACTAGATATGTTATATTATGCTCTTTTCAAAAACTATATACTTGTTTGACTTTAGTGGTCAGGATTGAAAACTGGTTGTAACTATTTACAATTGAAGGATTATAACAGCACTATGTGAAAACTGTATGAAAAAAGTTATCGATGCAAAATTTTTAATTTTCAGAAAACAATAATCTTGTTTCTGAAAGACCAATTTGACCCGAAGAATATTGTAATATACCCTAAATGGGAGACCAAAGATGATAATATGTAGTCACTTCATCATTCAGCATAGACAACAACTCTAACAAGCTCTAATCAACTGAAGTATATATAAAAAAAAAATTAGTAACTAAAGGAGAAGAGGAAAAAACATTCAAAGTAAACTAAATATTCTCCTTGGGATGCCAATGAGTTTTTGTAATCCTAGTCCCCATGGGCGTAAAAATCACTAGGCGCTAGTCGGGCCGTGGAGCACCGACTAGCGATTAAAAGGGATTGACAGGGATTAATCGGAATTAATCAGATTGGAACTTTATATGTAATTTTGAAATTTATAATATATATACACAAAACTTGTTAAAATTTTTAATAAAATGTTTCAATTTGGCCAATTTTGACCAATTTTCTTTTATTTTTGCGATATTTGCATATTTTCAACGTTACCGATATTATGGCCGATTAGGTGAAATCGCAAAAGTTACCAACCAGTTATCGATTAATCTTGATTTTTACAATACGAATGGTCCCACACTTTATTATAAAACCATGTCCCACCCATCAAGTTTTCGGGTTTGCCCCATAGTTGTTGAATGTGCAGAGCACACTCAAGGCGCAAAAGGTGAGCCTTAGTGCCTAGGCAAAAGGCATTTAAAAAGGGAAGGCTTTTTTATTAGAGGCATATGGTGTAGGAGTATCATTTTACAGGTTTTAGACATGATTTGAGTTCTTTCTTCTCCCCTTGTTTTTCTTCTACTCATGATTTCGTTTTCTTCTCTTTAATCTTTCTTCTACTCATGGTTGTAAAAATCGCTAGACGCTAGTCGGGCGCTGGGGTACCGCCTAGGGATTAATCGGGATTAATCGGATTGGAATTTTATATGTAATTTATATGTATATTTGTGTATATGTATACATATATATAATTAAATTCAAAAATAAAATCAAACATTAACATATTTTGACCAATCTTAACGAAAATTTGACTTATTTTGACAAAATTTGGGCAATTTTGATTGATTTTGAAAGAAATTTGACCAATTTTGACTGATTTTGACCATTTTTGACCGATTTTTGACCAATTTTGACCATTTTTGACCGATTAGGTCCGACTAGGTCCGATTTTTTCCGACTAGGACCGATTAGCGATTAACCCTCCGATTATGTGAAATCGCCAAGGTTGGTGGCCGATTTCCAATTAATCCCAGATTAATCGCCGACTAGGGCCGATTTTTACAACACTGCTTCTACTATAGTTTCTTTTACTTCTTTTTTCTCCCCTAATAAGATTTCAAATCGGCAGCAACAACATTCAAGAATCCAAGTGTTTCTTATTCTTCCATATCAATTTTTCTTATTCTTTAGTATCAATTTATGTTTTTGAAATTTTCTTGTAGTTTATTGTTATTAATATTAGTTTATATTCATTGTGTTCATTGTTCACATATTATTGCAAGATCTTGTATTTGCCAAGTGAAACAAAACGCTCAAGAATCATCGTGATAAAAAATAAATTAAAAATTACAAAAAAGAGCCGCGTACAATCCAATATCTTTGGATAACATTGATGATAGTAATGAGTGGTAACCTAAAAAATGGAAGAAAAGTGGATTTCGAGAATGAGGACTTGACATGGAAATATAAAGGTTAGGAGCACAAGATCTTTACAACATTCATCTTCAAGGGCTTTAGTAGATGAATATTTCAGATGGTTTTGATAACTGATGATGAACTATGAATGTTTGTATGAATCTTTAGTACCTTTAAATTTTTGGTACTAGTTTTGAACTATAAAGGTTTGTATGAATCTTTAGTAATTCTTACTTTTTGGTAGAATTTAAAATACTAAATAGATGATCTTAGTTTTATTATATATGTAAGAATAGCATTAATTTTCAAATATACATTTTATTTTTTCTTGTATGTGTACCCTTCTCGGGCTAGCGCCCTTTTCATGCCTTGAGCCTAGGTTCCAAGTGCAGCTTTAGCTTCTAAGTGCACCTACTGCCTTCAACTACTATCCCCGAAATCCTCTATCTTAAACCCACCTCAAAAACCAACTTGTAATAGCAAATAATCAACAACACTAAGAGTTTTATTTTATTTTATTAATTTCAAGTTTCTAATAGCTGTTTGTTTCAGCCTCTTAATAGTTTAGATGTCTGAATGGTTCAACACTTAATGGTTCAGACTGTTTGTTTCGCGAGCAAATGTCTGAATGGTTCAGACATTTGTCTCTGAATGGTTAAGTATTATACTAATGCTGAATGGTTAAGATCTCTCATCTGAATTGGTCAGACATTTTCCTTTAAATAGTTAAGCGATATACTAGCTCTTAATGGTTCAGACCACTTAATGGTTCAGCACTTAATGGTTCAGGCCTCTTATTAGTTTAGCATTTAATCATTCAAAAATTGCCAAACAACCCCTAAAATACTAAACTACTAATTATTATACTTTTTAAGATTGTATGATGAAATATATTCGGCTTCAATGCACGTAAATAAAGTATGGGATTGGTTTCTATTGTTCAGGAATCAGGAATACCATATCCGTCCCAAACCAACAAAAAAATTGATGAGTGATCTCATAGTCGAATGCCAATCCCGATTGTGGTGTAGTTTACTGTGTGGTTTAGGCCTCTCCACCACCCATATATTCACCAATGGCACATGGATCACCACAATTTTCTCCCATCAGAACCAAAATTACGTCACTTGTAAATTTTCATAATTGTAATTATTAAAATGATCGAAAACCTTATTATTTTTAAGACAAAGTTGCCACCAAAACAATGAATAAATAGCAAATATATTCAGACTCCCAAATGGAAAATTGATGAAATTTAATTTGAGACCAACGATGAGCAAATCTGAAAAATCTTTCCATTTTGTTTTGGTTATGTACCACAAAGGGACTGCAGATAGCAATTACTCAAAGTAACAATACATCTCAAACTAAAATCATCCATACAGTACCACATAAAAATGCTCGGAAATTGACAGATTCTGACCAAAATCAACAAACATAGGTTGAAAATTCTCAAGATAATAATCAAATTAAACTGAAGTACAACAAATAAACCAGATTTCGAAGCATAAACAGCAAACTGTGGAACGATTAACCAGTCATAGATTTCAGATCCAACTAAGATTCAAAACTTCAGATCAAGAACAGAGTCGATAGGAAATGAGATCCGCAAAACATATAACAAAGATCAAAACTATATATGATGATTTGGGGAGAAGATCTAATCGAGAGGGCGAGAAAAACGTACCAAAGAATCGGAGATCGGCCTGATGATTCGACGAGGCAAACAAGGAGATATTGATTAGACGTGTGTGTAAGAGATTGGTTTTCTTATATAAATCTTCAACATTTTAGTGGACTCCTTGCATTTAGAGTGTATTACACGTCTTATCCCTACACTATCTTTTGGTTGGCATTTCTGGTCCATATGTACTTTTATATTAGTTGTGCCATAACAACTCTCGTAAAGAAAAAAGGTGATGTCTAATTTATCTTTCTTCTTTCTAATTAAGAGATGATTAAATGTTTCTATATTACTCCTTTTTGTATCATCATATACTTAGACAAAAGAACTTAAATAAGGAGAATATATAATATTAAACTATTTCATCTTTAGACATAAAACCGGATGAAGTTTTGATAAACTTTTTACAATTTATTATAACAGTGAAGTTTTTGTTTTGACTACTTCTTCAATTGTAGAGCTGAGTGTGGATTGGAAGTTATAAAGGAGGAACTTAAATTTAAGTTTTTGACCCATAGAAGTTTTTATTAAGATTACCAATAGTTTGACAAGGAACTGTTTAAAAAATAAATATTAACTTAGGGCTCTCTTTTTTGCGGGAGCCTAATTTTTTTGATTATATACTAAACTATACAATATTGTAAAATGAATTGAATATGGTTCTACAATATTTTGCATATATGTGAGAAAATGTTGAGATAAGAGTTCTTAATACTTAAAGTTATGATTTCTTTTAACATTTCACAAATTGTATTTCAATAGGCTATTCAAAGTTTTTATTTAATTTTCAATTTGAACAAGAAATCAAATAATTATTATATTTAGAAATATTCTTTTTCACTAAAATTCACTCCAACTGTAATTAATTTATGATTGTCTATGTTTTAGAGATCATTTACAATACATGTGTTCCATTATATTTCTATGTGTTAAAATCTCAAGCAAAAAAAAACATATTCTTTTATCAAAAGAAACCAGGTTTTAGACATGACATACATAGTTGTAAAAATGGTCATTCACTCATTCATTAATCATAAGCAGTGGAAACTTTAAAACAATGTCTAAACATTAAAATTAGCATGAAAATAAAATCCTTTGTTCTAGAAACATAAACTACTATACTTACTACTTAGGATATCTGTCTTGGAAATGTCATGTAGCCACTATATTTATACCAACAAGCCATCTTAAATCAACTCATATCTGCTCAACCTGATATACACACTAAAAGCAATCTTGTTGAGTGAATTCTAATTTTAACTTATGTAAGATAAACTTTAACATAACATAAGCATATAAGCATGACATAACCATAACAAAATCATAACTTTGGTGGTATCTTGTACTTCATCCTTAACATATCTTTACTTTTTCATTTCTATATATTTATTTTTAGTATAACTATTTATATTATAAGTTTATTGGGTGACATTGATTTAATTTTTTTTCTTTATCTATGTGTTGCACTGGTGTAAGACTCCTTTAGATGTTTCTGTATCTTTGCTTTACTATATTATATATTTACTTCAACTTTGCTTTATTTTACATGTGTTTGTACAAGTACAAGACTCCTTTAACTAAGCCTGCGGAATATGTAGTTTTAGCTATTGCTTGAGGAATACGCAAGACAACTTTAGCTATTACTTGCAACAAAAGCAAGACTCCTGTCGCTTGTAGTAAATACAAGAATAATTTGTTGATGCTGGAAATATATCAAAAAATATGTGCTTGCAAGACTGTTTTATCACATTTAACTTTCATAGATCTGCTTTATCAAGGTAATTGTTCATGAACCATTGTTTAAGTTTCATTCTTGTTTCACATTTCAACTATCATGCTTTACTTTGTATTTACAATGTATGTATCATACTTTAGCTCTCCATCACACTCTAGTATATCATATCTTAGCATTTTATACTTTACTTTAAATTATATACACCATACATACTATGTCTTTATACTTTAAATCACATATGTAAGTATACTATGTTAAAGCACCTAAGTTAGAGATTTCTAATGTTTATAGATCAAGTTTGTGACTCCCTAGTTTTATCAATGAAATCAGCATGTTTAAATTAGGTAAAAAATAAAAAGAACATTTTGGAGAACAAAGGATAACTCACATGAACAAGTGAAAACTCGCATGAACAATTGATGGCTCGTATGACCAAGTGTAATGTAAGGCCCCGTTCCGGAGACGCTTACAATTGGTCAATCATCGCATAAATAATATAAAACACCTCATTTTACAGCGGAAATTTAACTTTACATTAATAAATAAAAACATGTCAATTATCATATCATTTTGTTTACAACCCCAAAAATTGTATTAATACATTAACATATTCAAAATATGGATGCCAGACTCGAATTGTCCCCAGTAGCTTATGCATCCATGCTTGCACCTCCCCAGCATCATCGATCACCTGCCAACTGATATGCATATAAAAAGTCAGCGACGCTGAGTGAGTTCTAGTTTATATAATAAAATACTTTACTTTTAATAAAAACATTTTCTTTACTTTCGTTCGTGATCACACATCATACATACATCTTGATAATAATCATTTATTATCTTTCATTATCGTTCATAATTGTTCGTTTTGTATTTTATTATCTTTCACTTTCATCTAGACCAATGTCGTATACTATACCCCAAACATTGTGCACGAAGCTGGTACTGGGCCAAGTCTATAAATAGACCCCTAACATTGTGCACGAAGCTGACTCCAGTATCGGGGCAAGCAACAAGGGTCCCGTTTCGCACATATTAGTCAATCACAAAGATTGACCCCTGTGTGCATCCTCATGGGTTAGCTAAACCGCACATAGTTGAGCTAACAAACCAATGGCTGTGAACTTCCATTCATTTTGCTTGCAAGACTTTCATTCATTGATTACATTCCACTTTTCATTATCTTTATCTTTCACTTTCTTTACAATAATACTTTACGTACATAAGCACATATCACACCACGTAAAGTCATATCATAATACATAATATGGAACATCAACAACAACCCTCAAGCATACATAACATCAATAGGCATAAACCACCATAAAACTTCAAGACTTAACACTAAATTCTATTTAACTGTCTACAGCGCATGAACAAACTTACAGCGGATAGCTTAAAATTTTCTAAGTGTCCATAGCGGACAACCAAAGTCCACAACGCATGGCCAAAATATTCTAAGTATCCATAGCGGATGAACAAGTCCACAACGGACAGTTCATAAAATTTACTAAGTGTTCACAGCGGATGAACAAAGTCCACAGCGGATGAACAAATCTACAGCTAACAACCATAAAAATTCCTAAGTGTTCACAGCGGACGTGTAAAGTCCACAGCAGACAGAATGCAAAATTTGTCTAAGTGTCCACAGCGGACGTGTAAAGTCCACAGCGGACACATGCATGATTATTTTCTAAGTGTCCACAACGGATGTACCGAGTCCATAGCGGACACATGCAAAATATTTCTAAATATCCACAGCAGACGTACTATGTCCATAGCGGACACCATGCAAATCCTAAGTGTCCACAACGGACACTATAACTTTCACCTGCAATACATCATACGTATTTTCCAATTCCCAAACATCATTCTAACTTATACTTAGCATAGATCTAACATGTTACACACTTAAAACATACTAAACATCAACCCAATCATCACAGTAGTCACACAAACACACATACATAAATTTCAGTCATACATTCATGGAAAAAACATAATTTGAGCAGAAAACAAGAGTTTAATATGCATACCAGCCCCAAACAAGCAGAAACATGTAAAAAAAGGGATCTAGAACTCACCTCTAACAGCTTTCGAGTGAAAACTCTTTAAACCCAAGAGCTACCTGGAGTTCTAGCACTAAAACACACAAAAACAAGCTGCCAAATACAAAGAAAACACATAAAGATCGGTCTAGAAGTTCAAACCCACTGAAAACTGAGCAGAAAACACTAGGAAATCTCACCTTCTTGAAGATCTTCTTCTTTCTCTCTCTAGAACAAGTTGATAACTTCTTCCTTCCTTTTTGCAGGCGAAGTGTGGGTGAGAAAAGGGAAGTATGGGCTGCTGCACTCCTTTTTGAATCCCATTATGGGCAAGTTTGCCCCTTGCACACTTTTAACCCCTTGTTTTTAAGTGATACTCTTTTTCTCCATTTTCTTTTCTTTTCTCTCTCTTTCTTTTTTTTTGCTGAATTTTTCGGGTGTTACATGTAAACTCATATTAACAATTGTGTAACACCCGAAAAATTCAGCAAAAAAAAAAAAAGAAAGAGAGAAAAGAAAAGAAAAAGGAGAAAAATGGAATTAATTCATGCAAATGGGTTAAAAGTGTGCAAGGGGCAAAGTTGCCCATAATGGGTTCAAAAAGGACGTTATGGCCGCCCATACCCACTCTCTTTCATGCACTTTCGGTTGAAAAGGAAAGAAAGAAGTCTCAACCGGTTTCTAGAGAGTGAAAGTTGAAATTCTTCAAGAAGGTAAGAGTTTCTAGTGTTTTCTTCTCGGTTTTTAGTGGGTTTGAACTTCTGGATCGATCTTCATGTGTTTCTTTGTGTTTGGCAGCTTGTTTTTATGTGTTTTTATGCTAGAACTCCAGGTTGCTCTCGGGTTTCAGAAGTTTTCACTCAAAAGCTGTTAGAGGTGAGTTCTAGATCTCCTCTTTTCCATGTTTCTGCTTGTTTAAGGCTGGTATGCATATTAAACTGTTGTTTTCTGCACAAACTATGTTATTCTATGAATTGTACAACTGAAAAATGATGACTGTTTGTTTTATGTGACTTCTGTGATGTTGTGTAGATGTTTAGTATGTTTTAAGTGTGTAACATGCTAGATCTATGCTAAGTATATGTTAGAATGATGTTTGGGGACTGGAAAATACGTATGATGCATTGCAGGTGATAGTGATAGTGTCCGCTGTGGACACTTAGGATATGCATGGTGTCCGCTGTGGATTTGGTATGTCCGTTGTGGACACTTAGAAATATTATGCATGTGTCTGCTGTGGACTTGGTACGTCCGCTATGGACACCTAGAAAAATTATGCATGTGTCCGCTGTGGACTTGGTACGTCCGCTGTGGACACTTAGAAAAATTGTGCATGCTGTCCGCTGTGAACTTTGAACGTCCACTCTGGACACTTAGAAAACCTTACATGTTGTCCGCTATGGACATAAAGGGTCCGCTGTCGATACTTAGACAAATCTTGCATGCTGTCCGTTGTGGACTTTACATGTCCGCTGTGGACACTTAGTAAATTTTATGAATTGTCCATTGTGGACATCCGCTGTGGACTTTGTTCATCCGCTATGGACTTTGTTCATCTGCTGTGGATACTTAGAATGTTTTAGTCATGCGCTGTGGACTTTGGCTGTCCGCCGTGGACTTTGGCTGTCCGCTGTGAACACTTAGAAAATTTTAAGCTGTCCGCTGTACATTTGTTCATGCGCTGTAGACACTTAGATTATTTTTGAAATTTTAGGAAATAGAATTTAGTGTTAAGTCTTGATGTTTTATGATGGTTTATGCCTGTTGATGTTATGTATGCTTGAGGGCTGTTGTTGATGTTCCATACTATGTATTATAATATGACTTTACGTGGTGTGATACGTGCTTATGTACGTAAAATATTATTGTAAAGAAAGTGAAAGATAAAGATAATGAAAAGTGGAACGTAATAAATGAATGGAATTCTTGTAAGCGTATTAAAAGGGGTTCACAACTCATTATAGGTTGTCAACTCGACAGTGTGCTGTGTGCACACAAAAAGGCCAGTCTTCGTGATTGATAGAAACGTACGAAACGGGATCCTTGCCACTTGACTCCAAAGACTGTAGTCACTTCGTGCACCAATGATGGGGCATAGCATATGGCAGGATCTAGATAGAGTGAAAGATAATAATGAAAGAAAGTACGAAATGAACGATTATGAACAATGATGAAAGATAATAAATGATTATTATCAAGATGTACGTATGATGTGTGATCACGAACGAAAGTAAAGGAAAGGTTTTTATCAAAAGAAAAGTATTTTATTATACAAACTAGAACTCACTCAACGTCGTTGACTTTTTATATGCGTATCAGTTGGCAGGTAATCGATGATGCTGAGGAGGTGCAGACATGGATGCATAAGCTACTGGGGATGATTCGAGTCTGGCATCCATATTTTGAAATGTCAATGTATAAATAAAATTTTTGGGTTGTAAACGAAATGATATGATAATTTGACATGTTTTTATTTGTTAATGAAAAGTTAAATTTCCGCTGCAAAATGAGGTGTTTTATATTATTTATACGATGATTGACCAACTGTAAGCGTCTCGGGAATGGGGCCTTAAAAATTTGTTGGATCATATGAGGCTGGTGCAACCAAAACAGCACTTAGAACAATTTTGTGTACAAGTTAAAGAAGTCTTCCGAAGACAAAACTACTCTTCCGCAGCTATGTCAAAGATCTTCCGAAAGCATTATATCTTAAGAGCTTCCGGAGGAAAACTAAGTCTTCTGAGACTAAGTAGTTTTCCTTCCGAAGTATATGAAGAACTTCCGAAGGATAGAACAAAGTCTTTCGAAGACCAAGCAGTTCTCCTTCCGAAGTATTCACACTTAGAAGATCCAAGACAAAGTCTTTCGAAGAATAAAGTCATAAAGACCTGTAGAAGATTCGAAAGAAGTTGTTTCTTCTGAAGTATAAATGGCCTCGGAAGAACTTATTCTTCTGAAGCCATTGAGCTTCGGAAGAATCAACTCTGAACCAGTGGACATAAGTATGGTCTGTCTGACAGACTCTGATACATTGCATGGTGCTTTTCCTAACTCATGTAGTTGACCATACTTTAATCCACTGTTTACCTTTTCAACTTAGTACAGATCTCATCCTTAGTTGGTGACTAAAGGTAAGTCATGGACCTGTCATGACTACCTTATCTAGGATATTATTTTATCTTAGATATTTTACTTCTAGCAATATAGTATTTGTCTAGTAGTAGATTCTAGCTGGTTTTCCAAGCATAACTGGCTGTAGATAGTAGTATATATAGTTTCTCATTGTAACTTAAGTAGCATGAGCTTAAGAGACTTGTAATACTGAGTTGAGAAGTAATACATACAAGTATCTTGAAAACCATTCTCTTGTTCATTAACTTCGTATATTATTATCAACTTTAGTTTGAGATTCTGTGTTTCATCAATCAAGTGAGACTTAGTGAGTTTTGTGCTTAGAGTCAAAACCGATCCTACAATTGGTATCAAAGCTTCCAGGCTCTTGATTATGAGATCTAACCATCCTAAATCACCCTTGCTTCTTCACACTCACTCATCTCACTTTAATGGATCTTAACCAGAAATTTTTTGAGTCCGAAATGGGAACCATGACCAAGGCTCCTATCATCACTCTTGATGATTTTGGAACTTGGTGCAGACCTATTGAAGGGTTCATCAAATTTCAAGATAGCTGCATATGGAAATCTGTCACTCATGGTCCTTACATTCCTAAGGTAGCAGCCCCAGCGGGTAATGATGCCATGATAGAGAAGGCTGTTGAAGACTACTCTGATGAAGACTTCAAGAAAATAGACATTGACTGCAAAGGAATGACTATTTTGCTTATAGCCATACCAAACTTCATAATGGTTGGCTTTCAGCAATGCGAGTCAGCCAAAGAACTCTTTGATGCTTTGAAGCTGATGTACTCTGGTTCCACTGAATCCAAGGAGTCCAAGAAGGATGTACTGATGCAGAAGTTTGAAAACTTCACATATATCATTGGTGAGACCTTGAGCCAATAATACTTCAGGTACATGAACTTGATCATCTCTCTTCAGTCTATGGAAGTGGATCTTCAGAAGAGAGACATTGTAAGGAAATTCATGAGTGCACTTCCTCATGAATGGACTTTCTATTGTGTTTCTATCAAGAGAACTGAGAATCTTAACACTCTCACCGTGACTGAACTGTATGAAATCCTTGATGGATACCGTATGGAGATGGAGACTCAGAAGAGCCAACAGATGAACCGACCCTTAAATCCTGCTGTTAGTAATGCTTTACATGTTGTTGAAGGATCAAGACAACCTCAGTTGTACCTGAACTATCCCTAACAACCATCATTTTCCTTTGGGCCATACATCACTTTCCCTGAGACACTCAAGTCTCAACAGGCTCAACACACTCCTTTTCAGGATAGTTATGCCTTTGTCTCAGGAAGTGAACACTCTGGAGATTTTCAATTCTGCTATGATGATCTAGAGTGCTTTAGCCCAGATGATATTAAGTACATGGACATTGTCCAACAGATGGCTCTCCTCACCTACAGAGCAAAGAAGTTCTTCAAAAGAACAGAAAGGCAGTTCCCTCAGAATCCAACCAACAACAAATTTGGATTTGATAAAACAAAGCCAAGTGTTATAACTGTAACCAGCTTGGTCACTTTGCTAGGGAATGCAAAGCTCCAAGATCCAATCCTAGAGCAACTCAAGCCTCCCAACATCCTACCACCTCAAGGGCTGCATCAAAACCTACTGAGCAGCAAAATGCGGCTGTTGCTCAAGAGGTAGACTGGGGCTTCATGGTGCAAGATGTCACTCCTGCTCAAGCTCTCATGGCTGGAACTAAAGACAGCAAGGTATATGAAAACCTCTGTACTCCATCTTGTATTGCTAAGGTTAAACTTTATCAGGATTACAACAGGGAAATTAAATCCGATATTGAGTCCTTAAACATCCTAAAATCTGATTTCAAGAAAGCAGAATCTGACTATAAACTCAAAATCAAAGAGTTAGAGAAAACTGTTTCCTTTTTAAAACATGAACATACAAACTACAGGACTCAAATAAAGAATTTGACTCCTAAGTTGACTGAGTCTCAAGCCCAGCTAGTAATAGCTGAGGCTAAAGCAAAGAAGTATGCTATTGAAAAGCATAACTTCAACACCATCATTACATCATCCTCCCACTCAAAGGTGTGTTATCAAAACAAAAGTGGGTTGGGAACCAATGAAATTGCTTCACCATACTCTTATGTGTCTGTTAGACAGCCAAGATATGGCACTCATGAGCAAGAGGTTCCAACTGCTGACCCACTACCCAATGAGCAAAAGAATGATGCAACTATGGTGACCACCACAGGGAAGGATAAGGTAGAATACCTTATTCCCACCGCTGATGTGCTACCCCTAACCACCAAAGAGAGAAAGAACAAAATCAAGGCAATAAAGAAAACTCCCAAGAAGGTGACAGAGTCTAGGATGAAGATAGATCCCAGACAAAAGGGTGTATTCATTTCAGCCAGATTCCAAGTGGTTGGAAACTCTGACTCAGGAAAGGAATGTAGTACCAGCATTCTTGTCCAACTAAAGGATCAGAAGATAAAGGGGAAAGCTATTGAAGAAAAGGAATGCAAGAACCAACAGGCATCACACCCCATAAAGAGTAACATTGAGTGCATAATCTGTTGTCTTCATAACCACATGGCTAAAGATTGTTACTACAATCCTGCAAGCACACATTATGTAACCAATGTTAAAAGATAAGGAGTCAAGGAAGGTTTCACATTTGGACCTTATCACATGGTCCAAGTGACCAAGAAAGGAAAGATTGTTTCCTAAGCTAAGTTGATTTCGGAAGAAAATCATTCTTTCGAAAGAAAAATAGCTTCGGAGGAGAAGCCAAAGAACAAACAAAGGAACAAAAGGAATCCTTTGAAATCTTCTAAAAAGAAAGTAGTCTCGGAAGAAGGTCATGCTGCTTAATACTCTTCAGGATCATCTACACTAGTCACCATAAGATGGTATCGAAGAGCAGAACAGATGCTGCAGCCAGTACCTCTTCCTCACAAACACAAATTGAACCCACTTGCCTATACTTTGGTTCAATTAAATCATCTACATTGGAAGAACCCAAGACCAACAAGGCTTGGGTTTCTAATAGTAACTAATCGTCTCACTTTATGTGCTGGGACATCCACATGACAAGAATGGAAATATATGGATTGTGGATAGCGGATGCTCCAGGCACATGACAGGGAACAGATCTCTTCTTCAACAATTTGAACACTTTGATGGAGGTCCTGTTCAGTTTGGAGGTGAAGCCGGAGAATACATTTCTGGTAGAGGTAGTGTATCCAATTGTAAGTTAAAAGTTGACAAAGTAAACTTTGTCAAACAACTTGAACACAATCTGTTAAGTGTTTCTCAATTCTGTGATCAAAAGCACCAAATGCTTTTCACAGAACATGAGTGCATTATTCTCAAACCCGGGATGACATTTCTCAGGAATTGGTGCTTCTTAGATCTCCCATGAGAGGGGATATGTACAAGCTGGGTATGAACAATGCTTCCCTACTAGGTGAAGTATCATGCTTTCTTTCCAAAGCCAATGGTGATAAGTCAACTCTTTGGCATAAAAGAATATGCCATGTTAATTTTAAAACTATGAACCACTTGGTTAAAAATAATTTGGTACATGGTGTGCCTAAAAAGGAGTTTTTCTATAAAGACAACTGTGTTGCTTACCTGAAAGGAAAACAACACAAAGTCACTCACAAATCCAAAGAAGTTAACTCTATCACCACTCCATTACACTTATTGCACATGGATCTTGTTGGTCCCACAAGTATAATGAGCATTGGAAGAAAATCATACTGCCTTATGATTGTTGATGATTTTACAAGATTCACTTGGGTATTCTTTTTAAGAACTAAAGATGAAACGGCTGAAACTTTAAAATCTTTTATTCTTAAAATTGAAAATCAAAAGGATCACAAGGTAAAAATCATTAGAAGTGATCAGGGGACTGAATTTAAGAATCAATTTCTTGACTCATTCTGTAACTCAAAAGGGATTGCCAGACAATATAGTGCTCCTAGAACTCCTCAACAGAATGGTGTTGCTGAGAGGAGGAACATGACACTTATTGAGGCTACAAGAACAATGTTAGCTGATTCAAAGCTGCCTCTAACTTTCTGGTCAGAGGCAGTCAGCACTGCATGTTATGTGCAAAACAGAGTTCTCATTTTTAAGCCTTATGGGAAGACCCCTTATGAGCTATAGAACAGGTGGCCATTATTCATTGGCTTTCTTAGGTCCTTTGGCAATAGGTGTACCATACTCAACACAAAGGACAATTTAGCAAAATTTGCAGAAAAGTCGGACGATGCTATCTTTGTTGGATATTCCTCCACCTCTATTGCTTATAGAGTGTATCATATCAAAATTCAATAGTTTGAGGAATCATCCAATATTGTTGTTAATGAGCACACTCCTTGTGTTAGAGGGAATGGACCTGAATATATTTTTGATTTAGAATTGTTTCCAAACTATTCTAAACCATCTTGTGAGAATGTTTCAGCTAGAACAGGAACTTAAAGTGACCTGTATGAAGATCAACTGTTTGAGCTACCCAGACCTATTTCTAGTTCTCCAAGAAGAAATGAAGAACAAGCTCCTACTACTGAAAGTCCTAAAAGCATGAGTATCTCAGGAAACAAAGGAGCTTTAACAAATTGTCATCTCACTAAGCCTCATAACCCAGAGGTTGACAATTTAAGCACTCAACACCAAGCTGATGAAGACAACGACATGGAGGAACATGCAACTGTTGATGCTGCTTCACAGCATACTACCATTGATGATGTCACTCATTCATTCAATCAGTCCTCATTGAATGAATATGAGACATCAGCTGGAGAAGGTGTTGGCAGTCCTGAGCAATACTTCTCAAACCTAGACCTATCTATGTAATTAGATGTAATTCCTAGGCTCAGGATACATAACACTTATCCAGCTGAAAACATCATTGGGGATGTGTCAGAAGGTGTGAGAACAAGAAGTCAGACCCACAATGGGAATGTATTCTTGTACTCATGTTTTCTCTCTCAAATGGAACCATAGAAGGTGGAAAAAGCCCTCAAGGACAATAATTGGATTGAAGCTATGCAAGAGGAATTGCTTTAATTCAAGAGGCAAAAGGTATGAAACCTATGTCCTTTGCCACCTGGTCAAGTCCCTATTGGCACCAAGTGGGTGTTCAGAAACAAAAGAGACGATAGAGGTTTGATCATCAAGAATAAAGCAAGACTTGTTGTTCAAGGGTACACACAGGAAGAAGGCACAGATTACACTGATGTCTTTGCACCTGTTGCAAGACTTGAAGCTGTGCGAATCTTCCTTGCTTTTGCAGCATCCAAGAACTTCACAGTCTATCAACTTGATGTCAAATGTGCTTTTTTGTATGGGAATATAGACAGAGAAGTTTATGTGTGTTAGCCACATGGATTTTAAGACCCATAGCATCCTAACTATGTGTGTAAACTGGATAAAGCTCTTTATGGGCTACATCAAGCACCTAGGCTGTGGCATGAGACTTTGTCATAGTTTCTCCTAAAAAATGGCTACACCAGAGGCACCATAGACAAGACATTGTTTATAAGGAAATCTAGGAAGGACATGCTGCTTGTTCAAGTCTATGTCGATGACATCATATTTGGTTCCTCAAATGACCAAATGTGCAAAGACTTTGAAAGCATTATGAGAAAGAAATTTGAGATGAGCTCCATAGGAAAGATGGATGTCTTTCTTGGGATTCAAGTGAAGTAGATGAAAGAGGGATTGTTTATCAACCAGTCTAAGTATGTCAGGACATCTTAGAAAGATTTAAGATGAATGATTGTAAGACAGCCAAGACACCTATACCCTGAAATCACAATCTATGTCCTGATTCTAAGGGGAAGGATACTGATCAACATTAGTACAGGGTAATTATTAGATCTCTTATGTATCTCACAGCTAGTAGACCTGATATCATGTTTGCAACTTGCATATGTGCAAGATATCAGGCTGCTCCCAAGGTGTCTCACCTAATTGTCGTCAATGAATCCAAGGATCGCAATCAGGAATTATCAGTGTTAGATTGGTTTCGAATTAATAATCGCGGAATTATCATTAATCGTTGTTTAATTGATTAACAAATAAATATCGATGCCAAAGAAAATAAACAATAAATGATCAAACGATATCAACAATATGCAAAGAATAATGTTTTGAATCAACGTAATTCATTAAAACTGATTAATGATTACAAAGAGTTAAATAATAATTGCTAACAAAATTCTATGCTATGATGGTGTTTATGATATTTGTGAGTTGATGTGACGGCTGCTAGGGTTTGTGTTGATCGTGTGAAACGATGTGATGGTATTTTTGTCGCCGTTTCTTTCTGTATATTGATGTGAAACCTAGGACTCATATTTATAGACACGTATGTTTTTGTTAAGGAATCTCTTGGAGTCTGTGATTGACATGTTGACTTGTTGACTAGAAACACTTGTATGATTTACGTGTCTGGTTCTTCCGTAGTTACTTTGTTCTTCCGCAGCTACTTGATCTTCAGCAGTTACTTTATTCATGTGGTGTTTAGTAAATATCCATATTCATCGGCAGAAGATCTTCTGATGAATGTCTTGTAAGAAAGATATCTACGGAAGAACAAAAGTGTTCATCCGTAGATGTTTCTTACACTTAGTCAATTTCAGAAATTGACCAAGTATAATGTTTGTACCTGTAATCATACACATAAATCAATGCACATATGGGTTAACCTATATATATACATAATGAATTACAAATATTCATTACATGTATTGATTAAAGTTCTAAGCCTATACAAAATGATCTAGACCTATTATTCCAAGATCTAACAATACTCCCCCTTAGGCTTAGACACTTGTAATCAGGTCTTCAAAACTAAAAGCTCTTTGAATCTTGACACCATTTTCTTGTTGAAATATGACACTGCATCCTTTTGATCATCGTACTTGTACTTGATCTCCATTCTGCATATCATTTGTAGTGTCTCAAAGCTCAATCCCAAAATGTCTTCTTCTGTGGTGAGAGTTTCCACAACATTCTGATTATTGACTATTTCCAGCTCATCTTGTTCTGACATCCTTAGTTCAGATACTTCCTTGATGTTAGCTCCTCTTAACAGTCCAGCCTCATATCTTCTTCTTTTTTATGCTTTTGCATGCAGTTTGTCAATGACTTGTATGATATGCACATACAGGCATAGGTCATTTTGAGTTTGATCATCTTTGAGTTTTGGGAAGAACTTATCATGTAGGTATGAAGTGTAGTTTGGATGCAGAAGTTGAATTTCAATTGGATCAAATAATCTTATACTCCTTGCTTTATTTTTTTCTTCATTTCTCATCAGCTCCAGTTCTTTAGTCTTCTCCACATATCCCCACTCAGTTATGGGAAGAGTGTATTGATTTCCTTCAATGACTTTTATGGCAGTTGTTTTTCTGTTAGAGTATCCAACCCTCCTTATGAATTCATCATCAACCAGTGTAGAGGAGTTGGATTTTGATCTCCTTTTCCCTTGGTATCTTTTATTGTGTTCCCCATCTTCTCTTCTTGCTTCCTTGAGTACATCATCCTTAAATTTTGTTTTTAACTTTCCAACCAATACAGAGAAGTCACTTCCTCTTGGGCTTATTGGGTAGTTGGAGATGATCAAACTTTGAAGGTCTTTGATGTCAGTATTAGGCAACAACAAGATTGATTCAAGTAAGTGGAAGTATTCAACTCTTCCAGATACTCTCTTGATAAGTGCACAATCCCACTCTGGATCATATTTCCAGGCCATAATCCTATTATCTTCAGCAGCAGTGGGAGTCGTGATATGATCAAACAACTGGATTAAAGAATATTTTTCTTCAGTGATCTTTCTCACAGTTGTGCCCAGAGGCCATACTTTCCCAGGGATCACCTCTCTTGGTTCTTTGATCAATTTATCTTTCCCTTTATGTTGATCTTTACTATCAACTGTTACTGGTTCAGCAGGGGTTTTTAATTGATATTCATAGGAAGGATTTAGAGCTTCAGTTCTGAATTTTACTCCAGTTTCCAATTCCACCTTCATTACATGCTCCATCATCCTTCTAAGCTCAGCCACTGATCTTCTTTTCAGCTCATGTATCTTATAGTTATGACTTTGTAACCAACAAGTCATATTGTATTTGCTCAGAGTTGTTGTGTCACAGTGACCTAGCTCCTTCTTTGTTTTTTGAATTGTCTGAAAGGCTATGAATGTTTCATAATTGCAATCTAGGATCATGAAGCTTGCTAGCTCAATTTCCTTCAGTGCTTCCTTCATTTCTGTCATGTTCATTCTCTCAACCATGTCATATGGAAACCCATGATTGATCAGGTCATAAACATAGTTGATTCAGGCCTCTCTTCCAATATGTCTTTGGTGGACAGTAGGTCATCAGCCTTTGATTCTTTTTGTTCTTTGGGAGACTCATCTTTAGTAAGCTCATCCCATTCAGCATCACTCTTAGTTTCAGCATTAGACTTAGGCTTTAAATTTGAAACATCCACTGAAGGAGTGAGCTCTGGAGATGTAGGCCTTGATCTTTTTAGTGAATCTTTAACATTAATCACCTCTTTCTCTACATACCCCAAGTACTTCCTCTTTCTTGAGTACTGAATGATTTGCTTTAAAGCTTCAGTAGATTCTTTTATTTTTGTTGATGGAGCAGCATACGATTCATGTGCACAAATTTTCATCTTGAGCTCATCAATTTGCTCATCTTTCCTTTTCAACAAAAGAGATTGAATAGTGAGAGAGTTGTTTGCTTGTTCAACTTCCAATATGAGCTTCTCTTTTTTAGTATTCTCATGCTTCATAGAGTCTTTAAGTTCTTTAACCAGCTCATTCAATGCATCAATTACTTCATTGTTGGTTTGAGAATCTTCTCTTAATCTGATCAGTCGGGATTCTTGTTTGTTCATCAGCTCCTCCTTTTCTTTCAACATTCCTTTGAGCTCTCTAATTCTTTCCAACCTTTTGTTTGATTTGATGATAAGTTTGTTATACTCAGCAACCAGATAACTTTTGCTTACATCTATATCATCATCTTCCAGGTCATCTTCATGATAGGCTATTATAGTTAGCTTCTTCTTCACCTTCTTGGTGTTGACCAGCAATTCAACCTCATTGCCTACAACAGGATCTATACTTGCTGAGCTTGAAATACACTCAACTGCTTGATCTGTTTTCTCTTGATGAGGTTGTTGTTGTTGAGGATCAATGATTGGAGATATTGGTTCAGTTTGATTGGACATGACAGGGGTTTGAGGGTTGGTGATTGTGAGTGGAATGGTACTTGCTTGAGATACTAACTCAGTCTCACCAGTGTGTACTGAGTTTTGAGATTGAGTAACAGAGATGGGTTCTGTATGAGTACTCTCAGGAGATAGATTTTGTGGAGTTAGAGGTTGTTGATGAATGGGTGATTGAGGGTAAATTGGAGAGATTGGTTGGGTGTGTTGACTGGCTGGAGATTGGATTTGTGGAGATTGATGATGGTGGTGTATGGGAGATTGAGGAGGGGAATGTTGAGGTAAGTCTTGCTCAGCATCAGTAGATTGACTATCTTGCTGATCTTCCCACACCAGTTCTAATGGAATGTTGGCATTAGCATCCGCCACATGTGCAAACATTGGCATATCTTCTCCTTCATACTTTCCACTTATCTTATTCAGTACAGATCTCCCCAGATGTGCTTGAACAAACACACCACCTTCTCTTGCTATCCCAGGCAATTCACCATTGATGATCAGTTGCATAAACCTTGGAAACATGAACATCTTCTTAGGTTTTTGAACTCTAACATGGTCACACAAACATCCTAGTATGTACTTTGAGTAGTTGTAAGTTCTCTCTTCAAAGATACCAATGATTCCGGATGAGATGTGTCTTGAAAATCTGTCTAATCCTGATTTCCTATTAGAGATGCACTTGTGGTAAGTGTGACATAGGAATCTATAAGGATTACACAATCTCCCTTTCTTAATTTCACCTTTATCAAAATCACCATCATACCCCATCAGGTAGAAGATCTTTTCTATGTATTCATTCTCAAATACATCCGGATGACCTATCTCTATATCTCCCAAGTTGAGATTTCTCCTAATGCTCTGTTCATTAATTCTTAAGTGTTCATTCCCAATATCTGCATGTATCACCTCATCTTCTCCTTCTTTTTCTATTCTTGCCGAGTTCCAGAAATCAACAATGTGTGATTGATGAATCACAGGCTCCGCTGATAAGGCATAAAACAACCTAGATCTTCTTAAATAACAGATGATATCTCGACATCCTTCTGATACAGGGTCATCAGCATTGAGAAAGGCACACACATTATGCTCTCTAGCAAACCGATTAGCCATCTGTTCATAAGAGTTAAGAAGATTAGGTTAGAATCAATATTATAGATATGAGAATATGAACAGTTTTAATGGTGACAATGAATCAAACAGTTCATTATTGATGAATGTGACATGTTTTACCTTTAAATCAAGAATCTGAAATCAAGTTTATGAGTTTGTTTGATGTTTTGATGTGGTAATTTGAATGTTAAAAGCAAAGGAGGGAGAGATTTTGACGAACGTTTTTCTTTTAGGTTGAAAAAGATGTTCTGAAAAAGTGAATAGAAATGACAAGTCAAAAACATAATTTATACTACCTCGGATATATTAATTTCATTTATTAAATAAGGAGGGATCCCCTATCCTTATTACCAATTTTATTGTTTCCGCATATTTTAGTTCTTCCGTAGATCATCTACGGATGACTTAGAATTAAAAACTGATTTTGATGAAGTATAATTTGAATTTCCATAGATTACCAGTCTTATGGAACTATTATACTTTTCAATACTATCCTTTTTTTTATTGCACTGTAGCATCTACTGAATAGGAAAATGTACTGTAGCTTCTGCTGATGCTGAAGATGCAAAGTTAAAACTTCTTTGATTGTATGGTCATAATCAACTGATAAAACCATTTATTGCTATTGGACCTTGTTGACTTTGTTTGCATGACAATTTGTGCACAAGAAGATTTATATTTTGTGCAAGTTCATGTATCCTTCATCCAAGTTAGTGCTCAAGTTCCAATTCCTTCATTTGAATTTGGATCATTGAATTCAGCTTTTATGTTTCATGTATTTCCTGTATTAACTACTCCCCCTAAATTTGTGATTAAAGATAAAGTGTTGCATTCATCATAAATTTATGAAGTAAATAGCATGAAAAGGCACATGACAGTCCAAAGATTACACAAAATAATTTAACTAAAAGTAACTAAATTGAATTAAATATATGTACATGCATATAAACACATATAATGGGATCATACTATGACACTAATGTAAGGCCCCATTACCGGAACGCTTACAGCTGGTCAATCATCGCACATAAAACATAGAACATATATTTACATTTGCTAAAACATCACAGCGGAATACTGAACAAACCATTTCTTATATTAATGACCACTTTTGCAAGACAATACAATCATTGTTATCCATTACAAAAATCTCATTGTTTGCATTACATTACAAAATGTCATTTGTCATGAAATGGATGCCATCCCAAAAACGCCAAGTAGCTGCCCCGTGCCATCCTCAGCAATGTTACCTGCCAATTGGAAATTACATAAAAGTCAACGTTACTGAGTGAGTTCTAGTTTTATAAATAAAATACTTTTCTTTCGATTAAAACCGTACTTTACTTTCGTAAGCGATCATACATCATACGTACAAATAGATAATCTCATTATTATCTTTCATCAACGTCAACTTACATTCATTCATTCTCTTTCTTATCGTACATTTCATTCGTCCATTATTACTTTCACTTCTCTATGCTCCAGGCTAATGCCTCGAGCTATACCCCAAACATCATGCACAAGGCGGGTACTGGGCCGAAGACTATAAATAGACTTCAAACATCATGCACTAGGCGGGCACCAGCACCGGGGTATCATTATTTGGACCAATGCCATGTGCTATACCCCAAACATCATGCACAAGGTGGGTACTGGGCCGAAGACTATAAATAGACTTCAAACATCATGCACTAGGCGGGCACCAGCACCGGGGCAAGCGACAATAGTCCCATACGTATGGTCAGTCACAAAGACTAGACCCCAGTGTGCATCCTTCTGGGGTAGCTAACCCGCACACCGTTGAGCTAACACCCTTCATTGGGTGTGAACCTCCTTACAGTGCTTGCAAGACTTTTCTTACTTCCGTTCATTCATTAATGCATGCATTCATTCTTTCTTACTTCTATTTAGTTATATTCCACTTTCGTTAAGTACTACTTTACAAAAGCATATTCATACGTCACACCACGTAAGGTCATGACATAAACATAACATGGAACAACATCATCACAACAGCATACAAAGCATGCAAATCGTAAACAAGCACAGTCCCCCATAAAACCTCCTTTCTTAACACTTAAGCACTATATCCCAAAATCTCAGAAAATTCTCTCCTTAAAGAAATGCGGATGAGCAAACAAATGTGGATGAACAGACAAATGCGGATGAATAAACAAATGCGGATGAGTAACCAAATGCGGATAAATAGGCATATGTGGATGAGTAACCAAATGCGGATGAACACCTCAGAAAATATTCTAGGTGTCTCAAAGAAATGTGCATGAACCAAATGCGGATGACTGAAGCAAATGCGCATGGACAAAACAAATGCAGATGAACAACAAATGCGGATGAACACTTAGCAAATGCGGGTGAACAAAATAGTCGATGTGTTCATCAAATACGGATGAAGACTTAACTAATGCGGATGAACAACACTTATGCAAATATTCAAACTTAATGCGGATGATCAACTAACCTGAAACCGCATCTTACACTATATACAGTTCCCAATCCTCATTCTTATACATTCATCGCACCGATCTAGCATGCTAATCTCTTAGAACAAGCTTACAACCACATAAACCGAGCAAAACATGCAGGCCCTAACACACCCATTAAAAGAACAGGGCCAAACTTACGGTACAAAATACTGGACATATTAAAAAGTTAGTTACATGCATTTCCAGCCCCAAAACAGGTTTAAAACATAGAAACCGGGGATCTAGAACTCACCTTATGCAATCTTTCGGGCAAGACTTCCTTCAAACCCGAATGCAATGAGTTCACACACCTAAACCTAACAAAACACAAACAAACACACATAAGCATGCAACCGAGGCATAGGCCAGCCAAGAATAACTTAAAATGATGAATTCTTACCTTGAATTCGGTTTTTCCTCTTCTTCTTCTTCAAAAACCCGAGAGCTCAGCTCTTTCTCTCTCTACAATTAGCAGAAAAAGGCGAAAAGTAACATGGCATGGGCGGCCATGTTGCTTTTGTACAAAATTATATTATATTTTGTACCTTGCACACTTTTAACCCCTCTATTTGGATTTAATTGCATTTCCTTCTTTTCTTCACTTTTATTCTAAAAACAAATCCAGGTGTTACAAGTCCACCCCCCTTATATAGGTTTCGTCCCCGAAACCTGTTATTCCTCGAACAGATGTGGGTAATACTGCCTCATCTCTTCTTCAGTCTCCCACGTAGATTCGGATCCCTTCATGTGCTTCCACTGTACACACACCAGGGGAACCACTTTATTCCTTAACCTCTTCTCCTTGCTATTAATGATTGCCACTAGTTGTTCCACATAATTGAGCCTTTCATCAACTTCAATTTCTTCCAGTGGTACAACCATATCTTCATCAGCTAAACACTTCCGCAGATGAGATACATGGAATGTAGAGTGAATTCCACTTAACTCATCGGGTAACTCCAACCTATAGGCCACCTCTCCTACTCGAGCAATGATTCGGAAAGGCCATATGTATCTCGGGCTCAACTTGCCCCGCTTCCTGAACCGAATGATACCCTTCCAAGGTGAGACTTTCAACATAACTCTATCGCCCACCTAGAATTCAATCGGTCTACGTCTCTTATCGGCATACGACTTCTGCCTATCTTTGGCTGCCTTCATAAAGGCTTTGATCTTTTCGAGCTTCTCAGTCGTAGCCTCAATCACCTCAATACTTCCTAACTCTCTCTGACCAATATCACTCCAACAAACGGGTGTTCTACATCTCCTACCGTATAGCATCTCATAAGGGGGCATACCAATGCTGGCATGATAACTGTTATTGTATGAGAACTCCGCTAACGGTAAGTGGTCATCCCAACTACCTCCAAAATCAATGACGCATGCCCAAAGCATATCCTCAAGCATCTGAATGGTTCTCTCCGACTGACCATCCGTCTGTGGATGATAAGCCGTGCTGATGTGTAACCTCGTCCCCATTGCATCATGAAATCTCTTCCAGAACTAAGATGTAAACCGAGTGTCACGATCAGACACAATAGACACCGGTACACCGTGACGAGTTACAATCTCCCTGATGAATAGATCCGCTAACTTCTCAGATGAATACGTCTCTCGGATCGGTAGGAAGTGAGCACTGTTCGTCAGACGGTCGACTATCACCCATATGGCATCGTACCCCTTCACGGTACGTGGTAGCTTCGTGATAAAGTCCATGGTGATATGCTCCCGCTTCCACTCGGGTATATCCAAAGGTTGGATTTTACCGTATGGCTTCTGATGCTCCGCCTTCACTTGCAAGCAAGTAAGGCACTTACTCACGTACTCCACTACGTCACGCTTCATACCCAGCCACCAATAATCTTTCTTCATATCCTGATACATTTTCGTGGCACCAGGATGAATGGAGTATCGAGTCTTATGAGCTTCGTCCATGATCTTCCCACGTAGATCCACATAACGAGGAATCCATATTCGTCCGAATCGGGTTCTAACACCGAGAGTGTTTTCACCCAATTTCGCGACTAGACCTCTCATCCTTTCAGAGTTAAGATGATCTTCCTTCAATGCCTCATCTTGAAACTCCTTGATCTTCTTCATCACATCGGAGGTCAAAATCAATTGGTAAGCCTTCACCCGGATTGGTTCAGGCCTCTCCTTTCGGCTAAGGGCATCCGCCACTACGTTGGCTTTGCCCGGATGGTAATGGATTTCACAATCATAATCCTTTATCAGTTCCAACCATCTCCTTTGCCTCATGTTCAAATCCTTCTGCCGAAGAAGTACTTCAAGCTCTTGTGGTCAGTGAAGATGGTGCACCTAGTCCCGTACAGGTAGTGCCTCCAAATTTTAATGCAAAGACCACAGCTGCTAGCTCCAAATCATGAGTAGGGTAATTAACCTCATGAACCTTCAATTGTCGGGATGTGTAAGCTATAACCTTTCCTCGCTGCATCAGTACGCAACCCAATCCTGAGTAAGAAGCATCTGAATAAACCACCAAATCCTCGATCCCTTCGGGTAATGATAAGACAGGAGCTTGAGTCAACCTCGTCTTCAACTCTTCGAAAGCCTTCTCTTGCTCTTGACCCCAAACAACTTCACATCCTTACGCGTCAACTTGGTCAGTGGAGAAGCTATCTTAGAGAAGTCTTGGATGAATCTCCTATAATAGCCCGCCAACCCCAAGAAAGTACGGATCTCGGATGGCGTCCTTGGAGACTTCATTGCATCACAGCTTCCACTTTTGCCGGGTCTACCATAATCCCCTTGGGATTCACCACGTGACCCAAAAACTGAACCTCGCGCAACCAGAACGCGCACTTGGAGAACTTAGCATACAACTTCTCCTTCTCAACGTCTCTAATACCTCTCGAATGTGACCGGCATGTTCCACCTCGCTCTTCGAATAATCAAGATATCATCGATGAACACAATCACTGATTTATCCAACATCGGCCGACACACTCGATTCATCAGATCCATAAAGCAGCTGGCGCGTTGGTTAAACCGAAAGACATAACGAGGAACTCGTAGTGTCCATAACGCGTACGAAAAGCTGTTTTAGGAATATCCTGCTCCTTCACCTTCAACTGATGGTAACCAGATCGGAGATCTATTCTAGAAAACCAACTGGCACCTTGGAGCTGATCAAACAGGTCATCAATCCTCGGCAATGGATACGATTCTTCACCGTCAACTTGTTCAGCTCGCGGTAGTCAATACACATCCTCATACTACCGTCTTCTTCTTCTTTACAAACAAAACGGGGCACCCCATGGAGAGATACTGGTCTAATGAACCCCTTATCAAGCAACTCTTGCAGTTGCTCCATCAATTCCTTCATCTCAGAGGGGCTAACCGATACGGCCTTAGCAAAGGTTGGGCACCGGGTATCAGGTCGATCTGAAACTCAATCTCACGGTCCGGCGGTACACCTGGTAAATCTTTGGGAACACGTCTGGGAAGTCACACACAACCGGTACATCAGACAATTGTGGTGTTGGCGTATCAACATCTTTTACGTAGGCCAAGTAGGCACTACATCCACGCCTCATACACTTTCCTGCCACCGCCATTGAAATCACCTTCGGAATCGTAGTAACTCGATCACCGTAAATCGTCACCGAATTCCCGTCAGTAGCTGTCTGTCCAATCATCTTCTTGCGACATACGATATTCGCCTCATAGGTCGCTAACCAGTCCATTCCCAGGACTACATCGAAACCGCCTAAGGTCATCACGAATGGTCTAACAGGAAATTTATGACCTTGTACTTCTATGACACAGCCTTCCATCATCTCAGAAATCCTGGTAGACTTACCTATGGAAGTTTCTACATCGAAGGGCTCGTCAATACTCCTACTCCTTAAGGGCAACTTAGCACAAAAGGCAGTAGAAATGAAGCTCTTACTAGCACCGGAATCAAATAACACGGAGGCAAGAGTTTGGTTTACTAGGAACATACCTGACACAACATCGGGGTCCATCCTAGCCTCCTCCTGGGTCATCGTGAATTCACTGGCGCTTGCATTCTGCCCTTCGGTTCCGGTCGTCTTCTTCGCTCCGGAACTCTCAGCCCTTGGCGTCTTGCATTCCCTGCTCATGTGACCCTCTCCACCACAGTTAAAACATCTGGCCATACGACAATCCTTTGCTATATGCCCTATCCTCCCACACAGGAAGCATACATTCAATCCCCGCCTACATTCTCCGAAATGCTCCTTTCCATATTTGCTACACCTCTTCGACCCCGCACCAGATGTGACCACACGGCGATCATCCACCGTGCACGCTTGTTGTTTGTCGGGGCACCACCCCTACCAAACCTCTTCCCGTTCTAGTTCGGTCACCACCACCTTTCTTACTCACCTCAGCCACCACCCAATCCCGTTCATCATACAGCCTCCCTGCCAGATCAACCACTGACCTAAACGTGCTCGGTTGGGCGGCGATCATGTGCCTGCAGATGTCCGTCGGCAAGCCCTGAATGTATCTCTTAATCTTTCGTGACAAGAGTGTCACCTGATCCGGCACCAGCCATGCCATCTCATTGAATTGTGGTATATTACTGATGTGTCATGGTTCCCGCCTCCAGCTGTAGGAACTCCCTCTCAACCTTGTCGAGCTCTCGGTGAGGACAAAACTCCTCGATCACCAGTTTCTCAACTCATTCCACCTATCCAGCCAATCGCTTTACTACCCTTGGCCTGGACAATATTGTCCCACCAACATAGGGGCGAGTCCATAAATGAGTGGGTGGCAAACTTCACCTTCTGATCTTCCCAGCACTCGCTGATATCTAGAACAGCTTCCATCTCTCTCACCCACCGGGTGAGCAGCAGCCGCAGTGCCATTTCCGTCAAAAGTCGGGGGCTTGCATCTTTGAAATGCCCCATAGTTACAGCCTCATGCTATCTCCTGCATAGGCTCTTCTCCTTCTTCTTCACTGGAGACAACGTCTCAGTCTCTGGTTGCTCCCTTTTCCTCCGCGGGTCTCCTCCTTTCCTTCCTCTCTCCTCTCGTACAGCCTTAATTACTTCGGTCACCACAGAAGGTAGAATTGACTGCATGACCTGGTGAACCTCTTCCACCACCGCCTCCTTCACTGAGGCCCTTAAATTGGCACTCTCATCACCACCCTCCGGATGAGGGGTCTCGGGCTCTTCGTGAGCCACCTCTTAAGCCCTAGGCCTTCCTCTCGTGACCCATGGTCCAGCACCACGTCCACCACGACCTCCACCTCGAGAAGCCTTCGAGGATCTACACCGGCCATCCTCTAACACGCTATAAGATTCAAACACCAACATGGTCATTAGGTAACAACTCAGTTTTTGTCAAGTATAGTAAGTCCCTAATTACAGTGGCTAGTTGTGATTAGCCACTTACTTTACTCTTCATACCCCAAGCATTTCCTATCCTGACTTCATCAGTATCTAAATCTACAAAGAAGCACATAAATCACATAACATGCACACATATACCGGTTAACATTAAGAAAATACCTGATGGCACGCAGCTACTCAGACTGGTCCCTTCCATTTGTCCCATTCTCAGTTTAAGTTTAGGTTTCTTTTGAAATATTTACCCGTTTCACTTAAACTTTGGCTATGATACCAACTTGTAAGGCCCCATTACCGGAACGCTTAAGCTGGTCAATCATCGCACATAAAACATAGAACATATATTTAATTTGCTAAAAACATCGCAACAGAATACTGAACAAACCATTTCTTTATTAATGACCACTTTTGCAAGACAATACAATCATGTTATCCATTACAAAAATCTCATTGTTTGCATTACATTACAAAAATGTCATTGTCATGAAATGGATGCCATCCAAAAAACGCCAAGTAGCTGGCCCCGTGCCATCCTCAGCAATGTTACCATGCCAACTGAAAATACATAAAAGTCAGCGTTGCTGAGTGAGTTTAGTTTTATAAATAAAATACTTTTCTTTCAATAAAACCGTACTTTACTTTCGTAAGCGATCATACATCATACATACAAATAGATAATCTCATATTATCTTTCATCAATGTCACACTTACATTCATTCATTCTCTTTCTTATCGTACATTTCATTCGTCCATATTACTTCACTTCTCTATGCTCCAGGCAATGCCTCGAGCTATATACCCAAACATCATGCACAAGGCGGGTACTGGGACCGAAGACTATAAATAGACTTCAAACATCATGCACTAGGCGGGCACCAGCACCGGGGTATCATCATTTGGACCAATGCATGTGCTATACCCCAAACATCATGCACAAGGCGGGTACTGGGCCGAAGACTATAAATAGACTTCAAACATCATGCACTAGGCGAGCACCAGCATCGGGGCAAGCGACAATAGTCCCATACGTATGGTCAGTCACAAAGACTAGACCCCAGTGTGCATCCTTCTGGGGTAGCTAACCGCACACGTTGAGCTAACACCCTTCATTGGGTGTGAACCTCTTACAGTGCTTGCAAGACTTTTTCTTACTTCCGTTCATTCATTAATGCATGCATTCATTCTTTCTTATTCTATTTAGTATCTTCCATTTCGTTAAGTACTACTTTACAAAAGCATATTCATACGTCACACCACGTAAGGTCATGACATAAACATAACATGAAACAACATCATCCAAACAGCATACAAAGCATGCAAATCATAAACAAGCACAGTCCCCCATAAAACCCTTTCTTAAACACTTAAGCTCTACATCCCAAAATCTCAGAACATTCTCCCTAAAGAAATGCGGTGGAGCAAACAAATATGGATGAAAAGACAAATGTGGATGAATAAACAAATGCGGATGAGTAAGCAAATGCGGATGAATAGGCAAATGCGGATGAGTAACCAAATGGGGATGAACACCTCAAAAAAATATTCTAAGTGTCTCAAAGACATGCGCATGAACCAATGCGGATGATTGAAGCAAATGCGCATGGACAAAACTGAATCAGTGAACCCAATCGGGTCATCTTAACATTCATCGCACCGATCTAGCATGCTACTCCTTAGAACAAGCAGACAACCACATAAACCGAGCAAAACATGCAGGCCCAAACACACCCACTAAAGAACAGGCCAAAACGGTTTAAAACATAGAATCGGGGATCTAGAACTCACTTATGCAATCTTGGGGCAAGAATTCCTTCAAACCTGAATGCAATGAGTTCACACTAATACCCAACAAAACACAAACAAACACACATAAGCATGCAACGAGGCATAGGCCGGCCAAGAAACTTAAAATGATGAATTCTTACCTTGAATTCGGTTTTTCCGCTACTTCTTCTTCAAAAACCGAGAGCTCAGCTCTTCTCTCTCTACAATCAGAGAAAAAGGGGAAAGTAACATGGCATGGGTCGCCATGTTGCTTTTGTACAAAATTATATTATTTTGTACCTTTCACACTTTTAACCCCTCTATTGGGTTTAATTGCATTTCCTTCTTTCTTCACTTTATTCTAAAAAAATCTGGGTGTTACAACTAAACTTCTTCCTGTTGAGTTGATTGTTGAAATGTGACCTGATTCTAGTCCTGATTGCAAGTATGTTTGTCCATTTAAATCCTAACAAGAGTATGGAATCAACTAGACATGCTGTTTTCATGTTTTCATGTTTATTAGAGATAAACTGTTATGGGCTCCACATTCAATTCACATTAGATTTGTCCTCGTTTATGAGTCAATTCATCACTTTTTCACACTTAGAAACTATGTACATTAAGTTATAAATTCTATCTTGAGACATAGAGTTGTCTCATAAATGCTTTGCAACAATTATGTAAATATACAGTTGATCATAATGAATTCTTTTAAGAGCTTAGATATGACATCATCAGTCACCAGGTCTTTACTTAAGTAAAACAAAGGTGCCTTTAACCCAGGTCTTTGTTTACACAAAACAAAAGGATATGATTTGCAAAGATAGAAGTTATAAAGTGTTTACATGGTGTGTTAGGTGAATGAATTGATCATCAGGATAAGACTTACTTGTTTGATCCTCAAATGAAGCATTCACACCAGTCACCTTTTCATTATGTTAGCATGCACTTAGTATATCTTCACTCAGTTGAATCTACTTACATATCAAAGAACTGTTGATCAGGTTTTAAAGAAATTTAAGAACTCAGGAAGCAAGTAAAGGCATAGTGTACTATCATTTCTCAAACATATGTCAAGCAGAAATAGAAGACACAATAAATAAAGACAAGGACAGACACATGCTTTCTTTGTTAATGATGATTAATCTAAGTTAATCATGCCCAAAGACTCAATTAGAAAATTAAATCTAACTGAATCAAAGGCCTTAGTGAATAGATTAGCAAGCTAATTTGTTGTATCCACTTTGACTACTTGATAAACCTTTTTCTGAGCAATCTCTCAGAAATGATATCTGATTTCAATATGCTTTGTTTTACTATGTAAACTGGATTAGCAGTGATAAAATAGCAGCTGAATTGTCAATATAAATTGGAGTTTGAAGGAAATTGTAACCATATCAATAATTAGTTTTGCAACCAAAGGACTTGAGAGCAACCAGCTGAAGCTGCTATGAACTCAGCCTCAGCTGTGGATACAGATACATTGTTTGCTTTTTGCACTGGTTGGACCAAAAGAACCAATGAGCCTGATCAGAAAAACTTTAAGTCCCACGACATTACAAAACTGAAGTAGTCTGCAACAGCTGAGACATCAGCTGATAACAAGGTCTGAAGACAAAGTCTGAAGTGAAAGAGCTGAAGACAAGTCTAAAGTGAAAGAGCTGAAGACAAAGTCTGAAGACAAGAGCTGAAGACAAAGTCTGAAGCTAAAGAGCTGAAGACAAGTCTGAAGTGAAAGAGCTGAAGACAAGACTGAAGACCAAGTTCAGATGATTGTCACAACAGCTGAAGAAGACCTCTTCAGTAGTTGTGATGGTTTCCTTCAGTAGTTGTATTTTCTTTTCTGTACTTGTAGTTTCAGTAGTTTTATGTTTCTTCGTGTACTTAGAATACTCTGAGATGTTCTCAGTTTGAACATTCTCAGTAGTTTGCTTACGTCAGTAGTTGTAATAATTCTGTTAGACGTCACTATCAGTGACATCAGCAGACGTCACATTCCTTTATATAGGAATGTGACCTAATTGTAACTGGTGCAGCTTAGGAAAACCTAGCAGCCGCCATACGAAGATGTGTGCATGATGTTATTATCCCAATGCAGAAAACCTATTTCTATATAACCGTGTACTGTTCCATTGAATATTATTGTGTTGCTATATTTACTTATTCTTGCTCTAATTCCGCTGTGATTCAACTCTAATGATCAAACTTAGATCACTGATCCTAACAAATGGTATCAGAGCTGGTTAATCATTGATCGGTTTAACAATTGATCATTGAAACTGCTATTTTGATATCTATAGTTTGATCGAATTAGCATATGTGCAAGAATTGGTTATAAAGATTGATTTTCTGCTGCTTCTGGTATTAAATGAGTTCTCTTGGTTCTTATTGAGTTTGTGTGTTTGTGCTAAATCTTTTGAAACTTGATTGATTTGGTTTGAATCTGAGATGACTACTCCATCTAATGATCCTCACAATACTGGCTCCTCAACCAAGCCTCCGATGCTGGTTAGGGTGAGTATAAATATGGCAACGAAGAATGCTCCATCACCTGTCTGTTAACAGTTCAGGTTGTTGGACATCTGTGGTTCCGGTCCACAAGCCTATGGTGAACAATCCGGAGACCAATCAAATGGTTCCGAAGAAGAAGGAGCAATACTCAGATGAAGATCGTAAACTGTTGAGATTGATGCTAAAGCCCATGGAATTCTGTCCATGGCACTGCCGAATGAAATCTATTCTGGGCTTATGCATCATGAAACTGCTCATGACCTCTGGAATGCTTTGAAGGAACAATTCGGAGGAACTGATGAGGTCTTAGCAAACAAAGAGAAATCCTCGCCAACAATATGAGACATTCTCTCATAGGAAGGGTGAGACACTGACTCAACAGTTTGAGCGTTTTCCTGCTTGATCTCTGAGCTGAAAATGGTCAAGCATGAGTATACTAACAGCCAGATGAACAACAGATTCCTCAGATCACTGCCTGAGAGATGGGACACATACACCATTGTCCTACGCTCAGTGCAAATCTGATAGCCTATCTCTCACCCAACTCCATGGGAAACTGCTTACATTTGAAAGAGAGATAGAGCAGAAAAGGAAACTGGCATCATCAGGAAAGCTCTCTGATGACTTTGTACAGGTAACACTGCCTTGGTCGGTCATGAGTCAGAATATGCTGGATCAGAAAGTCATTATGATGACATATAGATCTCTTCAAACAGTTCTGATCATGCATTTGTGGTGTTGACAGTCATTCTGGGTGTAATAGTGATAATTTATGCTTTATCATGGATGATTTGCAAGGTATTGCTGATGATGATTTGAAGAGATGGATATTTTGAGCCAAATGGCCCTGATCAATATCAGATCTCAAAAGTTCTACAAGAGAATGGTAGGAAATTTCCAGACTCTCTGGCAAAACCAAAGTTGGTTTTGACAAGAGTAAGTTGAGGTGTCACAAATGCCACAGCTTGGGCACTTTGCAAGAGAGTGTAGATCAACTGGATCTAACTCCTCTGACCCTTTGTGACCTTTCCAAGCAATAGCTCACAAAATAAAGGGCAACATCCTGCTAGTTCTGGTCATCACTCACAACCTCAGTCTCCTGCATACTTTGTCCCTCAGGGTCCAATGCCATATCCTTATCCCTGCTATTACATGCCACAGCCAAATCCAGTTCATGTCCCTATAGCACAACAACCTCAAGCCCTACCTGAGCCTCAACCATCTCCATCACAATCTCAACCTCATCACAGCTTCTTCATACCAGGAGTTGTTGACTGGAGCAGCTTACCAGATGATCTTTCTGGTTTCAATGAGCATTATCTGCTGGTGCTGGTCAACATGGTGGTGAACATCCTTTTGGGAATTGCTCTCATGGCCTGGAGTCTACTGAGGGTTCCTGCTCCGATGCTTCATCTTCACAGGTAACCCAGTATCTTCTGAGGCTAAAGCCAAGTTATGTTCTGAATCATGCATAGCTGCCTTTGTCTCTATTAGAGAGGCAAATGTAGCTTTAATCAATCAAAATCTTGAGCTTGAGAAAACTATTTCCAAAAGAAAAGATGAGTATGTGTCTGCACTTAATGACAAAGATGATGAGATTTACAAGCTTAAATGCCAACTTAATGATGAAAAGGCTAAGGTAGAGGTCATACTCGAGAACCACAGAAGTCTCAAAGAGACACTTGCAGCTACCCAAGTTGAGTGTGACCGCTGGGTAACATCCTGCAAGGGATTTGAAATGCTTCTCAGCAAGCAAACAGCTTCAATGTGAAGTTTGGAATAGGTTACAATCATACTGCACCACCTACTGATTTTACTTCAAAGTAATAGTAAATCTGAAGGTGAAAGTAATTTCCAACCACATCATCATGTGATTCATCCTCAAATGATAATACAAATTAGAGGATGAAGTCAGTGTTAAGATCTCAGCAAGTCAATTGCCTGATGGTTTAAATGCTGATAAACACATGAAGCTGAGAAATTCAGATGTTGTCCCTCAAGTACTCCAAGTACTGAAGGGCAAGTCACAACATCTGAAAAGCATTTCAAATCTGACGAAATAAAAGGAGTAACAACTGCTGAGGAATCTATCATACAGTCTTTCAGGACGGATAGAGAACAGCTGAAGACAAGTCTTCAGTTGTTACCGATCCTTCAGTACTTAACACAAGTACTGAAAGGAGGAAAGTACTGAAGATCACACCTTCAGTAGTTTCCACTTCAGCAGTTGATCATCCAAGATAAAGAATAAGCCATGTGAAATATATGGTAAATTCAATCATCTATCTGATGAATGCTGGTACAAAAAGGGTTCCAAACTCAACAGAGATAAGCTCATTAAAGAAGAGATAAATAAAATGAAAAATGAGTTTGAAACCAAGTTTGTACCACAGTCATCTCAAACTGATAAACCCAGGCCTCACCAAAATCCAAAAGAAGGATGGGGTTTTATCAGAAAATAGCTGATAGTGTTCCTCATGATAAACATCAGACGAAGTCTGTGAATTTCAAGAAGGAGGAAATGGTGGGTCACAGGAACTCATCAAAAACAAGTACTGATGTGTCAAATGAGCTGAAGGCTTTAGCAACAAATCAGACACAACTTGTTATGATGGTTCAGCATTTGTTGGGGAGAGTTAACCAACTAGATGCACCTGTGATCAAACCACTGAAAAGGAAATCCAAGCCCAAATCTAAGAATTCCATTTCAGCACCATCTCCACCTTCATCAGCTGTTAATCATGAGAAACAAGTTATGGTTAGATCTGTTGATGAAAACAGACCCAAAACCAAAAGGTTTGGGTCTCTAAAGCTAACTAGTTTCTTATGATAAATGCAGGTTCTTCAGCATGCCAAAGAAGCATCTGGTATGTAGACAGTGGAGGATCTATGCATATGACTGGGAGCAGTTCTCTTCTTAATGACTACTCTCAAGGAAAGAAGGGATTTGTCTCATTTGGAAATGATGCTAAGGGAAAGAAGGGAAAGAAGGTATTGATTATGATGAAACCTTTGCCCCTGTAGTCAGACTGGAGGCAATTAGATTGTTCTTAGCCTATGCTGCATTCCACAATCTTAATGTTTTTCAAATGGATGTCAAAAGTGCATTTTTATATGGTAAAATAAAAGAAGAGGTTTATGTGTGTCAACCACCAGGTTTTGAGGATAATAAACATCCTGATTGGGTGTATAAACTTGATAAGGCTCTTTATGGGTTGAAACAAGCTCCTAGAGCCTGGTATGAAACACTGTCAAATTTTCTTCTTCAGAATAATTTCACTAGAGGCTCCATAGATAAAACTTTGTTCATTAAGAAAGTGGGTCAGCATAAGCTCCTTGTTCAAATTTATGTTGATGATATTATTTTTGCTTCCTCTGATCCACAGTTGTGTGATGCATTTACAAAGTTGATGCAACAAAAATTCGAAATGAGTGCCATGGGAGAATTACAGTTCTTTCTAGGTTTGCAAATCAAACAAAAGGCTGATGGAACTTTCATTCATCAGTCAAAATACACAAAAAGTCTTTTGGCAAAGTTTGATTTACAACACTGTAAGCTCTGTTCTACTCCCATGTGCAGCACCACACAACTGGATGCAGATCAGAAAGGTAAAGCTGTTGATGAAACACTTTACAGATGTATGATTGGGTCCTTGATGTACTTAACAGCTTCTAGACCAGATATTATGTTTGCAACTTGTGTTTGTGCTAGATTTCAGGCTGCTCCTAAAGAGTCTCATTTGATTGCAGTCAAGAGGATCTTTAGATATCTGCAAGGTACTCAATCTCTAGGTCTTTGGTATTCCACTGGGCACTCTTGCAAATTAGTTGCTTTTTCTGACAGTGACTATGCAGGGTGTAAATTAACTAGAAAATCAACTTCTGGTGGATGTCAATTCCTAGGCAACTGTTTGGTTTCTTGGCAGAGTAAGAAACAAACATCTGTTGCTACATCCACTGCTGAAGCCGAGTACATTGCTGCTGCAAGTTGTACATCTCAGGTACTCTGGCTTCAGAATCAATTACTGGATTATGGCATTACAGAGACTAAGACTCCATTACTAATGGATAGTGCTTCAGCTCTTTGTATTGTCAAGAATCCAGTCCAGCACTCTAGGACCAAACATATTGAGATCAGACACCATTTTATTAGGGATTGTTTTGAAAAAGGTCTGATTGATCCAAAGTTTGTTCCTAGTGCTGATGAGCTTGCAGACATATTCACTAAGCCTTTGGACAGTTCAACTTTCCAAAACCTAGTGTTAAGGCTTGGTATGCTACAGCTAGAATAAGTGACAACTACTGATGATCTCAGTCAACAAGTACTGATGAGCATTCGTATACTACTGTCACAAATAAGTACTGAAGTTCTTTTATCCTCAGTAGTTTTCATAACTACTGAAGACTAAATTACTTAAAAGTACTGAAGTACTCATCTGTTGAAAAGAACTGATGTGGTTACAACTACTGCTGTAGTTACAACTGCTGATGTCAGAATAACAGATAAGTACTGATGACCTATGAAACATCTGAAACTCAGACAAAGTCTGATGAAGTGTTGAGGTCAGAATGAAACAGCTGATGAGCTAAGAATTGACGACAACAGCTGATGAGAAATTTTTCTCTTCAGTTGTTTCTACAACTGCTGCTTCACTTCAAACAACTAAAGCCAAAACCATGTCTTCAGTAGTTTCACAACTACTGATGACTAACACCAAGTCTTCAGTTGTTACAACACCTGAAGCCAAAACCATGTCTTCAGTAGTTTCACAACTACTGATGACTAATACCAAGTCTTCAGTTGTTACAACTTCTGAAAGTTAAAACCAGGTCTTCAGTTGTTTTCAAACAACTGATGACAGCACCAACACTTTCAGTCATTTTATATCAGCTTTTTTTACCCTATAAATACCTAAACCTACTTTCAGACGTTTCATTAGCCGTTTTCCGTCCTTCACTCTCTCAACAATGGCGACCATGAAACTCAAACCCAGACACAACTGTGTTGCCTACCTCTCGAAATCGGCCTTCTGGAACAAATTTGATAACGCCATCGATCTTATGGTAGATTCCCAGTACCAAACCGCGTTTCTTCTGAATCCTACCATCTACCCCGATTCCCTAAGCCAGTTCTGGACCAACGTCTCTGTGCAGACTAGTGAGACTGATAGCCAAATCACTCTCCAGTCGTTGGTCAACCAGAAACAGGTGGTCATCACTCCGGACATCATTCGACAAACCCTAGATCTACATGATGCCACCTGTGTCACAGAATACCCGAAAGGCACAACCGATATGTCTTTCATCAACAACGGGTATGAAGGAGACTTAAGTGCTACCACCATTCTGAAGAAGCACTTCCATGATGTTGAACGTCTTATATTCCACATGGTGAATGTCTGCCTTGCACCAAAAACCTCCTCATGGGATCAAATGTCTTCCCGATGGCAACAGGTATTATACTCTATCTTTGAACGACAAACTTTAAATTTTTCTGAGATAGTGTTTATGGAACTAAAGGATCTGGCCTTGAAACCTGTGGCAAACAGATGGATATTATATCCCAGGTTTCTCATGGCCATAATTTTAACACAGCTAAAATCAGACGGCCTTGTTGGCCTTGGAGTCCCTGCTCCGGCTGTATTGCCTGAAGTATACTCCAGGCACAACTCTGACCCTACATTGAAAGGGGCTGCCCGGCTGCTAAAACCCAAGCAGCGGGAACCCACAGCCTCCACTTCCAGATCCAAAGTCCCCACCAAACCCAAAACCAAAAAGCCCAAAAAGGCTACTCAGGGAGATGAGTCCCCTGAGGATGCCCCTGTAACACCAATACAGGAAACACTTACTGGTTCTAACCCCCCAGTAGTGTCCAAGACTCTACCAACCCTAGCCGCTCAGGCATCCTCTCAACAGGATCCTGATGCAACCAAAATTGGGGATACCACAATGCTGGAACCTATCTCAATTGAGAAGGTTACCATTGAAGAGCACCAGTCACCCCGGGTGCAATCTGCTTCAAACCTATCTCCAAATGCAACCGCCCCTCAAAGCCCAACATTTATTGTTGCACAAGTGTTGAGTCAGCTGCATTCCTCTCCTCCTCCCCAGACACCAATTACAATGGGGAGAACCTCCACAGCTGAGGAAGAGGACCAAAATGCTGCTGATAACCCACAGCACAGGGGTTATAATGTTCAATCTCCCCGTGTAGAGGAGGAGGTTAGAACATCTGGTGAGGCTGCCACTTCTATGATTCAGCAAATGAACAGGATGAAGTTGGTAACATCTCTAAGATCTCACCAGAGGCAACTGCCGATGAAGGACTCAGTCCTGAGGCAGGAAGTCCCCAGAACCAAGAACAAGGGGCACATGCTACAACTGATCTACACTCAGGGCATGTACATCCTGATTCAATCAGGAGGTCAGATGATTCAGCAAAGACTGATGATGACCTGGGCTTTTTCTTTGATGTTTTAGCCCATAACACAATCCTTGAGGCTGAGGTGAGCAGACTCAAAGAACTGCTTGCCAAAATGTCTCAGGATCAAAGTCCATCTGCCCCAATAAACCCACAGATGGCACCTTCATCTGAAGGTTTACCAAACACTCAGCCACTACACTCAACTGAGCCACCAGCCACTGTTTTTGGCACCACCTCTCAGGGACAGAACCCCTCTGAGCAGATGGTTGCTACCTTTCAAAATTCCTTATCTCTCATCACTCCCATCATCAATGAGATTGTGCATAAAGCCATTGATGAGAGGATTTCCTCAAATCTACAAACACTTGTTGATGATGCTGTGCAAAGGAAGCTTTCTGCCATTCAAACCCCTGAACCCAATGCACCCAAAAAGGGGAGTCTAAGGCAGTGAAAGAACGAAAAAGAAAGAGAGTGGAAAATGAGAAACAAGAGAAAGAAAAGGAAAAACAGCTGATCACATACAAAAGAAAGAAAAGTGCTGAAACTCAAAAGCCTGATGAAGAGAAATCATTGGAAGATCTGATTAAAGAAGCCGATGAAGCTCACAGCAGATCAATGGACAGAATAATAGATCAACTCTTCAGACAGGGCTTTGATACAGCCACATTAGACACTGAGATCAGAAAGCTGGAGATTGAAGAGATACAAGAAAGATGGGCCAGTTATAGTGTGATGGAAAGGGAGAGGTTGGAAATAATGATCAGGTTTACTGCAAAATACTTGGGAAGATCATTAATTGAGATTAAATCATGGACCAGAGACAGTATTCTGGCAATAACCACCAGAATCTGTACTTCTGAAGCATTCAACAAGGGGTTAATTATCGAAGCACTAGATGAAGCAGGTGCTGGGAAGAGAACTGATATGGCCAAGCTTTCCAAAGCCAAACTCACCATAAAAATGCTAGATCAGCCTTCCCAAACTCCCTCTAAAAACAACCAACCCCACAACTCTCCAAATCAACTCAACCCTCAAAACCAACTCCCTTACCCCAAAAACCACCTCAAACCACATCCAGTGATGCACCCAGAAGGAGGAGAAGGGTGTTGAGGATGGTAGAAGATGAAGAAGAAGATGATGAAGAAGATAGTCTGCCAATCTCTGCTGTTCTGAAATTACCTGAGCCCAGAAGTCAACAAATGATCACACCAGACTTTCAGAGGCAAATGGTGAAAGTTAAGATTGAAGAAGAAGAACAGCAGAAACAGCACGATGAGCAACTTTTGAAGATGATTGACAAAGAGTTTCCTCAGTCATCATCTATACAAGCCATGAAGAAACATGCTCAAAGGCTGTATGCTCTCAGGTATACCTTTCAATATCAAAAGGAGAGAGTAAGGATTTGGCCAGACCCCAGGGTTAGTTCTAGAATTCATAAGAAATCCATACCAAGTAGATACAATGGCCAAGTGAGAAAGACCATAGATGCTGCTATTATGTTGGCCATTGTAGTCTCACCCTGGGAAATACTTGAAGACTTCAAGAGAGCCTACAAGTCAAAGATGACCCCTCAAACTCTAATGGAGAACAAAATGGTCAAGAAGGGGTTGTTATACAAGAGGCTTGAAGAGATCAAGAAAAATGAACTCCAGTTGTTATTAGAAGGGACTCACCCAGATGAATTTGCTTACAGAGAGATAACAACTGTTGAGTTGAAAAATGGAAAGACGATAAAGTACTTATCAGAGTACTATGGCCCAGAGTTCTTCTTCGAAGGAGAAGCAGAAGAACTCACTAAGGAGGAACAAGTTGTTCTCCTTGAGGCCTACGTCAGAGAGTCTTATAGACTCATCAATGGGAAGTAGGCTTCATGGTTGGGATAACGGCTCTGTGTCCAGTTCCCCAAGACAGAGTTCCCTTCCATCCTTTGACATTCACATCTACTGAAACCTGTTCCCTGGCCTGTGCTTATCTGATATCTCTAAAGCTGATCAAGAGAGTGTCTGCCAAGAATAAGTGGGACCTCAATAAGCTTAAAGGTTTTGGCTGCATTGGTTCAGGGGGAGTTTGTTGGACCAAAAGAACCAATGAGCCTGATCAGAAAAACCTTTAAGTCCCACGGACATTACAACAACTGAAGTAGTCTGCAACAGCTGAAGACATCAGCTGATAACAAGGTCTGAAGACAAAGTCTGAAGTGAAAGAGCTGAAGACAAAGTCTGAAGTGAAAGAGCTGAAGACAAAGTCTGAAGACAAGAGCTGAAGACAAAGTCTGAAGCTAAAGAGCTGAAGACAAAGTCTGAAGTGAAAGAGCTGAAGACAAAGACTGAAGACCAAGTTTCAGATGATTGTCACAACAGCTGAAGAAGACCTCTTCAGTAGTTGTGATGGTTTCCTTTCAGTAGTTGTATTTTCTTTTCTGTACTTGTAGTTTCAGTAGTTTTATGTTTCTTCGTGTACTTAGAATACTCTGAGATGTTCTCAGTTGTGAACATTCTCAGTAGTTTGCTTACGTTCAGTAGTTTGTAATAATTCTGTTAGACGTCACTATCAAGTGACATCAGCAGACGTCACATTCCTTTATATAAGGAATGCTGACCTAATTGTAATTGGTGCAGCTTAGGAAAACCTAGCAGCCGCCATACCGAAGCATGTGTGCATGAATGTTATTATCCCAATGCAGAAAACCCTATTTCTATATAACCGTGTACTGTTCCATTGAATATTTATTGTGTTCTTGCTATATTTGCTTAATTCTTGCTCTAATTCCGCTGTGATTCAACTCTAATTGATCAAACATAGATCACTGATCCTAACACACTGCCATGAAACAAGTCTTGGTCCTAAAAATTGACATCCACCAGTTGTGGATTTTCTATTGTTGTTGCATCCTCCATAGTCACTGTCTGAATAAGAGTATAGAGAGAAGTCTCCATCTTTTGGATACTATAGACCAAGGGCTGGTTTCCCTTTGAGATATCTGAAAATCCTCTTCACAGCATTCAGATGGGACTCTTTTGGATCTGCTTGGTACCTAGCACACACACATACAGCAAACATTATGTCAGGTCTGCTAGCAGTTAAATACATAAGAGATCCTATCATTGATCTATATAATCTTTGATCAATAGATTTTCCTGTAGGATCAGTTACAATTTTGTCAATTGTTAAAGCAGGTGTTTTGCATGAAGATGTATTAGCAAGATTGTACTTCTTCAATATTTGATGAATATACTTTTCTTGATTGATGAATATGCCATCTGTTTTCTGATGAACTTGTAGTCCAAGAAAGAAAGTTAATTCTCCCATTGAGCTCATTTGAAACTGAGATTTCATCAACTCTTCAAAGCTTTCACACAATCTCTTGTTTGTTGATCCAAATATAATGTCATCTACATATATTTGAACAACTAAGACGTCTTGATGTTTATGTTTGAGAAAGAGAGTCTGATCAATAGTTCCCCTTTTTTATCCATGCTTGAACAAGAAAGAAGATAATGTTTCATACCACTTTCTTGGTGCCTGATGAAGACCATACAAAGCTTTGTCAAGCTTGTATACTTTATGTGGGTAATCAGGATCTTCAAAACCTGGAGGTTGAGCTACATAGTCTTCTTCATCAATTTTCCCATATAAAAAGGCACACTTCACATCCATTTGATAAACAGTGAACTTCTTATATGATGCATAGGCTAGGAATACTCTAATGGCTTCAATTCTTGCAACTGGTGCAAAAACTTCATCATAGTCTATTCCTTCTTCTTGAGTATATCCTTGAGCAATCAGCCTAGCTTTGTTTCTCACAATTATACCTCTGTCATCTAGTTAATTTTTATATAACCACCTTGTGCCAATTGGATGTTGGCCTTCAGGAAGATCAACTAGATTCTAGACCTTTTGCTTTCTGAATTGTTGAAGTTCTTCTTGCATGGCTTCAATCCAGCTATTATCTTTTAGTGCAGCTGTAATGTTTGGAGGAACCACTTGTGAAAGAAAACAAGTGAAAAGACAGATGTTTGCAGCTCCCCCTTGGCTTCTTGTGGTTCTTTCATTGAGATCTCCAATGATGTTGTTTATTGGATGAGTCTTATGAATTCTTGTTGTTGGAATGGACTTAACTGGAATAGATGATTCCAAGTTAGTCATATGCATTGATGTAGATATATCCAGCTGAGATGATGAATTTATGAAGTAATCAAATTGATCATCATTGGAAGCTGAATGATTTTCGTTTTGTACATCAGCTGCATTGTGAGTGCCATCCGCAGTAGTTACAGGTACATCTACGGATGTATTTTACGCTTTCGCAGGAGTTACAGGAACATCTACGGATGTATTTTGTTGACTTGCTGACAATGACTCTTTGGAATGCAATGGACCATCTCCAATATGTAGAAAATCTACTGATGTGAATGGAACATCAGCTGATCCAATAATCACATCTCTGGATGTAGGACACTCATCTGCGGATACAGAGTCAGCAGCTGCTGATGAAGTGTTTGCATCTGAGGATGTAGATCCATTTGCTTGATCTTGTGCTGCATTATTGTCATTATTTGGTGTTCCTTGTTCCATGATACTTGAAGTTTGTATTCTTGGAGGATCAGCAGATAATGACACTTCATTCATGTTAGGAGGAACAAATGGATAGCATGTATCCTCAGAACCTGCCGCATTCAAATAACCAGAGTTAAATGAGTTTGTGAGTGCATCTATATCAAACAACCATGATGATCCTTTTGCAGATTTAGGAAATAAGGATTCATCAAAAGACACATTAGGAGTTTCTTCCACAATGTTTTGTTGTGGAATGTAGATCCTATATGATTTAGATGTTGAAGAATATCCAACGAAGAAACCGTCATAGGCTTTCTCTGAAAATTTTCCCAATTGTTCTTTGGTGTTTAAAACAGATACATGACACCCAAAAGCTCTAAGATATCCTATGTAAGGTTTTCTTTTAAATAAAAGCTCATAAGGTGTTTTATTGTGTTCTTTGACAATTAATGTCCTGTTTTGAACATTGCATGCTGTGTTCACTGCTTCAGCCCAAAAGGTGATTGGCAATTATGAATCAGCTAGCATTGTTCTTGCTGCTTCAATAAGAGTTCTGTTTCTTCTTTCAGCAACTCCATTTTGTTGTGGAGTTCTTGGTGCACTGAATTGCCTTGTTATGCCTTTATTCCTGCAAAATGAATCTAAGACAGTATTAACAAATTCAGTCCCATTGTCACTCCTAAAAATTTTAACTTTTAAATCAAGTTGATTCTCAATCTTTGTGATAAACTCCATTAATGTTTCTGATATTTCACTATTTTGTTTTAAGAAAAAGACCCATATGAATCTAGTGAAGTCATCTACAACCACTAAACAATATTGCCTTTTTCCAATGCTCATCACATTAGTTGGACCAAAAAGATCCATGTGAAGCAATTTGAGTGGTGTAGTGTTTGTATTCAATATTTTGGATTTATGTGATACTCTATATTGTTTTCCTTTATAACATGAAGGACAATGGTTTGAACAAGAAAATTCTTTCTTTGGCAATCCAATGACTAAGTCATTTTTCACCAATTTATTCATGTTCTTCAAGTTGGAATGACAAGCCTTCTATGCCACAACTGAGATTCATCTTCTGATGACTTAGATAGCAGGCATGTTTCATTGTTTGTGAGTGCTGTATTATTCATATCCAAAACATATGTGTTTCCTTTTCTTGATGCTTTAAGAAGGATCCAATCTTCTGGAACTGCAAAACCTGGCTTAAGAATGTAACAATTAGTGTTATCAAATAATGTGGTATAATTTTGATCACAAATTTGAGACACACTCAATAAATTATATTGCAAATTTTCACAATAATTTACTTTCTCAAATTTGAGCACACCATTAGTTACCATTCCTTCACCAACTATTTTACCTCCCTTCTTATCCCCACCAAATGCCACATAAGAAGCATTTTTATGTTTGAAGTCATGGAGAAGAGAACAGTTTCCTGTCATATGTCTGGAACAACCACTGTCAACATACCACTTGTTGTCAGCTCTCCAAGATTGTTCCTGCATAATTAAAGAAATCAATTAGATTTGGAAACCCAAGTCTTAATGATCTTGGGTGATCCTGTGGAGTCTAAAATTTAACTTCCTCATGAATGAGTCTTGAAGATTCAGTATTAATTTTAGATTCAATTGATTCATTGTGTGTTGTTTGTGGTGAGGATGATTCTGTTGATGATGAACTTGTGGAATTTTGTTCTGATTGTTCAAACTCTTCCTCAAGGATCTTCTCTTTCTTTGTTTGCTGTTTTGACTTTGATGATGATCCTTGATTGTTGAAAGTTTCATCATCCTTTGATTTTGAATGTGAAACATGAGTTCTTTTTCAAAATTATCAAAGAAAGTATCTTTAGCATTTGACTTCTTATTGTTCAAATCCACCTTTTTGTGAGGTGTCTTTGATTGTTGAGGAGTCTTTGATTTCTGTTCAGGTTGTCTTTTCTTCAAAGGTTCACTATCAACTGATGGTTTCTCTTGTGATTTTGTCACCTTTTGTTTTTGTTTTTGTTGTTTCTTTAATCTTGAATCTTTTGATTTCTCTTGATTGAGATTCTGATTCATCTTCTCAGGTTGTTTCTTCTTTGTGCTCTTTGTTTTGTTCTTTTTGTTAAAATAACATTCCTGAGTGGAATTGTTATTTTTGTTACAAATAGCACAATGTTGGTTGAAGTAACAGTCTGAATTCATGTGATTGTTCATATTGTAGATGGAGCAATAGCTGCTGAAGTAACAGTCTTTAGTGTTGTGATTTTTCATATCACACCATTTGCAATACTTTTCTTCTGACTCATTATCAGACTCAATTAATTTCTTCTTCTTTTGTTGTTTTTGAGTCTTTAACTCCTTCTCAAACTTTACTGAAGCTGACTCCTTTCCTTTTCCTGACATGATGTCAAAAGGTTCATGTTTATCAACTGAAGTTTGTTGCTTTGAGTTCACACCTTTTTGAGTTTTCTTTTTGGTCGTTTCTTTTGCCTTCCGCAGATCATCTACTGATTCAGTAGATTTTTTTTTCCGCAGATCTGCTACTGAAGAATGTTTCTTCTTCCGGAGAAGTTCTGCTGATACTCGCTTCTTTTCAGTTTCTAAGGAAGATTTGTGTACTTCAGTAGATGTACACTTCTCAATCACTTCAGTTGAAGGTTTTTGTTGCTGATGAAGTACTTAAAGGCCTTCATTTAGCTGAGCTATTATCTTACAAATAGTCTTCAACATGTTTCTTTGCTTAGGAGGATATGGCAACTTTGTTTGCTCAAGAACTTTTGGAATGATTGTTTCAACTGAAACATTCTTACCAATGTTCAGTTGATCCGCACAGTTATCATCATGTTCATCAGAATCATCCAAGTCATCACATCCATCAAAGTCAAATTCTGATTCATTTTGTTTGATTTTATCTGATTCAGAAGACTCAGTTTCACTCACCTTAGGTTCATTGTTATTAACTTGTTCAGTACAGTTTGTTTCAAACTTGGTGCATGGCACATAATGATTTGACAAGCTATTTGTCATTGATTCAGGTAAAGTTGTATAGTTATCATTCAAAGGAGGTGCAACAGCATTATATCCCAACCCATACCTGTTCTTTGATTCAATATGAGAATTCAATAATTTCTCATATTGCTGAGATGAAAGTTGAAATTTTGAAGTTTCACTTCAGTTGATGCATGATCAGCCATGGATTTAGTTAAGGAAGTGGTCAGATGCTCAACTTGGGCTTTTAAGCTGTAATTTTCTGAAACAAATTTATCTAAAACTTTTTGTAAAGAGTTAATTTTGAATTGATATAATTTATGTTCTCTTACATGAGATTCATTCAAAATCATTATTTCTTTTACTTTATCAGCCAGTTGTTGAGCATGACTCTATATCTTTCAACTTCCTCAACACACATTGATGAACACAATCTATCTCTTACCTCTCTAGCCATAGGTGGAACTTTGTTCTCCATGTGGGCCATTAAAGCTTGATTTTCATCCAAAACTTCCTTCTCATACATGCTCCAGTCACAGGTTCCATCTTGGAGAATGATCATCCCAGTTTCTTTAGAATTACTAGGTCCTGCTGATGCATTTGTGACTGGTGGGGATGAGTTGGTTAGCTATGGTTGTCTATAAGATCTCTGAGATGTTGTTGTTTGATAAGATTGATGCTGATGAGACTGATGTTGCTGCTGTTGTCTCATATCAGGATTTGATTGTTGATTACATCTCTTGTGAAGTGCCCATAGAGATTACATTTGAAACATCTTACCTTTGACTTATCAACACCAATCTTTGATGTTTTGCTTGCTACAGCCAAACTTTTGTTTCTTCTCAAGTATTGTTTGGCTCTATAAGCAATCATTGCCATTTGCCATTGAAGATCCATCTCCTTTACTACATCTGGATATAGTTCTTCCAAGTCTTGTTGGCAGATATTTGCAGGTGTTAAGGTGCTTCCTAAGTAGGCTTGAAAACTTAAACTAAAAGCTGCAAATGCTGCTTTTTGTTCTTCAGAATCCAGAATCACAGTAATGTCTCTGCTTGGTTGTTGTTTGTTGAAGACTTTGCTGCTGATGTAGATGCATCTTTTCTATCATCAGGTCTTCCTTTTTCTTTTCCTGATTTACTTTGAGAAGATTTCTTTGAAGGCTTTGATGCATAAAAGCTCACTTCTTCTTCATCTTCACTCAAGTACAAGAGTTGTCACTATCATTGTTAGAGATAAAAGCACTTCCAGCACTTTTGGTTTCTTTAAAATGATAAGGTGTGACATGTGTTCTCACACTCTTGTTTCTTGATTTTTCATCCATTTCAAGAGCCTCAACTTTAGCTACCAATATATCTAAGCTAGTTGCTTTGAGATCAATGGTGTTCTTGAACATGGACACAGTTTGCTTCCAACTTTCAAGCAATGTATGGAGCATCTTTTTGTTCAGTTCCTCATTTGTATACTTCAACTCCATGATGTTCATCTCGGTTACCAATTGCATAAACCTATGGAGTTGTTGAGGAATTGATTCACCCTCAATATGATGAAATGTTTCATATTATAAGCCAAGTGTGTCCTTCCTAATGCTTCTGATTTCATCACTCCCTTCACAAAGAGTATGAAGTATCTTCCACAAGGAATTTGTTGTTTTATAATTCTCACACCTGATTAGTATTTCTTCTGGTAAAGCCATACTGAGCAAACTGTATGCTCTAATATCAACTTTAACCTTTTTAACATCATCAGGTGACAGATCTTTTGTACTTATGGGTTGATTTTTGTCATTATAATCTGGCCCAAGGGTGGGTGGAATATAAGGATCTTCAGTTATTGATACCCATAAGTCAGAATCAGTGTAGTTCACATGATTTCTAAACTTGATTTTCCAGGATTTAAAGTCTGATTTTGTTTCCAACTTTGGAGGCTGGTACGATGATCCACCAACAAAGCTACTCATTTTAGTCAAATATTGAAGTTTTAACTAAAACAAAGTTTCTTATGAATAGTTAATGAGAGCCAGCCAATAACACAGATCTATGTTTCAATTAATTTGAATATAGATCAATGTTAACCAAGTAATGTAACAATACTCGTTGAATGACAAATCACTGATTTATTGAATTTCAAATCTTCACACCAAATACTTTTGCTTAAAAAAAATATAGATCTAGTCAGAAAACTGATAGATCTAGGTTTCGAATTAAACAATTCTAACACTGATAGATCAATCGATCTAGATCAATGAGCACTAGGCTCTGATACCACCTGTGAATCCAAGGATCACAATAAGGAATTATCAGTATTAGATTGGTTTCGAATTAATGATCGTGGAATTATCATTAATCGTTGTTTAATTGATTAACAAATAAATATCGATGCCAGAGAAAATAAACAATTAATGATCAAACGATATCAACAATATGCAAAGAATAATGTTTTGAATCAACGTAATTCATAAAAACTGATTAATGATTACAAAGAGTTAAATAATAATTGCTATCAAAATTCTATTCTATGATGGTGTTTATGATATTTGGTGAGTTGATGTGACGGCTGCTAGGGTTTGTGTTGATCGTGTGAAACGATGTGATGGTATTTTTGTCACCGTTTCTTTCTGTATATTGATGTGAAACCTAGGACTCATATTTATAGACACGCATGTTTCTGTTAAGGAAACAGCGAATCTCTTGGAGTCTATGATTGACATGTTGACTTGTTGACTAGAAACACTTGTATTATTTACGTGTCTGGTTCTTCCATAGTTACTTTGTTCTTCCACAGCTACTTGATCTTCAGCAGTTACTTTGTTCATGTGGTGTTCAGTAAATACCCATATTCATCCGCAGAAGATCTTCAGATGAATGTCTTGTAAGAAAGATATCTACGGAAGAACAAAAATGTTCATCCGTAGATGTTTCTTACACTTAAATCATTTTCAGAAATTGACCAAGTATAATGTTTGTAGCTGTAATCATACACATAAATCAATGCACATATGGGTTAACCTATACATATACATAATGAATTACAAATATTCATTACATGTATTGATTAAAGTTCTAAGCCTACATAAAATAATCTAGACCTATTATTCCAAGATCTAAAAAAAAGATTCTTAGATACCTCAAAGGAGCTCAAACTGTGTCTCTGGTATCCTAAGAATAAGGATTTCAATCTCTATGGGTACTCTGACAGTGATTATGGTGGCTGTAACATTAACAAGAAATCCACATCAGGAGGATGTCAATTTCTTGGTGGAAGGATTATTTCCTGGCAATGCAAGAAGCAATCATGTGTCTCTACATCAACTGCTAAAGCTGAATACATTGCTGATGCGAGCTGCTATGCTCAACTGCTATGGATTCAAAATTAGATGTTAGACTATGCATTCAACTTAATGAATACTCCTATCCACATAGACAACACGAGTGCTATTTCCATTACAAAAAATCCAGTCAAGTACTCCAAGACAAAGCACATTGACATCAGGTATCATTTCATTTGAGATATTCACGAGAAACGCTTGATTAAACTAGTAAAAGTTAATTCAAATGAACAATATGCTAACTTGTTCACCAAAGCCTTTAATGAACAAAGATTTAAATACTTAATCACAGCTATTGGGATGATTAACATTGACTAGTTTATTTCTTTTGAAAACCTTTTTAAAATGTGTCTTGTTTATGTTGTCTAATTACAATATAAGTCCTGTTGCTAAAGTTTTTCTTCTAAGTGGAAATTCTTCCGAAAAGAAATTTGCCCTCGGAAGAGATCTTTATATCTTCCGAAGGTAAATTCCTTCACTTTAGTACCCTCTTCCGAAGAGTTTTTTACCCTCGGAAGAAGAAAATTGATCATATATCAAATTTATTTTCGAAGGCTATTAACTTCCTCTCAGAAGAAGTCTTTTCTCTCAGAAGCAACTTTTCCTTTGGAAGAAAACTTTTACTATGTAACGGAAACATTTGGGCTCCACTGTGTAAAGATTAAGATCTTTTCGGAATATTTTAAATTATCTACCTTGCCGCCGTACTCAAGTACACACCCAAACTGTCTTTTCACCTTATCGGTATGGTCTTTTACCCCCTTTTTAAAACTCCCGACTCTCTTTCTTTACCCTTTTTACCACCACTGAAACCTAATACTCCCATTATCATCTTCGCTCTCTCTCTCAAATTCCTTCAATCCAACCATACTTTCTTACAATGGCCCTCAATCCTCAACATAACCAAGTCGCTATCCTTGATTCCTCTAAGGATGTTGACTTTGCCCCCATCAATTTTCTATTCCACTCCACATACTTTACCGCCCTCACTGTAAACCCCACCATATACTCTAATAATATGATCGAATTTTGGGCAAACGGTCGTTATGAGACTCTGAGTGATGAGAGGGTCATCAGGTCGAGAATCAGCGGACAAGAGATCATTATTTCTGAATCTACCTTCAGGGAGCATCTGGAGCTTCATGACGAAGGCGCCCCAACTAAATTCCCTAAATCTGGTTTATTCAGAATATCATAAACTGTGAGCTGGAACAGAACAGACTACAACATGAAGACACTCTAATGGTCCCACATATGAGGTCGGGTATATTCAAGACCTTGAAAAAGGTGTCCACCAATTTCACAGGGAGATTCACTGATCTTCTCCTAGGTATGCTTGAGCCAACGGCTCCTGGTGACATCTCTGCAAGCCCAACAGGTGATGAACCCACACCAGACCTCCCCACTCAAATGCCAACTACTTCTTCCCACCCAATAAAAGTTACATACACCAGACGCCCCAAGCGAACCCCTTATCAATCTACTCTGATTGATCAGGTCCCCACTGTTCACACCAAAAAGGCTCGAGTGGAACTCAGGGCTCCCACTCAGCCAGAGGTCACACCATCCTTCACCATCGACCTCAATATCAGTGTTGAGTCTCCTCAGTCTCAACCTGATGAGCCCAAAACCCAAGCCATTAGCCCTCAGGGTGAGTCCCAACACTCCCCTGAGCAACCAAAAAGGGACAGCCACATCATTAGCACATCTACTATTGCAGAAGAGCCATTAGGTGTTGACCAAGGTCCCGGGTCATTAGAATTAACCTCTCTATCCTTCACTGACCTTTTAATCCAACCTGATGAGGATATCATGTTCCGTCAGGGCCATGATGTTGATCTACAATACCTCTCTCAAGATCAACTGAGCCCAAGGGAACCTCTGGTATCTAGCCAACATCAGTTCAGCCAAACTGAGGTGAGTCCAACTGGTGTGGAGGTGACTCATGTAGACTCAGCCGACACTACTGAGAGTGTCTCATTGGCCTCTCAGGAAAGTGGTGACATCAGTGAGACTGAGTCTATGGCAACCTTGCCAATTGATGTTTCTAAAGAGGACATCAGTAGGGAAGGGTATCCAGGGCGCCAAGAAACCATAACTAGTGGTGATGATGAAAATGCCAGGCATGTTATCTCATCTCCCTATGATTCTTCAAAGGAAGATGAGGGTAGACTGCAACTCATTATCAAAGACCTGATTTCTAAAGTCAACCTTGAATCAAAGGTTAAGACATTAGAGGACAAGTCTGCCACTCAGCAACTTGAGATTGAATATCTCAAGGCTAAACTAGCTGAGACAGATTGAGAAGTATTTCAAGCACATACCTATCTAGGTTTCTTAAAGTTCTTCCTCCAGCTCATCTACTTCTCAAGATGATGCTACCAAAAAGGGGGAGAATGTACAGAAACAACATCATATTGAACCCACTTACCCCATAGCAACAACTTCTCCTGATGCCTTATCTATCTTTTACCCCCAACAGCATCACCCTACAACAGTCTTCCCTCAACCAGCTCCTATTACCTTTCAAGTGGACCAAAGGATGCTCATAGATCTCAATAGGTTTCTAACCAAATTTCTGTTGAGCTCTTCCATTGAACAGCCCTCCCTGATCTAGCTATAGCCTACTTTGGAGCTAAAGAGATTCAAAGGCTGAATGCACCAGCTACCTCTAAAGATGAAGTTGGTCAACCTAAGGTCTTTACTGAACCCAAGATTAACTTCAAAAGGGATGTACAGACTGATGGCCCAGTAACTGATTTGGATGGGACAGGTGATGCAGTTCCAGTTACTTCCGAGGCAGAAATCCAAGCTGCCAAAGGAATAATTGGACTGTTTTCATTGTCCAGTGATCTATTCATCACAGAGGCAATCCTTGAACTAGCCACTGAGATTAATAGTCAGGGCTTCCTTACAACCCCTCTCTTACAAGAACCACTACTTCAAACACCCTCACTCCAACCTGAATCTTCTGAACCTGAGTTCCCAAAGGTTGAATCTTCCTCTAATCCTAAGGGAAAGAGAAAGCTTACTGCTGAAGAGCTACTAGAAGAGGAAAGATTGGAGAAGCTAAAGAAGAAGGGTAGACTTGATACTATAAAGTTGTTGGCTGCAAAAACAAAGCAGCAGCAGCCACCCAAGCAAGTCTTAACAATAAAAGGAGGGTGGAAATCATTGACAGGCTCATCAGCCTGGGGGTAGCCAACAAAGAAACTCTTCTACTCCCAACTGATGAGCTTGTGAAACTAGAAAAGGCAACCTTGGTGAACAAAGAAAAGGAAGAAGCAGCAAGGTTGGCCAAAGAGGAGGAAAGAATGAAGGAGGAAGAAGCCATAGAAAGGGAGAGGATGGAGAGAATAGCCTTTCTCTGCAACAGAGGCTATTCTCAAGAAGAGCTAGCACCTTACAAAAATGACATGATCTTGTTTCTTTTTCACAAAGAGCAAGATCTAATCAAGAAGGAGAGGAAGAAAGCTGCTAGGGAGAAGCTGAAAGAGAAGAGAAAGAAGGAGGTAGAGGGAGAACTTGCGGCTACCAAAAAGGAGGGAGACAAGGATTGGATGAAATCCTATCTCTGAGCTCACGGCTTCTCCGGCAGGCAAGTAGGTCCCATGTCAATCAAGACCCTACAGCGACATGTCAGCGACATGTCAGCGACATCAAAGCTAAATTTGCTTAGGAAGAAGGCAGGAGGTTGCTCAAACTCCTAGTGTTTAGAGGATGGCACCCAAACCAATACCCAAACCACTACCCAAAACACAACCTACACCTTCTCCCTTCCCAATCAAAACAGAACCTTTCACCCTTAAACCTTCTCCATCAACCTTACCTATACCATCACCCACTGCTTCCCACCAACCACCACCACCACCTATCCTATGACCCAAAACACAACCAAGAACCCACTCAAAAACCAAACCATCCTCTGATCCATCAAAACCCCTATCCTTGGAAGAATTCAAGGAGATAAAGAATAAGCTCACAAATTGCACAACAATGAGCGACATCTCTTGTGAGGAAGAGTCCATCCAGCTAACTTTCATTGATGGCTCTTCCAGTTCCCTCATAAGAGATGCATTCCTTGATCTTCCTAGAGGAACACTAGACCAAGCTCTTCAACTTCTTACAACAAATTCAGATACTCTCAATGAAGTAGAGAATAAGTTAAGAAGAATGCTGGTGATTCTGCTGAACACTAGGAAAGGGGACAAACTGCCAACAAAACCCCTCAATCCTAGAAAGCAAATTGTCCAGTGGAGGTTCGATGAAGATTCCCATAGCTTTACTATGGAAAGGGAGAATGGTGAAGTTACCAGGGCTGACACTTCATCTCTGCTACATTCCAGCAGATTTGACATTGCTGAGTTAGCAGAAAAGCCATTCTCTAATCCTTCCAACTTTGAGATAGCTGCTCATATCAGAAATCAGTTAAGCAGCCTTCATCTAGTCGAGCTCACAAAGAAGGCTAAGATTGAAGAAGAGTTGAAAAAGACATCACAGGATGTAGAAGAAGGCACAACCATAAAAGGGAAGACCTTTCTACAGATGGTTGAGGGCTCCACTTCAGATCCTATAGTTAGATGGGAATATGACTACCTTTCCCATCAACTAACTCTCTTCAGAGGGATGCAGCAAAGAGTACAAGTCATTCAGAGCAATCGACTGGATTTATTATCTACGAATGACCTGTACAAACTCCTCACCACCACATCAGGGAAAAACAAAGAGACAGATAAATATATGCTTTCCCTGGTGTTGTAGGCTTTGAAGAGCAGGAAGAAGTGAAGTTTTGGTAGCATCAGCCTAGGGGGAGTTTGTTGGATCATATGAGGCTAGTGCAACCAAAACAACACTTAGCACAATTTTCTGTACAAGTTAAAGAAGTCTTCCAAAGACAAAACTACTCTGTCGCAGCTATGTCAAAAGTCTTCCGAAGCATTATATCTGAAGAGCTTCCGAAGGAAAACTAAGTGTTCTGTGACTAAGTAGTTTTCCTTCCGAAGTATATGAAGAACTTTCGAAGGATAGAACAAAGTCTTCCGAAGACCAAGCAGTTCTCCTTCCGAAGTATTCACACTTAGAAAATCCAAGACAAAGTCTTCCAAAGAATAAAGTCATAAAGACCTGTAGAAGATTCAGAAGAAGTTGTTTCTTCAAAAGTATAAATGGCCTCGGAAGAACTTATTCTTTCGAAGCCATTTAGCTTCGGAAGAATCAACTATAAAATAGTGGACATAAGTATGGTCTGTCTGACAGACTCTAATACACTGCATGGTGCTTTTCCTGACTCATGTAGTTGACCATACTTTAATCCACTGTTTAGTTTTTCAACTTAGTAAAGATGCAATCCTTAGTTGGTGACAAAAAGTAAGTCATGAACCTGTCATGACTATCTTATCTAGGATATTAGTTTATCTTAGATATCTTACTTCTAGCAATGTAGTATTTGTCTAGTAGTAGATTCTAGCTGGTTTTCCAAGTATAACCGGCTGTAGATAGTAGTATATATAGTTTCTCATTGTAACTTAAGTAGCATGAGCTTAAGAGTCTTGTAATACTAAGTTGAGAAGTAATATATACAACTATCTTGAAAACCATTCTCTTGTTCATTAACTTCGTATATTATTATCAACTTTAGTTTGAGATTCTGTGTTTCATCGATCATGTGAGACTTAGTGAGTTCTGTGTTTAGAGTCAAAACCAATTGATAAATCACATGACCAAGTGTAAACTCGCATGAGCGATTTATAACGTACATGACCAAGTGTAAACTCATGGGTGCTACAGTACACACATATCTACTATTTGAGCTCTAAAGAGGATGAAGCTACCGAAAACTCAGAATTTCAGCACTGGCTACCAACTGCCGAATTAGCCAACTGTTGAATCCACTGCCGAAATGCATATGCTGAATGACTGTCGATCAGCATATGCTGAGCAACTGCCCATCAGCAGTCTACCGAAGAGCTGTCGATTGACTGCTGCAGATCAGAAGTGAACTCCATGATCTTCTGGTCAACTACTACTCAAAATAATAATGTTTGTGCCGACGGCTATTGTGTTTCACCTTTTGAAGGCAACATAGTACTGAAGTTACCAACTCTGATATGCAGATTATCTGTTTTGCTGTAGACTTTGAACATAGAATAGTTTATTCTTATAGTTTAGATTTCATAGTATAAAAGTCCTCACACTTATATAGTGGAGGCTAGCTTTTCAAGCCACTTGGTTCTATCTGCCAATTGTATCATTTGTACTCAAACGATAAATCAAGTGTATACTTTGAAAGAATTACTTGTGTATTTACTTCTCCTCAAAGTATTTGTGTTATGATAATAAGTAGTTAACTTAGATTCCGTATTTGTTAGCTACTGATCATAGAAGAAGTTCTTGTTAATCTTAACCAAACCCAATCCAGCAAGTTGTATCAGAGCTTTGGCTCTTGATTTGCTTGAAGTTATCTTTCAAAAAATCATTTGTTTCTTCCTTTGATCACACTATCAAACACCATATTTCTTCGTACCTCTCTACCCTCTCATAATGATTGTTGTAGCCATTTCTAGTAAACATAATTTGGAGAATGGAACTCAGACCAAACCTCCTATGTTTACACCAAATAACTATGATACCTTGAAAATCCAAGTAGAGGATTTCAAAAGGAATCAAGATATTAGATTATGGCTCTCTATTTTGAATGGACCATATGTCCCTATGGTCCAAGCTGCTGGTGAAGGTGGAGTAATGACTCCCAAAGCTCCTACAAAGTACTCAAATGAAGATCTGATGAAAATGGACGTGGATTCAAAGTCACTATGGCTGGTCAGCATGAGCATGCCCAACAACATCATGCATGGCCTCAAGAAATTCACAACTGCTCAAAAGTTTTGGGAAGCATTAAAGGCAAGACTTGAAGGAACTGAGGATATGAAAGAAAACAACAGAGATGTCTTAACACAGAAGTTCGAAAACTTTGGTTTCACAAGGGGAGAAACCATGACTGCTACATATCTCAGATATGTTGAACTTCTAAACTCTCTAAATGAAGCTGGAGTGAAGACGGAGAATAGTAATGTTCTCAAAAAGTTACTAAGATCATTACCAAAGACATGGAAAGTTTACACTGTGTTTATCAGAAGAACTGAGAACCTAAAGACAATGACTCTTGAGGAGTTATACGGCATCCTTAGTGCTTACCGGATGGAGATGGATGCAGATGAAGAATCACTGAGCATATCTTCAAACCCCTCAAAGTCATCAGCTCTCATGGCCCCCATTCATGAGCCAGTTCACTATCACTCCCACTTCCAAGTCTATCAAACTCCTATGGTGACTCATCAAATACCAACGATCACCTACCTTAAATCTCCAACTGCTGAATCTCAATCATCACCATCATTCAGCAGATGGAATCAACCAGCCACACCATCCTTTTCATAATCATATCCCTCAAACTCTACCTTTGTCAGTGACCAAGCCAACTTCTTTTAACTCTTTGAAGAAGATCTAGAGTGCGTTCATCCAGATGACCTTGAGGAAATGGATATCAACTACCAAATAGTCATGATATTCTTTAGGGCCAAGCAGTTTCAACAGAGAACCGAAAGAAAGTTCCTAAAGCAGAGAAGATCAGGCTTTGGGTTTGACAAAAGCAAGGTAAAATATTTCAACTGCAACTAGCTGGGACATTTAGCCAAGGAATGCAAAGCACCAAAGTCAAACCCATCTCTTCCAAGTTTATCAAACCCACAAGGCCTTTCTACTTCAATCAGCCAAAGAAATACAGCAACTGTAGCCTCAGGAGAAGAGGTGATTAACTGGAGCTTCCAAGTGGAAGATGTTACACCTATCAACAATGCATTGATAGCTGGAAGCTCAACCTCCTCACCACAGGTTACTTCTGAACCCTGTTGTACACCTGAATGCATAGATAAGGCTAACTTGTACAGAAATCATAATTTGGATCTCATGAAGAATGTTGAATTAATCAATCTTCTTAAAACTGACTTTAAGGAAAATGATCAAGCTCAAAAGGAAATGATAATAGAGTTAGAAAATATTGTTTCATTATTAAAACATGAGCAAACCAACCTTGAGACCCAAATTGATGATGTCCTAAGCAGATTGAAATCAGCATAATGTAATTTAGCCATAGCTAAAACATATGCTAATAAATATAATGCTCAGATTGAAAAGTTTGAAAAATTACTTGCGTTTAATAAAAACTCCCAAAGATTGTATCAAACCAAAACAGGTTTAGGGTATAATTCAGTGGAACCACCAACGACATATACTCCCACATAAACCCCTAAGTACGACCTTGAGGTAAAGAAGCACTATCTGCCGAACCCATCTGTACATGGATATCTGCTAAAGAGATTGAGATAGTAGAGAAGGATGGAATAGTTGAGAAAGTAGATGAAGAGGGGGAGAAAGGAGAAAAGGAGGAAAAGGAGAAAAGAGGGAGGAGGAAAGAAGATAAGAACTTAAGGCAAAAAAGGATGTGATTCAGAAGATGAAATTTGTAAAAGAAAAGCCATCTTCCGAAGCCAACAGCTATCTGCCTAGTCAAACCCCTCCACCAAGACAAAGCTTCATTCAAAGCACAATTGTAACAAAAAGAACCACACCAGAAGCTATTGTGCTGGAACCTCAAACTCTTCAAAAATATGACCCCAACCATATATTCAAAAATCCATTTCTGAAGCAGTTGAAATCCACAACAAGAGGTTCCCAAAGAAGAAGATAGAGCGGACCACCCATGCTAATTATAAGATAAACAAGAGGGTGGGTTGAGCTGAGGGAGGCAAGAATGAGAAGATGAAGAAGGAGCAACAAGAGATCAGGCAGATGATGAAGTTACCAAAGAAGCAGCTGAAAATCATTTGTCTAATGTGTTGGGAAGACAAACACTTTGCAAAAGACTGTCAATACAATCCCCTTGCCCACTCCATCAAAATTCGTATCAAGCCTATACCCTTAAGAGAGTATGCAGCTGCCAAACAACCATCTGGTGGTCACAAAACTATTCGGTAGTCTAGTCCATCTAGTGCAAATTTCAAAGAAAAATTAGCACCTCTGAAAAATCTGTAGCATAGGTCAACAGCTGCAGACAAAACAAAGAAGAATTTTTGTGATAAACCTTCACCATCTCCAAAAGCTTCAAAGGGTCACAACAAGAAGCATGATGTCAAAAGATCAAATAAAGTCCAAAGAAGAGCCTGGAAACCAAAGACATCTATTGAATCCTTAGATGATCCAAAACCAACACTAACCCCCTCAGCATTTACCACTGATATAAAACTACTAAAAATTGGAAGACCTAAGACTAAACAGGCTTTGGTCTACATTCATCACTAACCAATCTGTTTATATGTAGGATCATTCACAAGCCAAAACTACTTGTGGATTATGCATAGTGGATGCCCGGCACATGACCTGTGACAGATCATGCCTGCTGAATGTAGAACTATATGATGGTGTATCTTTTTCCCTTTGGAAGTGATACAATTGAGGATACATTACTACCAGGGGGACAGTGAGCAATGGCAGTGAAAGAGTTAAACTACAACCTACTGAGTGTGTCTCGGTTATGTGATAAAAAACATAGCACTCTTTTCACAAAACATGAATGCATTGTCTTATCTCCTAGGTTTGAAATTTGAAATGAAAAATACTTTTAAGAGCTTCCAGAAAAGATAATATGTACACGCTCAACATGCAAAATGCATCACCTTCAAGAAATATATCATGTTTCATTCCCAAAGCTTTTTTAAATAAGTCCTCCCTTTGGCATAGAAGATTGGCACATGTAAATCTCAAAAACATGAACAAACTAGTTCAGAATGGGTTAGTCAAAGGACCGCCATACAAAGAGTTTGCATGTGTTGATCACTGTGTTGCTTGTCTAAAAGGAAAGCCACATAGGTCTTCTTATAAGTCTAAAGAATTGAATTCAATCACAACTCATTTACATCTACTTCACATGGACTTATTGGAGCCAATAGGTGTAAAGAGTTTGGGAAGAATATCATATTGCATGGTAATAATAGATGATTTTACTAGGTTCACTTGGGCTTTTTGTTTAGAAACTAAAGATGAAAATGCTGAGATTTTAAAATCATTTATTATGAAAATTGAGAACCATATTGATCAAAAGGTTAACATAATTAGATGTGATCGAGAAATTGAATTCAAAAACCACACAATTGATTCTTTTTGTGAATCCAAAGGTATCGCAAGGAAAAATAGTGCTCCGAGAACTCCTCAGCAAAACGGAGTTGCTGAGAAGAGAAATAGGACTGCAAGGACCATGATGTGTGACTCTAAACTTTATATAACATTCTGGGCTGAAGCAATCAGCACTACATCTTATATTGAAAATAAAGTGTTGATAGTCAAGACACATGGAAAAACCTCTTATGAATTATGGCATAAGAGAAGACCATTCATAGGGTTCCTCAGACCTTTTTGATGTCCATGCACCCTTCTTAATACCAAATATGATTTATCCAAGTTTGCTGAGAAATCAGTAGATGGGTTCTTTGTTGGATACTCATCACAAGCTAAGGCTTATAGAGTATACAATAAAGTTGATCGCACTATTAAGGAATCTGAAAATTCATATTTAATGAAAATTATTCAAATAGTGTTGGAAATACCCCAAGCTAGATGTTTGATCTAGATGGATTCACAAATGCATTTAACCATTTGATTAAGAATGTTTCAGGAGAACCTCTTAACAGATCAATAGACGTACAAGTCTTAAGTGCCGAAGACCACAGAGTAGATTTATCACAAAGGATCAGTCACAATAGGTCATCTACTGATACAATCCCGCCTCATTCAGTAGAAGCAGATGCTAGTACCACAAACAATGTGGATCGTCCATCACTTGCTCATTATGACTCATCAGATGAAGAGTCTAATGATCATTGTAGTACTAGACAATCTCTTGACAAGAAACTAAACATGACAAATGCTAAAGATAGAGTCAATTCTGTAGTTGAACTAGTCAATCCATCTGCCGAACTTCCTTAAACAAATTTTTCCAATTTGGATCTATCTCAACAACTCCAAGTAATCCCAAGACTAAGAATTCATAAAAAGCATCCAGTTTAGAATATCATTGGCATTATAGATGCTGGTGTCAAGACAAGAACCAGGGTGAATGATGCAAACATCTGTTGTTTTTATGCTTTATTTTTCAACTAGAACCATAGAAAGTTGATAAGGCCTTAAGAGATAATAGTTGGGTAGAAGCCATGCAAGAGGATATTCTTCAATTTGCTCAGCAAAAGGTTTGGAAACTATGTAAACTTCCAAAGGGAAAGACTGCAATAGAGACCAAATGAGTTTTTAGAAATAAGAAGGATGATAGGGGCATTGTTATCAAAAACAAAACCAGACTTGTGGTACAAGAGTACACACAAAAAGAAGGGATTGATTATGATAAAGTCTTTGGTCTTATGGCCAGGCTTGAAGTAATTATTATTTTTCTAGCATTTGCTTCCTCGAAAGACTTCACGGTGTTTCAGATGGATGTCAAGAGTGCATTCCTCTATGTTGAGATTGATGAAGAAGTTTATGTCTGCCAACCTCTAGGCTTGGAAGATCCCAAGTATCCAGATCATGTATGCAAACTTGATAAAGCCCTTTATGATCTTCATCAAGCCCAAAGAAAATGGTATGTGACACTCTCTACCTTTCTCTTGAAAAATGGATACACCAGAGGATCCATATTTAAAACTCTCTTCATCAAGAAGGTTAATTTGGATATCATTATTGTACAAGTGTATGTGGATGATATCATTTTTAGGTCTACAAATGAGAGCTTATGCAAAGCTTCTGAAAGTCTTATGAAGTCAAAGTTTGAGATGAGTCTAATGGGAGAGCTCACATTGTTTCTAGGGCTGCAAGTAAAACAAACTTCTTACGGCATCTTCATAAATCAATTTAAGTATGTTTAGGACATCTTAGTAAGATTTCAAGCTACTGATGCTAAGGCTGCTAAAACCCTAATATAAAAGACATGTTCATTATCTCCTGATCTTGAGGTGGAAGCAGTTGATCAACAGCAATACAGAGCCATCATTGGATCTCTCACGTACCCTTACAGCCAGTAGACCAGATATTATGTTTGCCACATGTCTATGTTCAAGATTCCAAACTTCTCTAAAGCTGTTATATCTAATGGCTGCCAAGAGAATTCTGAAGTATCTTAAAAGGGAACCAAAGTTAGGAATATGGTCTTTTAAGAATGCTGACTTCAATCTCTATGGATATATAGATAGTGACTACGGGGGATGCACCATCAAAAAGAATTCCACCTTAGGAGGATGTCAATTTCTAATAGGAAGTCTGGTTTCATGGCAATGCAAGAAGTAAACATGTGTCTCCACATCAAGTGCGAAAGTAGAATACATTGATGTATCAAGTTGTTGTGCTCAGGTGTTGTGTATCCAAACTCAACTTAGAGATTATGGAGTAACCTTCATGAATACTCCAATCCACATTGACAACAACAGTGTCATCTCCATCACCAACAATCCTGTTTAGCATTCAAAGACAAAGCACATTGACACCAAGTATCATTTCATTAGAGATTACGTAGAAAAGAAAATCATTAAATTAATTAAAGTCCATACAAATGAACAATATGCAGATTTATTCACAAAGGCTTTTATTGAAACTTGATTTAATATCTTGTATCTGCTATTGGAATAATGAATTTTGAATAATGATTTAATTAATGATAGCTGAAAATTTTGTAAAGAAATGTTTTTTTTTGATAAAATGGGAAAAATTGTGTATCTGTTGAAATTTGCAAATCAGCATATAAATAGGTATCTGCTAAATATCAGCAGATAACTGGGTATCTACCGAATTATACAGGTCAGTAGATTAATGGGCAAAACGGGGCATCTGCCAAATGGGGCGATTCGCATATAGGATGATTTCGGCACATGTCTTTTGAAAAAGATCCGGTAGGTCCCACTTTCATCTTCTGATACGTAGTGGCTTCGGAGAAGTTACCTGAAAAGACTATTTCATCATATCACGCCATCAATTTTACAGTTATGGTGGTAAAACATTTTAAAATTCACATTTTTATATATTATCCATAACTATTAAAATCAAAGGTATTCCTACGATTGTCATCTTCAATCTTATTCACAAAGCAAACCCTTGAACCTTCAATCTCTCAAGTCCAACCAAACTCAATCAACTTTCAATGCCGCTCAAACTCAAACCCTAAATCACAACATCACCGCATCACTTTAACCCATAGGTGATCCCGTCTGTGATCATGTACTTCAATTTTTACGCCATAGCAATTAAGCGTTTGCAATAACCATAGACCCGGTGATTTGTGAGACACACATTTGGGAATTCTGGAGTTCATGTTCCATTCAAACGAAACATGGAACAAAGATCTTCAGTGCAACAATGCAAGGACTAAAGGTCACCATCTCTTACGACAAAATTCATCAATGTCTAAATTTGAACGATGCAAATGATGAATCTTCTTTCTCCTAAAAAGTGGTAATTGCCATTTTTAAGGAGATGGGATATGAAGTACCCCTCTCGATGTCCACCTTCACCAAATCACAGGTATATCATAATCGGAGAATCATGGAGAATCATTATTCATATCTTCCTTCATTGTTTATCAAACAAATTGGGAGGATGGGATCAAGTACCATTGGGTTTAGAAGGGGCTATCCATGGTCTGGTCAAACAGTAGAGTTATGATTTTTCAAACTTCATTTTTCAAAATCCATGTAAAAACATGACTACTGCTGTAAAATTTAAGGTTTTAATGTACCCTAGATTCATACAACTAATTTTACAAGAAGAATTAGGGGATAAACTTAAACTTAGTGAAGTTTTTCATGCTTTAGGAACTTTAAACAAAGCAATATTTTCAAAGTTTAGAGCAACTCCAAAATCTTTTTCTGGGAAGGTAACTCCACTGTTTGCTCACATGCTTGAGGTCACTGAGCCTCAGAGTGACAACATGGCCACACCCACCATTGCCGATCCTACACCCTCCACTTCAATGCCAAAAGCAAGAAAACAAAAGTGAACACCTGCATCTTCTACTAAGAGAATGTAGGCTCCCAAATAACCTCCCCTAGAAAAGACAAGACTGTGAACCAGGGTCCTAGTCAAGTCAAAGGTGTCAGCCACACCTAAACAAGGCTCAAAGAAGAATGTTTCTCTTCCTTCTTCTGAGTAGACCCATACTCAGCTATAAGCCCTCAATCGGAGTCTCAACACTCCATTGAGAAAGCCAAAAGGGTTACCCATATCATTGAGACAACTTCTGAGAAAGAAGTCTCATTAGGAACTAGTTCACATCCTAGGTCATTAGACTTAGCTCCATAATCTCCCATACATATGTCTACGGATGATGATATACACACTACACTTCAACATGATCCCCTATCTCCCCCCTTTCCATACAATACAGATAGTGGGGAATGATAAGTTTGTAGCAACATCTGACCCACATCCTGTATCCAAAGAGATTGATCCTAAGGAGGAAATGATCAATATGGAAGAGGTTGTCTCTACTGCTGATCCATCAATTGATCAACAGGACAGAGACAACATCACTAAGACCTCAACCAAGGCAACTCACCTTAAGAATGCCTTATTTAAGGCATTCCTTGAGAAGAGGAATCCAGGGCACCAAGAAACCACATTTGGTGGTGAGGGTGTAAAGGCTCGGCCTAGGACATCATCTCCTAAGGATTCCATAACTGTGGATGAGGGAAGCATGCAACAGATTCAGGAATTGATGGCCCATAACCTTGATCTTGCATAAAGATTAACTGCCTTAAGTGCAAAAAATGCAAGACTTCAAGGTTATGTTGAACGAGCCATAGTTCTTGAATTTTGAGAACTATCTATTGAAATTTTCAACAGATAGAGTATCTGAGGTGGAAGCACAACTCAGAACTCTCCAATAGCAAGCTGTAAGAGTGACCATCCTTAAAGAACAACTCATAACTCTTCAGCAAGGTATAGCAAAGGCAATGGATCTTGAACACAAAGTGGAGCAACTTCAAGAGACCATTGACCTTCAACCATCAATAATTCTAACCCTTCAACTCTCAACACCACAAGAACCTTTGAATGTGCCTTTCTCTATACACTTAGTGTCATCTAGATACTCTAATGATGCTACCAAAAAGGGAGAAGGTGAGCCCAAAGAAGCTGAAGACATTCTCCAGAGATTGGCTACTCAAGTTGTACATGCTGTGCAACCAATCTCTTTCTTTTCTAAATGTACTAACCAATATGAGCCTCTATCAGAAGCTAAAGCCAAAATGAATGAGCTTCTTGATAGATATGGCTATGATAGCTTAAAAAATAAGGAGATAGGAGCTTGAAGAGTGATGAAGAGGATGAACCAAAGGTTCAACTTAGGAAGAAGAGATTGGCCATAATTAAAAGATCCAACACTTCTTCCTTGCTCTCTCTAAAAAGAAAGAGGACTAATAAGGAATCTTCAAAAAGAGAGCTCATGCTTGGACTTGAGGCCTCTACTAAGGTATGTGCTGAAAAAGAAGCACCATTACTAAAAGTGTTATTGGAAGCTACGGAAGAGTTGAATAAATCAGATGCTGATGCAACTGCCGAAAGCATTATGCTAGAGGCTTCTTTAGCAGATGAATCCTCGAAGAAATTATAGTTTACACAAGAGGCACCGAAACCATGGAAGATGATATTGAAAGGCATAGGGTGATTCTTGAACATGAACCAACCTAACTTCATAAACAACAAAAGGACACACCTAATTCTAAACTCAGAAAATCAGCTGAGGTGATATTTGGTCAACCGGATGTTAAAACTGAAACCCTAGTTAACTTTGAGGTGAATGTAGAAAAAGATGGCCCATAAGTCACTAATGATGCTGAGAGAGCTCAGATAACTATCGATGATCCTAAGTCAGCTGGTAAGGCATCAGGTGTAACCACAAGACCTTCGGCAGTCAGACTCACTGAAGTCTCTACATCTGACAAAGGTAAGAGACCTATGATTGATAAAGAGGAAATTGAAATTGAGTCATAGAAATCAAAGGAAAGATTTCTAATGACTAAGAAGGTGGATATGTTCCCACAAAGTGTTAAAGAAGAAGTTGTAGTATTGAAGGCAGGCATATCTCAAGAATCCTCTATTAAGAAGAACATCATTGCACTGATCAAAAGTGCAAAAGAATCTTGAGCTGCAAGAACTATAACAAAAGAATTCAACCATGGTGGTGAACCCAACAGAACAACATCAAAAGCTCCACCTAAACCAAAGGCCAAAGCTGTCAAGAAGGTGCCATCTAAGTCATCTAGGGCATCTGCCGAAAGCACTCAAAGAACAGCTACTCAGTAAGCTTCAACAACTACAACCGCCAAATCCAAACCCATGACCTCTACTGAAAAGAAAGAGAAGAAGGATTAGCATAAATGTCTCCTAGCAGCTCAACTTAAGTTGAAAGGATTAAATTTTAATGAGGTCATGGAGTGGAACACTACTGAGATCAGATCCAAACTAATAGCTAAAACTCATGCTGAAATGGAGAAATTAGCTGAGTTTGCTAGAAGAGAGAGAGATGCATCAGATAGTAAACAAGCAAAAAAAGTTCAGCAAGAGTTTAGGGATAAGAAACAAATAAAGCAATTCCTTAAGTGTTATGGTTTCTCTTGTAAACAAGTAGGACCAATGAGTATGTCAACTCTTGATTTGAATATCCGAGAAATCAAACAAAAGGTTGCAGCTGGAAAGCTCCCAAAGTTTGAACAAGCCAAGGAACAATGAGAAAGACAACATGCCAAAACTAAGAAAGTCATTCGAAAGCCTTCTCATCTGCTGACTGAGTCTCTGACATCTCCTAACTCTGAATCAATATTCTCTGATGATAATAAGCGCATCTCTACAATCCTTGCAAAGAAGAAGATAGCACTAAAGAAAGTTATAAAGGCAAGGATTGTTGATCCAGAAGTAGAGAAGAAGATACTCAAAGGAACAAAGGTGTTGGCTGGCGGGTATCTTGCTCAAATGAAGAAATTTGCTGTCAAGAGGGCTAATAGAGAGATCATGTATGACCATGAAAATGAAGTACTTGATCTACACCTTGACATTCTTGATAAAATTACTGAGTACTTTAGCATCTTTGGATGTAAGAATGATAAATCTAAAGTGCTGCTTCATAAAATACTATCCTTGGTCAAAGCTGATGCTGGTGAAGAGATCCCTGAAACTCCACTATCAGCACATGATCCCATAGTGCAGTGGGAATATGATCTGAAGAAGAATTCCTACTTTATAACTAGTTCATCGGCTAGAAGAGTAGCGTACTCAAAGAACCAACTGGTGTGCTTCAATCGATATGAGATATCTGACTTGACTAGGCTAAGACTAAGGAATCCAAGTAATGATTCTAAGGTGAGGGAAGTGGAAAAAGTACTAATACGGACCTACAAATCTCATCTGGAAAGATCAAGGCAGGCTTCAAATCAAAGAAAGAATAAAGTAGAGTCTAAAGCTGCTAAAACCACTCTATCTGCCAAACCTAGCAACCAACCAAAATCACCTCCTACTACTTCTCCACCCGCTCAAACCACTGAGCATGGTTCTCCACTAGTCCAACAAGCTACTGAAATAGCCAAATCCTTTAGCCAGAGCAAATCTAAAAATTCAGCAAATAAAGTGATCATCACCAATGGTGCTGAAAGAATTAGAGATAGGTTAGAACATCCAGAAGAAGAAGAACTCTCAGAATATAAGGAAGAAGAAGACTCAAAGAATGATGATAAAACAATCATCAAGTGGGATTATGATTTGAAAGCTGACAACTTCTTCATAGAAAAAAAAGACAAGCCAAAATCTTTCTTTCTATCTGAGTTGGAGGTTCTGAAGCTCAGCCTTAAAGAATTAAAAAGGATGCACAAGTTAGATTCAGAATACGAAGGCATGCCAGAAAAGTACAAATCTATGGCTGCCATTCTGAAGATAAATTTTTGTAAACAAGGCTGAGCAAAGGAAAGAAGAAGAGGTTTCGCATGTGACTCCCCTAAACATTCATGACCCAATCACCCATTGGAGTTATAATTCCTTAACTAACACCTTTACTCTAATATATGTTGGTGCCAACAAACTTGAATTCAAAGAGTATGATCTTTTCAGACTCTAAGGACTTGGTGAATTTACCTCTTGACAACCCCTCAAGAGATAGAAGAGGATACATGTACAGACTTCTACTGATCAAAATGCTTGAAGGATGAAGACAGAGTTTTGGTAACATCATTCTAGGGGGAATTTGTTGATATATAAAGTGGATGAAGCTACCAAAAACTCAAGATTTTAGCACGGCTGTCAACTGCCGAATTAAGCCAAGTGTTAAGGCCACAACCGAAATGCATATGTTGAATGACTGCCAATCAGCATATGCTGAGCAACTGCCAATCAGCAGTCTACTGAAGAACTGCCAATTGATTGCTGCTAATCAGCAGTGAACGCCATGATTTGCTGATCAACTGCTACTCAAAACAAGAATGTTATGCTGACGGCTATTGTGTTTTGCCTTTTGAAGACAACATAGTACTGAAGCTGCCAACTCTGATACGTAGATTATCTATTTTGTTGTAGACTCTGAACATAGAATAGTTTATTCTTATTGTTTAGATTTTATAGTATAAAAGTCCTCACACTTGTATAGTAGAGGCAAGCTTTTCTAGCCACTTGGTTCTATCTATCGATTGTATCATTTGTACTTAAACGATAAATCAAGTGAATACTTTAAAAAAATTAAATGTGTATTTACCTTTCTTCAAAGTATTTATGTTGTGATAGTAAGTAGTTAACTTAGATTTTGCATTCGTTAGCTACTGATCATAGAAGAAGTTCTTGTTAATCTTAACCAAACCCGATCTAACACACTTTAACACTAACACTAGGTTAAATATGAAAAATTAGGGTTCCCCACACATAATGGAATCCCCCAAGAATGGTTAAAATGGAAGTTCTTGCTCCTTGGGAGGTACCATAATAAATGACTACTTGAATCATGATTTTAAGCATAAAGATTTCACTGGCCTATAAAAGTAGGCCTAACCCTTGGGGTTTTGGTACTACATCTAAGAAAATTTTCCATCGAACGTACTCCTTTCTAGACATATTCAACAAAACATTATTGTTAACTACTTTTAAGTTTTGAACTTTGCGTCTAAAATAAACAATAACATATATAACATTACGTATGCATACTAGTCCCAAAATAAGTTATAGACACCATAAAAGTATGAGGGATCTAGAACTCACCTTCTTTGAACTTGAAGAAGCCCTAAAATAGTGTCATCTGCATCTCCTTAGATTTATGAAAATGAATTCAAGATCTAAACTTTATTTTAGTATTCCACTTCAAATAATCTAATAGCATGCTTCCATGCATAGATCTAACCTCTAACACCATACATATTATATCTTTAATCTTATTCTTGTAATTATCTCTCTAGCCTTCTCTTTTAGCAAACGTGGGGGTGAAGAAACAAGGAAGGGGATGGAAGTCGCGACCACTATTCCTTTTATAGGGGGAAATTACGGTTTGTCCCTTTAGCCTCTTTAGTACCTATAAGTTATCTCTAGTTACTATTGAAGTTGATTGAACTTAAACAAGACCTTCCTAATGATCGGCAGATAACAAATGCAAAATCTTTGTTAGTTGTCTACTAAACAAGGACACATATAATACTCTGAGTGTAAAATAACAGAGGAAGTTTTTTCAAAGTATTCACTGATTACAAAAACAATAACATGAAAATACAAGTGGGCAAAACTAGCTAACCTCGTAAATATACAAGTGTGAGTTATATATACTATAAAAACTAAACTCTAGAACAAATCTTAACCATCTATTCTAGGTTTAGGATCAATGACATGTTCTTGCCATTGATCTACATATTATGGCATTCCACGACTGTGTAATACTATTGGTTACAAAACAGTGTATAACACAGACAAGAAATCAGCATGACAAAAGATCAGCAGTTGCAGAGTGTTGCGGTCGCCACTACCCTTCGGTACTGACACTCTTGTCTAATGCAGTAGTGAATCAGCAGATCTTCACATCATCAACACATGTATAAATGCTGATTCACGGTTGTTTGGTACTTGATCACATTGATGTTGTTCTTCAGCGGATGAACTTAATCTTCAGCATATACGATCAACACAGAACATGGTTCTTAGTTAGCTTTATCTTCTTCATGTCTCAACAGTTATAATTTAATCTTAAACCTTTATTTAGACTTTAATTTTTTAAATTATAGGTGTTACAATATGATGGCTTTGATATTTCTAATGTTTAACTAATCATCACTGATTTCTTCCTCACTTGCATTAATCACACATTCTTATGTGACTTTTAAGTTTTTGTAGTGTTAAGATGCGACATCCATCACCGAATTAGGATAGGTGTTGACCTACCACTTGCATCTTGTTTTAGTAAGTTAAATTCATGAATTTACTACATATAAATGTTTATATATGTGTGCCATACTTAGGATTTATGTTAACAAGTCTAAGTACATGAAATGGATACATAGGTTTGACAACAAATTGATAAAACTCAAATGATCATGTTAAGTATAGTACATGTACCCTAATTCAAGCAAACCCACGTCCTCTATAAATAAATTCTATATTACATCAAAGACACAATATTGGTAAACTACTAGATGGACTTTATCTAAAGTTATTAAAAAAAATTTATACAAATCAAGCCTCGTGATTTATGCTACAAAAGTCACCAAAAACAACATCTAACACATAAATAACATAATAAAGACAAGTGTAACCTGTAACAATATATAACACTTACATAGGTAACAAAATTTAAATATGAAATGACCATAATGCCCCCTGCTATTCCTATCAAAATTTTGGCCAAGATGGGGTTTAATAACTCCCACATCTTTCATTTTTGTAACCATTATCATTATTTCATCTCTATACTCTATCCTCTCCATATTCCTCCCTTTCTCTATTAATTTTCCTTATTATTCAAGAAGAATTCATGAAGTTTTTCAAGTTTTCAAGATTGTTTCAATGAAGACCATCATAGCCTACATGGATGTTTAGATTAACACAAATTATCAAGTGTAAGTAAGTACATAGCTTGATTTCTTTGCATTTTGTATGGATTCTCTTCCATTCTTAAGTTTTTCTCTTTTAAAAAACCTTGACTTCCCATCTAAACATCTAGTGTTCTTCATGTTCATGGTCATATACAAGGGCTCTACAAGTTGCAGTGGCTATTTCAAGATCATTATTGGTAAAATTCCTATTTCTATGTTTCTATTGTTTTGATTCTTTCATTATCATATGTTCATTTTGTAACGTAACTTATTACAATACTTCTTAGACAAACATAAAATATTAATCAATAAAATTACTAAATACATGGTGATCATCATATAAGTGAAAAGATGTATAAATCGATATAATACGCAACATAAAAACGATACATACGTATAATCCGACACGCTAAAGATTTAAAACATAAAAACTTTAATTTTGATGATAAAAAGTGGTTTTGATCATTAAAATAGTTTATATATATATATATATACATGTATATATTTGTATATTGCTAATATGAGTAGTAATGAGTTTTAGGACAACTAAGATCAAAAACAAAGTTTTTGACAATAAAAAATAATATTCTCCATTAATTTTACAGATTATTAACAACAATTTGTAAAGGGCATTACGTTCTCATTACAAAACCAAAATAGAAGAATATTGAGTCATATATTAAGTTTAAAGAATTTACTTTCTAACCCAAGTGATCTCATTTGAAGACGATAAGTTTTAAACCCCAAACAGTCGTCACAATAAGATTGGTCAAATCTGATTTTTCAGACAAAATATCAGTTTGACTTAAAGATACATAACTTTTTTCAATTTTCACTAGAATGAAGTGATTCTTTGTGAGTAATTTACTTCTATATGTTCGCTTCCCACTAGAATTTCTTTTTTTCGTTATCGTTTCGACCTTTAAACAATTCTCCCCATTCTTGGTTGTTGGTATGCTAGCTTTAACCAACATTAGCCAGGTGCGACTCTTGGGTGAATATAATTAAACGGTTCTGTGTGGTTTGTCACTAAGTTTGGTTGTGAAACTCATGTCTACATTACACTTAGAGTATGACATACACACTAAATGTCATGTTCATACAATTAGGGTATATCAATGAAAACATGGACTTTAGTATATAGATTCCAGTTCAAACAAAGCATACATTTGATACACTTACTTGTGCACACATAATACATTCTTGTGAAGCTTACGATAGAAAGCATACTTTGTTTTACAATTTATCAAACCACCAAACCTGCAAAAGTCACTAGCTATGTATACTTGACCCTTCTTAGCATGTTGTTCAAGTCTTTACATTGAAACTTATTTGGACTGCAAAGAGCATGACTTATATATCAAACTAATAACTAGCACATGTGAAAAAAACCATCAACTACAACAATAGTATAAAACCCAACGATATTTTTTCCTATTTTGATACTCATCTTTTTCTATACCATTTTTATAATAATATTAATCCATCAAGTTATTTAATGAATTCTTAAAAGATTCAAAATATTACATCACAACAAGAGAGTTTTCAAAAGGTTTACCATATTATTTGATAAACATACAGCCATAACCAAAACATGTCCAAAAGATAGCATATTTGTTCACCCTAATTTATAAAGTATAAAGCCTTGTTCAATCTATTCTCAAGGTTTTTGTTCCTTCTACAATCATTTTGATGTTTTGTATCAAAGTATACTCCTCAAATATTATCAAAGCAAAATGAAGACACGATGGCTTTAGCCATAAAAGCCAATTCAATTAGTATAAAAAACATGGAAATTTCTAATATTAAGTTATGGGTTACAATAATATACCTTTTGATCAAATAGTCGCGTGACCTATTTGACTAAACTCGAAATTCAGTCTATATTGGATAGATATATCTATTGTAGAGAATACCTTGTAACTTTTGTCATGGTAATTCAAAAATTAGGTCCCATCAACATTCACACACTTATCCCAAGTCTTAATTTGATTTGCCCCATTTATTCATCAAGCAAATTAGTGAATTATATCACATATTTTTAATACACAATCTAACTCTTAAGCTCATTAAAGACATCAAATATGATTTACATCCAGTAATTAAAGTGATCAAACTACAAAGTTAAGTTGCACCAAACCAAATATAATTTTACAAAACACATCTGAGTCAATAAACTGCATGAACTTCTCACTATGCTCCAAACCTAAATGTTGGAAGTAAGTTCCCATCATCGCAGAATGCATCGTCCTAATCTAGTATTGGAAAGTAAGGTCCCACCATTTGATAATCATACACCTCCAAAACATAGGGATTTAAATACTTGTGGCTCGAAGTTCGCTTGACAAAAATTCAAAAAAAATCTCATTCATAATCTACTTTCTATTAAATGGGTCGAACCAAGTTGGATCGGATTATAAACAAGTCCAGCTAGAGCCAAGGTAAGCTTGGTCATTGGCTCTTATAATAGACTCATGAACCAAGTTTGATGTAATAATTCATGTGAATGCGATTGAGTTACTCACCTAATGCGGATAAGTTAACATCAAATGCAAAGCCAAATGCAGATGAGTATCATCTAAATGCGGATGAGTACACATGAAATGCAGATGTGGTAAAAGATAAATGCAGATAAACTCTCATCCAATACGGATGAAGTTCATAACTAATGCGAATGTCTTACATCAAATGCGGATGAACAAATGACTATCAATAAAAGAAAATGAATGCGGATGAATTCAACTTTGGTCACATTTTCATTGATTTATCCAGGGGTTTGTACAACTGTCAGATACTCTTACTGAAGCACTTGGACTCACATTCTGTAATGATGTTTTGAACCTATGTCTAACTATTGAGCAAAACAGATAGACAGACTTTAATCCAGGAGAATAATCATTATCTGAAGAATGCCATTTGTCAAGTTATCTTAGGGATTTAAAAGAGTGGAAGTGTGTTCAAGGTTTATTGAAGTTCAAAGCCTCACCATATGCCTAATACATTCTAATCCTTAGAGTTGTTATATGAAGTGTAATGCAAAAGTGATACAACCCATATCTAATACCAAGAAGTATTCTAAAGAGATTCTAACCTTTGTCAAAAATATATTATCAGAAGCTTAATCTGAGGGGGAGAACTAAAGTAATTTGTGACAAAACACCAGTTGATCAAGAAGATATATGATAAAGAAGATCTTCAAGCTTAAAGTTTAGCAAGCATCAGTTTAGGGGGAGTATTGTTGGGTTCAACAAGATGATAAACTAAACCTTACCAAATCATATTCACAGCCGACTAATAATCTCATTGTACAAATTTAGAGACCAAGTTGATCAAAACAAGAAAAAGAATACAAGACAAAGTCAACATGACAAAGTCAAAATCATGACAAAAGAAAAAATTAAAATTAGGGTTTGAAGTAATAATTATTATAATAGTAGAAATAGAATACACTAGTGCAATTAGTATGTGTATGTGTGGTTTCTATGTTATGAATCACCACCCAAGGAGAAATCCTCCTTTGGGTGGGTTTGATCTTCATTTTATTTGTATGAATCTTATTGTAATCTCATCATGTTACCAATGAATTCATATCAGTTATCTCATCTATATCTTTATTCTTTAATTCACAAACATACATCCATCTTAATTTTGATATTTAGGTCATGAACATGATAAATCCTAAGATCCAAGCTCATTGGTTCTAAAATATTGATTTAGCACTAGGGATTAAGGGTTCATAATCTTTTAGGCATCAAATCATTACCCGCCATGCTTAGGTGTAGTACCATTTTCAAGGTTATGCCCTCCATATGTGTACCGTTTCTTATCATACCACACGTATAATCTTAGCCTAATAGTTATCATGTATTTCACAAGTATGCATTACTAAATTAATTATTACTCATGTTGGTTTTTGGTAAAAAAGTGAATCTGGAGAATTCAACATTTTCATTTCAAAAGATAAATGTATTCACCTTTAAATCAAGCAGAGCCTTGTCTAAGTGTTTTAAGATTAGTTCTAGATAGCATAGGCAGCACCATAGCTTATCATTATGCATAGAGATGCTCTACAAGAATTCCAGGTGCTTTGGGTTATCGAGATCGGTCGTTGGTTCATGAAACTAGTTGTGAAAGGACTCGGGCACGTAAATGAAAACTCAGCGTGTGCTTTTAAAGATGAGTATGTATGAAAAGTGAGTTGTGAACTTAACTATTTATAGTTAAGGTGGGCTAGCTGATGTGGCCCGCGTCAATTTGGTGATTTGATCTACATCACGTGTATGTGTTGCATGTGTGACATGTGTCACACATGCATTACCTCAAGACCCTTTTTGGCTTGCATCCTACATTTATCATTTAATGTATGCATTGGGGTCCATGCACCCAGTCCTGCCTATTAGTCAGCGTACATGTGTTGTGCATGAATTGTTTTTGTAACCTAGTCGATGCGGCCCGCATCCTTAAGGTGATGCACCATTTATCGACCGTTGTGGCCTGAAACACTTTTCTGTTGCAGTCTGCATAGAGACTAATGCCTAATTCTTTATATTTCTTTTGGATCTAAATTTTTGGTAGTTACATATTATATTATTCCCATGTTCCTTAGTTCTAATTTCCCTCCCATTCAGCCATTCTCTAAATCTCGTACTTGAGTAACTCAACAATCATACTTTTGGGTCTCCTTCCCATAATAGCCATGCAAGACAATAACGAATAGGTTTAGTTAAAGAAGATAGTAACAAATAGATTTAGCCAAAATGCCATAGAGATACCCGATGGGTATACCCAATGAGGATTATGTATGAAACTAATGGGTATACCTTATATATTACTTGCGAGTATGTCAAATATGCGACAGCTAAATACACGATACATACCCAATCAGTTTTGGGCAAGATATGAGACACTCTTCGAATCGGGTGTGGTATTAGGATTACCTAAACTCGTTCCAAACCCTCCCCATTGCCATCCTTAGTATATTAAACCTAATAGTATTATATTAATTATAGAAGTGTCTAAACAATATAATATTTAAAATAATAGTATCCCAACATTATCAAATTAGAGCTCACATTCAAAACCACATTTGAAGTTTACTTTCATAAAATCAATATCACATAACTGCTTTATAATACCATTATTAGAATAATAGTTCTTTAACCAAGTTCGGAATATCAACATAACAAGTTCAATGTCGGAGTTAATGTTAAATAATATTAGGAGAAAAACTAATTCCTATGACTAAAGATTCTACAACCATTATTTTGTTTCTATATCACTTTCTAAATTTCTCTTTGAATCTTAGAAGCTTTAGTTACAACTAAAATGTAATTTTGACACCAGGATTGTCTGCTAAAAGTACAATAAGTTAGTTACTAAAGACATCTTTCTCTTTAATAATAATATGGTTATGATGTTCTTTAAATCATAAGGGGTAATGTAACTCTAAGTTTCTACCGACACCACTTTTAGGTGCTTGTATCAAACGTTAGTTACCAACTTTGGTCTGTCAAGTTCAACTTCAATTTCTTCTTACACCAAGTTTGGTATGTGAGGGCTAACTTTAGGTTTTGTCATCACCAAGTTTGGTTTAACCAAGCCAACTTTAAATTCTACCAACACCAAGTTTGGTCTATCAAGGCCAACTTTAGTTTACGCTTAAACCAAGTTTAGTATGCCGAGATCATTTTTAGTTCCACTAACAAAATGGTATGTTAGAAGTGAGTATTGATGTCTTTCTTGATCTTTCAACATGGTTTTTGTTAACCACTAACATTAATTTTGGTCTATCATGCCAACTTTTTTTATATGTTGAACTTTCGGTATTAAAGTACTTTAAAGTCTCATACATTTAAGCATTTAAAAGTTATTTGCTTTATTGGTGGAAAAATTATATTACTTAATATCCTTTGGTGATGACAGTTTATCAAGAATCTTTTAAGGAGATAATAATTGCATCAACTTAAGCATGTACTTCTTAAATATTAGTTATAAAAACATCAATCAAAAGCTTCACCAAATATGATGCCTTGATAAGCTCAACTGCTGCTTAAGTCAAGACATGAACATTATCAGGGGTAACTCTAAGATATCTACACCCTTGGCAAAATGACATGTTTTTAAAAAGAGAAACATTTTTTCATTAAATTTCCCAAGACGAATTATGGTTCTTAAGTTGTTCCTAGAAGAAACATTCCATACCAATGTTTCTCGTTAAGATGTTGGCATATGGAATTAGTTTTAACATAAAATGACCCGCCATATGAGCCACCAACTACCAATGTTTCTTTAGAAATATTGAATAGTTGTTAAAAAGTTGAACATTTGATATATTTACTTCTCGTTAAGATGTTGGCATATGGAATGTAATTACCATGAAACACCCAATGTGTATTCTGGAACATTCCATACCCCTAAACTTAACCTTTTGTCTTGATTTAACTCTATAGCCTTAAACTTAACCTTTTATCTTGATTTAATCTAACCCAAATGTTTTTCGTATTACATGTGATTGAGTTATACTTCTTAGTCATTTAAACATCTAATGATCATCCTACACTCTTTTTATTGATTTAAAAATGATCTAAAAAACACTTGCTATAATAGCAGAATTTAGAATATATGTCAATAAGTCTTGAGTTTACTAATCAGACATCTAAACCTTTCAAACTCTTAGACTTCTGTCTCTCCACTGATATAGCTAAACAATTCATACTTTTGATGATATGTTTGCTAGCTAAAATATAAGCAGTACCCTCCAACTAACCAGATAAGTAGTCCTACGAATTCTTTATAAATGAATAGTGAAATAACTTTTTATAAATTTCATTCGGTAGGGCCATATCAAGCATTCTAAGAGTCTTTATTATTAACATCCACCATCTTCCAACCATCTACGGTAATTTGAGAAGTTTTTTAGGAATTGTGAAACCACCACCATTCTTAGCCGGTAATGTCATGGGTACATATGGTTCATGAGTGAATCTAAGGATTGATATAGGAATTATTAGATTTGATTTTAACAAGTATTGATCGTGAAATTACCAATACTTGCTGTTTAATTGATTAATGAACTTGAAATCGATCAAACAGTATAATGAACAATCAAAATATAATAATAAACAAACCATGATCGCTCAACAATTACAATCAATCGATTGTAATGCTTCTTCTGCTGTTGATTCTATTGTTATGATTGTTATATGATCTGATGTTGCTTGATCGTATGTTAATCATCCTCTGTTATATGTTCTTGATCTCTTGTTATATAGAGATCTTATTCTGTTCCTAAAACATTGCTAATCTTTCGCTATCCTGGTGCTATAATTAAGCTAACTTCCTATAGCTATCCGAATCCTTACCGCATTTATCGGTATAGGAGTTTGTGATTTACAATGAAATAAATACAAATAATATTGTTGATGTGACGTGGTATCTTCGCTTGACTTATATGTCTTCCACCGCCATTAATGTTGTTGTTCTGCCACGTTGACTTGTTGACTTTCTGTTGACTACTTGATGATGTGAATCATACAAGTGTTAAACAGTCTTCTGTAGGAAGTTCTTCTTCCGCAGGACCTTTGTCTTCCGCAGGAACACTTAGTCTTCAGTGCTTGTTCTTCAGTGATTGTGCTTCCGTAGGAGTTTTTGTACTTGTTCTTCAGCAGCAAGTCCTCCTTCAATAGCTTTCTTTAATCTTGTTCAGTTGAAGTTGTTCTTCCGTATGAGATCTACGGATGTACACTTCAGTTGTACTGAGACATCCGTAGAAGAATACTTATTCATCCACAGTTTGTTCTAACACTTAGTCAATTTTCTTAATTGACTAAGTCTGATGTTTACTGCAATCATTCACATATCAATACATATATTATGAGATACATTATAAATTAATGCAGTATAGTATATCATGCAATTCATAAACTCAAAATGTAATCAATGCATTATATTATATCATCAAAATTATAATTACAAAGAGTGATTACAAGAGTTTGATCTATCATCTAAACCTATACATGAGATCTATACCTAACAATACTCCCCTTAGGTTTAGACTCTAGTAATCATGGGTTTAGGTCTTTCAGTTCTTGCACTCTTGCCAAAATCTTTGTGTTGAAGTAACTCATGGCATTCTTTTGATCTTCATATTTGTACTTGATCTGCCGTCTTCCCATTCTCTTTAAAGTTTTGTATTTCAAGCCCAGGATATCCTCTTCAGTGGTGAGTGTTGCAAAAACACTATTGTTAGACACCACCTCCAATTCATCCTGATCTGAAATCCTTAGTTCTGTTATGTTCTTGATCTCTGTTACCATTAACTGCCCATCCTCAAACTTTCTTCTTTTATGCGCCTTAGCATGTCTGTCTATGACTTGAATCAGATGAACATATAGGCACAGGTTATTCTGAGCAGTTTGGTCATTCAACTTTAGGAAGAATTTGTCATGTAAGTATGATGTGTAGCTTGGGTGCAGGAGTTTGATCTCCACAGGGTCAAATAGCCTTATGCTTGAGGCTTTCTTCTGGGGATCATTCCTCTGCAGCACCAACTCTTTAGTCTTTTCAACATAACCCCATTCAGTGATAGGGAAAGTGAATTGATTTCCCTTAATCACTTTTATAGCTGCATTGGCCATGTTATCATATCCAGTTCTTTGTTTAAATTCAGCATCAACAAGTTGAGAACTGGAATAAGACCTTCTCTAACTTCTTCTCCTGTGCTCAGCATCTACTCTTTTTGCTTCTTTAAGCACATCCCCTTTGAACTTGTGACTCAGCTTGGCCACAAGTCCAGAGAAATCTCTACCTCTTGGACTGATTGGGTAGTTAGTGATTGGAGTGCTTTACAAAGTGGTTAGATCAGCATCTGGTAGTGTAAGAATGGTTTCCACCAAGGGAAAGTATTGGACCACACCAGATGCTCTTTTAATCATAGCACAATCCTAGTCTGAGTCAAATTTCCATACTATTATCTTGTTTTCTTCTGCTGCACTTGGAGTTGTCATCAGATCAAAAACTCAAATTAAAGTAGTCTTCTATTCAGTGATCTCTCTGACAGCAGTGCCCAGAGGCCAGATCTTGTTAGGAATCACATCCCTTGGCTTTCTTATCATTTGTTCAGTTCCTCTGTGCATGTCTTTGACTTCAACTACAGTTGGCTCAGCAGGAGTTTCATCAGATTGATGTTGATGAGCAGGATTGGGAGCCCCAGTCCAAAACTTTCACTCCTGTGTTCAGCTCAGTATTCATCACATATTCCATCATTCTTCTGAGCTCACCAACTGTTCTTCCCTTGAGTTCATACGGCTCATAATTATGACTTTGTAACCAGCAGATCATGTTGATTTTCTCAGTTTGGCTATGTTATAATGTCCCAACTCCTTTCTGATCTTCTCCATTGCCTTGAACTTGGAGAAGGTTTCATAGTTGCATACAGGGAGCATCATTCTGACAGCATCAAACTCTTTCAGTGTTTGAATCAACTCATACATGTTCATCTTCTCCACCATGTCATAGGGAAAGCCATTATTAATTAAGTCCATGAACATGGCAGAGTGAGGTCTTTCTTCTAGAATGTCTTTTGTTGTTAACAATTCATCATCTTCAACTTCTTTAGCCACTTCAGCAGGCTCTTCTTTTGTCAGTTCTTCCCACTCCGCATCACTGTCTTCTTTACTTTGTTCCACTGGGGCTAAATGCTCTGGTGAATGTAGTTTTATTCTTTTTGGTGATTCACCAGCAACATCAGTTGTTTTCCCAAGGTATTTCCTTTTTCTGCTGTAAGTGATCATGGTTGACTTATTTTTGATCAATTCAGCTTCAGATAACTTCTTCTTTAACCTCTCAATCTCATGATCTTTGGCTTTTACAAGTTCTGTCTGTTCAGCCAGTAGCTCATGAAGTGCATCAATTACTTCATTGTCCATCTCCTTTTCTTCTCTTAGCCTTACCAATCTCCCTTCCAGGATATTGATGGTGGCTTCTTTCACAGATACAAGCGCATCCTTCTCACTTAACTCCTTCTTCAATCTCCTTAGTTTTGCTAGTTTCTTATTCCCCTTGAGGATCAGTTTATTGTACTCAGCTACCAAGTAGCCTTTGCTTACATCTATATCTTCTTCTCTCAAATCCTTCTCATCATAAGCTATGATGTCAACATAAGTACCCTCTCCTTATTCAACTTCCTCAGCCACATCCTCCTTTTTAACTTCTACACAGATCTCCTCTGTATCATCATAAACATCCTCATCTAGGTTGAGTTCCTTGATTGGTGTTAGGCTATCAATGGGTTCAGTGGGTGTAGGTGAGGTGGTTGGTTCTATAGGTATTGGTGAAGTGATTGGTTCAGTAAGTGTTGGTGAGGCAATTAGTTTAGTTGGTGTAGGTGAGGGGGTTGGTTCAGTTTGACTTGGATGTGTAGGCGTTTGAGTGAGTGAGGGTGAGATGGGCTCTGTAGCACCAGTGTGTATTGATGACTGAGATTGATCTGGTGTACAGGGTTGAGTATGTTCACTAGAAGGTGAATCCAGTTGAGCAGGTGGTGATTGTGTCAAATCGATGATAGGTGTTGGTGGTTGAGACTAAGGTTGTTCAGGGGATTGAGTTGGGCCCATAGAAGTTTTGGTGGTATGTCCTCTGTCTCATCTAGGACATGGGCGAACATCTCTACATCTCCTCCTTGATATTACCCAGTTAGTTTGTTAAGGAATGATCTTCTTAGGTGAGTTTGCATGCATACATCACCATCTAGCTGAGCATTGATGATGAGTTGCATGAATCTTGGGAACATGTACATCTTATTCTCTTTATGCACATGTATGTGATCACATAGGCAGTTGAGGATGTACTTGGAGTAGTTGTACTTTCTCCCCTCAAATATCCCTCTGATTCCGGAAGAGATATGCCTAGAGAATCTATCCAACCCTGACTTCTGGTTGGATATACACTTTAGATAAGTGTGGCATAAGAATCGGTACGGTTTGCTCAGCCTCTCCTTCTTGATCTCACCATTGTGGTAGTCACCGTCGTAGCCCATCAGAGCAAAAACTCTCTGAATGTATTCATGATCAAATACATCAGGATGGCCTTCTTCTGAGTCTCCGAGCTCGAGAACTATCCTGATGGTCTGCTCATCAATCCTCATTTGATGAACGCTAATGGATGCATGAATTACTTTTTTGTCATCTTCTTCCTCTATCCATGCAGACTCCCAGAAGTCCATCATATGTGACAGATAGATAATAGGGTCTGCAGATAGTGCATACATGAGTCTTGTTCTTCTTAGGTATCTTATAATGTCTCTGCATTCGTCCTCCATATTTGAATTCAGAAAAGCACAGACATTGTGGTCTTTTACGAACCGATTAGCCATAATGGTAGCGATGTTTGAGTAGTGTTCGGTGTAGAAGATGAAGAAGGAGGTTTTGGAAGAAAGGATTTCTAGGTCAGAAAGTGTTTTTGGGAGTGAATAGAGAGTCCAACGGTCAAGATGCCCTTTTATACTTTTCCAGGCTGTTTAACTCTTATTTTAATAATGTGGGACCCATTTACCCTTTTTACCCTTCCAAGGTTATCTGGATAAATAATATCTACGTAAGTAATTCACACTTATGCAAGCCAGAAATTTGGTTTTAGATCTTCCGTAGAATATCTACGGAAGTCAAAGATTCCTTTGTTTAATCCTGTCTTCCGCAGAGCATCTACGGAAGACACAAATTGTGATATGAAGGTTAATTTGCTTTCGAAGATAATTTTGATTAACTATCTTCTGAAGGAAATTTTCTTCCGCAGATAACATTATGATAAAGTTTCTATGTATGAATTAACATATAGTTAATCCATTTGTTGTTTGCTGTTGGACCTTATGACTTTGCTTCATCGTAATTGTGCAAAAATAATTGCACACTTCAGATATCCTTCAGCTAAGTTAGTGCTCAAGTTTCAATTTTCTTCATATCATTATGTTAAGATCAGTTAAAATTAGTTTCATGCTTTGACTATAAATTTATGTATTTATCAAAAATTTATAAGAAAAGAACATGAACAACAGTTAATCTCTCCGGCTAATAATCATAGAGAAAAGAAGTGTTGGTTAAAGTTTATTACAGGCAAATATATGATATACTAGGGATCATACTATAAACCAGGTAATATCCTGCATATTATTGTCGAGGTTATTGTTTATTTGATCTTGTGCAGATTGCAAATATTATGATCCGCAGAAATTCAAAGAAGAGTGTAAATTCAACTGTTCATGCTATTTATCATGTTTTGGTAAGAATTAAAGAGAAACAAAGATGAACGCATCATTGAAGTTGCATGAAAGTTAGTCCCCCTGAACGTAATCAAGTTATCACTTTATCACACTTAAACCATGTTCCGTAGAGTATAAGCTCTATCTTAAGATTTTCTTTGAAATCTTATTAATGCTGAGATGGTTTGGTTGCTCCTTGAATTTACTATACAGTTGATCACTTTGGATTCTTTAGAGCAGTTCCTTTTTGGAACATTTGATGATCAGCATCAGTTCACCAGGTCTTTACTCACGTAAAACAGAGGTGCCCTTTGACCCAGGTCTTTGCTCATGCAAAATAGAGGGTCATGATACGCAAAGGTAGAGGTTATATGGTGTTGCAACATAGTAAGTGTGCATGGGTGATGAACATGATCACATCCTGAGAAGACTTACTTGTGTGCTCCTGACAATGACTTGTCCACACTAAGTCATCTTAGCGTTATGTTGTGTATGACATATGTTAGTTTCCACTCAAGCTGAATCTATTTACACATCTAACACATCTGATCAGTAGTTAGTTGGTGAATTGAAAGCAGGGATATATGTCAAGTTATAGTGTACTATCATATCCTTAGTATATCAACTGCCTTATGTAGTTGTTTGTTTTGATAATGTGTGTGCCTTTCTTATATGATTACAAGTAATGGACAAGTATTTCTGTTGTTGTTGTGATCTAATCTAAGTTGAGCATGCCTAGGGACTCAATTAAGAAATAAATCTAACTGAATTAAAGGCTTTAGTGAACAAATCAGCAAGTTGATTTGTTGTGTCCACTTTGATCAACTTGATTAGAACCTTTTCTGAAAAGTCTCTCAGAAAATGGTATCTGATGTTAATGTGTTTAGTTTTACTATGTTGTACTAGATTAGCAGTGATGAAGATAGCAACTGAGTTATCTATGTAAATTGGAGTTTGAAGAAAATTGTAAACATAGTCAAGTAATTGGTTTTGCAACCATAGAACCTAAGAGCAACCAGCTGAAGCAGCTTTGTACTCAGCCTCAGCTGTGGATACTGAAACATTAGGCTGCTTTTTGCACTGCCAAGAAACAAGTCTTGGTCTAATGAATTGACAACCTCCAGTTGTTGATTTTCTGTTATTATTGCATCCTCCAAAGTCACTCTCTGAGTAAGAGTACAGTTTGAAGTCTCCTTCTTTGGGATACTACAGTCCAAGTGCTGGTTTCCCTTTGAGATATTTAGATATCTGAAAATTCTTTTCACTGCATTCAAGTGTGACTCCTTTGGGTCAGCTTGATACCTAGCACAAACACACACAGCAAACATTATGTCAAGTCTACTGGCAGTTAAGTACATTTATGATCCTATCATAGATCTATATAATCTTTGGTCAATAGACTTCCCTGTTGGATCTGGTACTATTTTCTCTATTGTTGATGCTGGTGTTTTGCATGATGAAGACTCAGCAAGGTTGAATTTCTTTAGGATTTGAGGCATATATTTCTCTTGATTGATGAAGATGCCATCTTGTTTCTGATGTACTTGTAGACCCAGGAAGAAAGTTAATTCTCCCATGGAACTCATTTGAAATTCAGATTGCATCAAAGCTTCAAAATCTTCACACAATCTCTTGTTGGTTGATCCAAATATGATGTCATCAACATATATTTGGACAACTAAGAGATCTTGATGTTCATGTTTGAAGAAGAGTGTCTGGTCAATTGTACCTCTTTTGTGGCCATGCTTCAGTAGGAATGAAGACAATGTTTCATACCATTTCCTTGGTGCTTGATGAAGACCATACAATGCTTTGTCAAGCTTGTACACTCTGTGAGGGTAGTCAGGGTCTTCAAAGCCTAGTGGTTGAGAAACATAGACCTCTTCATCAATTTTGCCATATAAGAATGCACACTTTACATCTATTTGGTAAACTGTGAACCTCTTATAGGATGCATAGGCTAGAAATACTCTTATTGCCTCAATCCTTGCAACTGATGCAAAGACTTCATCATAGTCTATACCTTCTTCTTGTGTATATCCTTGTGCTATTAGCCTTTCTTTGTTTCTAACAATTATTCCTCTGTCATCTAGTTTGTTTTTGAACAACCATCTAGTGCTAATTGGATATTGGCCTTCAGGTAGATCAACTAGATTCCAGACTTCTGCTTCCTGAATTGCTGAAGTTCTTCTTGCATTGCTTCAATCTAGCTATTGTCTTTTAGGGCTTCAGTTATGTTAGAAGGATGTACTTGTGATAGAAAGCAGGAGAACAGACAAATGTTAGCAGCTCCCCTTTGTCTTCTTGTAGTTCTACTATTGAGTTCACCAATCATGTTGTCAATTGGATGATCCTTATAAATCCTGACTGTTGGAACATTTTGAACTTGGATAGATGAATCCAGGTTTGTGATGTTAGTTGGTGGAGATGGATTCAGCTGTGATGGTGAGTCAACAAAGTAATCTAACTCCTCAGTATGGTGATCTTGTGCGCCTGAATGATGTTCTGCATGGACTTGGGTTTCCGCAGATGTGGATATACCTTTCGTAGCAGTTAAAGGATCAGCTGCAGAGTCTGTAATTGGTGTATCTACAAGTGGTAGTGGTGTTGGGATGTTTTCTGAAGTGTGAGGAACTTTAGGGAGTTTCAGTGCATCATCTGCAGAAGTAGGAACATCTACGGAAGTGGAAGGAACCTCTATGGAGGGAGGTACTTCTTCTGAAGTAGATGGCATTTCTGCTGATGTAGAAGTTCCAAGGACATTAGACATGTCTTTGCTTGTTTGAGCTGACGCACCAGGATCATTGTGTCTTTGAATATCTGTATGAACTTGTCTTGGTGGATCAGCTGTTAATGGTACACCCATGTTTGGAGGAACATAAGGATAACATGTATCCGTAGCACCTGTCACATTGAGATAGCCAGTGTTAAATGAGTTAGTTAATGCATCTATATCAAACAACCAAGATGATCCTTTCACAGACTGTGTAAACAAGGATTCATCAAATGACACGTTAGGAGTTTCTTCCACAATGTTATCATGTGGGACATATACTTTGTATGACTTAGATGTTAAAGAATACCCAACAAAGAAACCATCATATGCTTTTTCAGCAAACTTTCCTAATTGTTCTTTAGTGTTTAAGACAGACACATGACACCCAAAAGCTCTAAGATATCCTATGAAAGGTTTTCTTTTAAACAAAAGTTCATAGGGTGTTTTGTTGTGTTCTTTGACTATTAAAGTCCTATTTTGAATAGTGCATGCTATATTTACTGCTTCAGCCCAAAATGTTATTAGTAGCTTTGAATCAGCCAACATTGTTCTTGCTGCTTCAATTAGAGTTCTATTTCTTCTTTCAGTAACTCTATTCTGTTGTGGAGTTCTTAGAGCACTAAATTGCCTAGCTTTGCCTTTTTCCCTCCATGATGAGTCTAAGATATAATTAACAAATTCAGTTCCATTGTCACTTCTTAAAATTTTGACTTTTAGATCAAGTTGATTTTCTATCTTGGTGATAAACTCCATTAATATTTCTCATGTTTCACTTTTGTGTTTTAAGAAAAATACCCAAGTGAATCTAGTGAAATCATCAACAATTACCAAGCAGTAATGCCATCCTCAGCAACATCCTTACCTGCCAACTGATATACATATAAAAAGTCAGCGTTGCTGAGTGAGTCCTAGTTTAATAATATAGAAAATATACTTTGGTAAATTTCACATGGTGATCATTCATCATCATGCATAATCCATCCTTAAGAGATTCTTTATCAATCTTTCTTTCATTATCTTTAACTTTTATTAACTAGGATCGCACAAAGCAAGAGCCTACATTGTTGGTTGGCAACAGATGTCGAACCCTTGTTGGTACACATTTATAAGTGGTAGGTAACCCCCGACAGTTGATCCACACTGCTAGGCACGAAGCCTGTTCATGAACTTGGATCCCATTAGTTTATTGGTCAATTACATGGATTAGACCCCGGATGTGCCTTTCTTGGGCTGAAACAGCCACACATCAGCTGAGCTAACGACAACTTCGTCGTGAACCTCCGTTGAAAAAGCTTGCAAGGCTTTTCACCTTTTGTTAGGGCCCTGGGGTAACATTTATTATGTTTCACTGTCCTTCTTTTATTCCTTTGTGTCCACTTATTATGAATAATACTTTTATAATATTATTACCTTAAAACCACATATCATAAAACAGTAATAATTATTCATAGCAAGCAGCCCATAAGAAGGTAAATAAAACATTAGAAACATAGGACAAGCATAAACACCCATTAAACATAAGTTCTTAACACTTGAACTCTATTTCCAAAATTTCAGAAAAACATCTAAGTGTTCACAGCGCATGAGTAACGTATACAGCGGATGGCTTAAAGTACTAAGTATCCACAGCAGACAACTTAAGTCTACAGCAGACAGCCAAGATCCACAGCGGACAACTTAAGTCTACAGTGGACACCCAAGATCCACAGCGGACAACTTAAGTCTACAGCAGACAGCCAAGATCCACAACGGATGAGTAAAACACTAAGTGTTCACAGCGGATGAACATAGTCCAATGCGGATGAATAACATCCACAGCGGATAACTAAAAGTGTACAGCAGATGAAACAAGTACACAGCGGATAACCAACGTCCACAGCGGACGTACAAATTTTTCTAAACAGTGTCCACAGCGGATAACCAACATCCACAGCGGACAACTAAAAACTCCTCAAGTGTCCACAGCAGACATGTAAGTCCATAGCAGACGTCTTACATTTCTAACTGTCCACAGCGGACACACAATGTCCACAACGGATGACCATCATCCACAGCGAACACATGTTCAGTACCAGCAATGCAACTTATGAGGTTTTCCAATCTCAAACATCATTCTAGCCTGAACTTAACATAGATCTAACATGTTTCTAGCTTAAAGTATAACAAACATCATCACAACATCATAGAAATCACTTAAAACCAACATATATCAAACACAACTGTACACCATGTAAAACTCATAGTTAGTTAGGAAAAACAGCAGTTATAATGCATATCAGCCCTAAAACAAGTAGAAAACATGTAAAAGAAGGGGATCTAGAACTCACCTCTCAGCAGCTTTCGAGTGAAACACCACAACCCGAGAGTTAACAAGAATATCTAACACCTAAACACATAAAACAAACAACCAACACAAGAAAACACATAAAAATAGATTCATAAGCCCGAACCCAGCAGGAAAAATCGAGAAAAAATCTACTGGAAATCTCACCTTTCGAAGAACTTGAGTTTTCTCTCTCTAAAATCGGATGGGGTTTTCTTTTCCAAGCTTTCAGCCGAATTATGCATGAGAGAGAGAGTCATGGGCGGCCTTACCACCTTTTTGAAACCCATTATGGGTAAGTTTACCTTTTGTACACCTTCACCCCTTAACCTCTTGGATATTTATCTTTTCTTCTTTACTTTTCTTTTCTTTGAATTTTTTGGGTGTTACAAGTCTACCCCCCTTATATAGGTTTCATCCCCGAAACCTGTCATTCCTTAAAGAGGCCTGGGTAGAGCCGTCTCGTTTCTTCCTCCGACTCCCAAGTGGCTTCTGATCCCTTACGATGTTTCCATTGCACTTTTACTTAGCCAATCACTTTATTTCTTAACCGTTTCTCCTTCCGATCCAATATAGCCACTGGTTGTTCCACATAATTCAACCTTTCATCAACCTTAATGTCCGTAAAAGGAACAACAACATCACTTTCTGCCAAGCACTTTCGTAAGTGAGATACATGGAATGTAGGATGAATTCCATGCAATTCATCGGGAAGTTCCAGCCTTTATGCCACTTCACCAACTCTGGCAATGATTTTGAATGGCCCAATATACCTAGGGCTCAACTTTCCTTGCTTGCAGAACCTGATAATCCCTTTCCAAGGAGATACCTTCAACATCACCTTATCTCCCACTTGGAATTCAATTGGCCTCCTTCTTTTATCAGCGTAGGACTTTTGCCGGTCCCTTGCTGCCATCATGAAGGCCTTGATCTTTTCTAACTTCTCAGATGCGGCTTCAATGACATCTACTTCCCAACTCTTTCTGCCTGATGTCACCCCAACACACTGGGGTTCTACACCTTTTCCCATAAAGCATTCCGAATGGTGGCATGCCTATACTGGCAGATAACTATTGTTGTAGGAGAACTCTGCAAACGGTAGGTGTTCATCCCAACTTCCACCAAAGTCAATAATACACCATATCCTCTAAGGTCTGAATGGTTCATTCTGATTGACCGTCTGTCTGAGGGTGATAAGCCGTGCTAATGTGTAACCTCGTCCCCATCGCATCATGAAATTTCTTCCAGAACTTGGACGTGAACCGGTGTCCCTATCAGAAACAATAGACACCGGCACGCCATGACGAGTTACGATCTCCTTGATGAACAGCTCTGCCAACCTTTCCGATGAGTAAGTCTCTCTGATTGGCAAAAAGTGTGCACTCTTCGTCAGGCGGTCTACGATCACCCAAATGGTATCACATCCTCTCGCAGTACGAGGCAACTTTGTGATAAAGTCCATGGTGATGTGTTCCCACTTCCATTCGGGTATATCCAAGGGTTGGATCTTCTCATATGGTTTCTGATGTTCCGCCTTCACTTGTAAACAGGTAAGGCACTTACTCACATACTCCACCACGTCACGCTTCATCCCTGGCCACCAATAATCCTTCTTCAGATCATGATACATTTTTGTAGCAATAGGATGGATGGAATACCGTGTTTTTTGAGCCTCATCCATGATCCTTCCCCTCAGCTTTCTATAACGAGGAATCCACATCCGCCCGAAACAGGTTTTAACGCCAAGGGTGTTCTCCCCTAAATTTGCCGCCTGCCCCTTCATTCGTTCAGAGTTGATCCTATCATCCTTTAATGCCTCATCTTGGAATTCCCTAATTTGACCCATAACATCTGGCGTCACAACTAGCTGGCAAGCCTTCACCCAAATTGGTTCCGGCCTCTCCTTTCGACTGAGGGCATCGGCTACCACATTCGCCTTACCTGGATGATAGTGAATTTCACAGTCATAATCCTTGATCAACTCAAACCATCTTCTTTGTCTCATGTTAAGATCCTTTTTCTCTAAGAAGTACTTCCAGCTTTTATGGTCGGTGAAAACGGTGCACTTCGTCCCGTACAGGTAGTGCCTCCAAATCTTCAATGCGAAGACCACACCCGCCAACTCCAAATCATGAGTAGGATAGTTAGCCTCATGGATCTTCAATTGTTAGGACGCCTAGGCTATAACCTTTCCTCGTTGCATCAACACACAACCTAAACCCAAATACGAAGCATCTGAGTATACCACCAAGTCTTCATTCCCTTCAGGCAACTTCAATACGGGGGCTTGGGTTAACCTCATCTTCAACTCCTGAAACGCACTCTCCAGCTCAGAACCCCATTCAAAATTTACATCCTTGTGAGTCAGCTTAGTTAATGGGGCCACCACCTTAGAGAAGTCTTGAATAAATCTCCTATAGTAGCCTGCCAAACCCAAGAAACTACGGATTTCGGACGGCGTCCTCGGGGGTTCCTATTGCATTACAGCTTTGACTTTTGCTGGATCTACCATTATCCCTTTGGGGTTAACCACGTGGCTAAGAAATTGAACCTCACGCAGCCAAAACGTGCACTTCGAGAACTTTGCATACAACTTCTCGTTTCTAAGTGTCTCTAGTACCTCCTTGATATGACAGGCGTGCTCATCTTCCCTCTTCGAATAGATCAGAATATTGTCAATGAATACAATCACTGATCTATCTAGCATCGGTCGGCATACCCGATTCATAAGGTCCATAAAGGCAGCTGGCGTGATGGTTAAACCGAAGGACATCACGAGAAACTTGTAGTGTCCATAACGCATGCGAAAGGCTGTCTTAGGGATATCCTGCTCCTTCACTTTCAGTTGATGATACCCCGATCGCAGGTCTATCCTAGAGAACCAACTAGCACCCTGGAGCTGATCAAACAAGTCATTAATTCTCAATAACGGGTACCGGTTCTTCACGGTCAACTTGTTTAACTCATGGTAGTCGATACACATCCTCATACTACCGTCCTTCTTTATCATGAATAGGACCGGAGCACCCCATGGTGAGATACTCAGCCGAATGAAGCCTTTATCCAACAGGTCTTGTAGTTGCGTCGTCAGCTCCTTGAGTTCGGACGGAGCCAACCGGTATGGTGCCTTGGCTACGGGTTGCGCTCCCGGTATCAAGTAAATCTGAAACTCGATCTCTCTGTCAGGTGGGACCCCTGGTAGGTCTTCGGGAAACACATCGGGGAAAATCGCATACCACCGGCACGTCAGACAACCGAGTCACAGTGGCATCCACATCCTTCACATAAGCCAGGTAAGCACCGCACCCTCGCCTCATAAACTTCTCTGCCATGATCTTCGAAATCACTCGCGGAGCGGTGTATTCCTTGTCTCCATGAACCGTAACCACACTACCATCAGGCGTAGTCAAACGAATCATCTTCTTTTGACATACAATATTCGCTTCGTAGGTCACCAACCAATCCATTCCTAACACCACATCAAAACCACCTAGGGCCATCACGTACAATCTAGCAGGGAACTTATGACCGTCCAATTCTATTAGGCAATCGTCTATCATATCAGTCACCTTGGTAGACTTTCCTATCGTTGTCTCTACATGAAAAGGCACATCTATCTTCTTATTCTTACCATGCATTTCATGACAAAAGGTAACAGATACAAAACTTCTACTAGGACCCGAATGGAAGAGAACAGAAGCATACACTTGGTTTACCAAGAACATACCTGAAACTACTTCCGGGTCCACTCTGGCTTCTTCCTGGGTCATGTTGAATGCCCTTGCCTTGGCTTTGGTGCTCTTTTTTCTCCCTTTTCTCCCATAGTCTGGGTCCCTGAGCCCCCTGCTCCACCCTTCTTGCAATCCCGACCTGAATGACCCACCTCTCCGCACTGGTAACATCTCGGTACTCGGCAATCCTTAGCATAGTGCCCTTCGCCTCCACACTTAAAACACCGGTTTGTCCCTACTCTACACTCACCCAGGTGACTCTTCCTACACTTCCTACATTCTTTCCGATCATTCCTCTTCCTCTGTTCTGGGCAACGATTATCAACCTTCATCTTCTTCTCTCCAACCCCAAAGTTGTTGTCCCTGAACCTTTTCCCATTACCATTCTTGTTCCAACTCCTCTTAACCTTCCCTTGAATTGGCACTGGATCCCTCTCATCATACAACCTTCCGGCCAAATCTACTACCGACCTGAAAGTGCTCAGTCTAGAAGCTATCATGTTCCTCCTGATATCCATGGGTAAACCCTGCAAGTACCTCTTAATCTTCTTAGACTCTGGAGTTGCTAGATCCGGCACAAGTCTTGCGAGCTTATTGAACTTAGAGGTATACTCTTGATGAGTCATGTTTCCAGCCTCCAAATGTAAGAACTCCTTCTCAATTTTGTCCAACTCTCGATGTGGACAATACTCCTCCAGTACCAGTTCCTTCAAATCCGACAACCTCATCCTTGCAACAAACCGTTTCCCTTCGGCTTGGACAATGTTGTCCCACTAACATAATGTCGAGTCAATAAAAGAATGGGAGGCAAACTTTACCTTTTGATCCTCCCGGCACTCACTGATGTCCAGGGTTGCCTCTATCTCTCGAACCCAATGGTGAGCAACTATGGCATTATCGTTTCCGTCAAAGGTTGGGGGTTTGCACCTCTGAAACGCCCCATAGGTGCACCCCTTAGCGGCCTCCCTCTCCTCTTTGCTATCGGTATCATGAATTACCACCCTGGGATTAGATGGCTCTCCTCAGCTTTCTCCTTCTCCCCTGCATCCTGGGTCTTTTCACCATCCTTTACAGCCCTCAGCACCTCGGTCACCACTGAAGGTAACACGTTTTGCATGATGTTGTAGACTTCGTCAGCAATAGCTTCCTTCACCGTAGACTTGAGGGTGGCCGATCCTTCACCCTCTTGGTGGCTATGAATATACGTATCCTCATGAGTCATCTTAGGAGCCTTAGCTTTGCTCCGGGTGACACGTGGCCCCGCGGAATAATTTAACCAAAAATCTATTTCTTTCATTAATGCTTACTTTTGCCAATAATACATCGTTGTTAGAGTTACAAAAGAATATTTAGTTGCATTACAAGACAATATCATAATTGCATAAATGGATGCCAGTCTCCATTCCCCAAGTAGCTTCGGCCGTGCCATCCTCAGCAACATCCTTACCTGCCCAACTGATATCATATAAAAAAGTCAACGTTTGCTAGAGTGAGTCCTAGTTTAATAATAGAGAAATATACTTGGTAAATTTCACATGGTGATCATTCATCATCATACATAATCCATCCTTAAGAGATTCTTTATCAATCTTTCTTTCATTATCATTCACTTTTATAAACCAGGATCGCACAAAGCAAGAGCCTACATTGTTAGTTGGCAACAGATGCCGAACCCTGTCGGTACACATTTATAAGTGGTAGCTAACCCCCGACAGTTGATCCACACTGCTAGGCACGAAGCCTACTCATGAACTTGCATCCCATTAGTTTATTGGTCAATCATATGATTAGACCCCGGATGTACCTTTCTTGGGCTGAAACAGCCATACATCAGTTGAGCTAACGACAACATCGTCGTGAACCTCCGTTGTAAAAGCTTGCAAGGCTTTTCACCTTTTGTTAGGGCCCTGGGGTAACATTTATTATGTTTCATTGTCCTTCTTTTATTCTGTTGTGTCCACTTATTATAAATAATAATTATATAATATTATTACCTTAAAACCACATATGATGAAAGAGTAATAATTATTCATTGCAAGCAGTCCATAAGAAGGTAAATAAAACATTAGAAACATAGCACAAGCATAATCACCCATTAAACATAAGTTCTTAACACTTGAACTCTATTTCAAAATTTTAGAAAAAACTTCTAAGTGTTCACAGCGCATGAGTAACTTATACAGTGGACGGCTGAAAGTACTAAGTATCCATAGCGGACAAGTTAAGTCTACAGCGGACAGCCAAGATCCACAGCGGACAACTTAAGTCTACAGCGGACAGCCAAGATCCACAGCGGATGAGTAAAACACTAAGTGTTCACAGCGGATGAACATAGTCCAATGCGGATGAATAACATCCACAACGGATAACTAAAAGTGTACAGCGGATGAAATAAGTACACAGCGGATAACCAACGTCCACAGCGGACGTACAAATTTTTCTAAGGGTTCACAGCAGACAGTGTCCATAGCGGATAACCATCATCCATAGCTGACAACTAAAAACTCCTCAAGTGTCCACAGCAGACATTTAAGTCCACAGCGGACGTCCTACATTTCTAACTGTCCACAGCGGACACACAATGTCCACAGCGGATGACCATCATCCACAGCGGACACATGTTCAGTACCCGTAATGCAACTTATGAGGTTTTCCAATCTCAAACATCATTCTAGCCTGAACTTAATATAGATCTAACATGTTACAAGCTTAAAGCATAACAAACATCATCACAACATCGTAGAAATCACTTAAAACCAACATATATCAAACACAACCGTACACCATGTAAAACTCATAGTTAGTTAGGAAAAAGAGCAGTTATAATGCATATCAGCCCCAAAACAAGTAGAAAACATGTAAAAGAGGGGATCTAGAACTCACCTCTCAATAGCTTTCGAGTGAAACACCACAACCCAAGAGTTAACAAGAAAAATCGAGAAGAAATCTTCTGAAAATCTCACCTTTCAAAGAACTTGAGCTTTCTCTCTCTAAAACCGGATGGGGTTTTCTTTTCCAAGCTTTCAGCCGAATTGTGCATGAGAGAGAGAGTCATGGGCGGCCTTACCACCTTTTTGAAACCCATTATGGGTAAGTTTACCTTTTGTACACCTTCACCCCTTAACCTTTTGGATATTTATCTTTTCTTCTTTACTTTTCTTTTCTTTGAATTTTTCGGGTGTTACATGTGTTACATGTGATGACAATTGTAATTTTTGAAGTTTCACTACAGTAGATGTATGATCTGACATAGACTTAGTTACAGAAGTAGTCAAATACTCAACTTGTGCTTTCAAATTGTAATTTTCAGATAAAAGTTTATCTAAATCCTTTTGTAAAGAATTGATTTTGACTTGATAAAGTTTATGTTCTCTTACATGTGATTCATTTAAAAGTATAGTTTCTTTTACTTTATCAGCCAACTATTGAGCATGTGTTCTATATCTTTCAACTTCATCAACACAAGTGGAAGAACATAACCTTTCTCTTACCTCTGTGGCCAATAGTGGAACTTTGTTTTCCATGTTAGCCATCAAAGCTTGATTTTCCGCTAGTACTTCCTTTCATACATGGTCCAATCATAAGTACCATCCTGCAAAATAATTAAACCAGATTATTTAGCATTGTTAGTACCTATAGTGTTGCTTGTTGAAGGTGGGGATGAATTGGTTAGTTGAACTTGTGTGAAACTTCTTTGACTAGGCTGTCTTGAGTCATTTGATTGTTGTTGATTGCTGTTGCACTCCTTTGAGAAGTATCCATATAAATTACACTTAAAGCATCTTACTTTGGACTTGTCAACACCAATTTTAGTTAATCTTCCTCCTACAGACAGTCCTTTATTCCTCTTCATGTACATCTTGGCTCTGTAGGTGATCATTGCCATTTGCCATTGTAGATCCATCTCTTCTACCTCATCAGGATGAAGTTCTTCTAGATCTGGTTGACAGAAGAGAGCAGGAGTCAAAGTGCTTCCCAGATAAGTCTGAAAGCTTGAACTAAAGGTTACAAAAGCAGCTTTCTGTTCTTCTGATTCCAGAACCATAGTAATTGGTTCTGTTTGATTGTTGTTCTTTTTATTCTTGGAGTCATCAGCTTTTCCTTTAGACTTTCTATGCTGATTGTTTTGAGTACTTGATTTGGAAGACTTGGCAGCATAAAAACTTGTTTCTTCTATATGTTCACACTCATCACAAGAGTTATCTTCGTCTTCATTGGAGATGAATGCACTTCCAGCACTCTTTAACTGTTTGAATTGATAAGGTGCTATAGCTGCTTTCACACTCTTGTTTCTGGTCTTTTCATCTAGCTCCAAAGCTTCGACCTTCGCCAACAGTGTGTCTAGTCCTATTGCCTTCAAATCAATAGTGTTCTTGAACATAGACACAGTCTGTGTCCAACTTTCTGGTAAGGCATGAAACATCTTTTTGTTTAGCTCTTCATTGATGTACTTAAGTTCAAAGATGTTCATCTCTGTAACAAGTTGCAAAAATCTATACAATTTTTGAGGAACTGACTCACCCACAATATGATGAAAGGTTTCATATTGTGAGCGAAGAGTATCCTTCTTTATGCTCCTAATCTTGTCACTTTCTTCACACAGGGTGTGCAGTATTTTCCATAACGAGTGAGCTGTTTTGTATGATTCACACCTGATCAAGAGATCTTCAGGCAAAGCCATAGTAAGCATACTATAGGGTTTGATGTCAATCTTGACTTTCTTAGCATCATCAGGTGACAGATTTTTCAGACTTATGGGTTGATTATTATCCTTATAATCCGCTCCTAACGTAGGTGGAATATAAGGTCCATCAGTAATCGAAACCCATAAATCAGAATCTGTATAATTGACATGATTCCTGAACCTGATTTTCCAAGTTTTGAAATCAGATTTGTTTTCCAGTTTAGGAGGTTGATAAGCACCAACAACTGAATTACTCATGTTAATTAATTTTGAAAAAGCAACAACTCTGTTTTAGCAAAAATCGATTAAACAAATCAAATCGATAGATCAGCTGATCTTGATCAATGAGCACCAAGCTCTGATACCACCTAAGTGAATCCAAGGATCGATATATGAATTATCAAATTTGATTTTAACAAGTATTGATCGTGGAATTATCAATACTTGATGTTTAATTGATTAATGAACTTGAAATCGATCAAACAGTATAATGAACAATCAAAATATAATAATAAACAAACCACGATCGCTCAATAATTACAATCAATCGATTGTAATGCTTCTTCTGCTATTGATTCTATTGTTATGATTGTTATATGATCTGATGCTGCTTGATCGTATGTTAATCATCCTCTGTTACATGTTCTTGATCTCTTGTTAAATAGAGATCTTATTCTGTTCCTAAAACATTGCTAATCTTTCGCTATCCTGGTGCTAAAATTAAGCTAACTTCCTATAGCTATCCGAATCCTTACCAAATTTATCGGTATAGGAGTTCGTGATTTACAATGAAATAAATACAAATAATATTGTTGATGTGACGTGGTATCTTCGCTTGAATTACATGTCTTCCACCGCCATTAATGTTGTTGTTCTGTGACGTTGACTGGTTGACTTTCTGTTGACTACTTGATGATTCGAAATCATACAAGTATTAAACAGTCTTCCATAGGAAGTTCTTCATCCTTGTAAAGAATTGATTTTGACTTGATAAAGTTTATGTTCTCTTACATGTGATTCAGTTAAAAGTAGAGTTTCTTTTACTTTATCAGCCAACTGTTGAGCATGTGTTCTATATCTTTCAACTTCATCAACACAAGTGGAAGAACATAACCTTTCTCTTACCTCTGTGGCCATTGGTGGAACTTTGTTTTCCATGTTAGCCATCAAAGCTTGATTTTCCGCTAGTACTTTCTTTTCATACATGCTCCAATCACAAGTACCATCCTGTAAAATAATTAAACCAGATTCTTTAGCATTGTTAGTACCTGTAGTGTTGCTTGTTGATGGTGGGGATGAATTGGTTAGTTAAGCTTGTATGAAACTTCTTTGACTAGGCTGTCTTGAGTCATTTGATTGTTGTTGATTGCTGTTGCACTCCCTTAAGAAGTGTCCATATAAATTACACTTAAAGCATCTTACTTTGGACTTGTCAACACCAATTTTAGTTGATCTTCCTCCAACAGACAGTCCTTTGTTCCTCTTCATGTACATCTTGGCTCTGTAGGCGATCATTGCCATTTTCCATTATAGATCCATCTCTTCTACCTCATCAAGATAAAGTTCTTCTAGATCTTGTTGACAGAAGAGAGCAGGAGTCAAAGTGCTTCCCTGATAAGCCTAAAAGCTTGAACTAAAGGCTGCAAAAGCAGCTTTCTGTTCTTCTGATTCCAGAACCACAGTAATTGGTTCTGTTTGATTGCTGTTCTTTTTATTCTTGGAGTCATCAGCTTTTCCTTTGGACTTTCTATGCTGATTGTTTTGAGTACTTGATTTGGAAGACTTGGCAGCATAAAAACTTGTTTCTTCTTTATGTTCACTCTCATAACAAGAGTTATCTTCGTCTTCATTAGAGATGAATGCACTTCCAGCACTCTTTAACTATTTGAATTGATAAGGTGCTATAGCTGCTTTCACACTCTTGTTTCTAGCCTTTTCATCTAGCTCCAAAGCTTCGACCTTCGCCACCAGTGTGTCTAGTCCTATTGCCTTCAAATCAATAGTGTTCTTGAACATAGACACAGTCTGTGTCCAACTTTCTGATAAGGCATGAAGCATCTTTTTGTTTAGCTCTTCATTGTTGTACCTAAGTTCAAAGATGTTCATCTCTGTAACAAGTTGCATAAATCTATGCAATCATTGAGAAACTGACTCACCCGCAATATGATGAAAGGTTTCACATTATGAGCGAAGAGTATCCTTCTTTATGCTCCTAATCTCGTCACTTCCTTCACACAGGGTGTGCAGTATTTTCCATAACCATTGAGCTATTTTGTATAATTCACACCTGATCAAAAGATCTTCAGGCAAAGCCATAGTAAGCATACTATAGGATTTGATGTCAATCTTGACTTTCTTAACATAATTAGGTGATAGATTTTTCAAACTTATGGGTTAATTATTATCCTTATAATCCGCTCCTAACGCAGGTGGAATATAAGGTCCATCAGTAATCAAAACCCATAAATCAGAATCTGTATAATTAACATGATTCCTGAACCTGATTTTCCAAGTTTTGAAATCAGATTTGTTTTCCAGTTTAGGAGGTTGATAAGCACCAACAACTGAATTACTCATGTTAATTAATTTTGAAAAAGCAACAACTCTGTTTTAGCAAAAATCGGTTAAACAAATCAAACTGATAGATCAATTGATCTGGATCAATGAGCACCAAGCTCTTATACCACCTGAGTGAATCCAAGGATCGATATAGGAATTATCAGATTTGATTTTAACAGTTTTGATCGCGGAATTATCAATACTTGCTGTTTAATAGATTAATGAACTTGAAATCGATCAAACAGTATAATGAACAATAAAAATATAATAATAAACTAACCACGATTGCTCAATAATTACAATCAATCGATTGTAATGCTTCTTCTAATATTGATTCTATTGTTATGAATTTTATATGATCTGATGTTGCTTGATCGTATATTAATCATCCTCTGTTACATGTTCTGGATCTCTTGTTATATAGAGATCTTATTCTGTTCCTAAAACATTGCTAATTTTTCGCTATCCTGGTACTATAATTAAGCTAACTTCCTATAGCTATCCAAATCCTTACCACATTTATCGTTATAGGAGTTCGTGACTTACAATGAAATAAATACAAATAATATTGTTGATGTGACGTGGTATCTTTGCTTGAATTATATGTCTTCCACCGCCATTAATGTTGTTGTTCGGCCACGTTGACTTGTTCACATTCTGTTGACTACTTGATGATGCGAAATCATACAAGTGTTAAACAGTCTTCCGTAGGAAGTTCTTCATCCTTGTAAAGAATTGATTTTGACTTGATAAAGTTTATGTTCTCTTACATGTGATTCATTTAAAAGTAGAGTTTCTTTTACTTTATCAGCCAACTGTTGAGCATGTGTTCTATATCTTTCAACTTCATCAACACAAGTGGAAGAACATAATCGTTCTCTTACCTATATGGGCATTGGTGGAACTTTGTTTTCCATGTTAGCCATCAAAGCTTGATTTTCCGCTAGTACTTCCTTTTCTTACATGCTCCAATCACAAGTACCATCCTGCAAAATAATTAAACCAGATTCTTTAGCATTGTTAGTACCTGTAGTGTTGCTTATTGATGGTGGGGATGAATTGGTTAGTTGAGCTTGTGTGAAACTTCTTTGACTAGGCCGTCTTGAGTCATTTGATTGTTGTTGATTGCTGTTGCACTCCCTTGAGAAGTGTCCATATAAATTACACTTAAAGCATCTTACTTTGGACTTGTCAACACCAATTTTAGTTAATCTTCCTCCTACAGACAGTCCTTTGTTCCTCTTCATGTATATCTTGGCTCTGTAGGCGATCATTGCCATTTGCCATTGTAGATCCATCTCTTCTACCTCATTAGGATGAAGTTCTTCTAGATCTTGTTGACAAAAGAGAGCAGGAGTCAAAGTGCTTCCCAGATAAGCCTGAAAGCTTGAAATAAAGGCTACAAAAGCAGCTTTCTGTTCTTCTGATTCCAGAACCACAGTAATTGGTTCTGTTTGATTGCTGTTCTTTTTATTCTTGGAGTTATGAGCTTTTCCTTTGGACTTTCTGTGCTGATTGTTTTGAGTACTTGATTTGGAAGACTTGGTAGCATAAAAACTTGTTTCTTCTTTATGTTCACTCTCATCACAAGAGTTATCTTCATCTTCATTAGAGATGAATGCACTTCCAGCACTCTTTAACTATTTGAATTGATAAGGTGCTATAGCTGCTTTCACACTCTTGTTTCTGGTCTTTTCATCTAGCTCCAAAGCTTCGACCTTCGCCAACAGTGTGTCTAGTCCTATTGCCTTCAAATCAATAGTGTTCTTGAACATAGATACAGTCTGTGTCCGACTTTCTGGTAAGGCATGAAGCATCTTTTTGTTCAGCTCTTCATTGTTGTACTTAAGTTCAAAGATGTCCATCTCTGTAACAGGTTGCATAAATATATGCAATTGTTGAGGAACTGACTCACCCGTAATATGATGAAAGGTTTCATATTGTGAGCGAAGAGTATCCTTCTTTATGTTCCTAATCTCGTCACTTCCTTCACACAGGGTGTGCAGTATTTTCCATAACGATTGAGCTGTTTTGTATAATTCACACCTGATCAAGAGATCTTCAAGCAAAGCCATAGTAAGCATACTATAGGCTTTGATGTCATCCTTGACTTTCTTAGCGTAATTAGGTGACAGATTTTTCAAACTTATGGGTTAATTATTATCCTTATAATCTGCTCCTAACGTAGGTGGAATATAAGGTCCATCAGTAATCGAAACCCATAAATCAGAATCTGTATAATTAACATGATTCCTGAACCTAATTTTCCAAGTTTTGAAATCAGATTTGTTTTTCAGTTTAGGAGGTTGATAAGCACCAACAATTGAATTACTCATGTTAATTAATTTTGAAAAAGCGACAACTCTGTTTTAGCAAAAATCGATTAAACAAATCAAACCGATAGATCAATTGATCTGGATCAATGAGCACCAAGCTCTGATACCACCTGAGTGAATCCAAGGATCGATATAGGAATTATCAGATTTGATTTTAACAAGTACTGATCATGGAATTACCAATACTTAATGTTTCATTGATTAATGAACTTGAAATCGATCAAACAGTATAATGAACAATCAAAATATAATAATAAACAAACCACGATCGCTCAATAATTACAATCAATCGATTGTAATGCTTCTTCTGCTATTGATTTTATTGTTATTATTGATATATGATCTGATGTTGCTTGATCGTATGTTAATCATCCTCTGTTATATGTTCTTGATCTCTTGTTATATAGAGTTCTTATTCTGTTCCTAAAACATTGCTAATCTTTCGCTATCCTGGTGCTATAATTAAGCTAACTTCCTATAGCTATCCGAATCCTTGCCACATTTATCGGTATAGGAGTTCGTGATTTACAATAAAATAAATACAAATAATATTGTTGATGTGACGTGGTATCTTTGCTTGAATTATATGTCTTCCACCGCCATTAATGTTGTTGTTCGGCCACGTTGACTTGTTCACTTTCTGTTGACTACTTGATGATGCGAAATCATACAAGTGTTAAACAGTCTTCCGTAGGAAGTTCTTCATCCTTGTAAAGAATTGATTTTGACTTGATAAAGTTTATGTTCTCTTACATGTGATTCATTTAAAAGTAGAGTTTCTTTTACTTTATCAGCCAACTGTTGAGCATGTGTTCTATATCTTTCAACTTCATCAACACAAGTGGAAGAACATAATCGTTCTCTTACCTATATGGGCATTGGTGGAACTTTGTTTTCCATGTTAGCCATCAAAGCTTGATTTTCCGCTAGTACTTCCTTTTCTTACATGCTCCAATCACAAGTACCATCCTGCAAAATAATTAAACCAGATTCTTTAGCATTGTTAGTACCTGTAGTGTTGCTTGTTGATGGTGGGGATGAATTGGTTAGTTGAGCTTGTGTGAAACTTCTTTGACTAGGCCGTCTTGAGTCATTTGATTGTTGTTGATTGCTGTTGCACTCCCTTGAGAAGTGTCCATATAAATTACACTTAAAGCATCTTATTGTGAGCGAAGAATATCCTTTGTTCAGCTTTTCATTGTTGTACTTAAGTTCAAAGATGTTCATCTCTGTAACAAGTTGCATAAATCTATGCAATTGTTGAGGAACTGACTCACCCACAATATGATGAAAGGTTTCATATTATGAGCAAAGAGTATCCTTCTTTATGCTCCTAATCTCGTCACTTCCTTTACACAAGATGTGCAGTATCTTCCATAAGGAGTGAGCTGTTTTGTATGATTCACACCTGATCAAGAGATCTTCAGGCAAAGCCATAGTAAGCATACTATAGGCTTTGATGTCAATCTTGACTTTCTTAGCATCATCAGGTGACAGATTTTTTAGACTTATATATTGATTATTATCCTTATAATCCCTCCTAACGCAGGGGGAATATAAGGTCCTTTAGTAATCGAAACCCATAAATCAGACTCTGTATAATTAACATGATTCCTGAACCTGATTTTCCAAGTTTTGAAATCAGATTTGTTTTCCAGTTTGGAGGTTGATAAGACCAACAACTGAATTACTCATTGATCGGTTCAAAAGGATCGAATCTGTGATGATTTCGTGATGTAATAATCAATTCAAACACAAAGTCATCAAATACATGCAATTACATCAAAAAGTTCATAGATTCATTGATAGCAAATGCACGGATACAATGTGTAGGGTTAGAGTTCGTTCAACTGATTCTAACTATTTCTTATCTGTTGTTTCTATTCTTGTCTAGTCTGATCTACCCTGCACATACATAAAACATCCTATATATACTATTAAGAACTAAGGAACATATATTTACAAATAAGTCCCTATACTATGACAAAAAACATACAAAGACAAAATGTTAATCTTCTAAGAGTCTAACGATGCTCCCCCTAAGATTACATTTGTCTTCAGTCTTCAAAATCTTCAATCTTCAAAATAATCTTTAGGCTCTTCTTTGATCTTGAACATCGGTTTCTCTTTGTAAAGCTTGAGTTCCTTTAACCCCTTTATGATTGCTGATTTGAATTTACCTGCAAGTATTCCTTGTTCAGTCTTTGATGCGTTTGTCTTGATCTCCATCTGGTTCATCTTCTCCAGCGTCTCCTTGGATAAACCTACAATGTCAATGTTCGCATAGAATTCCAATGGTTTAGGATACTCTTGGAATGCACCTCTAACACACCTTTACTGGAATTTCTCATGAACTCAATCGTCTTTATATATTTCTTAACAATGTTTGCATATGCTAACGCTTTACGTAATGCAATCCTTTCCATTGCAGCATTTATTACTTTGATAATTGTCATGAAATATTTCTTGTCATTTTCAGCAACTTCTAAAGAGATATCCTCAAACTTTTGTATTGACAGAAATGAGATGTAACTTGGATGCAACAATTTAAGCTCAAACACTCCAAACAATGAGATCATGTCTTTATCCCAACCGACAAGGTTTCGAACAAGTTTCAACTCAAAAGTGTCAACGTTGTAAAACCATCGCAAAATTGGTTTTGTTGTTTGAGTTCCATTAATAATTTTCACTCCTATGTTAGTAACCTTCTCCTCAAAAAATTGATCACTATATGCATCCAGGTATTTTTCTTCTTCTTCAGCTTTATCACCATCTTTTCTTTTGCTTTTTAATGACTTAAAATATTCTTTGTCTTCTTGATCACAGCGAGTTTTCAGAAAAGAACTCATTCTTGATATGCCTTGATTTAACAACTGTACAAAATTTTCACCACGACTTGCTTTTGTCGGGTTAATCAAAGGCAATCTGTTTAACTCTTTCAAATCATGAACCGAAAGTTCAATGATGCTCGAGTAAAAGTGATAGACATCAAATATAGCATTTACTCGTTTAATCAAAAATGCATCAAAAATATCGTCATACTTCCAAGCTACTATCTTTACATTCTTTGTTGTGTCAGGAACAATCATTGCGTTCAGCAATTCAGAGATAGATTATCCTTTTTGCAAGACATTTTGTACTAAGTCACCAGTTGTTCTTGCTTTGTTCCAAAGTTGTTTCTGCTCAATGGACACTTGATAAGCTTGTTTTTCTGATTCAGGAAACATCTTCATTAGTTCTTTCCTTCTTTCATGGCTACTTGTAAGGCCCCATTCCCGGAACGCTTACAGCTGGACCGTCATTGTATAAAATATTTTAAAACATAACTATTTTTGAAGCGTAATTTAAAAACTTTCATTAATAATTAAAAACATATCATCATATTACATCATTGTTACATTTCAAAATATGACATTATAACAAAACGTGGATGCCAGTCTTAAAACGTCCCTAGTAGCGTATGCATCCATGCCTACAACTCCTCAGCATCAACAAAATACCTGCCAACTATCATGCATACAAAAAGTCAGGGACGCTGAGTGAGTTCTAGTTTTATAAACAAAATACTTTACTTCTTTAAAACATAACCTTTACGTTGATCACACATCATACATACACATTGATAATAATTATTATTATCATCATCATCATTCACTCATTCGTTCGTTAGTTCTTTTACCATTAATCAGATCCTGTCTCCTGTAATACCCCCGACTCATATTCGAAGACCGATACAGTACCGGGGTACGCGACAAGGATCCCATCTCTGTTTGCAACACCCCCGACTCATGTCCGAAGACTGATACTGTGTCGGGGCCTGTAAACAAACCCCCAACTCATGTCCGAAGACCGACACAGTACCGGGGCGAGCATCACGACATCATTCGGGTCAACCTCAAGGATTAAACCCCCTTCGAGTCACTATTAGACTCCCATCGAGCATGTTACGGGTGATGTTGTATCACCTCTTCCTTGATCTTATACGTAGGCTTAGTCACCTTCTGGGCTCCACTGTACTCGCACAAGTGGAACCACCATTCTCCTTAGCCCTTCTCTTCTTTCTATCATAAACAGCCACCAGTTGCTTCTCGTAGTAGAATCCTTTGTCCATCTCAGTATTCTCTAGTGGCACGATCATATCCTCATCGATTGAGCACTTTCTTAGATGAGATACATGGAACGTCGGACGACTTCCACTTAACACGTCGGGTAGCTCCAGTCGACATGCCACTTCTCTTACCTGAGCAACAATTCAGAATGGCACTATATAACTCGTCATTAGCCTTCCTTGTTCCTCTGAATCGGATGATCCACCTCTCCACGACGAGGCCTTCATCCTTACTCCATCGCTGTAGGTCGGCACCGAACTCTTGTCGGGCCCGGTATATTAAACCATCTTCTTGCGACACTCGGAGTTTTGTCTTATAGGCTACTAGCCAATTCATCCGAAGGTGTACATCTATCCACCTAAGTTCATCCTGAACAGTCAAGCAGGAGACACGCGCTCTCTTAATTCTATCATGCAATCCTCTTGGGAATCAGGTATCCTAGTGGACTTACCAGTAGCAATTTCCACATCGAAGGGCTCATCGATCTTATTACTCCTAACATGCAAGTTATCACAAAAGGCAGTAGGAATGAAACTACTACTAGCACTAAAATCAAAGCATAGATGCACAAATTTAAATTACCAGAAACGTACCTGACGTCACGTTGGAGTCCACTCTAGCCTCCTCCCGGTCATAGCGAGTTCTCTGACCTTCATCCTTTGCTCTCCTTCCTCACACCGGAGCTTCCTACCCTCGACTTCTTGTAGTCTCTGCTCCTATGTCCAGTCTCGCCACAGTCAAAACATTTAGCCATGTGACAATCCCTCGCCCTGTGGCCCTCTCTTCCACACTAGAAGCAGACGTTCGATCCCCACCTGCACTCCCTCGCATGGCCTCTACCACACTTCTTGCATACCTCTTCCCTCTCAGTTATCCTCTTTCGATCATCGAACCTCATTGTCTTACCTTAAGCCACAAATTCATCATCATCATTGACCCGCCTTCCGTTCCCACTATTAACATAACCCCGCTCCTCCTCATCCATTATCGCCACCGCCTCTCGCTCGTCATACAACCTCCCTGCCAAATCAACCACCGACCTAAACGTGCTTGGTCAGGCAGCGACCAGATGTCTGCGGATATCTGTTGGCAGACCTTGAATATACCTTTTGATCTTTCGTGACACAGGCGTCACCTGATCTGGCACCAACCTTGCAATCTCATTGAACTTTGTGGTGTACTGCTGGTGAGTCATCGTTCCCGCCTCTAGTTGCAAGAACTCCCACTCGACCTTGTCAAGCTCACTATGAGGGCAAAACTCTTCGACCACCAACCTTTTTAGATCCTTCCACTTCATGCTCCCGACTGCCCTGGTACCCTCAGCCTGGACAATGTTGTCCCACCAGCATAAGGCCGAGTCCACGAATGAGTGGGTAGCAAACTTCACCTTCTGATCCTCACGGCACTCGCTAATGTCAAGTACCGCTTCCATCTCTCTCACCCAATGTTGTGCAACAGCAGCACTCCCATTTCCATCAAACATAGGGGGCCTACACCTTTGGAATGCTCCATAGCTGCATCCCTTTGCAGTCTCCGGCATAGCTTCCTCCTCCTCCTCCTCATCGTCACTCGAGACAACCATATCGGTCTCTGGTTGCTCCATTCTCCTTAGACCTCCTTCCTCACCTTCTCGTCTAGCGGTCTTTCTTTTCTCACTCTCCTTCTTCACAACTCTAATGACCTCGGTCACTACGGTCGGCAGAATCGTCTGCATGATCTGATGGACTTCCTCGGCCACCGCCTCCTTCAATGAGGCTCTCAGAGGCACTCTCGTCTTCACCTTCCTGGTGACGAAGCACTGGCTCTTCAGGAGCCGTCTCAGCAGTCTTAGCCCTGCTCCTCGTGACACGCGGCCTAACACCACGTCCACCCCGACCACTACCTCGCGAAGCCTCAGAAGACCTACCACCAGCCATCTAAACACTACAAGATTCAAACACCAACACTGTCAATCAAGGTAATAGCTCGGATTATGTCAAATATAGTAAGTCCCTAATCACAGTGGCCAGTTGTGATTAGCCACTTACTTTACTCTCCATTCCCCAAGCATTTCCTATCCTGACTACATCAGTATCTAAATCTACACAAAAGCACATAAGCCATATAACTTGCGCACATAATACCGGTTAACATTAATTTACATAAAACCTTTACCTGCAGGCATGTAGCTACTATGACTGGCATCCCTTTTCTTTCATCCTATTCACAGTTTAAGATTAGGTTTTTGAAAATATTTACCCAATTCTCTTAAACTTTAGCTCTGATACCAACTTGTAAGGCCCCGTTTCCAGGACGCTTACAGCTGGACCGTAATTGCATAAAATATTTTAAAACATACATTACTTTTGCAGCGGAATTTAAAAACTTTCATTAATAATTAAAAACATATCATCACATTGCATCATTGTTACGTTTCAAAGTATGACATTATAACAAAACATGGATGCCAGTCTCAAAACGTCCCCAATAGCGTATGCATCCATGCCTGCAACTCCTCAGCATCAACAAAATACCTGCCAACTATCATGCATACAAAAAGTCAGTGACGCTGAGTAAGTTCTAGTTTTATAAATAAAATACTTTACTTCGTTAAAACATAACCTTTACGTTCGTGATCACACATCATACGTACACATTGATAATAATTGTTATTATCTTCATCATCGTTCACTCATTCGTTCGTTACATCTTTTACCATTAATCAGATCCTGTCTCCTGCAATACCCCCAACTCATGTCCGAAGACCGATACTGTGCGGGGGCCTGTAAACAAACCCCCGACTCATGTCTGAAGACCGACACAGTACCAGGGTACGCGAAAAGGATCCTGTCTCTGTTTGCAACACCCCCGACTCATGTTCGTTGATTGATACTATGCCAGGGCCTGTAAACAAACCCTCGACTCATGTCCGAAGACCGACACAGTACCGGGGCTAGCATCAGGACATCATTCAGGTCAACCTCAAGGATTAAACCACCTTCGAGTCATTGTTAGACTCCCATCGAGTCTATCTCAAGGATAGACTCCCTGTGTGCATCCTTTGGGTTAGCTAAACCGCACACAGTTGAGCTAACGACAATATGGTTGTGCACCTCCATTCAATTTGCTTGCAAGACTTTCATTCATTCGTTACGTTCCACTTTTCATTAACGTTATCTTTCACTTTGTTACATAATACTTTACGTATGCTCATTCATACATCATACCACGTAAAGTCATAACATCATACATAACGTATTACATAACATAATACATACATTTTGAAAACCATTCAACGAAGAAAGATAACACATCACACACACACACACATCAACCTCATCACATCATCATGCATACATCAAGTATAAGCCATCACATCATAACAGGCCCTATCTCAACCATCTACCTCATAAAACCCCTTAGAAAATCCTAAGTCCAAAATGTGGCACATGGAACATTTCAAGCACATGAGCGTGAAAGTTCTAAGTATAAAACAGTCTGGGAGCATTACAACTATGCAGGCGTCTGGGCCCTGCTTAGGCGCTTCATAACTATGCAGGCGCATGAGCCCTGCTCAGGCGCTTCAACACTTAGCCGCAGGAGCAATCTTGGGCGCATGGGCACTATTTGGGTGCATGGCCAACACTTAGGCGCATCAGCACTTATTCTGGCGCATGAACTACTTTTCAGGCTCATGTCCACTATTTGGGCGCATGACCTTGGGCGCATGAGGACACTTAGGCGCATGAGATAAGTTGGGCGCATGGGAACCTTCTGAAAATTTCTAAACTGCCAAAAACACTCGATTAACATTCAAACACCACCCAAACACAGATCTAACATACTAAGGCCCTTAAAACATACTAACAATAATTCTAACCACCAAAACAGCAACAAAACTTAAATCACAGAACATCATTCGAACAAATTGCGGAAACATTCGGTTAACTCTTTAAAACGTTTATTCGGTATGCATAATAGCCCCAAGAAGTTGAAAATCAGTAAAATAGGGGTTCTAGAAACTCACCTAAAGCAACCTTCAAGCATAACACTTCGGGTCTAAAGCTCCCCCACGATTTTAGCACTAAAAATCCCGAAAACAACCACTGAACACCAAGAACTTTGGTCAAGAAGTTGTGAATTCGGTTAAAACCGAACATATACTTAAGAAACTTACCCTTGCAGCTCCTTCTTCCTCTTTCTCTCTCTAAAATCGAGAGCTTTCTTCTTCTTCTTCTTCAACCGAGAGCAAAAAAAGCAGATTTTGCTTTTGAAGTGGGCGGCCATACCTCCATTCTTATTAAAATAATAAGTTTTGTCCTTTTTACAACTTTAGCCCCTCCACTTTGTGTCCATATTCCTTTCTTTCTAGATACTTTTCGTTTCTCCTCTTTTAAATAAAATTCAGGGTGTTACACTACTCCTCATCAATTCCATATTTTTTATCTCTTGAGGCTTCAACATCTTTGTTCTTTTTGTAAACTCAAGATATTATGGGTTATCTATATCAAGCACAATCATTCTGTTGTTTTGTCTTTCTGTTTCTTGGAAACTTCTCACTAAATTTCTCAGTGACTCAGCTTGCAGTCTGTTCAGCTTCTTTCTCAAATAATTCCTAGACTGTAACCACAGTCTTATCTTAATTGTATTCATATTATCTGGATCTAGATGGTGTAATTCTAAAGATGAAAGTTCCTCAATATTAATACTTTCTTGCAGAGGATTCCATTCACCATGTTCTACAATAATCTTATCTGGATCCACAGGTGCACTAGATTCAGCAGCTATGCACTTTTCATACTCTTCGTTTATTTGAGAAACAGTCAAACCATCTAAAAATACTCTGTTGTACTTCATCTTGACCAAGTAATTATACCTATCTTCAATATCAACAGGTATATCTTCTGTTGTTTCTTCAATCGATGAGTAGTTTGCTTCCACAATATCTTTATCTTCCAATACCACATCGTACCATGCATCATCAAACTCTGTTTCTAAGTCCTCAAGAGCTCCAATTATCTCTTGGATTTCTGTTTCATCACCTTTTTGACTAACAGATTCAGATGCAATCTTTTGTAATTTTGGCTCAGGCTTAGATGAAGATTCAGCAAGAACTAACAGATCAGTATCATCAATGTTTCGTTTTCCTTTATCAACTTTAGAAATTATTTCAACATCTATTGGATTAACTTCAGTAACAATCATCACTTCAGAAGATGGAGACTTCAAACTTTCCTTCATTCTTTCAAATTCTTCTTTCAATGATTCTTTATTTCCTTTCAACTTCTTAAACTTTTCTTCCATTAAATCATAATCTTTCAGCATCACTTCAAAAATTTTCAAATTTGTTTCTTTGTCTTTTTCAAGCTCAGTAATCACTAGATCTTTCTTTAACAGTTCCTCTTTTAATTTCTCATTTTCTTCTTTTAACTTCATAATAAGCTTCTGTTGCTTGGAATTTTCTTCTTTCAAATCATCAATCATCTGCTGAGTATTTTTCTCCTCAGTCAGATATGTAACCTGTTGACTTAAACTTTCACTTTCATCTGGTATAACAGACTCAAAGGTTCCAAAATTTTGAAAATCATCTTCAACTTCTTCAATCATTTCCATAATCTCATCAACATTTTGACTTTCTTCATCTACATCTTCAATTTGTTCAACTTCATGAACTTCTTCATGTACTTCTTCTACATCATTACCATCGTCAGTATCATCGTCAGTTGAACTAGAACTTTCATCATCAACATCTTCATCATCATTTTCATCATTATCTTCATCATCATCATCAGATAGATCTTGAGGATCCTTTTCAATTAGATCATTTGGATCTACTGGTTCATCCTTAATCAAATGAAAATGCTCTTCATTTATGTTTACTTCATCTAGAGCAACTACTTTCATATATTCAAACAAAGGAATATTTTGAGCACCAATGATCATTGCCAGTCTTTTGTATGAGGTTTCATTCATGTGCTCAAGAATCAGTCTTTCACCACCAACTCCATAAACATGGAAATCTGGATTAGCTTCATTAATAATCATTTGCAAAAATCTTGGGTACATCTAGTATTTGTTTCTGATCCCTTTTTCCAAGTTAAATACAAATCCATTAAGAATCCATCTAGCCATGTTAAATCTTCTATTTGTTGCAATGGCTACGATAGGAGAGCTATATCAACTGGAAATGAGTTCCATCCAGCACTTCTTTTTGACATACAGTGTTGGAAGATATAACAAAGAAGTTTCCAGTGATTGTATACTCTGGCTGGGAAGAATTGCTTATTTTGGAAATTATCCGGATGACCCATGGCAATAAAAGTTTCTCTACACTCGTTAAAAGTAAATTCTGCCAAATCTTGTGGATCATTATCTCCCATCCTTAGAGCTTCTCTAATGGATTGTTCAAATACTTCGATCATTCTTTCATTTGTAATGAATCCTCTTACAACCTTTCTTCCTTCTTCATCTATTTCAACAGTAGCAGTGTTCCAAAATTTCTTGATTAATCAAGCATATATGACTGGTTGTGAACACATAGCATATACATACTTAGTCCTCAATAAGAATCTGATCATCTCTTCGTATCAAGTAGCTTCTCGGACATCTTCGTTAAGAAAAGCAGCTACATTATGCTTTGGTTCAAACTTAAGCTCAGCCATCTGTATGTATAAAACAAAGAAATTTAGTCACATTTGAATTTACAAAACTTAAAAACAAATTATGATTTATCAATTTTGAACCAAAACACTTAAAAATTTTCTAAGTGTTTATATATATCTCATTACATGAACAAGAGTATATTGGTTACAACTTTGATTTACACAATTCATAATAATCAAGTAATGCATTAAGTGTCTTGAACTTTGATTAGATTTCAATTGAAATAGCATTTTTTTAAACTTTCAAACTTAACTTTCACATTAAAAGAAATTTCTCTTCACATTAAAAGAAATTTCTAAGTGTTCAACATACTCTGTCAAGAGCAGATTGCATTCAAGTTAATGTTTGAATGATTTAAACACACCAAATCATTGAAATTTTTCTCAAAATCAGATTAATAAATGAAATTTTATGATTAATTTGACATTTTATTAACAATTTCATGAATTTGACTATTCATATTCAAAGCCCGACTGATGAACTCATAATCATCAAGAACAGAATTTGATGAAATACTGATTTAATCATTTCAATCTGTTCGAAAACAAGTTTCTATCATCAATCAATGTTCAATTTCAGTTGTTAATGCATATTATTGTCACAATTTTCAAACTAGGGTTAATCCGCCTAAACAGACATAAAACGCCTGATCGAATTCGAAGTATAAACTTGAAATCAGATGAATTTCATCTCGAAATAAAGTTTAGATTCAGTGTATATACCTATAAATCACAAGTATTAACCAGAATCAATCGATAATGATGAACTAAACGATTTGAGTGTATGAGTGTCGAGAGTGTTTCAGGGGATATTGAGTGAATGAATGAATAAATCACAAGTGTTGTATATATATATATAAGTGAAAATTTTAGGCGCATGAGCACTGTTTATGCGCATGAGAATGAATTTTACACAAAGTATTTAGGCGCATGAGCACTATATGTGTGCATGAGGTTTATACGCATGGGCACTGTACAGGCGCATAAGCATTGTTTAGGCGCTTGGGCACTATTCAGGTGCATGAGACAAGATGAAACGCCCAACACTTGGTAATTTTTCACTTCAAACGTCTGACCTCTTGGAAGTCTGGTACTGTTTAGGCGCATGAGCATAGATAATACGCCCAATACTTAACCAATTTTCCAGACAAATAACAACTGTTTAGGCGCATGAGCTTGAATGAAACACCCAACACTTGTGCAAATTTTGAAAAATCACCATACTTTTGAATTGGACTTAAGAGTACTGTTCAGGTGCATGAGGATACTTTCATAAGTCTTGACACTTGTAACTTTTCTCATCATCCATCTGAACACTATTTAAACACATTAGCACTGTTCACACTTAATTTTTCAACACTTTGTCAAAATTGTTTGACTATCACTCAAAATTTTCAATAATTTCCCTCAATTTTAATATTTTTGACATTCATTATTTTTATTTCATGTTTTTGACCACTATTTTTATTTCAAAATTTAAAAAAATTAATTTCCCATCATTTTAGTCTCTATTTAATTTTTACAAATGCAAATGATCTCATTTTGTTTACAAGAAGCTTTTTCACTGAATTTGTATTCTTTTTCAATTCATTTTTCATCATATCAAACGCAAATATGCTTGAAATTGCAGCTTCATCCTTTGATCCAAAACACTTTATTTTTGATTTTTCACTTTTTGAAAATCAATTATTTTCTCATTTTCATTTTTACTCCCCCTAAACTTTTAAGTTTTACAAATTTAGAGGTTTCTTTGATTTTGCAAGAAGAGAAAACTAATCAATCAACATGCTTTCACAAAGAAAATTATGCAAAAAAATAAAAATTAAAGCAGAATAAAAATGTACTATATACAATTGAATCACATGCCTGCAGTGAGATCATATCAGTTAAGATCAGCATATTAAAATAAAATAAAATGTTGGATAGTCATAGACAGTGATTAAATCCTGATCAAGTGTGTTCCAAGTCAACATTTCTGCAGCAAAGGAGACACGAGATCTGAGAACAGAAAATGAGTGCTTTTGTCAAGATACTCAGTACACTTACTTTTTCAATTCTTGGATTGATTAAGATACGATTAGATATGACATTATGTAAGTCACATTTAGACTTAGAGAGTTCAACCCTCATCAAGATATGCAAGAAATCACTTTTCTCAACTTGTTAACCTGATATATATTTATAACCAGATCTTTTGTTTAGATTGTGCACATTGGCATCTTTTGCATCAAGTGAGAATATCCAGGTCTGTAATGACTTACAACAAAGGATATTTTATCACTTCAGGTCTATTATGACTCATAATAAAGAAGTGAGTAGATGCTTTAAATTATTAGAGCTCAATAGTTATTCATATCACCACCAGGTGTGAGTTTATGACTTAACAAGCAATCAGTCTGAGAAGCCAACACTACTCATTGGTACTAAAATGGACAAACATGAATGCATGATTGATTTAGTTTGATCACAAGAATTTACTTTTTCAGTATAATTGCATGAGCTTACCTGCACATCATATCTGATCACGTCAGACTTTAGAAGCGAGTGAAGTATGCAACTGATCATAACTAATGTATCTATCATTTTTCCCAAATTGCAAAGACAGATTCAGTCCTAAACACATAACAAACAAAAAAAACTCTATTTTTGTGTTTTTGTTTTATATTTTTCTATTTGATTTTGCAATTTTCTATTTTTGTATTTGCTTTTTCATTTTATATTGAACATACACACACAATATATATAATCAGACAGTTAACTTTGACAGTTTCTCTATATTCAAGATTAAGCTAAGGGAGGGTTCTTATTATTTTTAATGAATCAAACAACTTAATTAAACTCAAAACTAGTTTTTAAACATGATTAATAAGTCCAATTGACTCGACCAAATATTCAAATCGACCTGGTAAAAAGGCTTTTGTAAATAGGTCAGCCAACTGTTTTTCAGTTGCGATTTGAATCAAAATGATTAAACCTTTTTCAGAGTTATCTCTGAGAAAATGATATCGAATTTCAATATGTTTTGTTTTTGAGTGCTAGATAGGATTAGCTGTAATAAACATAGCAGCAGTGTTATCAATGTAAATAGGGGTTTTAAGAAAATTGAACCCGTAATCCAGCAGTTGGTTTTGTAACCAAAGGATTTGAGAACATCCTGCTGATGCAGCAATGTACTCAGCTTCTGCGGTTGAAATAGAGACATTTGTTTGTTTCTTACATTGCCATGAGACTAATCTGGGACCTAAAAACTGACAACCACCCGTTGTAGATTTACGATCTTGGCAACATCCCCCATAATCACTATCTGTATATCATGTAACTCGAAGTTTTCTTTATAGGGATACCATAACCCTAAAGCCGGTTTTCCTTTGAGATACCTGAATATTCGTTTAACAATGTTTAGATGAGATTCCTTCGGGTCAGATTGATACCTGGTACAGACACAAACAACATACATTATATTAGGTCTAGATGCAGTAAGATACATCAAAGATCCGATCATAGATCTGTATAATGTTTGGTCAACTGATTATCCTTTAGAATCAAGTTCAATCTTGGAATTTACGTCAGCTGGAGTTCTTATGGATTGACAATCTTGCAGTTTAAATTTCTTCAAGAGTTTATCAACGAATTTCTCTTGATTGATAAAAATTTCATCTGCAGACTGCTTCACTTGAAGACCAAGGAAAAAGTTAATTTCACCCATAGAACTCATTTAGAAACAAGACTTCATGACTTCTTCAAAATCATTGCACAACTTCGGACTTGTAGAACCAAAAATCATATCATCAACATACACTTGAACACATAAGAGATCATCAGCATCCTTCTTAATAAACAAAGTAGGATCGATTTTCCCTCGCGTGTATCCATGTTGGATCAAATGTTGTGATAACGTTTTATACCAGATTCTAGGAGCTTGATGTAGACCATATAAAGCTTTTCTAAGCTTGTACACATGATGAGGATATTCTAAATCTTCGAAACCTGGAGGTTGCTTGACATACACATCATCGGTGATTGATCCATATAAGAAAGCACCTTTAACGTCCATTTGATACACCTTGAATTTCATGAATGATGCATAAGCCAAGAAGACACGAATTGATTCAAGTCTTGTAACTGGAGCAAATACTTCATCATAATCTATTCCTTCTTCTTGGGTGTAACCTTGTGCAACGAGTCTCGCTTTATTATGAACAACAATTTCCCGATCGTCTGTTTTGTTTTGAAACAAACATTTTGTGCCTATGGAATTTTCTCCTTCGGGTAAATCCACAAGCTTCCACACTTCTTGTTTACGAAATTGCAATAACTCTTCTTGCATTGCTTCAATCCAACTATTGTCCTTTAACGCTTCAATGATGTTTTTAGGAACAATTTGAGATAGAAAACACGAGTATAAGCAGAGATTTGCTTGTTCTGAATGACTTCTCGTTGTTCTCTCATTCAATGGACCAATAATCTGAGATGTAGGATGGTTCTTGTGAACACGAGATGTTGGAATCTCATTCACTTGAATATGAACATCCAGATTAGATTGGTTCAAGTCGGAGAGCTGATGCAATAAGTTCAAAGAATGTGGATTGAAATTAGGAACTTGAGTCGGTGAGTTGATAAAGTAATCAAGATTATCTGTAAAAACTACATCATCAGAAATCGATGACATTTCGGACTCAGGTTGTATAATTTCAAGACCATCATTAGGAATAGGTTGTGAAACATTGGAATTTTCAGACAAGGAATGTTCATGAGCTTGTAGATATTGATCATGAGTTTTAGACTTAAATATAGGGTCTTTCACAAAAGAGAAAAATGGATAATCTGGGCTTGAGTCATCCATATCATTAGAATCAGAATCATCGCTGAATGATCTGAGATCTCCTTCTTGTTTCTTCTTCTGACCTGTAGATTCAAACAAGTTAGAGTTGAAAGAGTTTGACAAAGAATCTAAATCAAATAACCAAGCTGGACCATTTGCAACCGATGGAAAAGAGTTTTCAAGAAATTTAACGTTGAAAGTTTCAAGGATAACATTTGTCCTAGAGTTATAAACTCTAAAAGCTTCTGAAACCGATGAATATCCAACGAAAAATCCTTCATCAGATTTTGCATCAAATTTTTCTAGCTGGTCACTTGAGTTTAAAATCAAAACTGGACAACCAAAAGATTTAAGAAAATCTATATTAGGTTCCCTGCCAAACATCAACTCATAAGGAGTTTTCTGTTTATCTTTAACAAGCAATGTTTGATTTTGCATGAAACATGCAGTGAATATGACTTCATCCCAGAAAGTGATTGAAATTTTGGCATCTGCTAACATAGAACGTGCTGCTTCAATCAAAGTTCTGTTTTTCCTTTCAGCAACTCTATTTTGTTGTGGAGTTCTAGGAGCACTGAACTGACGAGCAATACCTTTTTCTGCACAAAGTCTATCAATATTATTATTTTTAAATTTTGTTGTATTATCACTTCTAATTATTTTCACCTTTTGTTCTAATTGATTTTCTACTTTAATGATGAATTCTTTAAGTAATTCAGTCGTTTCAGATTTAGCATGCAAAAAAGAAAACCCAAGAAAACCTTGTAAAGTCATCAATGATAACTAAATAATAAGATTTCTTTCCAATACTCCGAACATTTGTTGGTCCGAATAGGTTCATGGCAAACATCTGGAGAGGTTTGGAATTTGAGTTTATCAGCTTCGACTTATAAGACGCTCTATGTTGCTTTCCTTTTAAACATGCTGAGCAGAGATCAGTTGTGGCAAACTTCTTTGTTGGAAGACCTACAACATGATTTCCTAATACAAGCTTGTTCATGTTCTTGAAATTGAAATGCCCGAGACGTCTATGCCATAGCTGACTTTCGTCATTTGATGCTTGAGCAATTAGGCATGTTGTTTCTGTAGAAGGATCAACTTGAGACATATCTAATTTGTATACATCTCGATCTCGAACAGCTTTAACAACTACCCATTCTTTGCTAATCTGAAAACCTGGCTTCAAAATATAACAGAACGAATCATCAAAAAGAACTAAGTAAGATTTGTCACAAATTTGGGAAATACTTAAAAGATTGAAGTTCAACTGTGAGCAATAGTTGACTTTATAAAAGCTAATAATCCCATTGGACACCGATCCTTCGCCTATAATATTTCCACCTGCATCACCTCCAAATGCAACATGAGTACCATCTTTTAACTTAAATTCTTAAAACAAGGCATGGTTGCCTGTCATATGCCGGCTACACCCACTATCAACATACCATGTGTTAATAGGTCTTCTCGGGCGTACCTGCATTTCAAAAAGAATTAAGTTGAGTTATCAACCCAAGCTGAGATAGTCTTGGGCTTGCCAAATTTATCAACAATGGTAAACTGTTTAAAGTGAAGCTTTTTCAAATCAGGCTTATTGTTAACAAATTTACCAATTTCGTTTCTTACAACTTTTTGATTATCTTTGATTTGTTTTGTCCTTAAAACATTGTAACGTTTTTCAAGATCATCATCAAGATATTTCAAATCATCAAACAAAAAATTTTGTTTACCAAACTTCCCACCATTCATTCTCACAGATCGTGAAATGAATTTTCTTTGATTATACTGCTTTGGTTTTGCAGCATAAGAATCATCATAAATAGAATCATTTCTTTGAAAAGATCTCAAGTCTAGGGAAGGTTGTTTTGTTAATTTTTTAAAACCAAAACTTTGATTTCTTTGAAATTGTGAATTGACATATCCATTCCTTAACTGTGGATTAACATATCCATTCCTCGGCGAGTTCTTTCTGAAGTAGCAATTCTCAGTTTTGTGAGTTCTTTCATCACAATAGGTACAATATTTATTGAAATAACAATCAGCTGTTGAATGGTTTTTCATATCACAAATATGACAGTACCTGTTAAAGAAACATTCTTCAGTCTTATGATTGTACATATCACATATATCACTGTACTCTTGCTGAAATTTAAACATCTGTTGATTAAGTTTTGATGTGGAGGCCACATTTGATCCTTGTTTTGATTTAGGAGTTGAAAAGTTAATCTGTTGCTTTTGATTTAAAAGTTTGTTCTTTTGAAATTTGGATTTTGCCTTTTGCTCATTAACAACATTTCTTGAATTTTTAGATACAAATCTTTTATTGACAGCGAAAGACTTAGGAACTAAACCTGTTTTCAGATTAGAGTTAGATTTGTTCTTTGAGTTAGATTTGATTTCTGGAATTTTGTTCATGTCAAAAGTACCCGCAGATACAAACTTTATTGGTTTAAACTGATTAGTTTGATTTGTTCTTTGAGTTTGATTGTTTTGAGAAGAGTTAGACTTAGCATTTTTCCTTCTCCTTCTTTGATTTCTTGATCTTGATGATTTATGTTTACTTTGGGATTGAACATCTTCAGTTTACGACTCTTTTGCATTTTCTTTATATTTTTGTTCTTTTTGCCATTTAATGAAATCAGGATTGTTTAAGCCGTAAGAAAATGAATCTTCAGATGTTACTTTATCTAGTTTTGCTTTCTCTTTATTCTTTGAGTTTTGTTTGTTATTCTTTACCATCACTTCTTCAATAACAGACTCTTTTGGAACAAAAATTTTCTTAGTCTTTGGTCGTGGTTCATAAGATTTTACTTTTATAGGATGAACAGTTTTAATCTTCTCTGAATTTTATTCCTTAAATATCTTAAATTCGTTTTCTCTTCATCACTCTCAGAATTCTTTTTCTTATTTTGGAATGCTCTTAGCTTAGCTCTGTTTTCAGGTGAGTGAACATGCGTGTTAAAGTTTTCTGGTAATGTGTTTGTGATGGATTCAGGCATTGGTTCATGTGTAAAACCAAAACCTGCTTTTTGTTTGTCTTTTCTCTCACTTACCAGTTGTTCTATAATTGTTTTTGAACTTTTAACTTTTGCAAGATCAACCTGTGTTGTAGTATGTGCTATTTTCTCTTCTTCTAAATTCTTTGTCATTTCTTCAAGTTGTTTTGTAACAATTTTCGGTTCTTTCAAAGTTTTATTCCATGATGTTTGTAGAGAGAGGATCTTTTCATCAGATATTTTGTGATTGTTTTTAAGTTTGTTATGCATTACTTCCTTTTGTTTGAGCTTGTCACATATTTTATATGAATAAGTTTTGTAGTACTCTACTTGTTCAAAGCAAGCTTTAGTGCATATTTTTTCTCTTACTTCAACTGGAATTTCAGGATATTTTGAGAAAGAAGTCTCAGAGTCAGAAGATGAATTTTCAACCTTTGGTTGATCTGACTGTGCCATTAGTGCAACTTCTTCTAAATCCTCTTTAGGATCAGATTTATCACTCCAGTCATACTCTTCTTCTTCATTTTCTAAGTTATCTTCAGCCTTAGGATCACTATCTTCTAACCAATCTTCAGTTTGAATTTCTGCAACAAGAGATAAACTAGAGGTTAGATCAGCTGTAAATTATTCAGCATAAGCACTCCGGTCATATCCATCTTTAATGCTAACAACTAGAGCTTTCTTTGGCTCTTCAGATGCTTTTGATTGATCCTTAAGTTCTGGCATAGGAAGACTCTAATAAGGCTTTTGAAATGTCTTCTGAGACTGCTGATGATATCTTTGACTGCTAGAACCTGCTTGACCATTTCCTCCTTGGTTTTTGGGAGCTTTACATTCCCTCAAGAAATGACCATAGCTGTTACAGTTGAAACACCTTGACTTTGATTTATCAAAGCCAATGGTTTTGTTAGCACTTGGCTTGTAGTTCCTGTTAACATAAGAGTGTTTCTGGGTTCTATAAGCAATTATCACTATCTGCCAGTTCAAGTCCATCTCTTCCACATCGTCTGGATCCATCTCAAACAAATCCTGCAAAACAAGATCTAATTATGTTAAATGACTACCTTTATAAGCTTAAAAACTTGCCATAAAAGCAGTAAAAGCAGATTTAGACTCATCATCCTGTAAGAGGATGTTAATAACATCTTTAACTTTGCTAGTTTTAGCAGAGTTAGAAGATGGAGTCTCAGTTTAAGGTTTAGGAGTTTGAGTTTTAGGAGGAGACTAAGATTGAGGTTGATTTGCATAAACAGGAGCACTTGTGTAAGATGAATCTGTAAAGAAACCAGCTCCGAAGAACAAATCACCCTCTTCTTCTGGAGATTTATCATTTTTGGCCAGAAAAGCATTCTCCACTGTGTTAGCTGGAGATGCAACATATTGGGTTCAACAATTGATAAACTGAAGCTTTCCAAACCACAATCAAAGCCAACTGAAGATCTCATTGTACAAGTTCAGAGACCAAGTTGATAAACAGAACAAAACAAACACAAGACAAAGTCAACATCAAGACTATAAGAAAAGTCAAAATTAGGTCATGATGTAATAACACTATAAATAGAACCACAAGTGCCACTTGTAATGGGTGGTTATTGCAAAGTGTGTGAGTGGCTTGTAGTTCTTAAGTGTGTGTTTTTCATGGTGTAAATCACCACCCAAGGAGAATTTCTCTCCTTTGGGTGGGTTTGATGTTCATCCATCTTTGTATATGTTTCTTCATTGTAATTTGTTATTTAATATCAATGAAATCATAACATTATACATTACACACACATCCTTGTTCTTCGATTCACACACTTCTACCCATCTTTAATTTTGAACTCTTAGATCTGAAACTGATGAATCCTAAGATCCAAGCTCAATGAATCTAAAACATTGATTCAGCACAACATACATGTACTGAGACATTAAAGCAGCTCTATCATTGTTTCTTGAGCTCTCATCAATCTCAACTGATTCAATCTTGGCAATCAAAAGATCTAGATCCATAGGAAACTTTTTAGTATGCTTTAACAGTGTAACTGTCTATTTCCATGAAGATGGAAGAGCATTGAGAAGTTTGTAGTTTAGATCTTTTAGATCATTTTTGATACCAGCAGTTGACATCTCAGTAGTTAGTTGCATAAATCTGTTCATCATTTGATTTATTGTTTCACCAGAGAGATGCTCAAACAACTCTAACTGCCTCTTAAGTTTCTGCTTTTTGAGATCTTGTATCTCTTTACCTCCTTCACATATGATTTTCAAAGCTTTGTACATAGTGTACCCAGTTTGATAACCATCAAGTCTAGTCAAGACTTCCAATGGTAATCCTTTACACATCAATGAATAAGCTTTGATATCATTCTTCACTTTCCTTAAGTCATTACCTTGCAGATCATCTTCAGGATAAGGTTCTTAAGAGTCTTTTGTGTAAACAAATCCTCTATCAGGACCATCAGATGTAATCAGGATATGAGGTCCTTTCTCTATTGACTTTCACAAGTCAGTGTCAATAGAATTTAGATGATGCTTCAGTCTTAAAGACCTGTTCTTGAAATCAGCTCTATTCTTTAGCTTTGGAACCCTGTTCTCAGAATCTTCAGACTTAACTATTTTGTATTTTTGAATTTAAGAAAAAGACTTGTTTTTGTTGTTTTTAAGTGTTGAATTAAAAACTATGAAATGAAAATATTTTTGGATTTTAGTTTCTGAAAAAAATTCTAAGTGTAAACTGATAAGTCTGAAAGCTAATGCGCCTGAATAGTTGACAAGCATCTGCACAGTAGTGAAATGCCTACATAGTTCTCAAACTCCTGACTTTGAAGTAGAAACGCCTAAGAGAATGCCTTAGTAGAATTCTGAAAAACGCCCAACTAAAATGCGGCTGAACTGTTGCAATGCGCCCAAACAGTTGTTAAACGCCTTACAATTCAAATGCGCCTAAACAGTTGAAATGCGCCTAGAATTACTTTGTTTTTGCAAAGTCACCAAGTGTCCAAATAGTCTCAAAACGTCTCAACAGTGGTCAAACGCCTGATCTGAAATGTCTACACAGTATCAAAACGCCCAAATAGTGGAAATGCGCCTAGATACTTAGACAATTTTTAGCAGTTTTCAACCATAATGCACCTAATTCATCAGCTTCAACGAACTCAAATCTTATGAAAATCTTCAAAAATTGATTAATTGATCAAGAAACTTCCAATTTGGTAGTAATTAGGTCGATTAACAATCCTTAATCCTCAATTTGCTCAAACAACAACAACAAATCAGTATTCTGATTGAATTTCAGTCCGAATATGAAGAACAAAGTTCGAACACTAATTCGATCAATTTCTTAGATTTGAACGAATTGAACATAAAATTGTGATTCAAATCATGTTTCTATTGATGAAACACAACTAAATCAAAAATTAATTGATCAAATTGCAATCAATCACAGATTTCAAGTGATTCAAAGAGCTCAAAATTGTCGATAAGCTCTGATCACTAAACCGAAGGCTCTGATACCAATTGATCGGTTCAAAAGGATCGAATCTGTGATGATTTCGTGATGCAATAATCAATTCAAACACAAAGTAATCAAATACATGTAATTACATCATAAAATTCATAGATTCATTGATAGCAAATACACGGATACAATGTGTAGGGTTACAGTTCGTTCAACTGATTCTAACTGTTTCTTATCTGTTATTTCTAATCTTGTCTAGTCTGGTCTACCCTACACATACATAAAATATCCTATATATACTATCAAGAACTAAGGAACATATATTTATAAATAAGTCCCTATACTATGACAAAAAAACATACAAAGACAAAATGTTAATCTTATAAGAGTCTAACACTCATGTTAATTAATTTTGAAAAAGCAACAACTCTGTTTTAGCAAAAATCGATTAAACAAATCAAACCGATAGATCAATTGATTTGGTTCAATGAGCACCAAGCTCTGATACCACCTGAGTGAATCCAAGGATCGATATAGGAATTATCAGATTTGATTTTAACAAGTATTGATCGTGGAATTACCAATACATGCTGTTTAATTGATTAATGAACTTGAAATCGATCAAACAGTATAATGAACAATCAAAATATAATAATAAACAAACCAAGATCGCTCAATAATTACAATCAATCGATTGTAATGCTTCTTCTGCTATTGATTCTATTGTTATGATTGTTATATGATCTGATGTTGCTTGATCGTATGTTAATCATCCTCTGTTATATGTTCTTGATCTCTTGTTATATAAAGATCTTATTCTGTTCCTAAAACATTGCTAATCTTTCGCTATCCTGGTGCTATAATTAAGCTAACTTCCTATAGCTATCCGAATCCTTACCATATTTATCGGTATAGTAGTTCGTGATTTACAATGAAATAAATACAAATAATATTGTTGATGTGACGTGGTTTCTTCGCTTGAATTATATGTCTTCCACCGCCATTAATGTTGTTGTTCTGCCATGTTGACTTGTTGACTTTTTGTTGACTACTTGATGATGCGAAATCATACAAGTGTTAAACAATCTTCCGTAGAAAGTTCTTCTTCCGTAGGAACATTTAGTCTTCAGTGCTTGTTCTTCAGTGATTGTGCTTCCGCAGGAGTTTTTGTACTTGTTCTTTAGCAGCAAGTCCTCCTTCAGTAGCTTTCTTTAATCTTGTTCAGCTGAAGTTGTTCTTCCGTATGAGATCTACGGATGTACACTTCAGTTGTACTGAGAACATCCATGGAAGAATACTTATTCATCCGTAGTTTGTTCTAACACTTAATCACTTTTTCTAATTGACCAAGTCTGATGTTTACTGCAATCATTCACATATCAACACATATATTATGAGATACATTATAAATTAATACAGTATAATATATCATGCAATTCATAAACTCAAAATATAATCAATGCATTATATTATATCATCAAAATTATAATTACAAAGAGTGATTACAAGAGTTTGATCTATCATCTAAACCTATACATGAGATCTATACCTAACAGTTCATAACAGATAGCCTTTCACAATGTGCGATTATAGATCATCATTAAATGTTCCATACTTTATATTAACACGGTAAGTTCATTTTGAGCTATTTGGGGTTTATTGATTGTTGGAATTCTTCGTTTAAAATGAATTTTAGTGTTAAATACCTTGTTGTTGAGAAATTTATGACTTAAATCAATATAACTAGTAAATTGATCTCTAATTCAAAATTAAAACACATTTTGAGTAAATATCAATCAAATCAATTAATAGAGTACATGCATAATGCAATTATTTTGAAATACGATTGATGAAACATAATCAGTATCAATTTTTGAGTTAATTTCAATCATAAGATCAGTTTGACTACAAAAACCTAGCATAGATACCAATTGTCAAGATCATGATCAACTTGAACAATTAGCTAATACCTTAAACTAGTTTTTAGCTATTTTACAATGTAATAGTTACTTAACCAATTTCTACACTATTTTATGATCAACATCATGGTCGTCGTCATCATCGTCATAGATTTATAATTAAACCAATACTTAAGAGCGATTAGCAGGAAACATATTATACACTTAATACAAGGTATGGTTAGAATTAAATGCTCCAATAGAAAACATAAGCAAATTACATAGTTACAACTGAAATTACGAATCAAAGTTTTAAGCTAAACCCTCTTAGCTATGATTTTTTTTTATAAAAAATGTTGGATGCATAAATTCATGTTCTGAATTTGTAGACAATAGTTTGACACGATAGTTTTTGAATGCAAGCATTTAATAGAAATCAAAGCGACTCCTTGTTTACAAACCTTGTTTAGAGGAATGCCATTGTTAGTTTAACAAAAACGCATAACACCTTTAGCATATTATTTAACAAAACGTCTTCATCTAGTGGTCCAATGATAAGTTTCCATGTGGCATCTTTTTTTCATCAGCGAGACTTCTTTTCATAAACATGTAACTTACTTCAATGGTAAATTCCTTTATTCTGCATCAATTTGTCTTCATCTAAATGTTGGACTGTCATATGATATTTCTTGTTCATTAGTGGCGACTTGCCATCAATGACAAGTCCCTTTATTAGAGATAACTTGTTATGAGTGACATTTCCATTAACTCTTTATTAGCAGTGACTTCATTGGCAATTCCCTTTAAACCCTTTAAGTGGTAACTTTTTGTAAATGGCAAGTTCTAATGTTTGTTCAACATCATATTAGTGCCAAATGCCATCAGCGGCAACTTGCTTTTAGCACCAAAGAATCCTTTCGTTGCCAACGTCTTCTTCCACGATTTTCTTTTCATCAGTGACATAGTGATCTTGAGTGGTAGCATGCTATCGGTAACAAGTTACACTTTTAATAGTACTTCACTTGTTAGCACCAATAACTTTGTCATTAGCTTACTCATTAACGACTCTTTTACTTACATGCACTTGATCATCAGTAGTAATTTCTTTCTATTAAAGGTAAAGTTAGATGATCATCGGTTTAAATAATCTATGACCCAACATAAATGAATCAAGAAAAAAAAAATGAGAAGGGATGTGGATTTTACATTTGTGTGTTTATTAATATAAGTTAATTACAAACTGTGCTTGTAGTTATAAAAAGATTTACACAAACTCAACAAAATTTTAATTTAAGTTAGTGTTAGTGTCAAATATTATTTCTAACTATACATCTCAAACTTTGTATTTTCCAAATTCCTCATACATGATGATTTACTCAAAATTATACATGGCAGCTAAAGTTAGCTCTTCGAATATCATATCATTCCATATTCTATTAAAAGTAACAATCGAAGTTTCATAAATTTCTTTTTATTCGAAATGTAAAATGTAGAATTTGAAAAGCTGAGGTCAGAAAAACGCAATAAATAATTATTCATCAAATAGTTTTCTTATTCCTACCCAGAGGGCAGCGTCCGAGTGTACTCCTCAGTCTTCACGCTTAAAACCCACTCACCCTCGGAAATCTTTCATAATCCCCCCATTTCAGTAATTGGTGCTGCATTTCGCTCTTCTGGCTGTGCTCTGGCCTCTAAAAACCCTAGAAGCAGACGAAAGCTGAAAAATCATCAAGCTCCAGGTTCTGTTGTAAGTACTTCTGCAAAATTTCATCAATAGCTGCGTATTTTATCGTAACTTGTTAGGTTTAGGTAGATCGGCTTGCTAAAACAGTTTACCCAAGTTTTTGTAATTGCATGAGAAGAAGTAGCTTCAGATTTTCAGACGATGAGTTGATTTTCGTGCTTCGTGTTTTTGACATTGTGAAAGGAAGCGAATGCGTGATTATTTTCACCGGAAATGAAGCTTAAGTTGTAGGGGGGTTCTGTTTCATTTTCGTATGTATGTTGAACCTTTCTAGGGTTTTGGGCCAAAAAGGCAAAATAAACCCTAATTATGGATTACTTGACAAGCGGTTAGAACTTAGAATAGAATATCCTTTTATGCTATCTTTTGTGTGCGTTAGCTTGAAGTACTTTGTTTTTGATCTACTGCGTTTGCGTTTTTTAAGATAATAACATGGAAGAGGCAGGACCGAGCTACAAGGAGAAGCCTGCAAATGGAGGAGCTTATCTCGACTTAGATGATGAAGATGATGATGATGATGATGATGATATGATGGATGAATCATCATCAGTCAAAGATTTTGATGAAGTTACACTAAAGACGTTTAGTAAAAGGGCGTCAACGTCATTCTTCAAACACTATGGTCTTATAAGTCACCAAATCAACTCCTACAATGAGTTCATCAAAGTAGGAATTCAGAATGTGTTTGACTCCATTGGTGAGATCATTGTAGAACCAGGATATGACCCCTCAAAGAAGGGTGATGAGGAATGGAGATTTGCTTCCATAAAATTTGGGAAAGTCACTCTTGAGCGCCCTGAGTTTTGGACGGGCAATAAAACTTCAGCTGATGCTGGTAATAGCCTCAAGTTTTTGCCCAGACATGCTCGTCTTCAAAATATGACTTATTCATCTGCAATCAAAGTGAAGCTCACAAGAGAGGTGATGATAAAATGCTACCTGCCCTTATAGATTTCACTTTCTGCATGCATATTTAAATATAATTTAGTTTCTATAACATTCAATAATCAATTGTACTACATTAAACCTAAAGGGAACCCTAATGGATTGTTCGGGTTGTATTTTATCTATACTTTTGTGTAATATGAAATAAAAACTAGCTGAAAAGGATTTGGCCTGATGATCAAAAGTCACCCACAGTGAATTCTGATGCATAAACTCTCCTAAATCATTTTCTAATCAAAAGGATATCATCGGAATAAGAAAGTTGTGCTAACCCTATCATACAAGCTGATTTCACGAACATTAGTTGTTTTGGAGAAAAAGTGTTCTGGGTTAACTTAATTCGTACCAAAAATAGCCTGCTTTGATCTGAACATCTGAACCCGTGTAACCTGTTACCCAACTCCCCCGCCCCAGCCATTTTGTCGCCTCTTCTGCTTAGTGATCATTTAGTTGAGACCTTTTGTGAAGTGTCTAGAATTGCAGAAGTATCTTTCTGGTTTTCTTTTCTCATTGCAATTTAGAAGTTAGAACCACATAGTTATCAAGGGAAACATGGTCTTCAAACACTACTATAAGTAAACAACTATTAAGCTTCTAAGTTAAGCACTCGAACATATGTAAATATGATTGATTTCTTGTTTTTGGTTTCAAATGTGTAAACATAATCAAGAAAGTGTCACGTGCTTATGGCTGTTATCTGATGCATTATCAGTGTTCTTATGGAATGGATATGTGAATATGTAGTTTATATAATGTTACAGGTGTATACTCAAGAGCTTGTTAGAAGTGACAAATTCAAAACTGGAAAAGAGAAGTATCTGGACAAGAAGACCATAGACACTGAAGAGCGGGAAGTAACTATTGGGAGAATTCCGGTGATGGTTAAGTCCGATTCTTGTTGGATGAGCGAAGCTGATAAAGATGACTGTGATTATGACCAAGGTGGCTATTTCATAATCAAAGGAGCTGAGAAGGTGACAATATATATTTTCATATAATATTTTATTTCATTTCACTATACACTTATCTTTTCATTCCGTAGTTAAATATATAATTTGTAAAGTTTCATAAATATTATTGCAGACTTTTATTGCTCAAGAACAGCTTGGACTTAATAGAGTTTGGATTGCAAGCACCCCAAATTGGCGTGTAATGTACCGTTCAGTTAACAAAAGAAAAAGGGTTTATGTGAAACTGGCAGACACTCCCAAATATGAAGACATTGTAGGGGGTTCCCAAGTGATAACAGTTTATATCTTAAGTTTAATGGATATGCCGATATGGATTCTCTTTTTTGCCCTTGGTGTATCTTCAGATAAACTAGTGGTTGACTTGATTGATGCTGACATTAAAGATGGAAATATCGTGAATATTTTGATAGCATCCATTCATGCTGCTGATCAGGTGTGCGATGAATTTCGTAAAGGGCGAAATGCACTGAATTATGTTGAAAAACTTCTGGGAAAAAGCAAATTTCCACCTGAAGAGTCTGTTAAAGAGTGCATTGAAAACTACTTATTTCCTAACATAATTGGCTTTAGTAGAAAAGCTCGATACCTTGGGTATATGGTCAAATGTCTTCTGGAAGGTTATTCTGGTCGAAGAAAAGTTGATAATAAGGATGATTTTAGGAACAAAAGGTTGGAATTGGCTGGTGAGTTACTTGAAAGAGAGCTAAAACTTCATCTTAAACATGCTGAGAAACGAATGGTGAAGTCAATGCAAAGGGATCTTTATCCAGGTCGAACTGTACAGCAAATAGAACTTTATTTGGATGCTGCGATTATTACAAACGGGCTTTCTCGGGCTTTTTCAACTGGCACATGGTCACATCCCTACAAAAACATGGAGAAAACGTCTGGGGTGGTGGCAACGCTTAGGAGGGCAAATCCTTTGCAAATGATTGCTGATATGAGAAGGACACGTCAGCAGGTTTTATATGCTGGGAAGGCTGGAGATGCAAGATACCCGTAAGCTGTTCTTTTTTTTTTTTTGAACAGCAATTTTTTACTCCTAAGTTTGCTGATATGATTGTGCTTCATATCTAATGGGTCAAATGGGTTGAAAATCACCAAATTGTATATTTATAATAAAGAAAATACATTATTTAAAGTTTAAGTTAAATGAAGTGATTTCAAATGGCTTAACTGAAAGAAAAAAAACAAAATTATTATTGTTTTTGGCCATTGTGTTTGACACAAGCTCTTTATATAAAATTCTGAAAAAGTGGACAGAAAGGGTTCTGGATCAACAAACGGACTAAAAATTACTTAATTACCAGTTTCGAAATGTTACCCAACCTTCCCTAAACTTTATAAAATAGCGCAATTTGCCAAATGGGACTATGGTGTAGGCCTGGAAGGTTTATGAGTTTGCTAATTGCCATTCAAAATAGAAGCACTCCTTTCTGTATCCCCTCAGAACTATCAAAATTGTGTTCATCAAAAATATGCTTTATACAGTAATATCTAAATACAGGCAGTTGATAACTTCATTTTTCTTGTCTTTTCATCTATCAAATATTGGTACTTTTAGGTTCTTTATCTTCTTTTTCAAGATTACCCTTGTAGTCAATCTATGCCATAGTACTAATTTTTGTGCTTTACTTTAGGCTATTAGTTTAGTTAATCTTTTAATAATCCGGAGGAAAGTTCTTTCTTAATCTTCATAACTCTGGACTCTCTATTTGATAGATTGCATTATGTGAGACATAGTGCCTTCTGATTTGTTGAAGTGTGAATATATAGTTTAAACAAACTAATTTTGTAACTAGAATACAATCAATCAATCAGTCATACCCAGTAAATTCCAACCATAGCATTATGTAATTCAAATGCAATATAACTTTTCTAAGCACCATAAAAACGTTGATAGTTAGATAACTTAGACTATAATTTCTTACATAAGTTTTTAGCTAGAAGGGGCATGCCTTATATTTAAATCAAATTTTGGTCATTCATAGAATCTAAATCTGAAAGACACAAGTTTCTTAAAAGTCAGACTGTGCTTCTTTGGTCTTGCTTTTCAAATAAATTGAGTACACTTTAGATACATGTTATCTACTGTTAACAATCTTTTGTCTGGTGAATGTAGACATCCTTCTCACTGGGGAAAAATATGTTACCTTTCTACCCCTGATGGTGAAAATTGTGGGTTGGTAAAAAATTTGGCTGGCACTGCCCTCGTGTCAACAACAGTTCGTGAACGATTTTCTGATATATTGATAGCATGTGGGATGGAAAAATTGGTAGATGATACCTCAACTTCACTCGCTGGAATGGAAAAAGTTTTTGTTAATGGTGATTGGGTCGGGAATTGCAAAAAATCTGCATCATTTGTATCTAATTTCAGGAGCAAGCGCCGCAAAAAACAAGTACCTCATCAGGTTAGTAACGTTATACAATTTTCAGAAATATTTTATATCATTTCGATTTTCCTTGTGTTATGATCTTATAGGCTATTTATATATGTTCTTTTGGTAAATTGTCTCAGGTTGAAATAAAAAGAGACGCTAAGCATAAAGAAGTGCGGATATTTTGTGATGCGGGAAGGATTCTGCGTCCGCTTTTAGTTGTTAAAAACTTGCACAAAATCAAGCTTCTAAAAGGAGGAGGGTACTCTTTTCAAGATCTTCTAGATAACGGAGTTGTTGAACTAATTGGACCCGAAGAAGAAGAAGATTGCTGCACAGCATGGGACATCAAATATCTTTTCCTGGAAAATGATGATCATAACCCTAGAAAATACACACATTGTGAACTAGACATGTCATTCATGTTAGGTTTAAGCTGTGGCATTATCCCCTTCGCTAATCACGATCACGCCAAAAGAGTCTTATTCAATCCCAAAAACACAGTCAGCAAGCAATTGGTTACTCATGCACAAGTCCCGATATCCGAGTAGACACTCTTTCTCATCAGTTATTCTACCCCCAGAGGCCTCTTTTTAAAACCATGCTTTCTGATTGTCTTGAAAAAAGTCAACCTTTTGGTCGACTTCAAAAGGGTATGATCCCAAGACCTGAGTTCTTTAATGGACAATGTGCTATTGTGGCGGTTAATGTGCATCTTGGGTACAACCAGGAGGACTCGTTGGTTATGAACAGCGCTTCTTTGGACCGTGGTATGTTTCGGTCGGAACACATTAGAAGTTATAAAGCTGAAGTGGATAATAAGGATGCTTTGGGGAAGAAAATTAAGTCTGATGATGCTGTGAATTTTGGCAAGATACAAAGTAAAATTGGACGGGTTGACAGCCTGGATGATGACGGGTTTCCATTTATTGGTGCTAATTTGCAAAGTGGTGATATAGTGATTGGGAAATTCACAGAAGCAGGGACTGATCATAGTGTGAAATTGAAACACACTGAAAGAGGGATGGTTCAAAAGGTAGTACTGTCAGCAAATGATGAAGGCAAGAACTTTGCTGCAGTATCTCTGAGACAGGTAATTTAGTTCAAATTTCTGTAATTATCTTATCTTATTTGTTTCTTCTCTTGCTAAAGCAATGGTGGGGATGGTTTAAGGTGCGGTCGCCATGTCTTGGTGACAAATTTTCAAGTATGCACGGGCAAAAGGGTGTTTTGGGTTATTTGGAATCACAAGAAAACTTCCCATTTACCATACAAGGAATAGTTCCAGATATTGTGATAAACCCGCATGCTTTTCCTTCAAGACAAACTCCGGGGCAGATGCTGGAATCTGCCTTGGCTAAGGGGATAGCCTTAGGTGGTTCACAAAGATATGCCACTCCCTTTTCTTCTCTCTCTGTTGACGCCATTACCGACCAGCTTCACAGGTAAAAGTGTCATATCTTTGGCTGATGTCTTGACTCTGGTCACTGAGCTTTATTTCTTTCAAAATATTAGGGCCGGGTTTTCGAGATGGGGAAGCGAGAGGCTATACAATGGGCGAACTGGTGAAATGGTGAAATCTCTTGTTTTCATGGGGCCAACATTTTACCAAAGGCTGGTGCACATGTCTGAAGACAAAGTGAAGTTCCGAAACACGGGACCAGTACACCCTCTCACCCGACAACCAGTTGCAGACAGGAAACGGTTTGGTGGGATTAAGTTTGGGGAAATGGAGCGGGACTGTCTCATAGCCCATGGAGCCTCGGCTAATCTTCACGAACGCCTTTTCACTCTTAGTGACTGCTCAGAGATGCATGTCTGCAGAAGGTGCAAGAGAATGGCTAGTGTAATCCAGAGGACAGTCACGGGTGGTCAAAAGATCCGTGGGCCCTATTGTCGGATCTGTGACTCGCTTGAGGATGTGATTAAGGTCAGTGTGCCTTATGGTGCAAAGTTGCTGGCTCAAGAACTTTTCAGTATGGGGATTTCTCTCAAGTTTGATACTGAATTATGCTAAATCAGGTGATATGCGACTTTATTTAACTTGTGGTTATTGTAGGAATGACTTTTGTTTAGGTTTAATCGGTTTACAGAGCAACAATGTTATGCTGTAGTGACTTGTACTCTTTGCAGTGGTAGTTGAATGTTGCTCTGGGTTGTGCTGAACTTGGTCTCTTTGATATGGTACTATGGCATTGGACTTTGACAAAACGAAAGTAGATAGACGTAGGCTGCCCTAGTCCATACTGGTCCATATAGTTTGGTTTGTTTTAAAAGAGCCTATCTAATATATCTTTCAACATGTCATCACTTGCACCAAATCAGGCAAAGCCCTAACTAGAGGTGCACAAAGCCAGGTCTGTTTTAAAGCCAGTTTTAATGAAAGTTAAAACCGGTTCTGTTTGAAACCTGTTTTTAAGAGAGATTTCAAACAAGGCGAAATCGGATTGGATCTACTGAAACCACAATGGTTAATATGTAACTATTCTTTTATTTTGGAAATTAAAAGAGGGAAATTGCAATACATTCTTAGGCTTTGCATAAAAAACAAAAGAACAAAACATTTCCATGTTAGATCTTTGTTGTCATCGTTGGAGTTTTATTGTCATCAGTGTTGGGTAGATCTTTGTAAGCGAGTTCGTGGGTGGCTGGTGGGACCGACAGTCTGTGCTATTTTTTCTTCCTTGTGTATTTCTTGTTCAACTCTCGTAAGTTTGCATTCAAGGGGTAGTGTGTTGTATGTTTTTCACGTTGTTCAAACAGTCTTTCAGCGAGTGCATACTTCCACGGTTATTGGGCTGAGTTTTGGAGATATTACCTTGTCTTTAACTAAAAAGTGAATTTTGAAGCTGCTGCACAAGTTTTAATGTGATTATTACAATTAGAATTGGAAATTGAGATTTCTCCTTTATATGTGCTAAAAAGTAAATTTTGATATACATTTCGAGCTTGCTACTTAGGGTGCTAGACCGAACCTATTTATTTGTCTAATTTCTTGAAGTATTATATAGTTGAATTTTTCTTATCACCGAGTCATGAATATTTGTTGAACCATATTTATTTAGATAAATTCAAATACAAGATTATTTTTCATTAAATTTAGATGTTTATTTTGTTGCAAAATTTATGTCCTTGTCCAATAAACCCAATTTAAACCCTAAAATTTTCAATATATAATGTTATATAAAAAAATAAAAAATATGTTAATTATATTAAAAAATAAAAAAATTACCTAAAATTTACGCCTAACATTCCACATTATCATCAAGAAAAATAAAAACATATTTCCTAATTGAAACAAAAAGAAAAACATGCTAAAAATATGTTAAAACATATAATTTAAGTAAAACATGAAAGCCAAATGATCTAATTAGAACAATTTTAAACTTGAGTTATCTAATTATAACACTTTAAAATTTGGTTATATTTTACAAAGTTATCCTTTGTGTTTAATATGGTGGTGCAAGTAAATATCAGGAGACAATTTCTTTATAATACTTTATAAATTTCTCTTTCATTGATTTTATTGTATCATAAAGTGGTTTCTGATTTTAAACTCGTTTAATTTTTAGGATAATGTTTAAATACAAATCGCTCTAAAACTAGAAAGTGTAAGAAAAAATTTCAACAATCCATCTATTTAATCAATGGTTGAAATTAATTGATAGAAAAAAGTTTGTTAAAGAATATTTTAAGAACAATCACTTTTCTTGACCTTTTGGAAGTTCCCCCATTTTTTAAACGTTCGTAACTTTTATGCATGACATAATTTTTTTATAAAAATTACACTATAAAAACGAGCGTTTTTATCTTTAAAAAGAGTATAGTATTGTTATATAAAATTTTAATAAATTTGTTAACGTTTTAAGCACTTATCTCATCATTTTGTCTTTTGGTGTAGTTCATTGTGTATTTTTGTTAATTATTGTGTTTTTCTATACTGTTGTTTTTTTCTCTCATAATGAATTAAAAAAAAACATAATGATGAAATAATATTATTGTGTATCTTTAATATATAAAAAAAAATAATAAGTTAACAAATAATTAATGTAATACATTAAAAACAATAAAAAAATAACACAATGTCTCATTGTGTTTTTTGATCGTCATTATGTAATCTTGAATACTATGAGTTTTAAAAAATATATTGGTGAAATAAAATTATTATATACTTCTAATTGTAAAATACAATGATAGTTAACAAGAAGTTTATATAATTAATAAAAAATGATGACAAAAATAACATATTGTTTTATTTAACACTAAGAGTTTTGATAAATACATTGGTGAAAATATATTATTATGTACTTTTAAGTATAAAATAAAATGATATATAACAAGTTTATATAATCTATAGAAACAATAAAAATAATAACACAAAATGATACAAAACATAAAATACAATAATAAATACATAAAACAAATGATGCAAAATATATGACACAATGAACGTATATGACACAATAAGCTGATGTATTTGACACATTGACAAAATGCCCTACTCTTTAAAACAATAGAAAGACACGTATCAAACTCACAATCATTCTTAGACTTTTTAGATTAAATACTTTTTTTACTATAACCCTACCCTTAATTTTAAAAACATTAAATAGATTGGTTGATCACTACTCAACATGAAGGATAATAACTCTCGCTAAATAAGCAGTGTTTTTTTTAAACTACAACCATATCGGTTAATTGTTGAATAAGTAACCGGCTCGACTCTAGATATGGCATAACTTATTACGCTCGACAGGGTTATCATGAAATACTTTTGATGTTCCTTTTATCGTAAAGTGTTTTTATACATACGACAAGTCGAACTTCCATCCAATAGGTACGACCCAATTATTCACATAGACAAATTACATGACTTTCAAAGCCAAAGCTGGCAATTCCTAGAAAAAAAAGAGAAGAAGAAAAATAAAAAATAACTTGTTAAATGTTGTAAAAGGGAACACCATGCCTCTGATTTTAAAACAAAATAAAATCAAGGACACTGAGTTATATGAAGAAACATGAAGAGGACGAAAAGAAGGGAAAAGCAATTATATAAGAAAGAGAAAACTGAATATTAACACCCTTTGAAAATGAAACTCAGAAGTTGCTCATCTATTTCACATGGCATCCGACAACAAAGCATCAAACTCAATTCTTTCTATTCCAAAAAGATGTATCTAAATTATCATTTGACCTTAACAATTGAAAAGAAAAATAAAGAATTGAACGTGATCAGAATATTAAGAAGAAAGAGATTCAAGTATAGAAAAAGATAAGCTTAGGTCAACGATATTGAAACATCAAGAAGAAATAGTTGCTGAGTTTTTAAAAAACAATTCCTTAGAAACAACCAAACTAAATTTTGAAGCAAAAGGAGTCTCCTGAAACTTAGAAAAACCTGTATCTTTATCTATGCACACTCTTTGAAATTATCCAAATTAAAGAAGCCTAAAGATATATTAACAAGGTCAGAAGCCTCAACAATAGATATGGAATTGAATATGATAGTGATTATGACATTGATTTTGACTCAAATTCAAATGATATATACTTTACATTTGTCGGACTAATATATCTTTCAAATGAAAATTCAAGAACACTAAACTTATCGTTAGAAGAATCTGCTTCCATGAAAATCTATTCAGAAACTTTGTAGTCAACTTTAGAGATCATTGACTCTGAACTAGAAGATTCAACAGTGATTGAAAACAAAACTTAGGAGTTGTTTGGTTGGCAGGAATTTATAGGATTTCAATGGAATTAGAATCTAGATTCCATTCCTTGATTTGTTTGGCTGGCCAAAAGAAAGAATTGAAATTGGAATTAATTCCACCCAAATCCTACACTTGATGGAATTTAATATCCTTCCATATTTTGAAGGGAATCTCAGGAATGTTATTAGTCCCTAAAATAACCCCAGCATACTCAACATAAACATGTACACACCTGAGTTCACAACCAGCTTTGACTAGTTGACCAACTTTGACCATTGCCCGTAAAACACCATAAACAACCGTGAACCGCCACTGCGCTTGGCCACTACCGGCCGGAGCCATGGCAGCGGCCTTTTCTCCTGCCGGTCGCAAATCTGGTCAAGGAACCCAGATGCGATCACCGCCACCAAGATAGGATGGTTCCTTCACCATCGTCGCCTTCTATGGTTGTGAATCACCTCTGATTTGTGGAGGAGGTCCGCCGTCAACCGATGAGAGTGGCCGGAAACCACCAAGGGTGCATCCGGTTTCTGTTTCTCACACACACATAAGTGTGTGTTTCTGGACAACAAGGAAAATGAGTTGCAGATATGGGTTGGTGGAAGGAATTGGGTTCTTAAGAGCATACATAATCCTCGTTTATATCTGAGTGAGTGTCCTATATTATAAGGATGGTTGTAAGTGATTATGAGTGAAAAAGTTAGAAAATTTATAGGGATCGTATCGTGTTTTCCTATATTTGAGAAAACACGATACAACCCTCATAATTTTTTTAATATTTTTGAAAGTGATTGTAAGTGGATGAGAAAAAATGTAATAATAAATGTATAAAAAAATATTATTTAATTGAAAAGAAAAGAGAAAAAATAACGATAATTAAAATAATTATAAAGATGAAGATGGTTGTGGATTGTGAATGCTTTAAATAATTCCATTGATAAATAGATCAAACAAACACCTTTTAAAATTTTAGAGGATTCCCTTAAATTAGAATTCAAATTCTGTTTTCCTTTCCAATTCAAATTCAAATTCTAACGAATTATACGAGCCAAACGTCCCCTTAAATTTATTTTGGAAACACTATTTACAACATTCAGATTCTTGAAAAAATGTGATACACCTTATTAGATAATGGCCAAGATTACGGGAGATGTATCTTGCACAAAAAGTTTTCAAGCAGAAAACTGAAACAATTTTGGAAATTAGAAAGCCTAGTATGCAAAAAAAAAAAACCAAAAAAAAAAAAAAATACTAAAACTATGGTTAACCTAATGTTTTATATCCATACAAAAAACATACACATCTACCTAAAATAGAAGTTTAAAAAAATTAATATAAGGTTACCAACACCCTTTCAGTGCCCTTACCTCCATTCTTACATATATATAGCCTCCAATGAAGGAATAATGATCTTAATAAGAGGCATCCCATCATCCTTTTGGCTGTATGAACTTTTTGAATGGTAGCTTCTGCAGTAGCAAATTAGATAGAAAAACCTTTGTAAGGATTACACTTAGAGGCTGATGCAACTAAAGAGCTCTCAGCATGCACATGTGAAGTACAAGGAAGTTACTTCGGAAGATTTGATACAACTCAATGAATTACACTAAGTATCAAAGTCTTCCGAAGCCAAAACACCAAATCTTCCAAAGCCAAAGATGAAGTCTTCCGAAGCTTCAAAGACAAAGTCTTCCGAAGCCAAGAGACTGATTTCTTCCATAGGCAGAGAAGACATGCTTTCTGTGACTTACTTTTGACAAAAGTTGAACCATTTTTCGCTGCCATCTCTGAAGACTCACCAACTTATATGAGTTGGTGAAAAGTCCATACTTTTGTCAACTGTAGATTAAAGTTTTGAGTTTGTAACTTCCTACTTATGTACTTTTATTCTTTTTGTAATATATTAGGATGTGAGTTATGACATGTCATAGTCACTAGTCAAAAGACAATCTACCTATTGACTTTACATTGATCTTGTTTTCTAGATTAGTGTTTTCAGCTGGCCTTCAAAGTATGGCCGGCTGTAGGATGTAGTATAAAGTATCTCAAGTACTTGTCATTAGATTTAAGCTTGGTAACACTTTGTAAGAACTTGAGAGCAATATACATCATTCTTGAAAACCATATTATTATGTTCTTGTTCTTATTCTGTTCTTTACTTGTGTTCTTTGTTTCACCTTAAAGGCGGTTCCCTATTTGATCTGCTAAGTGTTCTAAGTCTCTCCGAACATTGTGAAACTGTTTCATTGATTCCATTCACCGGTCCCGCAACTGGTATCAGAGCGTTTTAGGCTCTTGATTGTAAGATCTCACCATCTTTAATCTCTTCATTTTCACAAAACACTTACCAGCTCAAATGGCAGCTCTCACAAAAGCTGATATGGAAACCGGTACCATGAAAAAGTCTCTACTGATCACTCCTAATGACTTTGATACTTGGTGCCAACGTATGAAAGGGTTCATCAAGTCTCAAGACAGCATGATGTGGAGATCTGTTGTCACAGGACCTCACATCCAAAGCACCACTTCAGCTACTGCTGGTGGTGGGATGATACCAAAGGAAGTGGCTGACTATTCTGAAGAAGATTGAAGAAGATAGACATAGATCAGAAGGCTACGACCGCTCTTCAAACTGCTCTTCCAAACTCTATATACAGAGGCTTTAAGAAGTGTAAAATTGCTAAGCAGCTTTGGGATGCACTAAAGCTTATGTATGAGGGGTCTGATGAGGCTAAAGAAAACAAGAAGGACCTCATAAAGCAACAGTTTGAGAATTTTACCTACAAGACAGGTGAAACTATGACTCAACAATACTTCAGGTATGTTGAGATTTTAGATACTCTCATGGATGTTGGAGTCAATCTTGAGAATAGGGACATTGTGAGAAAGTTCATGTTCTCTCTTCCCAGACAATGGACTCACTACTGTGTGACCATCAAGAGAACTGAGAACCTCTCCACCCTTACTCTCACAGAGCTGTATCGTATCCTCAGTGGCTACCAGATGGAGATGAACATGCAGAATCCATCAAGCAGCTCTTCCAGCAATCAACAGAGTTCAGCCCTCCATGTGGTTGAAAGGGATAGGAGAGAACCATAACATTAAATTATCTGCTACCCTAAAAACTTACAAAAGGGTCCTTTCATCACCTTCCTAAAGAAACCAAGGGAGAGCTACATCCAAGGAAGCCCATTCCAAGAGACAAGCTCATCTCAAGCCTTTGTGTCTGCTGATGAAAGTTGTGGCAACTTTCTCTCCACTCTTAAAGACTTGGATTGTATCCATCTAGATGACCTAGAGTATATAGAGATAGTCCAGTAGATGGCTCTTCTTACTCATAGAGCCAAGAAATTCTATAAGAGAACAGGAAGAAAATTTCCCAGCAATGTGGCCAGTGGAAAGTTTGGACTGGATAAAAGCAAGGTGAAGTGATACAACTGTAACCAAATAGGACACTTTGCTAGGGAGTGCAAGGCACCAAGGACTAATGGTGGCCAAGCACAATCTAGACCAAACTACACTTATACAGCTCCTAGATTTGAAAAGCCAAGCCAACCAAAACAACAAGCTGCAATTGTTATTGAAGAAGGAGGCTTTGACTGGAGCTTTCAGGTTGAAGATGTCTCTCCCAACCAAGCACTGATGGATGACCATGAAGAAGCTAAGGTATTAGAACATCTTTGTATACCTAAATGCATTGCTAAAGTTAACATGTATAGGTCCTATAATCTGGAAGTGAGATCTGACCTTGAGTCCTTAAATATTTTAAAAGCTGATTTCAAAAGAGCAGAAAATGATTAAAAACTTAAAATAGAAGATTTAGAGAAAACAATTTCTACTCTTATGTATGAGCACATAAATTACAAGACTCAAATCAAAGATCTCATAACCAAGTTATCTGAATGCTAGGCTGAGCTTGTGATCAGCAAAACCAAGGCAGAAAAATGTATTTTTGAAGAGAAAACCAAACATAGTATCCACATCCTTGCATGCAAAGATTTGTTATCAGAACAGGCAGGGACTAGGTTCAAAGCACATTCACACACATTACTATCTCTAAGATCTCCAAGATGTGGAACTTGTCAAGATAAGCTACCCCCCATTGATCCTATCTAAGAATAGGATGAAGATGAAGTGGTGATAGTGAAGGATGAACCTGAAGTGAGTGAGAAGGGTTATCCTAAGAAGAGTCACTACTCTCCTAGAGAGAAGAAAGAACCGTGGATGACAAAGTCTGCTTAGGAAGAACTTGATCAGAGCAGCCAAAAGAAAATCAAAGAAAGTCCAAGAAATCAAGGCCACTTTCAATTCCAAGCAAAAACAATTATTCATCTCTGCTCGGTTTGAAGTGGTAAAGACTGAAGACTCGACTATGGACTCTAGTACCAGGTGTCCTAGTTCATGTTTAAATCATTCTGGTCAAAAAAAGAAGGTTGATAAAATGTGCACCACTGCTGCACAACCTGAACCATCCAATTCCAAGAGCAAGCCTTACCCTAAGAAGCCTGATACATCATCTGTGAAGGTGAAGAAGGAAGTGTAAAGAGATCTTGCTCAACCCTCTACTCAAAAGAAGCCTCTTAGAAGTATGCAAGTTGAATGCATCATGTGTGGTGGTACCTCTCACTTTGCTAAGGATTGCATGTACAATCCCAAGACTACCATCCGTATGAACAAGAAGAAAACCTATAAGAAGAAGATAGCTTCAGAAGAAAAAACTTTTCCTTTCCGAAGCTCCAAAGTGAAGAAGAAAATAGGTGGAGAATTACCTTTGGAAGAAATTTTGGTCTCGGAAGAAAGGAATGCTGCTGAAATACTGAAGTCTGCTGCAGTAGATGCAAAAGCTTCTGAAGGTACAGTCTCCAAAATAGTGCCCATGCTCCTGAAAGGCCATGCGGCTGCATAGTGCTCATCTGCCTATGCCCTAGAATATTTTCTGAAATTTTAGGGAAAATGTAAAGTGTAGGCTTTGACTTGGGATGTTCCCGGGGGTAATGTAAGTTGACTTTATGATGTCATATGTGATGTGATGATGATGCTATGTATGGTATGGTTATGTTTATGTTATGTTCCTTATTATGTATATTATTTCCGTGGCTTTACGTGGTATGATTATGAAAGTAAATGGAAAGTATTATGTAACGTAAAGCGGAAGATAATGAAAAAGGGAACGTAAAGAATGAAAGAATGCATGCATTAATGAATGAATGATGTAATGAAAGTCTTACAAGCAATGTATGGAGGTTCACACCCAATGAAGGGTGTTAGCTCAACTGTGTGCGGGTTAGCTACCCCGGAAGGATGCACACTGGGGTCTAATATTTGTGATTGACCATATGTATGGGACCCTTGTCGCTTGCCCTAGGTACTGGAGTCAGCTTCGTGCATAATGTTTGAGGTCTATGATAGACCTCGGGCCCAGTAACCAGCTTCGTGCACAATGTTCGGGGTATAGCACATGGCATTGGTCCGGAATGAAAGATGAATGATAATGATGAGTGTACTTGCCCCAGGACCAAGGGTTAGCTTCGTGCACAATGTTCGGGGTACAGTACATGTCATCGGAAGTTAATGAATGTACGTAAGGTACGGTAAGAAAGTTACGAATGATGATGAAGGATAATAATAAATTATTATCTACGTGTACGTATGATGCATGATCACATGTGAAAGTAAAGAAAGAATGGTTTTACGAAAGAGAAGTATTTTATTTTTATAAAACTAGAACTCACTCAGCAACGCTGACTTTTATGTGTTTCAAGTTGCCAGGTAGTGTTGCCGAGGATGGCACGGGGCAGCTACTTGGCATTTTTGGATGGCATCCGTTGTTTAAATTATAATGTTTTGGTGATGTAATGCAACGAGTAATATTTTGTAATCTGTCAATGATGTTTTATTTTGCAAAAACAATTATATATATATGAAATGGTTTGTTTAAAAGAATTCCGCTGCAATATTTTAGTAAAGTTAATGTATGTTTTAGGCTTTGTGTGCAATGATTGACCAGCTGTAAGCGTTCTGGGAATGAGGCCTTACAAGTTGGTATCAGAGCCAAAGTTTAAGTGAATTGGGTAATTATTTTCAAAAGAAACCTAAGCTTAAACTGAGAATGGGAAAAGGGGAGGGATGCCAGTCCGAGTAGCTGCGTGCCATCATGTATTTTCTTTAATGATAACCGGTATTATGTGTGCTTGTTATGTGGTTTATGTGCTTCTTAGTAGATTTAGATACTGATGTAGTCAGGATAGGAAATGCTTGGGGTATGAAGAGTAAAGTAAGTGGCTAATCACAACTGGTCACTGTATTTAGGGACTTACTATACTTGACATAAACTAAGCTATTACCTTGAATGCCCTTGTTAGTGTTTGAATCTTATAGCGTGTTAGAGGATGGCCGGTGGTAGATCTACGAAAGCTTCTCGAGGTGGAGGTCGTGGTGGACGTGGTGCTGGACCACGAGTCACAAGAGGAAGGCCTAGGGCTGAAGATGTGGCTCATGAAGAGCCTGAGACCCCTCATCCGGAGGGCGGTGACGAGAGTGCTAACTTAAGGGCCTCGGTGAAGGTGGCTACTGTAGAGGAGGTTCATCAGGTCATGCAGACGATCTTACCGTCTGTGGTGACCGAAGTAATAAAGGCTGTAAGAGAAGGGGAAAGGAAGGAGAGGAACCGGTCCTCGGGAGAAAGGGAGCAACCGGGGACTAAGACGGTTGTCTCTACTGATAAGGAAGAAGAAGAAGAGCCTGTGCCAGAGGCAGCACGAGGCTGTAACTATGGGACATTTCAAAGATGCAAGCCCCCGACTTTCGATGGCAATGGCACTGCTGCTGCCGCTCACCGGTGGGTGAGAGAGATGGAAGCTGTACTTGATATCAGCGAGTGCCGGGAGGATCAGAAGGTGAAGTTTGCCACTCATTCATTTGTCGACTCGGCTCTGTGCTGGTGGGACAATATCGTCCAAGCTGAGGGTAGTAGGGCAATTGGAAGAATGAGGTGGCCAAAGTTAAAGAAGCTAGTGATCGAGGAGTTCTGTCCTCATAGGGAGCTCGACAAGGTTGAGAGGGAGTTCCTGCAACTGGAGGCGGGACCCATGACATATCAGCAGTACACCACCAAATTCAACGAGATGGCACGGTTGGTGCCGGATCTGGTGACACCTCTGTCGTGAAAGATCAAGAGGTATATTCAGGGCTTGCCGGCGGATATTCGTAGGCATATGATCGCTGCTCGGCCAAGTATGTTAAGGTCGGTGGTCGATCTGGAGGGAAGGATGTACGACGAGAGGGAAGTGGTGGTGGCTGAGGTGAGCAAGAAAGGCGGTGGTGACCGAAACTGGAATGGGAAGAGGTTTGGTCGGGGTGGTGCCCCGGCAAACAACAAGAATGCACGGGTGGATGACCGGCGTGTGGTCACTTCCGGTGCGGAGTCGAAAAGGTGTGGCAAGTGCGGGAAGGAGCACACTAGGGAGTGTAGGTGGGGATTGAATGTGTGCTTCAAGTGTGGAAAGCCTGGCCATATGGCAAGAGAGTGCAAGGTGGCAAGGTGTTTTAACTGTGGTGGAGAGGGCCACATGAGTCGAGAATGTAAGAAGCCAAGGACTGAGAGTTTCGGGGCAAGGAAGAAGACCGAGATCGAGGGGCAGAGAGCGAGTGCCAGGGCATTCACGATGACTCAGGAGGAGGCTAGGACGGACCCTGATGTTGTGTCAGGTACGTTTCTAGTAAACCAAACTCTAGCTTCTGTGTTATTTGATTCTGGTGCTAGTAAAAGTTTTATTTCTGCGGCCTTCTATGCTAAGTTGCCTGTTAGTAGTAGGAGTATTGATGAGCCCTTCGATGTAGAAACTACCATAGGTAAGTCTACCAGGATTGTTGACCTGATTGAAGGCTGCGATATAGAATTAGAGGGTCATAAATTTCCTGCTAGACTATTCGTGATGACCTTGGGCGGATTTGACGTAGTCCTAGGAATGGATTGGTTGGCGGACTACAAGGCGAATATCATATGTCGTAAGAAGATGATTGACTAATAGCGCCCGACGGGAGTTCGGTGACGATCTACGGTGATCGAGTTACGACTATTCCGAAGGTGATTTCGATGGTGGTGGCGGGAAAGTGCATGAGACGTGGATGTAGTGCCTACTTGGCCTACGTGAAGGATGTGGATACGTCAACACCACAACTGCTTGATGTACCGATTGTGTGTGACTTCCCAGACGTGTTTCCAGAAGATTTACCAGGTGTGCCACCGGACCGTGAGATCGAGTTTCAGATCGACTTGATACCCGGTGCCCAGCCTGATGCTAAGGCATCGTATCGGTTGGCTTCGAACGAGGTGAAGGAGTTGATGGAGCAACTGTAGGAGTTGCTTGATAAAGGGTTCATTAGACCGAGTATCTTTCCATGGGGTGCTCCGGTCTTGTTCGTGAAGAAAAAGGACGGTAGTATGAGGATGTGTATTGACTACAGTGAGTTAAATAAGTTGACGGTGAAGAATCGGTACCCGCTACCGAGGATTGATGATTTGTTTGATCAGCTCCAAGGTGCCAGTTAGTTCTCGAGGATAGACCTTCGATCTGGCTACCATCAGTTGAAAGTGAAGGAACAAGATATTCCTAAAACAGCTTTTCGCACGCGTTATGGACACTACGAGTTTCTCGTTATGTCTTTTGGTTTAACAAACGTGCCAGCTGCTTTTATGGACTTGATGAATCGAGTGTGTCAGCCAATGTTGGATAAATCAGTGATTGTGTTTATCGATGATATCCTGATTTATTCGAGGAGTGAGGAGGAGCATGCCGGTCACATTCGGAAGGTGTTAGAGACGCTAAGAAAGGAGAAGCTGTATGCCAAGTTCTCCAAGTGCGCGTTCTAGTTGCGCGAAGTTCAGTGTTTGGGTCATGTGGTGAATCCGGAAGGGATCATGGTGGACCCGGCAAAGGTGGAGGTGGTAATGCAATGGAAATCTCCGAAGACGCCCTCCGAGGTTCGTAGTACCTTGGGCTTGGTGGGTTATTATAGGAGATTCATTCAAGACTTCTCTAAGATAGCTTCCCATTAACTAAGTTGACCCACAAAGATGTGAAATTTGTATGGGGTCAAGCTTAAGAGAGTGCTTTTGAGGAGTTAAAGGCAAGGTTGACTCAAGCTCCAGTTTTATCATTACCCGAAGGAAGCGAGGACTTAGTGGTCTATTCGGATGCTTCTTACTCGGGGTTGGGTTGTGTGTTGATGCAGCGAGGAAAGGTTATAGCTTATGCATCCCGACAGTTGAAAGTTCATGAGGTGAATTACCTTACTCATGACTTGAAGTTAGCAGCTGTGGTCTATGCACTAAAGATTTGGAGGCACTACTTATATGGGACAAAGTGCACGATCTTCACTGACCACAAGAGCTTGAAGTACTTCTTCGAGCAGAAGGATCTGAACATGAGGAAGAGGCGATGGTTGGAGCTCATAAAGGATTATGATTGCGAGATCCATTACCATCCAGGCAAGGCCAACGTAGTGGCAAATGCCCTTAGCCGAAAGGAGAGACCCGAACCGATTCGGGTGAAGGCTTATCAGTTGATTATGACCTCTGATGTGATGAAGCAGGTCAAGGAGTTTCAAGACAAGGCATTAAAAGAAGATCGTCTTAACTCCGAAAGGATGAGAGGTATGGTTGCAAAATTGGGTGAAAACACTCTTGGTGTTAGAACCCGATTCGGAAGGACGTGGATTCCTCGTTATGGGGATCTACGTGGGAAGATAATGGATGAAGCTCATAAGACTCGATACTCCATTCATCCCAGTGCTACAAAGATGTATCAAGATATGAAGAAAAATTATTGGTGGCCGGGTATGAAGCATGATGGAGTATGTGAGTAAGTGCCTTACTTGCTTGCAAGTGAAGGCCGAGCATCAGAAGCCGTACGGGAAGATCCAACCGTTGGATATACCGGAGTGGAAGTGGGAGCATATCACCATGGACTTCATCACGAAGTTACCTCGTACCGTGAGAGGGTATGATGCCATATGGGTGATAGTTGATCGTTTAACAAAGAGTGCCCACTTTCTACCGATCCGCGAGACGTACTCCTCTGAAAGATTAGCGGGTCTATTCATCAAAGAGATAGTAACTCGTCATGGTGTGCCGGTGTCTATTGTTTCTGATCGTGACACTCGGTTTACATCTAAATTTTGAAAGAAGTTCCATGATGCGATGGGAACGAGGTTACACATTAGTACGGCTTATCATCCTCAGACGGATGGTCAGTCGGAAAGGACTATTCAGACGCTAGAAGATATGCTTCGGGCATGCGTCATTGACTTTGGAGGAAGTTAGGATGACCACTTACCGTTAGCTGAGTTCTCATACAATAACAGTTATCATGCCAGTATTGGTATGCCCCCATATGAGAGGCTATACGGTAGAAGATGTAGAACACCCGTTTGTTGGGGTGATATTGGTCAGAAGGAGTTGGGAAGTATTGAGGTGATTGAGGCTACGACTAAGAAGCTCGAAAAGATCAAAGCCTTTATGAAGGCAGCCAAAGATAGGCAGAAGTCGTATGCCGATTGGAGACGTGGACCGATTGAATTCCAGGTGGGCGATAGAGTTATGTTGAAAGTGTCACCTTGGAAAGGTATCATTCGGTTCAGGAAGCGGGGCAAGTTGAGCCCGAGATACATAGGGTCTTTTCGAATTATTGCTCGACCAGGAGAGGTGGCCTATAGGTTAGAGTTACCCCGATGAGTTAAGTGGAATTCACCTGACATTCCATGTATCTCATCTGAGGAAGTGTTTAGCCGATAAAGATATGGTTGTACCACTGGAGGATATTGAAGTTGATGAAAGGCTTAATTATATGGAGCAACCAGTGGCAATCATTGACCGTAAGGAGAAACGGTTAAGGAATAAAGTGGTTCCTCTTGTGCGTGTACAATGGAAGCACAGGAAGGGATCTGAGTCTACGTGGGAGACTGAAAAAGAGATGAGGCAGCATTACCCACATTTGTTTGAGGAATAACAGGTTTCGGGGACAAAACCTTTATAAGGGGGGTGGGCTTGTAACACCCGGAAAATTTTAAAAGACGAGAAAGAAAGAATAAATGTGCAGAAAAAGGAAGAAACACAATTTAACCCAAGTTGAGGGGCTAAATGTGTCAAAAGGACAAAAAGTATAAAAAGTTGGTACAAAAGTGGGCATGGCCGCCCACACTATCTGCACACTACTTTTCATTCGGATTTTCTAGAGAGAGAAAGAGCAGAGTTCGGATTTTGAAGAAGGAAGAACAAGAAACCGAATTCAAGGTAAGAATTCTTGGTTTTTGAGGTGTTCCTGTTGGGTTTTAGCCTCGGTTGTATGCTTATGTGTGTATGTTGTGTTCGGGTGTGTGTTTTTGGTGGGTTTCTAGGTGTTTGAACTCATTTGCAAACGGGTTGAAGAAGTCATACTCGAAGGTTGTCAAAGGTGAGTTCTAGAACCCCCTTTTTACTTGTTTTAACTGATTTTTGGGCTGGAAATGCATGTATGTATGTTTTTATGAAAATGGGTTTTGTACCCGTAAGTATGTGTATGTGTGAATATGGATGGGTTATGATTTGGGTGATTTATGATGTTATGATTGAGTTATGTTCATGTTATGATGCTTAGAATGCTAGAACTAAGTTAGAACATGATAAATTGATGAATTGGGACTGATTATGATGTTATTAATGTGTTGGTTGCCCATGCGCCTGGATTTTGCCCATGCGCCCAACGGTTCAATTTGCCTAAGTGTCCCCCATGCGCCCAAAACCCATGCGCCTGAATAGTATCCATACGCCTAGAATAGGCTGAATTTGACTAAGTGTTCCAAGCGCCCAAAACTGCCCATGCGCCTAGGCACTCATGCGCATGCATAGTGCCCATGCGCCTAGAAATTTGCCCAGGAGACTAAGTGTTGGGTCATGCGCCCAAATAGTGCCCATGCGCCTGAAAGTTCCCCATGCGCCTGCATAGTGCTCATGCGCCTATGCCTTAGGATATTTTCTGAAATTTTGGGGAAAATGTAAAGTGTAGGCTTTGACTTGGGATGTTCCCGGGGGTAATGTAAGTTGACTTTATGATGTCATATGTGATGTGATGATGATGCTATGTATGGTATGGTTATGTTTATGTTATGTTCCTTATTATGTATATTATTTCCGTGGCTTTACGTGGTATGATTATAAAAGTAAATGGAAAGTATTATGTAACGTAAAGCGGAAGATAATGAAAAAGGGAATGTAAAGAATGAAAGAATGCATGCATTAATGAATGAATGATGTAATGAAAAGTCTTGCTAGCAATGTATGGAGGTTCACACCCAATGAAGGGTGTTAGCTCAACTGTGTGCGGGTTAGCTACCCCGGAAGGATGCACACCGGGGTCTAATCTTTGTGATTGACCATATGTATGGGACCCTTGTCGCTTGCCCTAGGTACTGGAGTCAGCTTCATGCACAATGTTTGAGGTCTATGATAGACCTCAGGCCCAATATCGGGGTATAGCACATCGCATTGGTCCGGAATGAAAGATGAATGATAATGATGAGTGTACTTGCCCCAGAACCAAGGGTCAGCTTCGTGCACAATGTTTAGGGTACAATACATGTCATCGGAAGTTAATGAATGTACGTAAGGTAAGGTAAGAAAGTTAACGAATGATGATGAAAGATAATAATAAATTATTATCTATGTGTACGTATGATGCATGATCACATGTGAAAGTAAAGAAAGAATGGTTTTAAACGAAGGAAAAGTATTTTATTTTTATAAAACTAGAACTCACTCAGTAACGCTGACTTTTATATGTTTCCAGTTGGCAGGTAATGTTGCTGAGGATGGCATGGGGCAGCTACTTGACATTTTTGGATGGCATCCGTTGTTTAAATTATAATGTTTTTGTGATGTAATGCAATGAGTAATATTTTGTAATCTATCAATGATGTATTATTTTGCAAAAGCAATATATATATATGAAATGGTTTGTTTAAAAGAATTCCGCCGCAATATTTTAGTAAAGTTAATGTATGTTTTATGCTTTGTGTGCAATGATTGACCAGCTGTAAACGTTCTGGGAACGGGGCCTTGCAGATAACACCTCTTCACCTACACCTTTACACTATAGCTCTTTTTAATTAACTCTTCCACGATCTCTCGTCTTTCTATCTTTTACATTTACTTGTTTATGTATCTATAAGTTATACACATGATTATCATGAACAAAATACTGACTTGAGTGTTAGAAAGCTCTCAGGGCTAGTCCCCCTGGCCCTCTAATGTAGATCTTATTTATCATTACAGCATAGATTCAAGCTTCGGATAGCTAGACACGGTTCAACTAGACATCAAGCCCAACCCAAATTTTTGGATCGGTTGGTTTAGATTAACAAGAAGTTCTTCTTTAATCAGTAGTTAATAAATGCAAAATGTAAGTTAACTACTTACTAACAAAACACAAATACTTTGAGGAAAGGTAAATGCACAAGTAATTCTTTCAAAGTATTCACTTAATTAATCGTTTGAGTACAAATGATACAATCGACAGATAAACCAAGTGGCTTGAAAAGCTTGCCTCTACTATACAAGTGTGAGGACTTTATACTATAAAATTTAAATAATAAGAATAAACTATTTTATGTTCAGAATGTATACCAAGGCAGACATTTGGCACATCAAAGTTTGACAGCTTTAGTACTATGTTGTCTCTATAAGGCAGAACATAGCAGCCATCGGTACAGAAAGTCTTGTCTTGGTAACAGTTGATTAGTATCTCACGGAGTTCATTGCTGATCAGCAGTAGTTGATCGGCAGCTCTTTGGTAGAGTGCTGATCGACAGTTGCTCATCATATTCTGATCCGTAGACATTCAACATATGCTGATTGGCTGATAGTTCAGCACTTGGCAGAATTCAACAGATAGAGGCTAGTGCTGAATTTCAAAGTTTTTTCAGTAGAATCATCCTCTTCATTGATCAACATAGATTTATTGGAAGCAACAACTGGCGCCATTCGTGTGACCATGAACAAAACAACTTTGTGCTCTCAATAAGGTATCTGGATCTGTTTTTTGTGAATAATCATGTATGCTATCCAGCTCCATTTTTCGGGAAATCATCATGTGCTTCTTATTCTTTTTGTCTCGAGTGATGTTCTTAGTATGGCAACCTTATTTGCTTGAGTAACTTTATTTAATTAAAAAATAAAATATATGGACCAATTCTTTCTAATGATTCTGTATTAGATAAAGATGCACTCCATACAAATTATTTTGGGAATAGTGCTTTGGCTTTTAATAAAAACCTGTCTTCTTGCAAAAGCAAGATAAGTGAGTTTGACGTGTAGTAGGTCTTCTTTATGAAAAGGTTGTCAATGTAAAAAGCTTTAATTCTATAAGCTAAAGGATACATGTATTTTGACACCAGGTATCACTGTTATCTCGATTTTTAATATATCGTGTAAAAAGAAAAAATAATACAAAAGAATAAAAGGGTACAAGATTACTCATACGACATATATATTGCCTACCTATGAAGCATTCATAGGACACATGAGTGTGTAGGTGGAATAATTTGTCATACATCCTACTAGCTGGGAATTATATTTACTCCATGAATTTCATATAAACCCAATAGTTTATATCTATATGGCGTTCGATGTGGGGTTAAGGAAATTTTTTTTACATAAGCTTTTGACCCCAACCATAATATTTATTTCGAAAATAATATTTAAAAGATCTATACAGTTAGGTATAGTAAGGTATACTTTGTTCAGTAATATGTCAACTTCCAAAGCTGCCATTTTTGACGGTCGTACCATACCAAGATTTAAAGTTAAACCCTACATTTAAATATGTAAAAATAATAATAACCTCTATTTAACTTTTTTACTTTATCATGAATGTCAAAAAGACAAGTCACATGATTTTGTTCATATATGCTTTCATATTTTGCATGTCTTTTAAATGTTTTGTCAACTCTATACAATCTTAACATATTATTTGTGTATTGATGTTGTTGAGAGGTATTTATATTTTGATAAGATTTTTTTGCTCAACTTCAGTTTTAACCGAATATCAATCAGTGGACACACCGAGCCTACTCAATAACTGTAAGGAATACACTTAGAGGCTGATATAACCAAAGAACAACCAAGAGCTCTCAGCATGCAGAAATGAAGTACAAGGAAGTTACTTCAGAAGATTTGATACAACGCAGTGAATTATGCTAAGTGTCAAATCTTCTGAAGCCAAAAGACCATATCTTTCGAAGTCAAAGATGAAGTCTTCCGAAGCTTCAAGGAAAAAGTGTTCCGAAGCCAAAGACTGATTTCTTCCGAAGACAGAGAAGACATGCTTTCTCTGAATCACCTCTTGACAAAAGCTAAACCACTTTCCGCTGCCACTCTGAAGACTCACCAACTTATATGAGTTGGTGAAAAGTTCATACTTTTGTCAACTGTAGATTAAGGTCTTTTCTCTATAAATTTCTAACTATGTACTTTTATCCTTTTTGTAATAGATAAGGATGTGAGTTGTGGCATGTCATAGTCACTAGTCAAAAGGCAATCTGCCTTTTAACTGTACATTGATCTTGTTATCTAGATTAGTGTTTTCAGCTGGCCTTCAAAGTATGGCTGGCTGTAGGATGTATATAAAATGTCTCAAGTACTTGTATTTTAAGATATGCTTTGTAACACTAGTAAGAACTTGAGAGCAATATACATCATTCTTGAAAACCATATTTGAGTTTTCTTGTTCTTGTTCTTTTACTTGTGTTCTTTGTATCATCTAACCGTTTTCCCTATTTGTTCTGCTAAGTGTTTCATATCTCTCCACCTTGTGAAACTGTTTCATTGACCATCCTTCACCGGTCTTGCAATTGGTGTCAGAGCGATTCAGGCTCTTGATTGTATGATCTCACCATCTTTGATCACTTCAGTTTCACAAAACACTTAACAATTCAAATGGTAGCTCTTGCTAAAGCTGATATGGAAACCGATACTATGACTAAGTCTCTACTGATCACTCCTGATGACTTTGATACTTGGTGCCAATGTATGGAGGGGTTCATCAAGTCTCAAGACAGCATGATGTGGAGATCCATTGTTGATCGACCTTACATTCCATGCACCTTTTTAGCCATTGCTGGAGGTGGCATGATACCAAAGAAAATGACTGAATATTCTGATAAAGGCTGGAAAAGAATAGATATAGATCAGAAGGCCATGACTACTCTTCAAACTACTCTTCCTAACTCCATATACAGAGGCTTTAAGAAGTGCAAGACCGTTAAGCAGCTCTAGGATGCACTGAAGCTGATGTATGAGGTGTCTTACGAAGCTAAAGAGAACAAGAGGGATATCATGAAGTAGCAGTTTGAAAATTTCACCTAAAAGACAAGTGAAACCATGACTCAATAATACTTCAGGTATGTTGATATTCTGGATACTCTGACTGATGCTGGTGTAAAACTTGAGAACAGGGATATAGTGAGAAAGTTCATGTTCTCTCTTCCTAGACAATGTACTCACTACTTAATGGGTACCAGATGGAGATGAACTTGCAAAATCCATCCAGCAGCTCTTCCAACAACCAACAGAGTTCAGCCCTTCATATGGTTGAAAGGGAAAGCATAGAACCACAACATCATCTTATATGCTTTCTTGAAAACTCAAAAAAGGTTCCTTTCATCACCTTCCTCGCGGCACCAAGGGAGCGCTACATCCAAGGAAGCCCATTCCAAGAGACAAGCTCTGCACAAGCCTTTGTGTCTACTGATGAAAATTGTGATAACTTTCTTTTTACTCTTGAAGACTTGGACTGTATCCATCCAGATGATCTGGAGTACATGGAGGTAGTCTAGCAGATGGCTCTTCTCACTCATAGGGCCAAGAAGTTCTACAAGAGGACTGGGAGAAAGTTTCCCAACAATGTGGCCAGTGAAAAGTTTGGACTGAACAAAAGCAAAGTGAAGTGTTACAACTGTAACTAGATGGACCACTTTTCTAGAGAGTGTAAGGCACCAAGAACAAATGGTAGCCAAGTACAGCCTAGGCCAAACTACACTGATGCAGCTTCAAGAACTGAGAAGCCAAGCCAGTCCAAATAACATGCTACTGTTGCTGTTGAAGAAGGAGGCTTTGACTAGAGCTTTCAGGTGGAAGATGCTTCTCCAAACCAAGCATTGATGGCTAATCATGAAGAAGCTAAGGTATTGGAACATCTTTGTACCCTTGAATGTATTGCAAAAGTTAACATGTATAGGCCTTATAATTCGGAAGTGAGATCTGATCTTGAGTCCTTGAACATCTTAAAAGCTGACTTTAAAAGAGCTGAAAATGATTATAAACTTAAAATAGAAGATTTAGAGAAAACCATTTCAACTTTAAGCATGAGCACACAAATTAAAGGACCCAGATCAAGGATCTTATTACCAAATTAATTGAATGCCAAGCTGAGCTTGTGATCGTAAAGCTAAGGCAGAAAAATGTGTTCTTGAAGAGGAAACCTTTAAGAACATAATATTTTCATCCATGCATGAAAAGATTTTTTTATCATAACAGGAAAGGATTGGGTTCAAGTGAGATAGCTCCTCCACATACATTATTATCTGTAAGATCTCCAAGGTGTGGAACTTGTCAAGATGAGCTGCCCTTCATAGATCCCATTCAAGAAGAGGATGGTGATGAAGAGGAGGCAATGAAGGATGAACCTGAGGTGAGTGACAAGGGTTATCCTAAAAAGGACACTATTCTCCTGGAGAGAAGAATGAATCCAGGATGATAAAGTCTGTAAGGAAGAACTTGATCAGGGCATCTAAAAGAAAGTCCAAGAAAGCCTAAGAGATTAAGGCCACTTTCAAATCCAAGCAAAAGCAAGCTTTCTTCTCTGCTGGATTTGAAGTGGTAAAGACTAAAGACACAACCATAGACTCTAGTACCAAGAGTTCTAGTTCATGTCCAAGTCATCTTGATTCGAAGAAGAAGGCTAATAAAATATGCACCACTGCTGCACAGCTTGAACCATCAAGTTCCAAGAGCAAGCCTCATCCCAAGAAGCCTACTACAACATCTGTGAAGATGAAGATGGAAGTAGAGAGTGATCAGGCTCAGCCTCCCTCTCAAAAGAAGATTATCAGAAGTATGCCAACTGAATGCATCATGTGTGGTAGTACTTCTTACTTTGCCAAGGATTGCATCTACAATCCCAGAAGTACTATCCACATGAACAAGAAGAAAACTTCTGAGAAGAGGAAGAAGAAAACAGATTCGAAAGGAAAATCTCTTCCTTTCGGAATCTCCAAAGTGAAGAAGAAGATAAGTGAAAACTTACTTTCGGAAGAAATTTGGTCTCAGAAGAAAGGAATGCTTCCGAAGTACTGAAGTCTGCTATAGTGGATGCAAAAGCATCCGAAGGTCCAGTCTCTAAAACTTCCAAAGTTATCAAAACTTCTGAAGTGTTGAAGGCCAAGTCTAATCTTCCAAAGATGATATGGAAGATGAAGAAAGACCATGTGACTAAAAGTTCTTCATCAACAAATGCAATTGATCCTAAAAACTTGCATATAAGATCAATCACTATTGCATTATCTTCTTTTCACTTTGATAAGCCCAAGACCAATAAAGCTTAGGTTTCCAAATGTAACTAACCATCTCTTTTTATGTAACTAAAGGAAATGTATGGATCATTGACAGTGGTTGTTCCAGGCACATGACAGGCAATAGCTCTTTGCTTCAAAACTTTGAAAGAATTGATGGAGGGCCAGTTGCTTTTAGAGGATATTCTGATGGTTACATTACTGGAAGGGGTAGGGTCACAAATGGTAAGCTCAGTATTGAAAAGGTAAACTTTGTCAAGGAGCTTGGGTACAATCTTCTGAGTGTATCCCAATTTTATGATCAGAGACATAACATGCTCTTTACTGAGCATGAATGCATTGTTTTCAAGCCTGGGGTGGTCATTTTTCAAGAGCATATCTTGCTAAGAGCACCCAGGAAAGGGAACATGTACAAGATGGACTCGTAGGAAACATCCCTTTCAGGAGAAGTTTCTTGCTTTCTGTCTAAGGCCAATAGTGACGAGTCTTTCCTTTGGCATAAAAGAATATGCCATGTAAACTTTTAAAACATGAATAAATTTATAAGAATGATTTAGTAACTGGAATGCCAAAGAAAGAGTTTACAAGTGATGATCATTGTGTTGCATGCCTGAAAGAGAAACAACACAAGGTATCTCACAAGCTAAAGGAAATGAACTCCATCACTAACCCTTACACATATTACATATGGATCTCTTTGGCCCCACTAGTGTAATGAGTTTAGGAAGCACCTCTTATTACTTGGTGATCACAGATGACTTTACAAGATATACTTGGTTCTTCTTCCTTAGAACTAAGGATGAGACCCCTGAGATCTTGAAGTGCTTCATTCTAAAAATTGAGAATCTTGAATTCTCCTAATGTGATCACAGGGTCAAGATCATAATATGTGATCAAGGAGCCAAATTTAAAAACCAAATCCTTGATGCATTTAGTGATGAAAAGGGTATTACAAGACAATATAGTGCTCCCAGGACTCCTCAGCAAAATGGTGTTATTGAGAGGAGAAATAGGACACTTATTAAAGCTGCAAGAACCATGTTGTCTGACTCTAAACTGCCCATCACCTTCTGGGCAGAGGCAGTCAACATTGCCTGCTATATGCAGAACATAGTGTTAGTGGTTAAGACTCATGATAAGATTCTTTATGAACTGTGGCACAAAAAGAGACCTTTCATTGGTTTCCTCAGATCATTTGGATGTCCTTGCACCATCTTGAATACCAAAGATCAAATAGCCAAATTTGCTAAAAAAAAGATGATGGACACTTTATTGGATACTTTTCCTAAGCCAAGGCTTATAGAGTATACAATCTTAGAACCAGAGTAGTTGAGGAGTCAGCCAATGTGACCTTCAATGAGCACACACCCAGTGTGAAAGGTTCTGGTTCTGTTTGGCTGTTTGATCTTGCTTTAGTTACCAACTGTTTTAACAAATCTTTTGAGAATGTTTTAGATCTACAGGTATCTTATCAATAGGAGATTCTGATCCAAGATTTGATCTGAGAAGACCAAGTGTACAAACTACTTAAGCTCCAGTGGTAACTAGCCCTGTAGTTGGAAATCCTGTTAGCACAACCATGATAAATTCTTCAGCTGACACATCTGTGGTGCCTATGAATTCCAGCATAGAGGCACAGAACTTACATGAAGGAATTTCCAATGTAGGAGGAGATGGAGGTGGTGATAGTAATCAAGAGTTTCTTGATGCTGATAACCACTTCATAGGAGACAACATCAATGATGTAACACACTCATTAGATCAAGTGTCACTTGATAAGGGTGTTGATGTGGTGGATGATTCTCAAGCACCAGATCTGAATTTCACCAATTTTGATCTGTCGAAACAACTTGCTGTGGTTCCTCAACTGAGAATCCATAAGTCCCATCCCACCACAAACATCATTGGAGATATTAAGACTGGGGTGAGAATAAGAGGACAAACCCATGATAAAAATGTTTGTCTGCACTCTTGTTTCTTATCCCAGATAAAGCCTAAGAAGATTGAAGAGACTTTGAAAGATGGAAGTTTGATTGAAGCAATGCAAGTGGAGCTGCTTCAATTCAAGAGAAAGAAGTTTGGAATCTATGTCCTCTTCGTCAAGGGATAACTACTATAGGTATCAAGTGGGTTTTTAGGAACAAGAAGGATGATAGAGGATTTGTCATCAAGAACAAGGCAAGACTGGTTGTTTAAGGATACACATAAGACGAAGGGATTGACTACATAGATGTTTTTGCTCTTGTAGCAAGACTTGAAGCTATTTGGATATTCCAGGCTTTTGCTGCATCCAAGGATTTCAAGGTCTACCAACTTGATATCAAGTGTGCCTTTTTATACGAGATGATTGATTAGGAGGTGTATGTCAAACAACCACCTGGCTTTGTAGACCTAGATCATCCTGATTGTGTCTGCAAGCTTGACAAAGCTCTCTATGGGCTGTATCAGGCTCCAAGGAAGTGGTATGAGACACTATCACAGTATCTCTATAAGCACGGATACAAGAGAGGTACTATTGATGGAACAATCTTCATCAAAGGAACATGAAATGACTTGATGCTGGTTCAAGTTTACATAGATGACATTATCCTTAAGTCAACTAATTTGAAGCTCTATAAAGACTTTGAGAAGCTGATGAAGAACAGATTTGAAATGAGTGCCATGGGGGAACTCAATTTCTTTCTAGGAATTCAAGTGAAGCAGGTTGACAATGGTATCTTCATAAATCAGTCAAAGTATGTGAAAGACATACTTACCAGGTTTCATATGACTGAGTGCAAGGTTGCTAAGACACCCATAGCTAGAAACCACTCTCTTGGACCAGATCTTGAGTGGGAGTGTGTTGATGAACATCTCTACAGGGCTATGATTGGGTCTTTTATGTACCTCACAGCCAGCAGGCCTGATATCATGTTTGCTACATGTATTTGTGCAAGATATCAAGCCAATCCTAGGATGTCACACCTGGCTACTATCAAGAGAATTCTCAGATACCTCAAGGGTGCTCCTAAATTAGGCCTTTGGTATCCAAAGAATTCTGACTTCAATCTGTATGCATATACAGATAGTGACTATGGTGGCTGCAATATGACTGCAAAGTCAACATCTAGGGGATGTCAATTTCTTGGTGGAAGGATAGTCTCATGGCAATGCAAGAAACAATCTTGTGTATCTGCATCAACTGTTGAAGCTGAATACATTGCTATTACAAGCTGCTGTGCTCACATGCTTTGGATTCAAAATCAGATGGTAGACTATGGATTCAACTTCAAAGAGACTTCCCTCCACATAAACAACAATAGTACCATCTCTATCACAGAGAATCCAGTTCAGCACTCAAAGACAAAGCACATCAACCTTAGGTATCATTTGATTAGAGATAATTTTGAAAAGGGATTGATAAAACTAGTCAAAGTTAACACAAATGAACAATATATATGTTAATCTGTTCACAAAAGCTTTTGATGAGGAGATTTAAGTATCTTGTATCAGCTATTGGGATGATTAACTTTGAGTAGATTTTTCTTAAACTAAAATCAAGATTATTTTTAATAATATCAAGATTATTTTTAATAATATGTGTGTGTCTTAAGTTGTCTATATCATCACCATATAAGCCCAGTTTACTTTGGAAGAAAGTTTTCAAAATGATATCCCTTAGAATTTTGGATGTATTTTCCTTCGAAAGACATCAAGTTGAACTCAAAAGAAAATTTTGTCTTCAAAACAAATAACTACTTCTGAGAAGTTAACCTTCGAAAGAAATTTGAATATATCTTCCGAAGCTTATATTTGTCACTAAGTACTTATATGGATTGAAGGAGTATTTTCTTTCGAAAGCAATTAAGTCTTGGAAGACTTATTCTCTTATTGAATAAGATTTCTGATATTTGATATCATCTGAAGCAAAATCTATATAGGAAGTAAAATTACTCTAAATATTTTTTCTAAAACCTTCTGAAAACAAATTATCTTTGGAAGATTTATACATCCAAGAAAACTAACTTTTTGGGCACTTTTTCAGAGGTGGGACCGACATTCGGATTTCAAAGTTTATCCATTTACATTAACTTTGTCTCAAATTGATATCATATATATTTGTACAACGGTTCCCCCTTTTTCACTATTCTCCTTCATATGCTAGATTCAAATCCTAAATTTACCCATAAACTGACCTTGTTCTTACCTTTCTTCATCACAAAGCTACTCAAAATGGCCAACCCTAATCCCCAAAACCAACCGAATTATGCCATGCACTTACATAGGCAACATAATCAAGTTGCTCTATTGTCATCTGAGAAAGATCCTGGTTTTTCATACGTTTGCTGCTTATTATCTCTAACCAACTACCTTACTGCACTCATAATCGACCCTCCATTAAATGAAGATAACCTTTTGGAGTTCTGAAGGACCTGCCAAGAGGTCATCTTGAATGGTGGGAAGGCACTGTCTACCATAATACAGGGGAGGAAAGTTTCATTACTCAAGCCACCATCAACACCCATCTAAGGCTGGATGATGAAGAGGGTGACTTGTCCTTTCCTATATCTGCTGTAAACTACCTCACCGCACTCACAATCGACCCTCCATTATATGAAGATCAACTTTTGGAGTTTTGGAGGACCTACCAAGAGGTCATCTTGAACGGTGGGAAGGCACTGTCTGCCACAGTACAGGGGATGAAAGTTTTCATTACTCCATCCACCAGCAACACCCATCTAAGGCTGAATGATGAAGAGGGTGACTTATCTTTTCTTATAGCTACTATAAATGACTCATTTTGGCAGATGGGCTATAAAGGGGACTACTCAGTAAGAACTTTTAGGAAAGGGAAGGTCTCATACAAGTGGAAGTACTTCCTCCATGTGGTCATCCACTCCCTTTCAAACAAGCATGGAGGATGAGACCAAATTCCCGAAGACCTTTCCTATATAATCCATGGAATGGTTCAAGGAGTCAAGTTCAGGTATTCTCAATTTGCCTATACAAATGTCCTTCTGAACCTATGAAGGACAAGGACCCAACTGAGGAAGACAAACAAGAGCAATCTAGTACTAAAGGCCAGTCTCCTCAGTTAAAGTATAGAAAGAGGAAAAGGATGGCCATCAGAAGGGAGAAGAAGAAGAAGAAGAAGTCCAAGGCAGCCACCTTTACACCTCAGGATGGATCAAAACATCTGAGGGTGATTAAGAAGAGGCTACTCATCCAACTCCTATTCAAGTAGAGCCTCTTGCTGCTGAGAGACCTATTGTGTCTTGGATGTTTGCAGCCAATCCAGACAGATGGTATGTTACTAGAGATCAAGAAGGTCAAGACTTATACTTTTGGCAAAACATACTTGATCTCCCTCTACATGATCTCTATGACAGAAGGAGATACTTTAAGAGTCTGAGGAATCCTGACCAGCTGATGATCAAAGGAATGGTCTTGATTCTGATGAGGACTGTCAAAAGATAAAGATCAGGAATCAAAGATCTCTTCAGTTTTGGTAGCATCAGCCTAGGGGGAGTTTGTATGGAATACACTTAGAGGCTGATGCAACCAAAGAACAAGCAACAGCTCTTAGCATGCAGAAATAAAGTACAAGGAAGTTATTTCAGAAGATTTGATACAACTCAGTGAATTATGCTAAGTGTTAAATCCTCCGACGCCAAAAGACCATATCTTCCGATGCCAAAGATGAAGTCTTCCAAAGCTTCAAGGACAAAGTCTTCCTAAGACAAAGACTGATTTCTTCCGAAGACAAAGAAGACATGCTTTCTCTGAATCCCCTTTTGACAAAAGCTGAACCACTTTTCACTGCCACTCTGACTCACCAACTTATATGAGTTAGTGAAAAGTCCATACTTTTTTCTACTGTAGATTAAGGTCTTTTGTCTGTAACTTTCCAACTATGTACTTTTATCCTTTTAGTAATAGATAAGGATGTGAGCTATGACATGTCATAGTCACTAGTTAAAAGGCAATCTGCCTTTTGACTCTATATTGATCTTGTTGTCTAGATTAGTGTTTCTAGCTGGCCTTCAAAGTATGGCCGGCTGTAGGAAGTAGTATAAAGTGTCTCAAGTACTTGTATGTTAAGATATGCTTTGTAACACTAGTAAAAACTTAAGAGCAATATACATCATCCTTGAAAACCATATTTGAGTGTTCTTGTTCTTGTTCTTTTACTTGTGTTTGTGTGTCATCTATCTGGTTCCTTATTTGATCTGCTAAGTGTTTCATATCTCTCCACCTTGTGAAACTGTTGCATTGACCACCCTTCACTGGTCATGTAACAACCTTTGTAATTGACTATCGGGATGAGTTTTGATTTGAGAAAATGATAAGTTACATTAGTGTAACCAAATTTTATAGATTTTTAAAACAATAATTTAAAATTAAAATTAAAATTACAATTAAAGTTTGAGAGTTTTGGGTTTAAAAAAGAGAATTAAGGCTATCATCCTAATTTAGATTACACTTGTGTAACTGTGATAAGTTGCATGGTGTGATTAAAAATATAAGTTGAAATAGTTATGTTAATGTTTATAAATGTGATACACCAACTCTGTAGTGACAAAGTTACATCGAGTCACTTAGGACACAAACCACCGAGCCCCTAGTGATGTAGGTAATACTTGTGCATCCTTTTAACATATGAATTCTGAAAACATAACTTATAAGAAAAGAGTTGATTAGGTTATTTAACATACCTTTAATTTTAGGATACAATAACAAGTACTATAGATTTCTCTGACCAATAAAAAGGAACTCACAAATAATTAGGAAGTTAAGTTAATATGATTTCTAATAAGTGTTTCTAGTTCATTAGCCATGAATTTATTATGAAGACTAGTTTTGCAAATAAAAGTTAGCTTATATGTTTTTCAGCATATTATGACATTCCAAATTACAAATAATAAGTTTATAACATCCCATTCAAATAAATTATATTAGCATAACATTAACATAACATAATTAAAACACACAGTTAATTCATTACAAATTACATTAGTTTCATCTAATTAGGATGAGAATAAGAGTTTAGCTCATAATGAACTTAAACATAACAACTAAAATAGAAGATAGATATGCAATTATCGATGAAATGAAACAATCAAACCAGTGATTTGCCATGGATGATGTAACATCCGGCCTCTCATACCACCAATATTATCTGCTTCGCCCACGAGGAACTCACGGATTTGCTTTTGGTTGCCTAGGTGAAAACAAGCTAGGGAGGACACCCATCCCTGGATTGCTGCCACCCAAGCACGTTTAACTTTGGAGTTCTCTCATCCAAAGTAAATATGCCCAAAATGCGTTGGTGATATTAGATGCCAAACATTACTTATGAACCAGGATTCTCTTCTGGCCACGACCGACGTGGGATATATGTAGGGTGGCACAATCAACCCCCCTTTGGACTCATCGTCCTAGATAAGCCTGAGAACTGACCATCCCCGCTGAGGTATGTCCCACCATCCCGAATGGCACAGGAGTGGCTCTGATACCATTCTATAACACCCGGCCTCTCATACCACCAATATTATTCGCTTCGATTTGCTTTTGGTTGCCCGGGTGAAAACTTCCCAGGGAGGTCACCCATCCCTAGATTTCTGCCACCTGAGCACGCTTAACTATGGAGTTCTCCTCTCATCTACAGCCAATGCACCCAAAACAGGTTGGTGGTATTAGCGACCAGACATTCCTTATGAACCAGGAATCTTTGCTGTCCACAGTTGATATGAGATTTGCCTAAGGTATTACAATCACCCCCCTTTTGGACTCAACATCCTTAATGATGTTTGCCCTACCATACATCTTTGATGTGAGATTTGCCTAAGGTGTCACTCTAAACACCCCCGGAGACTCACCATCCTTGATGAGGTTTGCCCCACCATCCCAAACGAAACAGGAGTGGCTCTGATACCAACGCGTTTTGGGTGCATTGGCTATGGATAAGAGGAGAAATTCACAGTTGAGCATGCTCAGGTGGTAGCAATATAGGAATGGGAGATCTCCCTGGGAAGTTTTCACCCAGGCAACCAAAAGCAAATCCGTGAGCTCCTCGTAGGCAAAGCAGACGATATTGGTGGTGTGAGAGGCCGAGTGTTACAGAATGGTATCAGAGTCACTACTATGCCGTTTGGGATGGTGGGGCAAAGTTCATCAAGGATGGTGAGTCCCCGGGGGTGTTCAGAGGGACACCTTAGGCAAATCCCACGTCCATAGATGGATGGTGGGGCAAACCTCATCGAGGATGATGAGTCCAAAAGGGGGGATGATTGTAAAACCCTAGGCAAATCCTACATCGGTCGTGGATAGAAGAGATTCCTGGTCCATAAGGAATGTCTTGTCTCTAATATCACCAACACGTTTTGGGCATATTAGCTGTGGATGAGAGGGGAACTCTACAACTAAGGTTTCTTAGGTGGTAACAATCTAAGGATGGTGACCTCCCTGGGAAGTTTTCACCCAAACAACGCAAAGCAAATCCGTGAGCTCCTCATGGGCAAAGTGGACAATATTGGTGGTGTGAGAGGTCGGGTGTTACAGATGATGTTTAGACAATCCCGAGCTTCTTCTAAGTGTTGAATGCACCTATCGAGCCTACCAAGGGTCTTCAAGTGTAGATTCCCGAGAGAATTTAGCAGAGTTTTCCCTCTCCAAAAGCTTCCTAAAATGTTGCAAATAAGCCTCTAGTTATAGGCTTTCTAGAGTGTTTAAGCATGGTCCCGTGATAGTACAATGCTTATGAAAGTTGGTTGGTTCATACATGTAGAAGTGGTCTGGCATGGCGTCGTATTCCACGGGGGCACGACCCTGTGTTCATGGTAGGGCATGACCCCGTGCCTCCTAAGGCATGCCCCTGTGCTCGCTTTTCGGGGGATAGTACTTTTGTCCTGTCATACTGCCAAACATAGAGGTGTAATAATTTTACTACGATGGTGTGTTTAGGCTGGGCATAGGGGCAAGCTTAATGAGGCATGACTCCATGCTGGACTTCAAAGCTTGGTTTACTTTAATTTCTTCTTAATTATGCTCCTTTTTGTCCACCTTGATCTTTAGAAAGCCTGAAAACACAATTTAAAACTTTTAAGTTCAATTTTATCAATTTACGTAAGAGTTTAAGAAATAAATGATGTGCTTTTCAATTTTACATCAAACATCGCCATAATTGAACTTTGCTGGTCCTCAAGCAAAATCACTTAATATGACAATAGCACAATAACCAAAAAATCAAAAATAAATATATTTTGGGAAATACACAAGTAAACTTATTCTACCCAAATATAAACATTTAAAGCATATGTGGGATGATATCTTTACAAACAATAGATTGGTTAGGAAAATTATTAACATGTTAATATCCAAACTTCTCACAAGGTGCACTCACACTCAGCTATATATATAGAGTCATAATCAAGATTAAATATGACTAATATGCTTAATTGCCAATTATGAATACATGTGAAATCATATGCTTAGTAAGGGATCAAATCTCCACATATTTAGGTATTTACTTGCATAAATCGTTAGGTCTTTGATGGGTGGTAATTTTTTTTGGGCTCGGGTATGGATTATTTAGGAAATGTGGTTAAATGCTAAAAACTTCGATCTTGGTTTATTTGTTGGCATAAATTACAAGGAAAGCAGTAAAAGGATTCCTTGTACTATTCTTCAAGCTAGAAGGGATATACTAACTCGAGGACTCGTTTAAGGTCAGATTGTCAAGATCGTAATTCGCTTTCAAAAACCTCACTTCATTTTTCACCCAAAGATACACGAAACTTGCTTTCGTAAGGATCATTCGTCTTGAAGCCTAATAGCACCCAATCAGATAAGTTCCGGTATTCTTATTGGGCATCTTTCGTATCTTTTTTCTCATCTCTTTATACATTTCTTGAAATTCCACAAAATGGCAGCACTTGCTTCTTTTTTTGCCATTTCATTCTTGTATCGAACATGAGCTTGAAAATTTGTTAGCGAATTTCTGGGGGAAGTCCCGATTTTGCATAGTGAAGGCAACAAAGTAAATTAAAATCAAAGGAATGCATTCCATTTATTTTAAGTCTAACTGGAAAAAGATCATATTTTTATTTTTCTTTTTCTTCTTTTTCTTTGAAATAAGTCAAAAATCGTGTCTTTAATGGAAAACAGGTTTTGTTGAAGGCTTTTTTGGTTTAGTGACTTCGTGGTTCGGTGTGATCGAGAAATATAAAACGTTTAAGCTCAACGGGACTAATTAGGGGTAAGGTTTGTGTATGAATAATAAAGGAAAATGGTTGAGGCTTAAATGGTTGGGTTTCCTAATGCCAAAATCATTTTTACACAAAAAGTACTAACAAGGTCTTGAAATGTATACCCAAAACAAGTTCTAATTTACAGGTATCATATGTCACCCTCAATCCAGAATGAAAGTAAAGATGCATAAATGAAAACTGTTTAAAGGCTCAAAAATAAACTCACATACGGATTAAATTGAGTAAAAGTGTTTTCATTTTACATGTTAAAATATTTCGCCAAATCGTTGCTCTTGAGGATATCACAAAAAACATTTTCAAGTTTATTTGGGTTTTAGTTTATTTACTTATTTATTTTTTGAAAACATATATTTATAATTTGTTTTATCAAATATTTTTTAAAGTTTTGATGTTTTTGTCACAAAAATTAAAGTTTAAGTGACTTTTTTAAAAAAGATTTTGATTTGGATCATTTTTAGCAAAGTATCAAGCATGTATATCCCGTATACCCATCCCTACACTTAAATTTCACATTGTCGTTAACGTGATTAATAATACATAAAAAATAGAGATTAGTAATGAGAAACTCCCCTAAAAATGATAATTTGAACACGTGTTGTCGTTCCCACAGGTTCCTTGATTTCTTACAAGAATCATAGGGATCACTTAAAATATCAAAAAATTATTGAAAACATTAAATTCCGAAACACACAAAACAATACAACATAATATAAAATAAAAGGATAGAATTATAGAATGGCACAAAACAATTGTCCCCCAACCCTCGAAATCATACGGTTTTCAAGGTCTTTTTGGCGGGATATCCCGCTCACTCATGATACATCCTTCATCTAATCTAAGTGATGTCATTACTTAATTCATCAACACTATTTGACAGATTCTCCACCTGGTTCACTGCTTGTTGTGCATATTCAAAAGATTTTCAAGCGTGGTTGCAAGTGGTCTGGATTACTTCATAAAGGTTTAATATGGTTAGAAAATCATTGGCCCACATCATCTTGTTGTGCCGGCATCTTAAGGTCCATGATGATTTGCTCTGGATCCGCCGGATCCCAAAACTTTCCCTTTTTGTCCATAAACCTTGGTTGCCCATTCAAAAAATATGTGACCATATACATACTCGTACATATGCTCAAATCTAACAATCCTAACATAAGTCCTTAAGTTTCTTCCTTGTCACAACCATAGCTTTCATAAATATTCAAAATCCAGCTTCCCCTGAACATTGGTATCAGAGCACCTGCAATTGCATTCTTATCAAATAAGTGACAGAATAGATAACTAATGTACATGATTGATGATCCACTATACAATATAAGATAAATAAATCCCTTAGATTAACAACTCCCTTGCTTTGGCCACATACGTTTATCGAATGACTAAGGAGATAGTGGATGTATCGTAACAAAGGGTCTAACAATAGGCTAATTTTGGTTTTTCTTGAGTTTAAACTTCCTATTCTAATATTTGTTCCCAAAATGCCTTGTTCATTGCACCACTGTCTTGATCCTTGCTTTCATCATCAAGAAATGTTTGATACACTAACATACCAGACATCATTTCTTCCTCCATTTCATGTTCTATGTGAATACCCAAATAAACCATAATCAAGGCAATAGATGTTTTATGCCACCTTTCGCTAAGTCTGAACTAAATTGTTTGGTCATCCCATGGGTCAGATTTCTTCATGCTGAACCTGAAAGATGCTAGAAACTCAAAAGTGAGTTCATAGAAGGTTGGTCTGTTTCATGAAAACAAAGGTTTACACTGAATGCTCAACAAATCATTATATTTTCCTAACTATCCAATGGAGGCTAAGGTGCCCTCATCAATTCATAGATGTGACCTTTCTGCTCTTTGTACTTGATTATTCAATCTTTCATGACACCACCTTTCGCGGCTTCCGTTAAACACAAGGTAGGGACATTCCATGTTCTTGAAATTATAAATAAATAAGTTAAACCATACAATATGACTTTTGGGAACAATTTCGGGATGGGAGTAGCCAGGCACGAGGGTGTGATTGGTGAGATATGGTCTCGTGTTTGGGTACTTTTAGTTTGAAATAGTTAAAATTTAAAAGCCGGGAGGAAAACTTTTTGAGCATGGGTGTGCGCCTAGTGGGGTTTTGTGGTGTGTTCAATATTTTGTCAAGTGAAAGTTTTACTCAAGGTCATGTGGTTTTGTTTGTAAACCTTTGATTAATCATGGGTCTAACGTTTTCTTGCATATTTCATCAAAGAATATACATTTAACATTAAAAACTAATTAATAATTCATGAAACTTGGAAATTAAGGTTCTAAACCATATGTTTAACAAACTAAATCATTGTAACATGAAGGTAATTAACAATGATTCTACCATGATTTATGAAGATAGTCATTTTAAGAACTTAAAATTAAACATAAACAAAGAAAACTAACTAATCACTATTATTAACACACTAATTAAACACTTAATATATACAATAACAAGAAAGTTTATAATATTAATGAACACACATAAATATTGTTGCATGAATTCTCATAATAATTGCTAGGGTTTTGGTTATTTAAAGATCTAATTACAATAATCATCAATATAATGGGATTAACTAATACTAACCTCTTGGTGATTAAACTTGGAAGAAAAATGGAAGGACTCTTGAGAAAATCTAAAGGTAAATGTGAAAATAATGAATGGAGGAAAGAAACCATGCATATCCAGGCAATTAACTCAAGGGGAAGGGTTTGGGTGAATAAATGGGCTGAAAAAGGTGACATGATGTCAATTTTTATCGATCATGGGGGTGTGCCTCCCTAGGCACGAGGGCGTGCTCCCCGTTTAGACTATCGATTTTCAGTTTCTGTTGTTTCGGTTTCCTACGTTACGCGTTACATGCTTATCTCGGTTAAGTTTTATCACTTTCAAATCACCAGAAAAGATATGATAGTAGTACTAAAGTTAATTAAAACAAAACAAATGATGATTACATTCCTAACGATCTACGATTACACAATACGTTAAAGCTAAGAGTCTAAGACTACAAAACTAGACTCTTGATTGCGCGCCAACGCGCATTACACTTCACGAAATGTTTCTAAAAGAAACTGTCACACCACGGCTAAAGCTAAAACGCCCGAGTGCAATGAAATCGAATATCATCATCACACATGGTATGAGAAAAATACTAAGGCATTAAATACAACTAACCAATATCATTTTAGATCATTGGTTTCAAAACCAAAAAAATAAACAAAAAAGATAAATATTTTTTTTAAAACTATGTCCAATCATCCTAAGTGAGCAAGTCTTGAAACCCAAGTATAGTTACCTAAAAACTTGTAAAGAAGCTGAGTCAACATAACATTGTTGAGAAAATAGGTTTTCAAAGCATATAAGAATGAGTAGAGATGTACAATTCAAAAACAAACCATTTACATGAAAGATAAACAACACAAGAGTCCACAACCAACCCTATTGACATGTACCCCCCTGAATGAGTTGAATTTCAATTTTTTCATCCTAACCGGGCTTCAAATAGGTTTGTCATAACAATAGATCTACTATCAAACTACCATTGGCTTAAAATAAATAAATGGTTGTGTATGATTAAATGAAAAGGCTTTTATGATGAATAAATAAGCAACTTGTATTCTATGTTTAAAGTTTTTAAGTAGAATGAGTTTGTAATGATTTGAATTGCAGAAACGAGTTTGAGTACGATATGATACATGTTTTCCGCAAAAAATTGTAAAATGGCCATGAATCTCACCTTATAATATTTGAGAAATGACTTGAACTGATCATCTGAATGTGGGATGCCCTATTCATTAGGTTTTAGTAAATTTTAAATTTAATAGTGATACTAAGAAAGACTTTAAATCGATGTTTTCATGTGAAAGACTTATAGAATTACAAAAGATAAAAAACATAAGTTTTGTGAAACATAATAAAATTTCAGATTTGGTTTCTATTTTTATAATATACTTTGTAATATGAAAAAAGTTTTAATGGCTAAAAATTTCTAGATCTTTAGTTCAATACGTTTAGGTTTTAATGGACCGTTAAAGGGTGGTCAATGCAACAGTTTCACAAGGTGGAGAGATTTAGAACACTTAGCAGATCAATAGGGAACCAGTTAGGATGAAACAATGAATACAAGTAAAAGAACAATAACAAGAATACTCAAATATAGTTTTCAAGAATAATGTATATTTCTCTGAAGTTCTTACAAGTGTTACAAAGCCTATATTAAGATACAAGTACTTGAGACACTTTATACTACATCCTACAGCCGGCTATACTTTGAAGGCCAGCTGGAAACACTAATCTAGACAAAAAGATCAATATAGACTCAAAAGGCAGATCGTCTTTCGACTAGTGACTATGACATGCCATAGCTCACATCCTAATATATTACGAAAAGGATAAAAGTACATAGTTGAAAAGTTACAGACAAAAGACCTTAATCTACAGTTGACAAAAGTATGGACTTTTCACCAACTCATATAAGTTGGCGAGTCTTCAGAAGTGGCAGCGGAAAGTGGTTCAACTTTTGTCAAAAGGTGATTCAGAGAAAGCATGTCTTCTCTGTCTTTGGAGGAAATCAGTCTTTGGCTTCAGAAGACTTTGTCCTTGAGGATTCGAAAGACTTCATCTTTGATTTTGGAAGATATTGTCTTTTGGATTTGAATGATTTGATACTTAGCATAATTTACTTAGTTATATCAAATCTTCCGAAGTAACTTCCTTGTACTTCACATGTGCATGTTGTGAGCTCTTTGGTTGGTCTTTAGTTAAATCAGCCTTTAAGTGTATTCCTTATAAACTCCCCCTACGCTGATTCTACCAAAATTGAAGAGACCTTTGAGTCTTGATCTTCATCTGTTGACAGTCCTCATCAGAATCAAGACCATTCCCTTTATCATCTTATAAAGTTGGTCAGGATTCCTCAGACTCACAAAGTATCTCCTCATGTCACAGAGATCATGTAGAGGGAGGTCAAGTATGTTTTGCCAGAAGTACATGTCTTGAGCCCTTTGATCTCTAGTGGCATACCCGTCAGTCTGGATTAGTGGTAAACATCCAAGACATGATGGGTCTCTTAGTAACAAGACGCTCTACTTGAATAGGAGTTGGATGAGCAGCCTCTTCTTGATCACCCTCTGGATATTCTGGCCTATCTTGAGGTGCAGAGGTGGATGCCTTGGACTTCTTCTTCTTCTTCTCTTCTTCTTCTTCTTCTTTTTGTACTTTCTTATGCCATCCTTTTCCTCTTTTTGTACTTAACTGAGGAGACTGGGTTGTAGTAAAAAATTGTTCTGTGTGTCTTCCTCAGTTGGGTCCTTGTCTTTCACAGGTTTAGAAGGAGAAGGATCATGACCCTACTATGGATCAAAATATGAAGTTGGCTATGATGCAGCACTAGGTCTAGGTTGTGTTGTCTCTTAGGGTTCAACCATGACCTTAGTTTCAGGTGCAACTTGACTTGGTGGAGAATGCAAGTCAGCAACCTCACCCCTTTTGATTTTATGCTTGATCATTCTAATGTGCTCATCCATGGTGGATAGAGACATTGGACCAAGTCTTTTTTCAAAGAATCCATACAGCTTCAAAAAGCTCACCATCTTTTGTCTATAAGTAGATTTCTTCAAATTTCCTCTAACGGTGGCTCTTGACCTTGCAGCCTCTTCCCTCATCTTCCTCTTTGAAGCTTTTTGCTCTTTTTGCACTTGTTGCTCAAGCTTCTTGAGGTATTCGAACTCAATGTAGTCTTATGGTAAGGGAAGAAGGTCTGCTACCTAATAGAGACCTGTGGCACTCAGGTAGGTGATTATGTTTTGTCCGTCTTGTTCCCTACCTACTTGAGTTTGTTGCTTAATAGCCACAGTCTCTATCTCAAGACTTTCTTGAACTGGGGAGAGGGTAGGAGCTTTGTACATTCTTTTTCTCTTTCTTTATTCCATGATTTTGAGAAGCAATTCTGCTGTCTCAGCTTACTTTTTCTCCTTTGACACTTCCATGTCTGCCAGTTCATGTAATTCCTCTAAGGGGAGAGAGATGAGTTCATTAATATTGTAGTTCCTGTATCCCAGATAGTTCAATCTGGCAGCCCATAACTCATCATCTTGAGTGGTTGGCCTGGGGGTGGCCCTGATTGCAGCTTCCATGAAGCCAGGGGTCCTGCTTGAACTCTCTCCCTTGCCTTCCTCTTCCTCTCTCTCTTATCCTCCTCAATCTCCTTAGAGGTCATCTTCCTCTTCCCTTTGTCACTCACAGGTCTGTGTGACTCAGGGTAGAGAGAGCTTGGGCTTCATTGCTTAGTGCTGCACTTGAGCTCTGGCCAGAGAGAGGTTGTGAGACACCTTCACCTGCTGGTGCCTCACTGAGGGTAATGGGTGCTGAAGCAGCTCCTGTCTCAAGGTTCATAGGCTCAACTACTGGTCATTCAGCCATGGTTTCCCTTTCAATGCTAATCTTAGGGTTCACCTCAACATCTAGTTGACCAACATTCTTGCCTGCTAGCCTCTATCTACATAATCTGGTTCCTAGCTTGAACTCTTCAAGCACACTTTGTTGAATCTTATTAGCTAACCTTGCAGCTTATCTGTTTTGACTTGGATTGGCAAGTGGGAGGTCAACTAGATAGGTGCTCTCATAGTAACTTAGGTTGTAGAAGTTGAAGATCTCTTGTTGACCCTGAGACCTAGAGATTACCATGGCTCTCCTTTTAGTATCATACCTCCATCCCACTATTGGATTCTCAGCAGGGTGACATCAAGTAGGCATAGCCCTTAGTATACCCTCCTCAAACAGGCTTTGAATGAGTAAGTCCACATCAATATGGACCTAAGGAGGTTATTAAGTATGAACAACTACAAGTGAGGGTGGTGAGTCCTCCATGTCCATACTCTTAGAGGAACTCCCAGGTTTTGTGATTGTAATAAGACTTTCTCCCCCTTTTTTGGTAGCATCACCCTCTTGCACAGAGGAGCTAGGAGTTAGGTCCACTACATCCATAGGTTCTTATGGGCATGGTTGAGTCTTCTGGATGGGTCTCTCAGCTAACTTACCCTTGAGAGCGGTGATCTCAAGTTCCTGATCATTGACCCTTTTTGCAAGGTAGTCACCTAAGATTCTAGGTGACTGACCTTGGAAACCAAATAGGTGCAAAGTTTGGACAGTTTGTGCACCTTTAGTTACAGACTCCCCTTATCTTTATCAGATGAATCATAGGGGGATGAGAGAATAGGACCATGGTCTTCTTCTTTATCACCAGCTTGGTGTTTCTTGGCTGCTGGATTTCCCCTGCTCACTAACAGCTTCAAAAGAAGTGTTAATGGGCTGGATTGCCATAGTTGAGGTCTTAATGATGTAGTCATTTGAAAAAGTGAGAGCCTCTTCCATATGGGCCTCCTAAACAGGTTCAGGAAGGTCAACCTTAGTTTTGGGTAGATGATGTGGGCTAGATATGGGTGATTCAGCAGCACTCATCCCTCTAAGAGTGGGGGTGGAGAAGAGATATTCATGTTACTCACTGAAACCTATATGTTCATCATCATAGAAATCAAGGTTGGGAATTAGTTGGTTGAGGTCAAGTGGCTGGGGATGGTAACTTTCCCCTGAAGGTTGATGACTAGAGTTTTGAGACTCTGAGTGAAGGCTTAAGGCTTGGGTTGTGAGCTCATCAGGCTGAGCTTGGGGAACCTCAGCACTGATCATAGAAATAATATGAGTGGTCTACTCCTTAGGAGAAGTGGGAGCTCTAATGTCCACTTCTTCCTGCATGGTTGGTGATTTGGGAGCCTGCTCAACCTGAGTAGACTGAGTAGGGGTTCGTTTGGATTTTCATTGGTGGTTGATGGTGATTTGTGGCTGTGTGGGTGGTGCAGATGTAGAAGGTGGGGGTTTAACATTGGTTGGTGCTGCCAAGTTGTCACCTTGAGCAATGAGCTCTAACATTTTTGGGATCAGGGCTGTTTCTATCACTGAGAAGCAAACAGTGGGCTTTCTTATTGTTTTGAAGATACCGGGCTTCATCTGTCCCAGTTTAAGAATATTACATATTCCCTTAACTGTGAGCCCAGTTCACAGTTAACTTGATCCAAAAAGTGTGTTATATAATTGATGTTATCTTCTATGGAGTGGTTATCAGCATCAAGAAAATCTTGATCACTATCACCACCTACATCTCCTCCTACATGGGAAATTCCTTCATTTGAGTTCTGTGCCTCTGTGCTAGAATTTATAGGCACCTCAGATGTATTAGCTGAAGAATTTATCATGGTTATGCTGACAGGATTTCCAACTATAAGGCTAGTTACCATTAGAGTTGAAGTAGTTTGAGCACTTGGTCTTCTCAGCTTAAATCTTGGATCAGAATCTCCTGTTGATAAGGTACCTATAGATCCTAAAACATCTTCACAAGATTTGTTAAAATAGTTGGAAACTAAGTCAAGATCAAACAGCCAATCAGGACCAGAACCTTTCACCCTGGGCGTGTGCTCATTGAAAGTCATATTGGCTAACTCCTCAACTACTCTGGTTCTAAGATTGTATACTCTATAAGCCTTAGCTTGGGAAGAGTATCCAATGAAATGTCCATTATCTGATTTTTCAGCAAATTTGGCTACTTGATCCTTGGTATTCAAGATGGTGCAAGGACATCCAAATGATCTGAGGAAACCAATGAAAGGTCTTCTTTTATGCCACAGTTCATAAGGAGTCTTACCATGAGTCTTGACTACTAAAACTTTATTCAGCATATAGTAGGCAGTGTTGACTGTCTCTACCCAGAAGGTGATGGGCAGTTTAGAGTCAGATAACATGGTTTTTGCAGCTTTAATAAGTGTCCTGTTTCTCCTCTCAGCAACACCGTTTTGCTGAGGAGTCCTGGGAGCACTGTATTGTCTTGAAATACCCTTTCATCACTAAAGGAATCAAGGATTTGGTTCTTGAATTCAGTTCCTTGATCACATCTAATGATCTTGACCTTGTGATCACACTGATTCTTAATTTTCAAAATGAAACTCTTCAAGAATTTAATAGTCTCATCCTTAGTTCTAAGGAAGAAGACCCAAGTATATCTTGTGAAGTCATCTATGATCACCAAGCAATAAGAGGTTATTCTTAGACTCATTACATAGGTGGAGCCAAAGAGAATCATATGTAATAAGTGTAGGAGAGTAGTGACGGAGTTCATTTCCTTTGGCTTCTGAAGCACCTTGTGTTGCTTCCCTTTCAGGCATGCAACACAATGGTCATCACTTGTAAACACATTCTTTGGCATTCTAGTTACCAAATCCTTCTTAATTATTTATTCATGTTTTTAAAGTTTACATGGCACATTCTTTTATGCTAGAGGAAAGACTCATCACTATTGGCTTTAGATAGAAAGCAAGAAACTTCTCCTAAGGGGGATGTTTCCTGCAAATCCATCTTGTACATGTTCCCTTTCCTGGGGGCTCTGAGCAGGATATGCTCTTGAGGAATGACCACCCCAGGCTTGAGAAAAATGCACTCATGCTCAACAAATAGCATGATGTGTCTCTGATCACAAATTGGGATACACTAAGAAGATTGTACCTAAGCTCCTTGACAAAGTTTACCTTTTTAATGTTGGGCTTACCATTTATGACCCTGCCCTTTCTAGTGATGTAACCACCTGATTCTCCTCTAAAAGCAACTGGGCCTCCATCAATTTTATCAAAGTTTTAAAGCAAAGGAGCCATTGCATGTCATATTCCTGGAACAGCCACTGTTAATGATCCAAACATTTCATTTGATCTTTAGCTGTTCCTGCACATAAAGAGATGGTTAGTTACATTTGGAAACACAAGCCTCATTGGTCTTGGGCTTGTCAAAGTGAAAAGAAGATAATGCTACAGTAATTGGTCTATATGCAAGTTCTGAGGATCATTTCCTATTAATGATGAAGAACTATGAGTCATATGGCCTTCTTTCATCTTCCACACCATCTTTAGAAGACTAGATTTGGCCTTCAACACTTCGGAAGTTTTGATGACTTCAGAAGTTTTGGAGACTGGACCTTCGGAAGCTTTTGCATCCACTGCCGCATACCTATAATACTTCGGAAGCATTCCTTTCTTTCGAGACCAAAATTTCTTTCAATGGTAAGTTTTCACTTATCTTTTTCTCAGAAGTTTTCTTCTTGGTCATGTGGATAGTACTTTTGGGATTGTAGATGCAATCCTTGGCAAAGTGACAAGTACTACCACACATGATGCATGCAGTTGGCATGCTTCTGAGAGTCTTCTTTTGAGTAGGAGGTTGAGCTTGATCACTTTCCACTTCCTTCTTCATCTTCTCAGATGATGCAACAGGCTTCTTTGGATGAGGCTTGCTTTTGGAACTGGGTGGTTTTAAGCTGTGCAGCAGTTGTGCACATTTTATCAGCCTTCTTCTCTTGGCCAGGTTGATTTGGACATGAACTAGGACTCCTGGTACTAGAATCCATAGTTTAGTCTTTAGTCTTTACCACTTCAAATCCAGCAGAAATGAAAAGTTGCTTTCACTTGGAGTTGAAGATGGCCTTGATCACTTGGGCTTTCTTGGACTTTCTTTTGGCTGCCCTGATCAAGTTCTTCCTTGCAGACTTGGTCATCCTTGGCTCTTTCTTCTCTCCAGAGAATAGTGTCCCTTCTTAAGATAACCCTTATCACTCACCTCAAGTTCATCCTTCACTATCTCCTCTTCATCTTCATCCTCTTCTTGAATGGGATCTATGGAGGGCAGCTCATCTTGACAAGTTTCACACCTTGGAGGTCTTACAGATAACAATGTGTATGGAGGAGCTATCTCACTTGAACCCAATCCTTGCCTGTTCTGATAAAAAATCATTGCATGCATGGATGAAGATATTATGTTCTTGAAGGTTTCTTCTTCAAGAACACAGTTTTTTGCCTTAGCTTTGCTGATCATAAGCTCAGCCTGGCATTCAGTTAACTTGGTAGTGAGATCCTTTATTTGAGTCTTGTAATTTATGCGCTCATGCTTAAGAATTGAAATGCTTTTCACTAAATCTTCTAGTTCAAGTTTATAATCATTTTTAGCTCTTTTAAAATCAGCTTTTATAATGTTCAAGGACTCAAGGTTACATCTCACTTCTAAGTTGTAGGACCTATACATGTTAACTTTAGCAATGCATTCATGAGTACAAAGATGTTCTAATACCTTGGTTTCTTCCTGATCAGCCACTAGTGCTTGGTTTGGAGATGCATCTTCTACCTGAAAGTTCTAGTCAAAGCCTCCTTCTCCAACAACGACAGCAACATGTTGTTTGGGTTGGCTTGGCTTCTCAGTTCTTGGAGCTGCATCAGTGTAGTTTGGTTTGGACCATGCTTGGCCACTATTTGTCCTTGGAGCCTTGCACTCTCTAGCAAAGTGTCCCATTTGGTTACAGTTGTAACACTTCACTTTGCAATTATCAAGGACAAACTTTCCACTGGCCATATTGCTAGGAAAATTTCTTAATGTCATCTTGTAGAACTTTTTGGTTCTATGAGTGAGAAGTGCCATCTGTTGAACTATTTCTATATACTCTGGATCATCTGGACAGATGCAGTCCAAGTCTTACAGATTGGAGAGAAGGTTGCCATAACTTTCATCAGCAGACACAAAGGCTTGAGTAGAGCTTGTCTCTTGGAATGGGTTTCCTTGGATGTAGCTCTCCCTTGGTGTCTTAAGGAAGGTAATAAAAGGACCTTTTGTGAGTTTCAGGGAAGAAGATTAGGTGATCCTATGGTTCTATGCTATCCCCTTCAACCATATGAAGGGCTGAACTCTGTTGAATGTTGGAAGAGCTGCATGATTGATTTTGCAAGTTCATCTCCATTTGGTAGCCACTATGGATACCATATGGCTCTGTGAAAGTAATAGTAGAGAGGTTCTCAGTTCTCTTGATGGCCACATAGTAATGAGTCCATTGTATGGGAAGAGAGAACATGACCTTCCTAACTATGTCCTAGTTCTCAAGTTTTACTCCAACATCCATTAGAGTATCCACAATCTCAACATACCTAAAGTATTGTTGAGTCATGGTTTCACCTGTCTTGTAGGTGAAGTTTTCAAACTACTTCTTCCTTATGTCTTTCTTGTTCTCCTTGGCTTCCCCAGACCCCTCATACATGAGCTTTAGTGCATCCCAGAGCTGCTTAGCAGTCTTGCACTTCTTGAAGCCTCTGCATATGGAGTTAGGGAGAGCAGTTGGAAGAGCGGTCATGGCTTTCTGATCTACATCTATTTTCATCCATTCTTCTATAGAGTAGTTAGCCATTTCCTTTGGTATCATCTGACCTCCAGCAGTGGCTGAAGAGGTGCTTAGGATGTGAGGTCCTTCAATAACAAATCTCCACATCCTTTTGTCTTGAGACTTGATGAACCCTTCCATACGTTGGCACCAAGTATCAAAGTCATCAGGAGTGATCAGTGGAGACTTTATGATGGTATCGATTTCCATATCAGGTAGAAAGAGCCACCATTTGAGTTGATAAGTGTTTTATGAAACTAAAGTGATCTAAGATGGTGAGATCTTACAATCAAGAGCCTGAAATGCTCTGATACCACTTACAGGACCGTTGAAGGGTGGTCAATGCAATAGTTTCACACGGTGGAGAGATTTAGAACATTTAACAGATCAAATAGGGAACTGGTTAGGATGAAACAATGAACACAAGTAAAAGAACAATAATAAGAACACCCAAATATGGTTTTCAAGAATGATGTATATATTGCTCTCAAGTTTTTACAAGTATTACAAAGCTTACATTAAAATATAAGTATTTGAGACACTTTATACTACATCCTACAACTAACCATACTTTGAAGGCCAGCTGAAAACACTATTCTAGACAACAAGATCAATGTAGAGTCAAAAGGCAGATTGCCTTTAGACTAGTGACTATGACATGCCATAGCTCACATCCTAATATATTACAAAAAGGATAAAAGTACATAGTTAGAAAGTTACAGATAAAAGACCTTAATCTACAGTTGACAAAGCATGGACTTTTCACCAACTCATATAAGTTGGTGAGTCTTCAGAAGTGGCAGCCAAAGTGGTTCAGCCTTTATCAAAAGGTGAATCAGAGAAAGCATGTCTTCTTTGTCTTTGGAAGAAATCAGTCTTTGGCTTCGGAAGATATGCTCTTTTTGCTTCAGAAGATTTAATACTTAGCATAATTAACTTAGTTATATCAAATCTTCCAACGTAACTTCCTTGTACTTCACATGTGCATGCTGAGAGCTCTTTGGTTGGTCTTTGGTTACATCAGCCTTTAAGTGTATTCCTTACAGGTTTGACCATCTGTTTGGGGATGATAAGCGGTAATTAGATCTAACCGTGTGCCCATTTCATTCTAAAGAGTCTACCAGAACTATGATGTAAACTGAATATCACGATCCGATATGATCGACACAGGCACCGCATGACCAGCTACAATTTCATTCACATAGATCCTTGATAACTTCTCCATTTTGTAATCTTTACGAATTGGTAAGAAATAAGTGTATTTCATCATTTAGTCCATAATAACCAAAATTATGTCATACCCACTGCTCTCCCTTGACAACTTAGTAATGAAATCCATTGTTATATTCTTCCATTTCCATTCAAGGATTTCCGGTTGCTGAAGTAATCCCAAAGGATTCTATGTTCGGATTTAACCTTTGAGCAGGTCAAGCATTCACTAGCATAAGAGGCAACATCCTTTTTCACACCTGGCCACCAATACAATTCGTTCAGGTCTTGATACATTTTGTGTGCATTAGGATGGATGGAGTATCTCGACTTTTGTGCCTTGTTCATAACCAGTTCCCCTACGTTTCCCCACTTTAACACCCATTACGGTCCATATAATATTGTACACTATCCTCCTTGCGTTCTCTTTGTTTATCTAACCCACAAAACACCTCAATTGTAACATTATTCTCCTTTAGTGTTCCACCATGTGTCGATAAAATCTAAGCCTTTGGTTTGATTGGATGGTCATTATTAAGGCTCATGCATATAATAGTTTAACACGCTCCTTCCTTCTTAGCGCATCAGCCACCTCGTTCACCTTTCCTAGATGATAATGAATCTCATAATCATAATTACTAAGAAACTCAACCTATCATTTATATCGCATGTTTAATTCCTTTTGATCAAATATATGTTGAAGGCTCTTATGATTGGTATAGATAACACACTTTGATCCTCAAGTAGTCTCTCCTAATCTTATGTGCAAACACTATCACACCTAATTTCAGATCATGCATTGTATTTTTCTCTTAGCAAAGAAATTGTTAAATTCGCCATGGGGATTTATAGTTTTGGCAAAGCAAAATTATCTATGTATATATAATCATCTTCGCTTCACAAACTCGATCATAACCATTTGAAACCGCCAAAACTCACAGCAAACTCGTAAAAAAAAACCCTAGAAATCATTTTTTATCTAATCTGCCTTTGTGTGTCATCAAAAATCTACAAATCTTGGTAAGAATCGGTAAATAGATGATTGCGAACCCATAGGAATGAACCATTTGTATTATTAACCATACAAATTTGGCTTCCTTTTTGATTCTAGGTTGAAACTCAATTCAAATGGGTTTCAACGAAATTGTTGATAATCGGGTGAATATGAACAAAAGTTCTTAATCAACGAGAAAAATTATCTAGTTATGTTGCCTGAAGAAAAACTTCAGTTGATAGTTTCGCTCGCACCATGTCTTTTTCGCACCTAGTGAAATTACGAAATTTAGCGAAATTAACAAAATTTTTGGTGTGCAAGCGAAATTGTCTGTCATCATGCACACGACAATTTCACTAGGGTATAGCATTTTTGCTTGAGCGAAATTGCTATTTGCCAAATTTTTTTTTCTAAGTATAGATTTTTTTTTATTATGACATTACTTCCTTTTATCCTCTTTATTTATTTTTGTTTAACTAACATTCTTTTGTTTTTTATCTGTCGAGATACAATGTCAAGCCTAAAGTATGATCTTTGCTCAAATATTATAGCATATTTGAATGATCTGAGTGAGAATGATTCCGGATTTCGTGATGCTATCAGATGGCTGAAGGAGTCATCTCTTTGTTGTGCTTTGACTTATTCACTGACGATTGACGATAGGCAAATCCATGAGTTCAGGCAAACTACGGATTACTATATGAATGAGAAACTTGGAGTTATCAGGGCGAGCGTTCAGTATGAGGATATTATAGTAATGGTGAAAGTTATCGAGAAAGCATTGAAGCTGAAGAAAGATAGTGGAGATGCTGTTTTGATGAAGGAGTCCGATAAACTTAACGCGTTCAGAAAGATAGGATACGAGTGGCCAGACTTCAAGAAAAAGGAGATTCTGAAGTCTTACATATCAAAGGAATGGAGATTCATTGCTCACATGTTCATTGCTTCCTTGATCACTGGTAGGGAGAATTAGGCGGATTGAACTTCGATTGGGCTCGGGCTATGATTACTTTTTGTTGAGGGATAAAGCTAATATAGCTCAGATTATTTTCGAGTATATGATTGAGAACATTCAGTCAGCGAAGAAGAATAAGTGGCTTCTATATCCGAGGTTCGTCCAAATGATTACTGATTACCTGAAGTCAAAGCTAAAGAAGATCGAAGATGTTATAGTTTTGAAAGACATGGCTGTCATGATCTTTGTGGACTGTTGCTTGACAAGAAATGACTTTTGGGGAAGATTACTTATCTGTCGGAGAATATGTATTCTTCGAAAAGGTGAAATCACATCAAGAAGTTGATGGAGTTGAAGGAGAAGAGATTTGAGAAGAATTGGGAACAAAGAGAGAAGGAGATGAAGAAGAGGAGGAAATATGTAAGGAAGGTAATTAGCTTGGTAGATGAGGAGGATGAGGATACTAAGGAGGATGATAAAACTGAGGAGGAGAGGAGCCTAAAAGAAGAAGAAGACACGAGAAGGGTCGCCTTCCCCAACTACATCTGAGACTTTTGTCAGTGAAAGGACATAAGAGAAACAACAAGTGTTATGGGAGGTCAGATCGCATATTGTAAAACCTTAGAAGAAGAAGAGGGTTAAGGAGTCAGGATTGGATGAGGATGTGATACGACACGTCAATGCCGCCCTAGCTAATGAGCTTAGTATGGTGAAAACTAAGCTCGTAAATATGGAATATAGGGAGATGCATCCGGAGGAGGAGATGAGTGAAATGAGGAAAATCATCCTGGAGCAGTAAGGGATGATCAAAACCCTTGTGCAATAGGTGAATGAACTAAAGAAGGCAATGAATATGAATCCTCCTCTCACTAAGCATGAGATTAATGAGATGATGGATCTAAACTGATATGTGATGATCATAAAGATGTTAGGAGGTGTCTAGGCAGGAGGAGAAGCTACTGGTCTAAGTGGCGCGGGACCTAGAGGTGTGGGTTCGAGTAGTGCAAGAGCAAACAACAGAATGTCCGAGGAAGTAGGTGGTGATCATGGAGATTTTATGGAACGATTTATAGGAGACTTTGACTTTGATTTTGATGTAGACTTGAGAGTTCGTTACTAAAGGTGAGACATAAGTGTTAGGAAGTGGTGAGATAGAGAAGGTTAGAAGTGATGAAACGGAGAAGGTTGGAAGTGGTGTTATAGAGAAGGTTAGAAATGGATAGATAGAGAAGGTTGAAAGTGGTGCAATGGTGGTAATAAGTGAAGGGGAACTAAAAGTTATAAGTGGATTGGGGGGTTACGAAACTAAGGAGATTGAGAGAGATATAGGAGGTGAAGGAATGGTTACAAAAAATGTCAAAGGAGAGTCTCAAGCTGAATCTATGGTACTAGTTAATATGGTGGAGGATGAAGAGGAGGACGAGCAACTGGCCGATTATGATTTTGAGCTATTGTTCTATGTGATTGAGGAACGACCATTGACCTATGTTGCTCAGATGAGTTAAACTAAAGGGGATGCGGTCGAAGTGGATAAAGGTGATTGATTCAGAAAGGAGGGAGATCAAGAATAGAAGACTCCCCTTTTTCAATACTTGGACGCTCCAGAAAGGAAACACTCTTACAAGAAGATAATTAGCTGGAAGTACAGTCCAGAGCTAAAGATGTATGTTATAAAGTGATGGGGTGGAGAAATATAGTATCTGAATATGAGGAAACACTTTCATACTCTGTCTAGGTGGGATCTGAGGAGGCTGGGTGAGCTCTCGTTTATTAACATAGGTCTAAGCAACCATGCGAAAGTGTTTGAAAAGAGAGTTCATACGGCGGCCTGGAACAACTTTATCGACTTTGCATATTAGAAGGGCATTCGGAAGAGGTCGAAGAAAGATTTGGATTGGGCTACCGGAAAAGGAAGGATTGGTTTTAGATAAAATCCGATAAAGACCGCCACGAGAGTGAGGATTCCAGATCAACAACCATGAAGACTGTAGAAGTTCATCAAATGGTTTTACGATAACTAGACGAGCAAAGCTATAGTGCGTGTTAACAATGGAGATGAGATCCGGTTGTTCAATCCTATGGAGGTCTTTAGATTTAGTAAGAGGATCTTAAGGTGTTATGTGAGAACACGATCAAATATGGAGAAGGAGCTGAGGCAAAGGTGGAAGCAAGCTTGTTCGAGAGAGTGGCTACCCGAGCTAGAGGTGTACGGTAGAAAGTGATACAACTGATGACTAAAGTGCTGTAATCAGAGGACCGACAGACTGAAGTTAGAGAATTAGCACGGAGGATGGAGATGAACCTATAGGAGCTCAACAAAGAAGATCTGGCGGGTGAATACCACCCTAGGGAGAGTATTGATATTCATGTAGAGTGGCATTCACCATTTTCTTTTTAGCTTTTGAATGTATTTACTTTGTTTTTTATTGAAATAGTTTTGCTTTAGACAATTTCGCTGTCAGCAAGATTGTTATCAAAATTGTGCCAGGTCTTGCTTATACATAGGAGCATAATTTCTGTCATTTGGATCTCTTGAAATTGTAAGAAAACTCTACTGAATTGAGATTTGATTTTTTCTGTTATTGCTAGGAGCATTTATTCTTTATTTTATTAGCATCAAATCTTATTTGTTTACATTGTATGATTGTGCAAATAGGTTTATCATAGCTTTCTATCACTTTTGATTCAGTATAAGTTTAGAAGTTATCAAATCAATTGATAACTTATGGATTTGATCTGATCTAGATAATCAATACCATGGTATATTGATCTAAAGGACCAACACCTAACGCTCTTTGAAGGTGCAAATATATGATACAATGTCCATAACTCTCCCAAATAGTACGTAAGTTACGATACCAATCAAAATTTAAAAACACAACTTGAAAACTTACATGTACTTCCATGCACATAGAGTCCTATTATACGTACTACATATGGGTACTAGGTTATAGTCTAGGTCAAGTGTCCCACCTATTTCTTTATAACCAATGACTCTAATACCAATATGTCACACCTCCTCTTATAACTGAAACACGAGGATGTAACGGACGAGATCGTCATAGCACATTGATAGTTAATATATATGCCATAAATGATGAAAACCAATGTGTCAGGATGTCACTTAACACAAATGGAGGCATGTGTCACAGTTGGTCAATTCCACGACAAACATAGCCAAACAAATATAATCAAACTGAAACCCATAACCTGGGAACAAGTAAGAGTAAGCACGTCAAAATATGATAAGCATAAAATGAAACACAACTATTTGAATACTAGAGCAAGTCTATCATGAAATCCTTAGGGTCATCTCTAAGGCATCAAATCTAGCTATCCTTAATGATTAATGTTACCTAAAAGATATGCTCAAAATTTCAAGACATGGTTGGTGAGTTCATAGGTTTAAATAGTAATACAAGATGGTGTTGTGTAAAAATATGTAGACATAAGTGTATGCAGTTATAAGAAAGCAATACTATATGTAATCATGAGCCTCACAACTAAGCCTATGACATACACACAGAAATTATCGGAACATATCACCCTAGGGTCCGTTAGTGACCATTGTCAGTCCTAACTAGTATACTAACAAACACGAGTGGGGGTGTTAACCCAATAGTACTATCAATACCTATCCATCGACTCCAACACTAGAGGTAAATAATTGTTAATAAAGAACCACATAGAAAACTCATGCATGTACCAGGTATAAACTTACAAAATAGTAACACAATAGTTCAAAAGAATAAATTGTTTTCACAGCAAGAAACGTTTTGAGCATACTTTTCCCCCTTATGATTTATAAACATTTATAATCAAACAGGGCCGCGAAACTCACCTTGAAATGATGCGAAAAACTAAAGTGAATAATTGACTTATAGTAATACGAGCGAACCGGAACATCAAACCCCTATATTGATAAATGATTGGATTTTATATGCGTTAAATAGTTGTTTTAAATATTTCATTTCGTCTCGGTTTGATTCTCGTACGACTCATTCGTGACATGACACAACTCATATATATGTATGTAATACGTGTCTACATTCATATATACCCACCATACATATTCCCACACTTGGTCTCACATGTTACAAACATATCATCTACTACACACACACATACACACACACACACACACATATATATATATTATATATATATATATGTATATATATGTATGTATATATATGTATGTATGTATGTATAGGATAGGGTTATGTTGAGAACTACCCTTTTTTGTAAGAACTCTAGAAACCAATAATAGCTACGCATTTAAGTCACATGCAAGTCACATGATATTTCCACATTTCTTGTAAACATTAATAACTTTTTTTCATAACATTAATTTTTCAAAAACATTTCACCATTAATTTCAGTATTTTTTATCTTTCTAACGCCTACCATATTGATATACTACATGTGTAAAATGAATTTCGTAAAAAAATGAGAAATTTTTAATTTTTTATAATTTTTTTATTTGTTTATGAGAGAGGGAAACTAAGGAAACATTTTTATATTTTATTTTTATTTTATTGTTTGTTGTATAATTTTTTTATTAGGTTTTTATTAATTATCATTTTACCATTAAAAACTAGTGCCTCATATTGGTTTCTAGAGTTCTCACAAAAAAGTGAGTTCTCCTCATGTCATAGAGATCATGCAGAGGGAGGTCAAGTATGTTTTACCAGAAGTATATGTTTCGACCCCCTTAATCTCTAGTGACATACCATCTGTCTGGGTTAGTAGAAAAAGCCCAAGACAGGATGGGTCTCTTAGTAGCAAGAGGCTCTACAATGAGTGGACTATGTTGAGCAGCCTCTTCTTGATTACCCTCAGGATGTTCTGACCCATCTTGAGGGCAGAGGTGGATGCCTTGGACTTCTTCTTCTTCTTCTTTTTGTCCCTTCTGATGGCCATCCTCTTTCTCTTTCTATACTTTAACTGAAAAGGCTGGCCTTGAGTACCAGATGATTCTTGTTTGTCCTTTTTAGTTGGGTCTTTTTCCTTCACAGATTCAGAAGGAGAGGGATCAGGACCCTACTATGGGTCAGAAGATGAAGCTACCTGTGATACAGCACTAGGTCCTGGTTTAGTTGTCTCTTGTGGTTCAACCTTGACCTCAACTTTAGGTGTACTCTGACTTGATGGAGAATGAGAGTCAACTAGCTCACCCCTCTTGATCTTCTGCTTGATTACTCTAATATGCTCATCCATGGTGGATATAGACATTGGACCAAGTCTCCTTTTAGAGAACCCATACAGCTTCAAGAATCTTACCACCTTTTATCTGTCAGCAGACTCTTCTGATTTGCTCTGATAGTGGCTCTTGACTTTGCAACCTCTTCCCTAATCTTCCTCTTAACAACTTTTACCTCTTTTAGTACTTCTTTCTCAAGCTGCTTAAGGTATTCAAATTCAATGTACTCATACGATAGGGGAAGCAAGTCTGCTGCCTGATAGAGGCCTGTGGCACTTAGGTAGGTTATCATGTTTTGTCTATCATGTTCCCTTCCTGCCTGAGTTTCTTGATTAGTAGCCACAGCCTCTGTCTCAGGGCTTTCTAGAACTGGGGAGAGGGTAGGAGCTTTGTAGAGTCTTTTTCTTCTCCTTTCTTCCTTGATTTTGAGCAGCAGTTCTGTATCCTCAGCTTCCCTCCTCCCTTTTGACACTTCCATGTCAGCCAGTTCATTTGGTTCATCCAAGGGAAGAGATATGAGTTCATCAACATTGTAGTTCCTGGACCCCAGATAGTTTAATTTGGTTGCCCTCAACTCATCTTCTTGAGTACTTCACCTAGAAGCAACCTTGATTGCAGCTTCCATAAAGCCAGGGGTCCCACTTGAACTCTCTCCCCTTGCCTTCCTCTTCCTCTCTCTTTTTTCCTCCTTAATCTCCGCAGAGGTCATTTTCCTCTTCCCTTTGTCAGTCACTGGCCTATGTGACTCAGGTTGTAGAGAGCTTTGGCCTTCATTGCTTGGTGTTGCACTAGAGCTCTGGCCAGAGAGAGGCTGTGAGACACCTTCACCAGCTGGTGTCTCACTGAGTGTAATGGGTGTTAAAGCAATTCCTGTTTCAAGGTTCACAGTTTCAACTACTGGGCCTTCAGCCAAGGTTTCCCCTTCGAAGCTAATCTTAAGGTCCACCTCAATATCAAGTTGACCAATAGTCTTGCCTGCTAGCCTTTGTCTATATAGCTTGGATCTCTTCTTAAACTCTACACACTTTCTTGAATTCTCTCAGCTAACCTTGCAACTTGCCTGGATTGACTTGGGTTGACAAGTGGCAAGACAACTTGAGAGAAGCTTCAGAGTATCACAAGTTGTGCAAGTTGAAGACTTCTTGTTGTTCCTGAGACCTAGAGATTACGAGGCTCTCCTATCAACATCATACCTCTATCGCATTATTGGATTTTCAGCAGGGTAGGATGGGTTAGACATTGCCCTTCGCATCACCTCCTTAAACAGGCTTTGAATTAGGGAATCCATATCAATTTAGGCCTGAGGAGGTTGTTGAGTATGGACAACTGCATGTAAGGTTAGTGAATCCTCTATGTCCATACTCTGGGTAGAACTCACAGGTTCTATGATTGTAGGTAGGACTTTCTCCCCCTTTTTTGTAGCATCACCCTTTTGCACAGGGGAGCTAAGAGTTAGGTCCACCACATCCATAGGTTCTTGTGGACCTGGTTGAGTTTGCCTAATAGGTTTCTCAGCTAACTTGCCCTTGAGATCGGTGATCTCAAGTTGCTGGTCATTGACCTGTCTTTGTAAGGGAGCCACCTGAAATTCCAGGTGAGTAACCTTAGAAACTAAATAGGTGTATGTTTTTGAAAGTTGTTGCACCTTTAGTTACAGACTCTCCTTATCTTTATCAGAATAATCATGGGGGGATGAAGAGAATAGGACCAAGGTCTTCTTCCTCACCACCAGCTTGGGTTTCTTGGCTACTAGATTTCCCCTGCACACTGACAGCTTCAATAGAAATGTCAATGGGCTCGGTTGCCATAGTTGAGGTCTTAATGATGTAATCACTTGCAGAAGTGAGAGCTTCTTCCATGTGGGCCTCCTAAACATGTTCAGGGATGTCCACCTTAGTTTGGGTTGGATTATGTGGGCTAGATATGGGTGACTCAGGAGCACTCATCTCTTCTTGAGCAGGGGTGGAGAAGAGAGACTTATGGTATTCACTAAAGCCCATATCCTTATCATCATATAATTGGAGGTCAGGGGTGGGTTGGTTCAAGGCTAATGACTGGGGATGGTAGCTTTCCCCTGAAGGTTGATCACTTAAGTTTTAAGGCTTAGAGTGATGGCTTAAGGCTGGGTTAATAAGCTCATTAGGCTGAGCATGAGGAACCTCAACACTGATCAAAGGAATGATGTGAGTGGTCTGCTCCTCAGGAGAAGTGGGAGCTCTTGTTTCAACTTCCTCCTACATGGGTAGTAGTATGGGGGCCTACTCAACCTGACTAGACTGACTAGGGGTTCGTTTGGATTTTTTGATATAGGTGTTGGTGATTTATGGCTGTGTGGGTGGTGCATATGTAGAAGGTGTGGGTTCAACATTGGTTGGTGCTACCAAGTTGTCACCTTGAGCAATGAGCTCTAATATTTTTGGGACCAAGGCTGTTTCTACCCTGAGAATCCAACAGTGGACTTTTACATTGTTTTGAAGATGTCGGGCTTCATCTATCCTAATTTAAGCGTATTACCTATTCCCTTTAACTGTGAGCTCAGTTCATAGTTAAGAATGTGTTGAACATATCTAGGGAACATATAGTACTCTAAGGAGTCCAAGTTAGCAGCAGGTTTGTATAGGCAAACTAGGAGTACTTGAACTTGACCCTTTTAACCATCACATGAACTATATAGGATAAGTCCTCAGGAATTTGGTCCCAACCTCCATGTTTGTTGGATAGAGAGTGGATTACCACATGGAGGAGGTACTTCCATTGAGAGGAAACCTAACCCTTCTACCGGAATGAGTTGTTTACAGTAGATGTGGGGAAGAACAACTCACTTTCTACATCATCCAGCCTCAAATGAGAGTTGTTGGTGGCTAGAGTGATGAAAATTGTCCTCCCCTGCACTGTGGCAGATAGTGTCTTCTCACCATCCAAGATGAACTCTTGGCAGGTCCTCCAGAACTCTAGGAGTTGATCTTTATATAATGGAGGGTCTATTGTGAGGGCGGTGAGGTAGTTTGAGAGAGATTAGAAGCGAAAGGCATTTGAGAAACCTGGCTTTTTTCAGATGATAATAGAGCAACCTGATTGTGTTGCTTGTGTAGATGCATGGGAAAATCTAGTTGATTCGGGGATCAGGGTTGGCCATTTTGATAGCTTAGAAGTGAAGAAAGCTAAGAACAAAGTCGTTTGTGGGTGATTTAGGTTTGAACTTTTGCAAATGAAGAGGAAGGTGAAAGAGGGGGAACCGTTGTAGATATATATATATATATATATATATATATGGTAAGATTTGAGACAAGTTAGGCAAAAGGATAAACTTTGAAATCCGGATGTCGGTTCCACCTCTGAAAAAATGCCCAAAAAGGTAGTTTTCTTGGAAATCTTCCGAAGGTAATTTGTCTTCAGAAGTATTTGAGAAAAACTTCCGAAGCCAATTTGACTTCGGAAGATATTTCTTAGCTTTATAAGAATTTGCTTCGGAAGAAAAATACATAGAGTTTTTTTAATTCTTAGACATATATTGCATCGGAAGATATCAAATATCTGAAATTTTATTCAAAGAGAGAATTAAGCTTCCGAGACTTAATTTCTTTTGGAAGAAAATTGTCCTTTAAGACATATAAGTACTTAGTGACAGATTTAAGATTTAGAAGATATATCAGAATTTCTTCCGAAGGTAAATTTCTCGGAAGTAGTTATTTGTTTTGAAGACAAAATTTTCTTTCGAAGACAACTTGGTTTTATCTGAAAAAAATATCTAGAAATTCTCAAAATTCTAAGGAATGTCATTTTGAAAAGTTTCTTCTAAAGTAAACTAGGTTTATATAGGTGATGATATAGACAACTTAAGACACATATTTGAAAAAATAATCTTGAATTTAGTTTAAGAAAATCTACTCAAAGTTAATCATCTCAATAGCTGATACAAGATACTTAAATCTCTATTCATCAAAAGCTTTTGTGAATAACTCAACATATTATTCATTTGTGTTAACTTTGACTAGTTTTATCAATCCTTTTTCAAAATTATCTCTAATCAAATGATACCTGATGTTGATGTGCTTTGTCTTTGAGTGCTACGCAGGATTCTCTGTAATAAAGATAGCACTGTTGGTGTCTATGTGGTTGGGAGTCTCTTTGAAGTTGAATCCATAGTCCAGCATCTGATTATGTATCCAAAGCACTTGAGCACAGCAGCTTGCAGCAACAATGTATTCAGCTTCAGCAGTTAATGCAGACACACAGGATTGTTTCTTGTATTGCCATGAGACTATCCTTCTACCAAGGAATTGACATCCCCCAGATGTAGACTTTGCAGTCATGTTGCAGTCACCATATTCACTATCTGTATAAGCAAACAGATTGAAGTCAGATTTTTTGAATAATAAAGGCCTGGTTTGGGAGCACCTTTAAGATATCTAAGAATCCTTTTGACAACAACCAGGTGTGACATCTTGGGGTTGGCTTGATATCTTACGCAAATACATGTAGCAAACATGATATCAGGCCTGCTGGCTATGAGGTACATAAAAGACCCAATCATAGCTCCATTGAGATGTTCAATACACACTTCCCCTCAAGATCGGGTCCTAGAGAGTGGTTTCTAGCTATGGGTGTCTTAGCAACCTTACCTCAATCAAATGAATCTGGTAAATTGTCTTGCACATACTTTGACTGGTTTATGAAAATGCCATTGTCAACCAGCTTCACTTGATTCCTAGAAAGAAATTGAGTTCCTTTATGGCACTCATTTCAAATCTTTCTTCCTCAGCTTCCAAAGTATTTGTAAAGCTTCAGATTAGTTGGCCCAAAGATGATGTCATCTACATAAACTTGTACCAGTATCAAGTCATTTCTTGTTCCTTTAATGAAGAGTGTTCCATCAATAGTACCCTTCTTGTATCCATGCTGCTAGAGGTACTGTGATAGTGTCTCATACCACTTTCTTGGAGCCTGATGTAGCCCATAGAGAGCTTTGTCAAGCTTGTAGACATAATCAAATGATCTATGTATTTAAAGCCAGGTGGTTGTTTGACATACACTTCCTCTTCAATCTGGGCCAAGGACATAGATTTCAAACTTTTGTCTTTTGAATTGAAGCAGCTCCTCCTGCATTGCTTCAACCTAACTTCCATATTTAGAGCCTCATCAATCTTCTAAGGCTTAATCTGGGACAAGAAACAATAATGAAGACAAACATTATTGTCATGGGTTTGTCCTCTTGTTCTCACCCCTGTCTCAACATCTCTAATGATGTTTGTGGTAGGATGTGATTTGTGGATTCTCAGTTGAGGATTCACAGCAAGTTGGATGGATAGATCTAAATTGGTGAAATTCAGATCTGGTGATTAAGTGTCATCCATCAACACACGTATCAAGAGAAGCTTGATCCAATAAGTATGTCACATCATTATTGTTGTCTTCAATGGAGTGGTTATCAGCATCAAGAAATTCTTGATCACTCACCAACTCCATCTCCTCCTACATTGGAAACTCTTTTATTTGAGTTCTGTGCTGGAATTTATAGGCACCTCAGATGTATCAGCGAAAGAGTTTGTCATGGTTATGCTGACGGGATTTCCAACTACAGGGTTTGTTACCACTGGAGCTGAAGTAGTATATTCACTTGGTCTTCTCAGCTCAAATCTTGGATCAAAATCTCCTGTTGATAAGTTACCTGTAGATCCTAAAACATCTTCACAAGATTTGTTAAAACAGTTAGAAACTAAATCAAGATCAAACAGCCAATCAGGACCAGAACATTTCACACTGGGTGTGTGCTCATTGAAGGCCACATTGGCTGACTCTTTAACTACTCCAGTTCGAAGATTGTATACTCTTTAAGCCTTAGGTTGGTAAGAGTATCCAATAAAGTATCCATTATCTGATTTCTCAGCAAATTTGGCTATTTGATCTTTGGTATTGAAGATGGTGCATGGACATCCAATTGATCTGAGGAAAACAATAAAAGGTCTCCTTTTGTGCCATAGCTTATAAGGAGTCTTACCATGAGTTTTGACTACTAAAGCTTTGTTTTGCACATAGCAGGCAGTGTTTACTACCTCTGTCCAGAAGGTGATAGGCAGTTTAGAGTCAGAGAGCATGGTCCTTGCAACCTTAATAAGTGTCATGTTTCTCCTCTCAGCAACGCCATTTGTTGAGGAGTCCTGGGAGCATTATATTGTCTTGTAATTCTTTTTTCATCACAAAATGTATCAAGGATTTGGTTCTTAAATTCTGTTCCTTGATTACATCTTATGATTTTGACCTTATGATCACATTGATTCTTAATTTTCAGAATGAATTTCCTCAAGATATTTGGGGTCTCATCCTTAGTTCTAAGAAAAAAAGACCCAGGTGTATCTTGTGATATCATATGTGATCACTAGGCAATATGAAGTTCTTCCAAACTCATTACACTAGTGGGGCCAAAGAGATCGATTCGTAACAAGTGTAGGGGAGTAGTGATGAAGTTCTTTTCCTTTGGCTTGTGAGACACTTTGTATTGCTTCCCTTAAAGACATGCAAAATAGTGGTCATAACTTGTAAACTCTTTCTTTGGCATCCCAGTTACCAAATCATTCTTAATTAGTTTATTCATGTTCTTAAAGTTTACGTGGCATATTCTTTTATACCATAGAAAAGACTCATCACTATTGGCTTTTGACAGAAAGCAAGAAACTTCTACAAATGGAGAGGTTTCCTGTAAATCCATCTTGTACATGTTCCCTTTCCTGGGGGCTCTAAGCTGGATATGCTCTTGAGGAATGACCACCCTGGGATTGAGAACAATGCAATCATGCTTAGTGAAAAGCATGTTATGACTCTGATCATAAAATTAGGATATAATCAGGAGATTGTATCCAAGTTCCTTGACAGTTTACCTTCTTAATAGTGAGCTTACCATTTGTGACCCTACCCCTTCCAATGATGTAACCCCCTGATTCTCCTCCAAAAGCAACTGGCCCTCCTTCAATTTTTTCAAAGTTCTAAAGCAAAAAGCCAATGTCTGTTATGTGCCTGGAATAGCCACTGTCAATGATCCATACATTTCCTTTGGTCTTTAGCTGTTCCTACATAAAAGAGTTGGTTATTTACATTTGGAACCCAAGCCTTATTAGTCTTGGGCTTGTCAAAGTATAGTTCAACAGTTATTGATCCTATATGCAAGCCCTGAGGATCATTTGCTGTTATAGATGAAGAACTTTCAATCACATGGCCTTCCTTCATCTTCCACACCATCTTTGGAAGTGTAGACTTGGCCTTCAAGACTTCAGAAGTTTTGGGAACTGAACCTTCAGAAGCTTTTGCATCCACTGCAGCAAACTTTAGTACTTCGGAAGCATTCCTTTCTTTCGAGACCAAAATTTGTTCTGAAGGTAATTTTCCACCTATCTTCTTCTTCACTTTGGAGCTTCCGAGAGGAAAAGTTTTTCCTTTCGAAGCTATCTTCTAGTTATTCTTTTTCTCAGAAGTTTTCTTCTTCATTATATGGATGGTACTCTTGGGATTTTACATGCAATCCTTAGCAAAATGAGAGGTACCACCACACATGATGCATTCAACTTGCATACTTCTGAGAGGCTTCTTTTGAGTAGAGGGCTAAGTTAGATCTCTTTACACTTCCTTCTTCACCTTTGTAGTTGACGTAGTAGGCTTCTTAGGGTGAGGCTTGCTCTTGGAACTGGATGGTTCAAGCTGTGTAACAGTGGTGAACATTTGATCAACCTTCTTTTCTTAACAAGGATGACTTAAACATGAACTAGGACTCCTAGTACTAGAGTCCATAGTTGGGTCTTCAGTCTTTATCACTTCAAACCCAACATATATAAATACTTGTTTTTGCTTGGAATTGAAAGTGGCCTTGATTTCTTGGGTTTTCTTTAATCTTCTTTTGGCTGCCCTGATCAAGTTCTTCCTGTTGACTTGGTCATCTTGGTTCTATCTTCTCTCTAGGAGAATAGTGACCCTTCTTAGGATAACCATTCTCACTCACTTTAGGTTCATCCTTCACTATCTCTTCTTCATCTTCATCCTCTTCTAGGATAGGATCAATAGGGGGTAGCTCATCTTGAAAAGTTCCACACCTTGGAGATCTTACAGATAGTAGTATGTGTGGAGGAGCTATCTCACTTGAATCTAGTCCCTGCCTGTTCTGATAATAAATCTTTGCATGCAAGGATGAGGGTATTATGTTCTTGAAGGTTTCCTCTTCAAGAACAAATTTTTCTACCTTGGTTTTGCTGATCACAAGCTCAGCTTGGCATTCAGTTAACTTGGTTGGGAGAAACATCTTCAACCTAAAAGCTCCAGTCAAAGCCTTCTTCTTCAACAGCAATAACAACTTGTGTTTGGCTAGCTTGGCTTATTAGATCTGGGAGCTACATCAGTGTAGTTTGGTCCGGATTGTGCTTGGCCACTATTAGTCCTTGGTGCCTTGCACTCCCTAGCAAAGTGTTCCATTTGGTTACATTTGTAACATTTCACCTTGCTTTAATCTAGTCCAAACTTTCCACTAGTCATATTGCTGGGAAACTTTCTTCCTACTCTTTTGTAGAATTTCTTGGCTTTATGAGTGAGAAGAGCCATTTGCTAGACTATCTCTATGTATTCCAGGTCATCTAGATGGATACAATCCAAGTCTTAAAGAGTGAAGAGAAAGTTGCCATAACTTTCATTAGCAGACACAAAGGCTTGAGATGAGCTTGTCTCTTGGAATGGGCTTTCTTGGATGTAGCTCTCCCTTGGTGTCTCAGGGAAGGTGATGAAAGGACCCTTTTGTAAGTTGTCAGGGTGGCAGATAAGATGATGCTGTGGTTCTCTGCTATCCCTTTCAACCACATGAAAGGCTGAACTTTGTTGTTTGGCAGAAGAGCTTCTTGATGGATTTGCATGTTCATCTCCATCTGGTAGCCACTGGGAATACCATACAGCTCGGTGAGAGTAAGGGTGGAAAGGTTCTCAGTTCTCTTAATGGCCATACAGTAGTGAGTCCATTGTTTAGGAAGAGAGACCATGAACTTTCTCACAATGTCCTTATTCTCAAGCTTGACTCCAACATCCATAAGAGTATCTACAATCTCAACATACCTGATGTATTGTTGAGTCATAGTTTCACCTGTCTTGTAGGTGAAGTTCTCAAACTGCTGCTTCATGGGGTCCTTCTTGTTTTCTTTAGCCTCATCTTACCCCTCATACATAAGCTTCAGTGCATCCCAGAGCTGCTTAGCAGTTTTGCACTTCTTGAAACCTCTGTATATAGAGTTAGGGAGAGCAGTTTGAAGAGAGGTCATGGCCTTTTGATCTATGTGTATCTTCTTCCAATCTTCTTCAGAATAGTCAGCCACTTCCTTTGGTATCATCCCACCAGCAGCAGTAGCTAAAGTGGTGCTTGGGATGTAAGGTCCTGTGATAACAGATCTCCACATCCTGTTGTCTTGAGACTTGATGCACCCTTTCATATGTTGGAACCAAGTATCAAAGTCATCAAGAGTGATCAGTGGAGACTTTGTCATGGTACTGGTTTTCATATCAGCCTTGAAAGAGCTGCCATTTGAGTTGGTAAGTGTATTGTGAAACTAAAGGAATTTAAGATGGTGAGATCTTACAATCAAGTGCCTAAAATGCTCTGATACCAATTGCAGGATCGATGAAGAGGGTCAATACAACAGTTTCATAATGTTTAGAGAAACTAAGAACACTTAGCAGATCAAATAAGGAACCAGCTTAAGGGTGAAACAAAGAACACTAGTAAAGAGCATAACTAAACAAGAACATAATAAGATGTTTTTTCAAGAATGATGTATATTGCTCTAAAGTTCTTTTTATAAAGTGTTACAAAGCTTAATTTTAATGACAAGTACTTGAGATACTTTATACAACATCCTACAACCGGTCATACTTTGAAGGCCAGCTGGAAACACTAATCTAGTCAACAAGATCAATGTAAAGTAAAAAGGCAAATTACGTTTTGACTGGTGACTATAACATGCCATAGCTTGCATCCTAATATAGTACAAAAAGGATAAAAGTACATAAGTAGAAAGTTACAGACACTATGACCATATTCTACAGTTGACAAAACTATGGAGTTTTCACCAAATTATATAAGTTGGTGAGTCTTCTCAGATGGCGGTGAAAAGTGGTTCAGCTTTTGTCAAAAGTAAGTCAGATAAATCATGTCTTCTCTATATTCGGAGGAAATCAGTCTCTTGGCTTCGAAAGACTTTGTCTTGAAGCTTTAGAAGACTTTATCTTTGGCTTCGGAAGAATTGGTCATTTGGCTTCAGAAGATTTGATACTTAGTGTATTTCATTGAGTTATATCAAATCTTCCGAAGTAACTCCTTGTACTTCACATGTGCATGCTGAGAGCTCTTTGGTTGCATCAGCCTCTAAGTATAATCCTTACAAAATTGACAACTCAGTCACATATTTGTTTATTGTCAAGTATTCAAGGTATCGATTAAGATGCTACTCAAGTTCAAAAGAATCTCGATTCTTTTCATCTTCAAGGTTATCCTAAAAAGTTGTCATTATTTAAAAACTTTCAACGGAACCCTAAAAGATTTATACATACATACATACATATATATATATATTATATACACATACATAATATATATATATATATAGATATATATATATATATACATACATACATATATATATATATATATATATATATATATATATACATACATACATATATATATATATATATATAATATATAATTATAACATACATACATACATATATATAGATATTATATATACATACATCATATAGATATATACATACATACATATATATATATATATATATATATATATATATATATATATATATATACATACATAATATTATATACATACATATATATACATATATACATACATATATATAACATATATCTATATTATATATATATATATATATATATATATATCTATATATATATATATATTATATATATATAGTTAGCTTTAGTAAACCCATGTATTACACGGGTTAAATAAATAAAATAGTAAATAGAATAAAATTAATACTTAAAAACGATATACTAAGACATGATATGATTGGAATACGTATGAATAATAACTATATGTAATAAAACAATAATATGAATTTTTAATTTTTTTATTTTTTTGAAAGATAAAGTAGACATATTGTTTCAAAA